>CAMQGK010000253.1:1442500-2642500 GCA_947000775.1 Pterois miles
ACTACTGTTCTTCTGGAAGTTGTCTGTGTTGTTGTCTTACAAATTTAACCCTTTCGCAGTGTGTTTGCAGTTCATGAAAGTTAACTATTACCTTTTTGGCTGCGTAAAAATGTTTGACTCAGTGTTTAGTTGTACTTCGCTTCACCCTCTCATGTTACATTTGGATGCAAAAAAACAAGATGACAAAATGCCAAATTCAAGGCTTCAAATGACAGTCCACAAACCAGTGGGTGATGTCACCGTGGCTTTGCCCCTCCACGAACTACATTTCTAATAATCCTCAAAAGTATACCTTTAATTCAAAACAAATATAATCCAGTAAGGGAAACAGAAATGGCTTCAAGTCTAATTCCATATTAAACCCTCGCAGTTTTAAAGCATAATTTAGAAATCCAGAATGCCTCCCTGTTATTTTAACCATGACGATGATCCTTCCCTAATATTATGTTGTCTGATCCTAACTAAGCCTTAACCACAAAATATTTGCACAAACCACAATCTTTCCCTGACCTTAATACCATTCCCATGCAAAGATAACGCAGAAAGCAAGATCATCCAATACCAACTGTTTTCTGGCGACGGCCACTGCAATTTCAAACCACTACATAAGAGGCATTATATGATTGACGCGTCATCCAGAGCAGACAAAAGAGTACAACGCTGATACTGTTGCTGTCACCAGAAGGGTAACCTTCATTTAGCTTTTTGTATGAAAACTGAAAAAAAAAAAAAAAAACAAGCAAAAGGCTACATGAGTGGAGCCTATTTCCCTCATGGGTTTAACAGTTTACACAAACTGTGATTGTAGTATGTGACTGGGCTCTTGGGATCAACGCATTCTTGAAATTGAGCCTTGTGTGTGGTGTGCATTAACATGCTCTCCGTGTTACACTCTCCCTAAGGTGCTACAAGGATAAGGAGGGTTAACAGAGGTCTGCCGACCCTCATCCCCCCTCCCACCTTTTGTCCTGGTCTCCTTCTGGTTGGCATCACTTCCTTTCTCCCCCCTCGCTTTCTCTCTCTGCCTCTTTAATGTAATCATTCACCAGTGAACTCAGGAAACCCACACACTTATTGGGTTGCAAGGACAAAGGAAGTGCATTTGCCCACTCCCACTTCGACAAACACACACAAACACACAGGAGGCAGGCAAGAAGGCATGCAATCTCTGCGTGGATGACACCTGTTGCTGCTGCTGCTGGATGGGAGACTGATCTAATTTCCCCTTGATTAACTTTCAGCCGACATACTCAACCCCTCCGCTATAAACAACAGCAGGGAAACACTGAGTGATGTCCGATATGCTTTTTCCTTTCACCCTTCTTCATCTTGTCTCAATTGTCTTTATGGGTTATTAGAGGCTATTACATTATAGCTGATTCACTGTTTGACCCCCCCTCCATCTTCAAGGAGGAGTTAACAGTGACCAAGGTGTCTCTTCTTAGCCTCAGATATTCATTTGGCAGGGATCTGGAGGCACTTTGCAAGATGAAGAGAGGGCTGCTCTCCAATCATTAAACAAATGATAAGTTTAACCCTGTTTCTGTCCATTTTAGGGGGGTACAGGTCGTATTTAGGGGGAGATAGCAGGTCAACAGTAGATGTCCTATAGAAGTGGTGTACATCATCTGAAAGCTGAGAACCTGAAGATTAATTTGAGATGCAGTTCAGCACTGTGTGACAAGTTGTTCTAGTCACAAATCAGAAATAAACATGCATCAATTAATTATTTAAAATAAACTGTTATGGGCTTAGAACATTATGATAGAAGTATATGATGGTTGTCCTCTATTATATTTCATTTGTTGAAATACAAATGAAAATGAAAAACTTTTCAAAATACCACATTAAGGGGCCGCATGGTGGTGCAGTGGTTAGCACTGTTCGAATCCGGCTCGGGGCTCTTCTGTGTGGAGTTTGTATGTTCCCCGGGTGCTCCGGCTTCCTCCCACAGACCAAAGACTGATAATTGATGACTCTAAATTACCCTTAGGTGTGAATGTGAGCGTGAATGGTTGTCTGTCTTTGCCATGGACTGGCGACCTGTCCAGGGTGTACCCGCCTTAATGGATACCACATTAAGAAAAATTCATGCTGTTATTTTGGTATTGTTATTTGGTATCAAAAAAAAAATTGCATTTTTCGGTGATATGTCGAACACTTCTGTTCTGGAAACTGCTCAGAGACCGCCTTATTGTCCATCTAGCTAGGAAATCCTCTAAATGCTCTAGGTCTCTAGTTTGTGGTTGTTTCGTGAGGCTGTTATTATCCTAGAGGTCATTTTCTACAGTGAGGTCAAATTTCAAAAAGTGGTCTCACGATATGAAATGGCTACTATGGGGACGAACATCATCAAAATTCGGCTCATTGAATACACAAGAGTCTCAGCTTTACAGTGAAGGAACCCCAGTATGCAGCAGTGCATGCTGGTCCATAGAGGCAGAGGAGGGACGAGGGAGATCAAAATATTTAAAAGAGTAATTAGTTGAAATAAGTCATTACCAACTGTCAGTCTCATTTATAAAATATTTTCCTCTTTTCTTTGGAAAAAAAACATTATTAAATAAAGTCTAATTAAAATGCCTCAACAGTGACACCTGCAGGGCAGAGGGGGAAGGACAGTCTGTGTGGAGTAGTTGTGGACATTGTAGGGGGTAGAGGAGGACAGGGACCCTCTGTCCTCCCTTAAGGTGGGACCTCTTCTGTCAATTCAGTACATTTATTTTTTTTCATGCTCATCGGTGACTGACCAAAACATATCAAATGACGCTCCAAAGGGAGGATAACCTCCCTCGGCTTTTCATCAGTCAACAACCAGCCGAATACAAGATTGACAGCAGGTTGGTCCAATGATGATTTCCAAGTTTCATCTTCAATTTTCTACTGCTGTATGTATGTGAGTGGGACAAATAGATGAAAACAGTGGCAAGTTAGCTTGTTGTAGCAACCCTGAAGCACTGTAAACTAGAGGAGAATGGATTTGGACTAGGGGTCGCGGCTGCAGCAGGATGCCACCGGGGAAAGAATGGAGTGCTTCACTCGCCTCGCTGCCTTGTTGCCTCGTTGCCTCGCTGCCTCGCTGCCTCAGCTGTCCTACTTGGACTGACAGCGGAACTGTAGGTGTCCCAGTCTGACGTGTGCTTCTGTAACTCAGTCCGCCCACCCTGGACTGGATCCCAGTATGAGCAACGGACCGCTGCATGTGCTGCACGTCATGGAGGATGGGCGCTTCATGACCCCTCGCTGCACTGACGCACTCACAAATTTTATTCCCATGCAGAGACCGCAGTGACTGTTTATTAGAAATCTTGTCAGTCGTTGTTTTACTGCTTATAAGAAAGTAGAGATAAGCCCAACCCAGCTGTAGGAAGAATATGTTTCTCACCACATCCCCAAAAGAATAATAATAGAGCCATAACTGTGCTGTTTCAAAGAGATATGGTCTCTGTTCCAGATGTCACGGTATATTGGAAAAGGTTTGTAAATGATAAATAGGCTACTGGAAGAAGGTCTGGATTCTTTCTCATAAATACTTAATAGTGAATAAGGTTAAGGAAGTGTCCTTCAGAATTATTAACAAATATTACCCTGTCAATCACTACATGCAGAAATTAATAAAGACATCAACACCTTTGCAGATTTGTCATTGACCACATCTTTTAAGACATTATGATGGGAAATGTGGCATTTGGTTTCTTCAAAAACACCAAAACATGTTTTCTATAAAAGATTTAAAGGAACATGTTTCCTTTAAATCATGTTTCCTTTAAATCTTTTATATATAAATATACAGTAAATGAAACAATAAATACCTTGTTTTGTTGTTTTCTTGTGGGATGTTCAGCAATATGTGAAACCACTTTCTAATTTGCTTATAAGGCTATTAAGACACTCAGTAGGCCCGTACAGTGTGCAGGTTTTAATATATTTGACATACCTCTGGCTCTTTTGTTATTGTTATACTGAATGTGAATTATTATGTGTAATAAATAAAGTAGGGATAAGTATTCAACTAGTGTAAAATAATGCTGTGGGTTGGATTTCCTCACATCCAACCCAATTTGTTGAGTCACCAGCTGCCACTGGTATGCAGAAATATTCAAACACATAATTTTTAGAAAACACAAAAATCACACCTTTATCCTGTATGCAAACAACTACATGACTTTGCCAAAAACGGCATGTGATTATCACAAAGTGGACATGTCTGTAAAGGGGAGACTCGTGGGTACCCATAGAACCCATTTTTAATCACATAACTTAAGGTCAGAGGTCAACGGACCCCTTTAGAAATGGCCATGCCAGTTTTTCTTCATCAAAATTTCGCCTGACTTTGGAGCATTAGTCAGCCTTCTTCTCAACAAGCTAGTATGACATGGTTGGACCCAATGGATTCCTTAGTTTCTCTAGTTTCATATGAAAACTTTACCCTCTAGCTCTAAAACTGAACCTGCTACAGCCTCTGAAAGACCGTAAAATCGGTTGGGTTTGCCCGACCTTAACCAAGTAGTTTTGTTGTCTCAGCCCAACCAATCGTTTCACAACATTAATCATGTAGCATTGTGTTTCTGCATGCGTCATACGAGACTGATATAAAACATATATTTGTTTCAGAAACGTCGACATTCAACGTGTCCGCAATTTGCAGAAACGTCCAGTGCAAATATTATTTCTGCCGACTGGGTTGCATTGTCTTACAGTCTACTTCTCAATGCTGCCATTCCATTCTGTCTGTGGCACTCAGTCCATCACTGCTTCTAAAATGGAAATCTTTAAAAATGGGTCATGACACCATGCTGGAGATATTTTCAGCCTTGGATTTGGTGATCCAGTGATTATTTAGGGCAGCAGGATAGTGTATGTAAGATAGACTCCAACTACAGAGTTCATGTAATGAAGAATGTCACTCACTGTAACAGCGACTGTGTTTACACGCCCACTAAGATTTGTGTATTATTCCAAATATGACAATATTCTGAATTTGATGTGGGTCATGTAAACAGCATATTAATAATTAGGTCTTACTAGAAATGGAGCATGTTCATTAACATGTGGGATATGATGATATTATTCATGTTTTACGAGCATTCCTGGGACATGTATACAGCGTAACTGGAATATTAGATGGGTTTTTCAACACATGGCCTCTTGCTTGTTTACAGCCATTGTCCACACGCCAACTAGCCGACAGTTTGCAGTGGTGGGGAAGTGAGGTAGACAGAGGGACCACCGGGTGCTCTAGTTTGCTAATTATTGACTCTTTGTGGTCTATTTGTGGTCTGATAAACAGTAAATTCATCAAATTCAGTGCCTCATATCAGGATTTTTCAAGCTACTGTAACTGTCATATTTCGCAGAGATGGACCTTACTTTCTGCCACTATCAGTATTTAATCAATAAACTATCAAAATGTGGCTTCACGGACCAGGATTTCTATAAATCTGCATCTGATTGCTCTTCCTCAATGTCCAGATGTGTGTACACTGAAACTGAATTACAGGAAGTGAATTTGAAATGTGAGAACCAGTTGAATTTTCAGTGCGGACCAAATACAGTCTCAGAGCAACTGAATTCAGTTTCATAATATTACATTCAGTTTCTAGTTTATTGGAATTCAGCTGCAAACTAAGACATTTAATTTCAAATTATGCTATTCAGGTTCAGTTTTCACCCAAATTAAAAATTCCAGTATGTTATTACCATAGCCTAGGAAGGTTCAATCACTTGTGAACACGAGTAGGTCTCTGTCACACTGATGACGAGTATAAAGTCTGGAGCTGCTCCATGAATGGGAAACTTATTTGTGGACCCACAGAGTGTTTCCTTGTTTATACAAAAATTTGTTTTATTCTATTGCTGTCAGTTGTGAAACAGAAAATGTTCCCATATACTCAGATCATTCCCCTGGGTGCCCTCTGTGTCATATAAAGCATCTCCTCCTTTCATTGTCAATGGTGCAGTTCAACTTTATACCGTATGACGTCACACATTTTAGTTTTAGCGATCTAGTTTTTGGATTTGGGAGAGAGGTTTTCAGATTTACTGATATTTTGGACTGTCTTAGACCATAGGACTACCTGTATTTTGACAATAAGTGTAGTTCCCCTTTAAACAATACAATAGATTGACTCAGTTCAGTTTTTTGATGCAAATAATCAAGTTGAGTGATTCAGATTCAGATATAAATGATTCAAATTCGGTTTCTAGTGACATATTTCTGCCCATAGAGTCTCTCTTTCTCTCTCCATACACATTTGTGTGCAGCAGACTACACTGCAGTGGAAGTAGCCTATTGTGCTGTTTTAAATAATAGTTAATCACACCTTTTGGAGCAGGTCACACCTGTCTTTTCATATAAAAAGTCATTCTCTAGCAGAGAATAGGAGCTGAATCTATTCAGTATATGTGAGCTAATATAGAGGTGTCCATTCGGCCACAGGGACAACTGAGAATAATGATGAACACTGGCTTCTCCCAGCTTAGAATCACATTAATATTTGTAACACTGCCAACACCAGTCGAAAGGCTCATCCTGAGATGACAGGGGAGGTCTGACCGGTACAGGGAAGCTCACTCTTGCATACCCTGCAGTAGAAGAAATGTTTTCACTTTAAATTTAATTCCCGAATCAAAATCCATGCTACACATTGAGCCCAGGCCATGTTTAATGAGCTTTGTAAACAATCTATTCACTGCTGTTGTAAGCCTGCCGTCTGTCTTGACACCCCTGAAAACTAGCTTTTAATTGAAGGAAGCAACTATTTCTAGGTCTGGACCACTGATAAAATAAGGTCTACATTCCTACACGCCAATGCATCAGTCTGCATGTTGGACGACAACACAGAACTATTAGCTTAAAACAGATTTCCCCTGCAGATGATTCCCTTAAAAAGCTGTATATGGGTTTTCAGTCCTAAAACTATTTGCAATTCAAATGAATTTAAACACCGGCAGTGCCTTGTATGGCAGCTACACCACCATCAAGAGCAAATTGTAAAGCACTTTTTTGGGTAGGTGCTATATAAAATGCAGTCCATACCTGTAGATTTACTGTAGATATGCTTTAGTATCCTGTGCATTCAGAACTGTGCCACAATGCTGACAACCAATGTATTTTTTACAGCACACACACTGCTTTTCATCCTAAAAGAGCCACAAAGCTCTTTCCATTATTGCCTGATATTCTCCAAGATATGCAGTTCAGCCAGAAAAAAAAAAAAACATTAAAGCCTTAAATCCATCACGTCCTGTCATTGGCTGCAACTCAAACATAAAGAAGCTGACTTAAAAGGAAACTTTTAAATATACACACCAGAATCAATCGCAATCAGTCTCAAAAGTCAAGACTAATTTAACTCAGACAGGATAAGATCCAGCACCTTTTCAGGCTGCCTCTATCTCGTCAGCATGTTCTGACATTCAAGATTCCTTCACTGTCATCAAAACAAAGTCTGGAGTACATGCACGGGTACAAGAAACAAGAAACAACAAGAGTGACACAATGCAATACAATAAAACACAAACAGAACAAAATGAGATGGAGCGGTAAAGCCGTTGAGTTAATATCACTCAGTCAATGAAATCAAAAAAGCGTAGAGTGTGTCACTGATCTGGTATATCACAGCATCTGAGAGAAAGAAAGGAAAATGGCAGTGAGGTTGTGCAACCTGAGATTTATTGTGTCATTCACAAGGTCGGAGAGATGTGGTAGTACATAACAGCACCCACAGTTACCCAGTTCCCTCAGAAGCAGTGCACTATAATGAATGTGTAGCAGCAGCATGAAGATAAAACCAGTAATGAAAGTACGTTCTAACTCACGCAGACTCCGCCCTCTTCTGGACTCTATGGGTAATACTCTCCAATCACATGCATGCGTTCGCTGACTGAGATTTGCATAAACGTAGCTACCCAATTGGGACGTGCCTACCGAATATGTGCACCACCACAGTATATAAAGAGTCGTCCAGCAGTGCTTGGCATTCTCTTCTCCTCAGTGGTTGGCGATTGCTCACTGATGTATATACGATGGCGTCATGGGCCACAGCTTGACTGCTCACACGGATTTGCCTCTTGGACATGTTGGGCTCCTTGTCGGGGTCTGTGCTCACTGGAATGACACAGGACTGGACTCACAACAGTGAGTTGTGTGTGGCAGTTGTGTTGCACCTAAGGCCCCCTGGGTATAATACACCTACATGTTCCCGTGCTCCTTGATGACCCAGGGAACGTTGCATGCAGGGTTGTTTGTTTTTGACCCCTGCAGGGTTAGACCATGGCTTTACCCAGATCAGCTGTGCCCTGTCTGAGGTGGCTAGAGCCCCCAACTTCTCCACTGTGGCGCCCTAGGTTATAAAGAAGCAGGCAGGGTGCAGTGTCTAATCCTTAGCCAGTCTGGATGAGTGTGGTTAGGTCGATGTGGTGGCATGGCACGGCGTAGATCCAGCCTGTGTGAGTAAGAATGAAGGTTACAATATTGTAACCCTAGCTCTGTAAGCACAGGTGGAGCCCTTTACCAAGTAGGCCCTGTTGCTCCGGCACTGCTTGCTGAAGAGGGCGTGGGATGGAAGGCAGCAATGGACACTGCCTTATGGTGACGCATGCATTTGCATTTGGGGTAGGTACATCCTGATTGGCCGGCTACGTTTATGCAAATCTCAGTGGGTGAATGTGTGCATGTGATTGGAGGAGAGTAATACCCATAGAGTCCAATAGAGGGCTCCACCTGTGCCTATAGAACTTGAGTTACAGTACCGTAACCTCTGTTACAGTAGCAATGACATCCAGTATGAGGCTGCAGTTTACTGCAATTCAACAGTGGAAGAAAGCAAGATGTTGAAGTGAGTGTCTACGACTGTGGCATGCAGACATCCAGGCATATACTGAAGCAAGCAACAATACATGTAATGAGATTAAGGGGGAAACATGGAGTTAAACTGAAACATTAAATGCTCGTATTGATCCATAGAAACACTGTGTTATCAGTTTGTGTTTGAAAGGTTGGAGTCCAGCTTGTTCGCCAGCCTCATTACTTGTCTGAATGAGACGTATCCCAATCATATATTCAAGACACATCTCTGTGGCTTTTACATGCTTCTCTGATACATTTGTTGCATTTGATTAAGTACCTTTTGTACGCCTGTAAAACCCATATTTCTAATTCAATAAAATACAAGAAAATTCATCATCTAGAGGAGGACATTTTCATTCTTGGTTCAACCTTATTACTCCAGATCGGAAAATCATCCCAGACCAAAGTGCTCCCAAAGTTAAACTTGAATTGGCAGCACACAAAATGTACTCATAACTCTTAAGTTAGGACTGTGCATATATTTCGATTTTGGGATGCAGTTGTCTGTGGTATTATTTTAGTTTTTTTCATGACAGTAGAGCTGAACTGAGATCATTGCTTATTATTCTGCACATAAAGGCCTAAATCAAAGCAAAACTACCACATTTTTATAAAATGACATTTTTATACCTTAAAGTTATTAAATAGGAACAAAAACTTTCTAACAGATCGTAAGGGTTGCTTAATTTATACTTTGTGAACACGTTCACACAGAAAGAAAACCTGAGCTTAGAAAATAATGATCTGCTTGAGTCCTGCAGATTTCTGAGTAGCTGTGCTATTACCGGCAACGTGAATATGGACCACACTGTTGCATATGGTTAACTAGCTTAGACTTCTGACATTGATTTCAATAAGAATATTAAATTGGTTTAAACTGCAGTGTTTGAAATGTGTGAATAAATGAGTGCATTTCTAAAGTAAAAACTTGTATTAGGGCTCTATACTTCCAACGTATTCTCAGTTTGTAGATCTTTCTTTGTGTGTTTTCCTACGAGTGTCCAGCCTCAATTTCTGCTCCAGTTTTTCAAAATAAACTTCCATCTTTCAGAGTAACAACTTTGTTATGTTTGGGCAAAAAACCTACTTAATTTAGGAAAAGATCAACCTAGTTAGGATTAGGCAACAAAACAACTTGGTTAGGTTTAGGAAAGATTGTAGTTAAGTTACACCACACTGAATGTAGGTATGCAACAAGGAAAGTGGTGTAACTTAAGTACTAGTGCTGTCCGAGTTAATGCAATTATAACGCATTTCCGTAAATTTATTTTAGAAGGTTAAATAATGCTCCAAAATTACCCAAAATTTTCATTTAATGTTAATTTTCAAAGGCCTCTGACCTCAAGATATGTGACTATAAATGGGTTCTCTGGGTACCCACCAGTCTCCCCTTTACAGACATGCCCACTTTATGATAATCACAGTCATAGTCAAGTCAGCACACTGACACACTGACAGCTGTTGTTGCCTGTTGGGCTGCAGTTTGCCATGTTATGATTTGAGCATACTTTTTTTGCTACATGCAGTGCCTGTGAGGGTTTTTGGACAATATTTGTCATTGTTTTGTTGTTAATTGATTTCCAATAATAAATATAAACACACATTTGCATAAAGCAGCATTATTGCCCACTCCCATGTTGATAAGAGTATTAAATACTTGAGAAATCACCCTTTAAGGTACATTTTGAACAGACAAAAATATGTGATTAATTTGCAATTAATCATGATTAACTATGGACATTTATGTGATTCCTTGCTCACAATTACGTGAATTACATACAAACTGATGTTGTGGGATATACACAAATTACAGTGCATGTACTTTCATGGTGTATGAGAACAACCTGATACTGCATGAGCTATAACTGGATATAATAACGACCATGTAAACTCCAGCATGATGCACTCGACTCTCCGCCAGTCCACTGTTACATACTTTTGTTCCCATTGAACACAACAGAACCTGACGACAGCTGCCACCAAGGCCATTATCACCACTAAATGTGCAATTTTCTATAATCAGACAGAAAATGATAAGTGAGCAAAAATTGCAGCCTGAGACTCAACATTGGGCAAAATAATACAAATACGTGAAATCTGATGTTTCTGGAGACCTAACTATCTCTACAAACTTGTAACTAATTGCCATCTGGATGACCACATTCCTCTGAGTCTCACCGCAGGTCCAACTGTGCAGCACGAGAGGGTGGTCTCAAAAAATGATAAGAACATCACTCAAGCTTGTTCCCACTAATGAAAGGTTCCCTTTGTTAGGAGGGCACCTATACCTGCTAGGCAGCTGAAACAAGGCTGAGCAGTGACAGCTTGGACTATACGTAAACGTCCAACACACACACACATACAGACGCGCACATACTTTGTTACAGCCCATTACCCAGCCTTCGGTACTGTGAGGGGAGGAGACTGGCAGGTATTGATCCATAACAGCAAGTCCAGGCACACTGAGAGAGGGGAGAGTCAAGGGAGAGGGAGCATACACCTCATACTGTCACTTTCTCTCCACTCTCTGTCCTTCATCATCTCACACACACACACACACACACACACACACACACACACACACACACACACACACACACACACACACACACACACACACACACACACACACACACACACACACACACACACACACACACACACACACACACACACACAATAGTGCACACACCTGAATGTGTGAGAGGTGTGTCGGAGGGAAGCAATATCTATTTACACATTGTTTAAGCGGACAGTGTGCAGGCAGTTTTCTCAGATTAAAAGCATCATTGCGATACTTCATCTGAGGCAACTTTTTTTTTTTTATTGGGATGGAATAGAAGCCCCATTAAGTTTAGTTGCACTCTATTCAAATTGGGAGGTTAATCATCTGCGTTTGACTCCTTTTAGTAGCAGTGGGCAGCAACAGTGCAGCAGCAACTGGGAATGACCTGGTCAGTGGTAATGACATCCTACTACCATGACAAACAAGTCTTAAGGTCTTAGCACACAAGTCAGTTTTTTATTTTTAAAAATACGTAATCTGATAAAAGACGTTTCCCACAGAAACCTTGCACACTGAGTCAGATGCATTTTATAACTGGAAAAATTTGAAAGATAAAACTGATTTAATTAAGTGGGGGCAATGGAAAGCGCGAGTCCCAAACAGGGCTAACGACTGAATGACATTAGCTTTCATGTAGCTGCTTACAACACAACCACTACTGTCTAACAGCCGGCCGTGAGCAGCGTGTGCGTCGCCTGTTGTGATTTATAACATTTACCCATGTTAACAGGTTAGAGCAGCCACACTGCCCGCGGGAGCAGCGCGTGAAGATGATCGTTGACAGTATATTGATATCATACCAGCAATATTACTACACTTTCACTGTCTAGACATCTGCAGCATATGTCGTAGACATGGAAAAAGTAAAGATTTATTTTTAAATGAACATTCCTTGCTTCCGTTTCATAATAAAAGCCCCAAGCGTTTCATTCTCCTGGCACTTTCCAGCATCATGTGCTGGGCTACCAGCAGAAACAGCAACTTCCACTGTACATTCATTTGATATTCTCAGAGCAAAACTAACTCGGTCTTCTGCTCCACTAGCTCTCTCTCTCTTGCTTTACCACTCACCCATGTACACACAGGCTAGTCTTACCATTCACATTTTCACGTTGTTCACCATTATTCTCCTACACACTTTGTCAGGATCACGGTTTCTTCATGTCTTTATGCTAAGCTACGTTAATACAGAGCAGAGTACAGATATAAGTGGTATTGTCCTCATCTAACTCTTTGCAAGAATGCAAATGAGGGTATTTTTCAAAAAATAATAAAATGGCACTCCTGCGAAAGGTGCAATGTGTAAGATATGGCCAGAATTTCATGTAATCATGTTGAAGGCACAGGGTCCCCCTACATTTAGATGTTTATTGGGTTAAATCTAAAGCAGCAGAAACAAGAAAACGATTCATATTTTCATCCTTCCCACCACCAGAAGACTACTTTGCTGTGAGCAGGGCGGGTGGCGTCCCTCAGAGATGGACCTTCAGTTAGCGGTTAACTGTAGTAACTCACATTCACCCAGCACAACCCCAGCACCAGGAGTCACATAAGGCTGGTGGAGCGCTGGGTCGAACCTGTGTAACGATCCCCTGGGATCAGACGCCTGGCGCTGGAGTTTGTGCTGGCTGAATTCAAGCTAACTGCTAAATGAAGGCCCCTGGAGCTGCCGCCGCTCCCCTCCCACCCAGGCAAAGTAGTTTCCTGGCAGTGTGGAGGATGAGATGAAAACTCAACCTCAATTTCTGCCATTTTGGATCTATTCCAATAAACAAACTATCAAAACCTACACAGAGCGTACAGCCCCTGGGTAGAAGCACAGTAACCACAAAGAAGCTAACATAAACTATAGGCTGATGCCACACATGAGGATGATAACAGTGTTACTTTGACCGGCTCTCAGTGATTAAGCAG
The DNA here is from genome assembly GCA_947000775.1 of Pterois miles. NCBI lineage: Eukaryota > Metazoa > Chordata > Actinopteri > Perciformes > Scorpaenidae > Pterois > Pterois miles. The sequence continues at coordinate 1,455,832 of CAMQGK010000253.1, forward strand.
TTGTATGGACCTGGTAGTATAACTGAAGTGCTGACCCCTCTTTGGAGCATGTGGCCAGATATTACACATTGTACCTTTAACACACTCACATCAACAGTATGTTCAGTGTAATTGTTCTGCACTCAGCCCTGAAAAAGGATGTAATATCATGGTTCAGTTGTGTGAAAAGTGTGAACCGTCTGTGAGAGAGATGCTGTGGTTCAGTAGTTCTGTAGTGTGCTGGAATAATGATGCAGGGTTGTCCGGCAAGAAAGCTGAACCAGGCACAACCTTTGCTGCAATGCAATACAATGTCATCTGGTAAGGTGCTGCATTGGCCAATCAAATACAGATACAAACACCATATATACTGTATACATATATGTATATATATAAATATATACATATATATGTCAAATGATTGAAGTATTTAGTTGTAATTAATCAATTAATGAATTGTCCATGATTAATCACTTAATCACTCGTAAATTTCACACATTTTTTTTATCCGTTGAAATATACCTTAAGGGGGATTTGTCAAGTATTTAATACTATTATTATTAACATGGGAGTGGGCATATATGCTTGTTTTACGCAAATGCACGTATACATTTATTATTGGAAATCATTAACATAAAGTGGGCATGTCTGTAAAGGGGAGACTCGTAGGTACCCATAGAACCCATTTACATTTACATATCAGTACATTTACATATCAGCACAGGTCAGCACCCCTTCAAAAATGCTCATGAGAGTTTTTCCTTCAAAATTTAGCATAAGTCTAGAGCGATATGTAGCTTCCCTTGTGACAAGCTAGTGTGACGTGGTTGGTACTAATGGATTCTTACCTGTTAATGCATGAAAGATATTAGTGGCTTAAAATGAATCTGTGTTAACATGTTGCTATTGTGTTAACTAGCCCCAACAGCCCTAATATATACTCAAATATTAGCAAGATTAGTGTTTATGAAATGGCCCTTTGGGACGTATATAAACATGTCTACCTTTAGACGCCAACCCCATTCAGCATTTGGGGTTTGAACTTTAGTGGAATCTTCTTCCTGTGCTCATAACTACTTCAACGGGATTTTATTTTCCTCTTTTTTGTGTCTTTAAACGTTGGTCGAATGCATTTCTTTGCCTTATACACAGCATCATTTAATTGTGTGTTTTGAAATCCGCTATATAAAATACATAAAAAAATACAATGTTGTTGACCATGTTGTGAACTGTTGTGAAAACTCTTCTGTTTTCCTCTGGCTTTCTTTGCATTTACATATTTTTCTTTACTTTTGGCCTAATTACTAAATTTTTGTGTCTGGTTAATCTCTTGTTGGATTATTTTACTCTCAAACCTCCTCAGAGATTTAAACCAAACAATGGCTTCCAAAGGTCTAAACAATGTTTGTATAACTGAGTCCTTCTTAGAGAAACCAGCTCTCTGGATCCCTCTGTTCTAATGAATTTTAGAGCCATCTCTAAGCTGCCGTACTTATCCAAGAGTTCAGAAAAAAAACATGTCTCCACTCTTGATTTATGTTACGAACAACAATTTAGATTTTGGAAAAATTTCAATCTTGTTTTTGCCATCTGCACATCACTGTGAATGCTCTGGTCAAGGTCCCCAAGGACGCGCAGTGTCAATGATGACACAATTTGGACACGTTCAGTATTAATGACTTTGAGTAAACAAGCGCTAGCACCGTATGCCACAGCGGGAGCTGGGCAGGTTTCTTCCACAGCGAGCCTTTACAGGCCGCGGCTAATTGACTGCAGCTCACGCTGGATGCTGGACTATCATTGCCACACAGACCTAACAACAGTGCTGTTGCCATTTATATGCCTTTATATACCTTTTATGAGGCTTTATGTTTTCAGGTAATCCTTCTGTCCGTACGTCCGGTCCATTCTCGTGAACGTCTGGAGGGAATCTCTTCAAATTTGGCACAAACGCTCTGACTCAAGGATGAACTGATTACAATTTGATGGTCAAAGGCCAAGGTCACTGTGATCTCACACAATTTGGCCATATCCCAAGAATTCATGCACCAATTATGATAATTTTATACAAATGTCTAATGGGATAAAATGATGAAGTGAAGCACCATGAGGAGGTAATTGTAGTTGGCAATTATTTTGAATTTAAGACAAGGCTTTATGTGATCCGAACTCAGGACTTAGGATATTTTCCTGAATGCAGTTAGGAAACATGTGCCATGTACCTGTGCCATCAAAAATCCTACCTGTCATCCTAAACTGAGATAAGACTTTAGGCAGGAAGTTTCTGTAATGAGGCCCCAGGTGACTAAAGTTGTGCAGTCCTGCTTTGTCCAACTGAGACTTTAAACCAAGATCAGGTCACTCCTTTCATCTGCAGATTGAGAAAAGGTCATCCATGCTCTTATCTTGACTACTGCAACACTATATTCTGGTATCAGGAGACAAAACATCCAAAGATTGCAGTGCTGCCAGGCTTTTAACACGTACTAACAGAAGCGACCACATCGCACAAATCCTTGCTGCCCTATCACTGGTTACCTGGGAGGTTAAGAATTGATTTCTAGATGTTACTGCTCCTTTTTAAAGCCTTGAATCTTCAGGCTCCTTCTAAAATCTGTGATCCGCTAACTCCCTATCAGCCTGATCGCTGCTAGAGTATGGCAAGCTGTTTTAACACTGAATAGCTAGACTGGATTTGGGGACTTAGACTTGGGGGGCGGAGTAGCTCAGTCCGTAAGGACTTGGGTTAGGATGTGGAGGACCCGGGTTCAAATCCCCCATGGACCAAAACCAACTGGTTGCTGGAGAGGTGCCAGTTTACCTCTCACTGCCGAGGTGCCCCTGAGCAAGGCACCAAACCCCCAACTGCTCTGGGCGCTTGTCAGGAGCAGCCCCCTCACTCTGACATCTCTCCATTGACATGTATATGTACTATGTACTGTGTACTGTGAACAACAGAGTGTAAAACTGAATTTCCCCACTGTGGGACTAATAAAGGAATATCTTTCTTTCTTTTTTCTTTCTGGATATGTATTACTGATATCTGTAATTGAATTCTGCTTTGTCAAATAGAAAATTTCTGATATCCACAATGACATTCTTCCTATGACCATTCATGCATGGATATCTGCTGTCATAATTTTAACTTTAGATATCAAAAATGAAAAAAAGTATTCCAGATCCAAAACACATTGACTAGTAAAAAGTCATTATGGATATCCACAATTGGCACTGTGTGTACTAAATTGTAATTTCACATATCTATGAGAAGAATATGTCTATGACTAGAAACACTGCAAGTCCAGATATCTTTTCTGTATATAGGAAGAATATCATCATGGACATCTGAAATGTTGTTTTTGACTGGGCAGAATTGAATTACAGATATACAGAAATGTAATATATATCCAGTCCAGCTCATAAATGTTAAAACAGACACTTTTTAAGGACTTAAAGATATCTTCAATATTATTTTTGAATAAAAGAAATTAAGTTGAAGATATCTTGTCTGTATCCTCTGGGCCTCCTAATGAAAAAACAACCGGACAACCGGTGATTGGCCAAAGTCTCCCGTCATGGGTTAGATTATTTAAAGCCTGAAAACAGCCATGAGGAGGTGCAGAAGTCTAGTTTTCTCGCAGAGCACTTGAATTACAATAAGCTGAAAGGTTTTTATGGACTTTTTGTCCAATGATGCCAAAACTATTCTGGCTACTGCAGGTTTAATGTGTAAAATATACTACACATGAAAGCTTCTTTGGCTGCAATAACAGGAGTGTACAGTATATGTTAATGTTAATCATAATGATGGTGGCCAGAATGAGATGGGAAGTCCTTCATCCACTCTGAAAGCAGTAGGACGTGTACAGTAATGCGTAATCTCGTCTCCTGGGTTTGTCACCAGCTCTGCTGCTGCTTTGATGCTGGATGGATAAAAGAGGTTTGGGTCAGACAGTCGCACTGCAGAGAGCTAAGTAAGCACTGTACTCGTCCCTCCAACACCACAGGCTCCTTCTGAGAGTTTTGCCTTTTCATCCCCATCTACCTTTGTCTGTTCTCTACATCTTTCACCCTCTCTTGTCATGTTATGTGCCTTTACTTCTTCATTTTCCGCTCCTGTTTACGCCCTCCACTTTCTTTTACAATCCCCTTATCCAGTTGTAGCACGTTTCTTTCCTGTTTCTTCCATAAATGTTTCCATCCCCCCTATTTCTATCACTCTCAGTCCCCTTTTTACTTTAAATCCTGTTTTTTTATTTATCCATTTTCCTTTCTCCACCACTGAAAGATATTGACAATATTAAATCTTGCAGCAGTCTCAGTCGGTCAGGATGACAGTCTAACTTGGCGCTCAGACGTCTCCCTCCATTTGGTAACCGTAACAACGCCATGGTAACCGAGATGTTATCATTAATGTGTCTGCTCCCAAGGTAGTGGCTGGAATGTTTTTTTTTTTTTTTTTTTTTTGTCACAGGGCCGATAAAATGGCATATCGAGGGTGATTGCAAGCTGCCGTTTCTCAATAAAAGACCTCTGAAACTTAAAGCAACCTGGGCTTTTTGTCTGTTAATACGTCACGGGCCACTTAATTTAGACCCCAGTCATCAGCACTTGGTTTCATAAGCTTCTGTCAGCTGCATTCTGCTAGAAAAGTTCATTATTTCCCCATCTGGTGCTTTAAATGTTGCACAGAGGGAATCACAGGCAGAGAATCGGCCTTTGGAACTCATAAATTAGACTAAATTATGAGTCAAAGCATTTAATTGAGTTTTTGAATGTAAAAATGACAGTCACGCTCTCTGCCAAACCCTGGAAAGCATAATCATAATGATTTCATACAAGGATATACTAATCATCACCCATGTATCGTGCTAAGAGGACAGCTAAAGTGTGAATAAGTGAAGACGCCGAGATGAGCACATGCATCAATCTCTGTCGCCCTCAAACTTTCAATCAAAAGGGGCGTTTTTTCATAATCAAGGAAACTGCCCACACGTCCCCATCTGACAGTCACTTCTCTAACTCTGTCCCTCACACTTCTACTGATCATCACAGCAGGGGAACGCATTAGAAAGACCTGTAGTGCTCCATACGCTTTTAAAATGAACACTTACACAAGCTTCTCTGCAGGCTTGGATGATAGCGTGCGCTAATTACTCTATTAACCTCCATTATTTTTCAATCACCATCTCACACTGTCTCCTTTGCCGTTTGTTTCAGCCACAACACCTGCGGCAAATGGCTAAAGCAAGGCCATAATAACAAGGACATGGCTATATCCATGTAACCATAGCAACAGGCACCTGCCAATATGTTATCTAGCAAGCGGTGAAAAATAAAAGAAGTAAATAATGAAGGGTTTATGTAGTATAAGTGTTTTGTCATGCAGAGGTTTCATGGTAAATAAAGCCCTTTGAGACACTTCATCTCCATCTCAGCAGGCGTAAAGTAGAAATCTAGTATCACCAGTATCACTTTCCACTTCCTGTCTACCACAGAGAAGGATTCAGTTTAATTTTAATTTAAGATCTTATCACAACCACCATTTATAAATGGTAAATTGATTGTATTTTCATTTAATTGTTATCTTACTGTTAAACAACAAAATGATAATTAATGTTTACTCATTATTAGTAATGCTAATTTATGTTATTCTAACAGTTTATTGTTGCACACATTATAATACTTTATATAGTATATATAAGTGTCTTAATGATTAAGATACTTTCAAGAAATTGTTTGTAAAACACCTATAAACATTAGATATTTGTAACAATTTGTTAATGGCTAATAATTGGTTTGTAAACCGTCTATATTGAAGAAGATTAATTATATACACAATACATAGGTACAAGGTTATCAGAACAGCATCAGCTTGGATCTTTATCAGGTCAGAATATTTGAAAAATGGAAACCATATCCATATTTATATACGTAAAATACGCCAATAGGCTAACAAGCTCTATTATGGCAGCTATTATGTAGCTCATCTTGATTAAAACATCCACAACAATTCACAATTTGTTCAAGTACATTAAAAACAATAATACAAAAGCCATACTTCATAATCATAATCATAATCACACCTACAGGCAATCAAGAGTCAACTGTGGGAGGAAGCTGGAGAATAAAAAACTGTTATGTGTACAAAATAAACTCATAATAAATGGTTTATTAATGTAATCAGAATGTAATTAACGTCAGCTATGATAAAATGTATAATTTATACATTTATTATTTCATATTATACATGTATAGCATTACTAATAATTTTGTAAATATTATTAATGATAATTTTACTGTTTGTAAACAGTGAAATAACTAGTTTAATTTACTATCAATTTACCATTTAGAAATGATGCTTATAATAAAGTGCTACCTGCACTTCTACCTATTTTCCTGCACACACAATGTAACATGAGTGTAAGCTTCTTCCTTCACAGTGACTCTTGCTCACATACCATAACAAGTTTATCACACAGAGCAGCAGGATGTAATGAATCATTCATCACTAGTGGTCTGGATGCAGGCGTCTGCATGCATGTATATGTCACAGATGCAGCAGAAAGGTGCACCTGTATGAATCACAGACTGAAGCTGCAGGTTGACAGCGAGTGAAGGTTAGTGGCAGGCAGAGAGGAGCTTGTTGACAAGGATGGAGGTATAAATACTGACCTGTGTCAGCTCCGGTCATTATTATCTGCTATACACACTGGACATCTACTGCTGCAGCACTGGGGGTGAGAATGTGAACTTGTCAGTTTACCATACCTTGTTTTGGGCGTACGGCAAAAAAAACAAAAAAACAAAAAAAACAAAACCAGATGTCAAATCTTTAATTGTTATTATCATTTTTTTTAATTAACTGTGACTATCACCCTTTAAATTTTCAGTGACATGCAAACTACAACAAAACAAACAAACAAACAAAAACATTTTACTTCCAAAGGCCTTGGTGTCTGTGTTTCCAAAGAAAAGAAGTTTTACTTTCAAAAGGCCCTGGTTATAAGAAAAGAAACAAACAAAAAAGAAAATGAAAAGAAAAGCAACATCATGGTTCGGCGGTGAACAACAAAGTGCCTTATAGCGAGCTGTCATTTCGTGTGACAGCCGGTTTAGACATGATTTGAAAGTGTATGTGTGAAAAGTAGAAAATAAAAGAAGAGCGAGAAAAGAGTTTGTGTGCAATGCTGGATAAGATCATGCAGACAGTTGTTACAATGCAGTGATGCACAATGTGTTGGGGACACGCAGTCTTTATCAATTATGGTTTCAACAATCACAGAGGATGTACGTATGATTGAACGTAGCCCTCAATTCAAGACAAAGATGCTCCAGATGTGTGTGTTTCTGTGTGCTTGTCCTGTCTGTCAGTCAGCCGGCCCGTGTGCCAACTTGAAATGAGAATGTCAATGACAATCCCCTTAGAGCCCGGCTGGAGGGACAGCAGCATCCTTGCCCACTTCATTTATCAGCCCAGCCCCAGTGACAGTGAAGCCCTCGCAAACTAATTATCCGCGATAGCTTTCGCTTGTTTAATCTCCAAGGCCTCACAAAACAAGCATTGTGTTCCAACAGAGATTTACAGGAAGCCGGGGGTAAAGAGCCGACACACAATGGTGAAAACTCGGGACAGAGGCACAGTCAGCCCGCTGTGCGTTCGTCCTTGAGGATACAACAGTCTGTAAATGTGTTAGTGTGCGTGTTGTTTGAGTTTTGTCTCTGTAGGCATTTGGGAGCGTTTGTATTTTTCAGACTTCCCACAGACCAGAACCATAAAACTCAGACAAACGAGTGACTAAATTTAGAGACTCGTCTCATCTCACCTGCAGATGTGTCTCAGCTCCCAGGAGGCTGCACCGCGACGACGCACTGCTGCAGAGGAACAGGCCGGGTGGCAGCACACAGCTTACAGGGTGAACTCCAGTGTCAAGACTGCAAGTAATTAAGCATACAAAGCGATGCCGTGGCCCAGTTTCTCCATTACCTGAACATAGACAGCAAAAACAGAATAGGAAAAGTCACTTTTCAAACAATTATGGCATGTTTTAAGTGGTTCAATCTGTTAATTTTCCCTAAATAATGCGTTCTCCCTTTCAGAAAATCAATATCAAGTTGTGCATTTAAAGAAAAATCATAACTTAGCTTTTATTTTGAGAGCTCAGGCCAAGTAATTGCTGAGATCTTAGAAAGTAGCAGTGTTGCTAAAAATAGTGAGAGGTAAGATTCATGAGCAGTCCAACGATAATAAAGGTTGAAAATAAGTTTATAGCAAAGTGAGCACACCGGTAAGGTTGCTTATCATCAGGAAAACTGACTGACTACAGGCATGGCAAGTACAGCAGGTCCAAGTCAAACCAGGACATTGTTCTGTGATGGATGTTTACAGCAGAGAGTTGGTGGTAACAATTAAGGCTAAGTTAACGCGATAATAATGTGCTAATGCAAATTTGATTTAACGCCACTAATTTCTTTAATGCATTAACGCAACTTACAATTTTCAGGTTGTATTGGGCTCAGTCTTAAAGTTAGAGCGAAGAGGCTGCTATCACATGAGACTAGAAAACCCAAGGAATCCATTGACACTAACAATATCATACTAGCTTGTTGGAAGGCTAAACTAAATTTTGCTGAGGAAAAATGTGGCCATTTACAAAGGGGTCCTTTAACCTCTGACCTCAAGATATGTGAATGTAAATGGGTTCTTCTACCCACCAGTCTCCCCTTTACAGACATGCCCACTTTATGATAATCACATGCAGTTTAGATCAAGTCATAGTCAAGTCAGCAGACTGACACACTGACAGCTGTTGTTGCCTGTCTGTTTGTTTGTGATTAATCACAATTAACTACATACAATTAATTATGATATTTCATTTTTGACATCCCTAGTAATAAATTAACTGTTCATCCTTTTCTCCTCCAACTAAATTTGATTCATCCTGTTGACAACCTCTATGATTATCTAACATCTCAAGTTTATTGTCCCAGCAAGTACTTGAATAAATTTGTATCTTAACCAACAGCACCGATGGCCCACACTACTAAAATACAATACTAGTTAGAATAAACTATATGGAGCTGGAGCCAGGACATGTTTAGTAGAGCATGAAGACTGAATGTAGATGAAAATAGCATCAAAGCCTAATTTACATGCTGTATATCATTAACATGTAATTAACATGTTTTACCTCATTTTTTTAAACTCGTATATACTGTATAAACAGAAGTATAAAAACAACAATTTGTGGTTTTAGGAGGAGTTATGAGCTGGAACTATCGCTTGACGAACAACAGCCAGGCGCCGTGATTGTGTGAAGCTACGGTAAGTCTTGGCACAGATGGGGTCACCAGGTTTGGCACCATTGTGCCTGTACAGAGCCAAAGAGTATCGAAGCAGAGACAAAACTCCAGTGTTATTTTTGACACCAGAAGCTGCCACCATTTTGAACTGAAAACGCTTATTATATTTATAATATTTTATTGTTCAACACAGGCCATTTTGGTAGAATATGACAATAGAATAGAAATAATTTAGTTTTACTTTTGTACGGCACTTTGTAGGCAGATATTTTACTGCCGTCTGGTAGTCGCTTTCATTTCACTGACTTTGACTTCCTGGCTATTTACATTTTTCATAGAGCCCAGAACCAAATGCTGCGCTCACTGACTGTATCTGTAACCCACGCTGTACCCGGAGACGCTACACAAACAGACACAAAATGTAACTCCCCATAAAACTCCCAATTGTTGTTTTTATATTTGTGTTTATGTACAGGTTTAAAAATGTGACACACTGTTAAAAAGATCTTTTGGTGTGTTGGTACGTTGTTGTCGCTGTTTCCAGTCTTTATTCTAAGCCAGGCTCAATACATACTGGCTCCATCTCTGTCTGTATTTACACATGTGATTGATATATAGCATACACTTAAACACATATCATGTAGGTGAGCCTTTCTTTTATGTGGCTAAAATACTTAGCTCTTAGCTCCGGTGCTCCTGTCTGTTTCTCCAAATTTGGGGTGTGCCGACCATCATCTACCTACTATGGATAAGTGCAAATCAATCAAAATTAGCTTAATTACGACCATCAAAATCAGGATTGCCGATTATTTTTTTCTGGCAGCTTTTTTATATTGTTGACGTTTGCAATCTTGTTTTGTTGACTTTTTTGGTGTAAATAAAAAGGGAGTTCGGTTCTCTTTTCACAGAAGAACGTTAAAGAGTAAATGGCATAAAGGGGGCATAAAACCAATGATCTGTTGATCTATAAGAATCAAGACTCCATAGTCCAATAATGGGGTGTTTAAATTGAAAGTCAAATCAAATCATGAATATGGAGAACTGTGACACCCCCTAATATGAACCTCATTTTGTGTGTCAAAACAAACAAACTATCCCTTTAAGTTCCATGTTTAACTATCAGTGACACAGAAACCAGCTTTTAACAAGTTATAAACTCAAAGCCCACTGGGAGTGGAGCCTATTACCATTGCTGTGTTAAATAGGAGATGCTTCACAGGCTGCTCTGCAGCACTGATTAAATCACTCTGGACAAGCTAAATAAAAGTCACTGTCAACACAGTTGGAATGAGTAACACTGCGATGATTTTAAAGGCCAGAAGAATGAACCAGTTCTCCCTCTGGGGAGGAGATCTCCGGAGCAATACACCATGAGGATATCAAGAGGTGTAACAAAACACATAGGGCTACAAAGTGCCTGGGACTGTGCATGCAAGCACAAACTCACAATAGCATATCAAAATCTAGCAACTATTATTTAATACGTGTGGAAAAGCCTCTAAAGGAAAATGTAAATGAAGCTAATGTGTAAGGTCATTCAGGAAGACCTTCCACTGTCATTCATCCATCTCTGGGTCCCTTCTCATAGGCCCTCACTCTATCAGCTGATTATCGGTTCCACTCTGCTTAGCCAATCAGACCTTACCACCACCTTCTCTCTAAACCAATCACACCATGCGACAAAGTTTTAAAACTGCTCTCCTCCTCATTCCAGCACAAGTGACGCAGCCCTCCTCCGCCCCATCGCCTCCAGCATTCATCGCCTCCATCTCCTCCAGCCTCCAGTTACTCCAGCCGCCAGTCTCCATCACCTCCAGCCTCCATCACCTCCAGCACCTCTCATGCTTCCAGCATTCATCGCCTCCAGTCTCCATCACCTCCAGCCTCCATCGCCTCCAGCACCTCTCATGCTTCCAGCATTCATCGCCTCCAGTTTCCATCGCCTCCAGCCCTCCATCGCCTCCAGCCTTCATCACCTCCAGCCTCATGCTTCCAGCATTCATCGCCTCCAGCCTCCATCGCCTCCAGCACCTCTCATGCTTCCAGCATTCATCGCCTCCAGCCTCCATCGCCTCCAGCCTCCACCCCTCTCATGCTTCCAGCATTCATCGCCTCCAGTCTCCATCGCCTCCAGTCTCCACCCTCTCATGCTTCCAGCATTCATCACCTCCAGCCTCCATCGCCTCCAGCACCTCTCATGCTTCCAGCATTCATCGCCTCCAGTCTCCATCGCCTCCAGCCTCTACCCTCTTATGCTGCCTCCAGCATTCATCGCCTCCAGCCTCCATCGCCTCCAGCCTCCATCGCCTCCAGTCTCCATCGCCTCCAGCCTCCAATCCCTCTCATGCCTCCAGCATTCATCGCCTCCAGCCTCCATCGCCTCCAGCCTCCCCTCCAACCCCTCTCATGCCCTCAGCATTCATTGCCTCCAGCCTCCATCGCCTCCAGCCGCCATCGCCTCCAATCTCCATTGCCTCCAGCCTCCAACCCCTCTCATGCCTCCAGCATTCATTGCCTCCAGCCTCCATTGCCTCCAGCCTCCATCGCCTCCATCGCCTCCAGCCTCCAGCACCTCTCATGCCTCCAGCATTCATTGCCTCCAGCCTCCATCGCCTCCAGCCTCCAATCTCCATTGCCTCCAGCCTCCAACCCCTCTCATGCCTCCAGCATTCATTGCCTCCAGCCTCCTCCCTCCGCCTCCACCCCTCTCCTTTTCTTCCTCCCCTCCCCCCCCCCCTCCATTGCCTCCAGCCTCCATCGCCTCCAGCCTCCAGCACCTCTCATGCCTCCAGCATTCATTGCCTCCAGCCTCTATTGCCTCCAGCCTCCATCGCCTCCAGCCTCCAGCACCTCTCATGCCTCCAGCGTTCATCGCCCCAGCTCGGATCTCTCTAAGCCACAATTCGTTGATGGTGCGTATTAAACATGCAACATTTATTGCACGTCTGTACATCCAGAAGATGGATCCCTCCTCCGTTGCTCTTCCCGAGGTTTCTTCCTTTTTCTTTTTTCCTGATTAAGGTTTTTGTGCGGGGAGTTTTCCTCATTCGATGCAAGGGTTGTACCGTAAGGACAGAGGGATGTCATCCACGTTCACACCGTAAAGCTCATAGAGGTTACTTTGTGATCTTGAAACTGATTCGACTCACCTGATTTCACCAAACCACTCCACCACTACCACCATCACCAGTGTCTACACCCACGGGGGAAATTAAAGAACATCCTGCAATGGCATGATCATTCCCCATTAAGCTATGGCGGGTCTAATGCGCCAAAAAGATGTTTTATATGATAATGCTGTCTTGTTCTTTAATAAACAGCCATTCACTCATGGAGTCTCTCCTGATTGAACTATGTTTGCTGTAATACAGCTTCTACATGGCTGCATCAAATCACTTCTCAGGTATCATTAGTGTTGGAATCTCTCCCTTGGAGACAGTTTTATCTCTACAAGAACAAAAGCTAATGGTAAGGTGCTCTGACAGATGATATTTTGGTGAATGAACCACCCTGGCATCAACCTTTCCCCTCACATTTTACAGCTGAAACTCTTATTCAACCTGGTTTCAAGCAGAAATGTTTTATATATCTCTTCTCTCGGGCTGTTTTTGCTTTTCTCTGTGAGCTTCCAATGAAACAAAAAGAACAGGCAATGAAAAGAAGCCTCTACAATAAGCTAGTGTGAAGGGAACATTTTACTTCAATATAACCAAGTTCACTGAAAGGTAAATTCAATACTTTTTTCTAATTTCTTTGACGTTTAAGGACAAAGCCTTGACTCATTTTTAGTGGACAGAATTGCGCTCTTTCATCAAACAAGCTTATGGTCCAAAAGTCGGAGCAATGCCCCAGTTAGCTCGACTCAATTATACTGTTTGGTTATTAACGTTTGCCAAGTGATGGATAAAAACAGGAACCACAGCTTGGACACGTTTGGAGATGCTTGTTCGTTGGTTTAATCCCTGTATGTCAGTGTTTAGTTAAGTCATCCGGACTGGTTCCTGAACATCCAAGACATTCACAGGTCATCCACTCATCCATCCATTTTTCACATCTTATCCAGGTCTGGGTTGCACTACCTTTAAGATAAACAAGGTAGCTCCTCCTAAGGAGCTGGGGGATGCTGCCAGGTTATAGATGGGATATGTTTTCCTCTCTAGGTTGGCCCCGATTTAAAAGAGTTTTATTTTACGTATCGTAGTCACACTGCGGTTGCCAGATTTGGTTCCACTGGTTGGTCAGTCTACCACTTCGGTTCAAACTGAAATGTCATCAGCTATTGGATGGTGGTTGGTGAAAAGTAAAGTGAACTGAAGTGAATTATTCCACCATAGTCTGTTTATTTTTACCGCTAACGCAAAAAAGACTGATGCAAGTAATGAGGAACTGCCGCTAGCAGCAAGTTAGCGGTTATCCCAACAGGAGGACTGGCGTGGGTGTCGGTCACACTATGACAAGCGCAAATGAAACGCTGCAGCTGAAAGACCAGCCTGTGGTTTCCTGGTCCGCGACTACAGCCACGGAGAGAGAGTTTGTATAAGACGAGGACGGTGTCTCTGCACCAGTGTAGGAGATGTGAATGGAAAGTCAACACATCGAACATGCTAACACGCATTCAACGGCGTCAAGCAGAACTTAGACTGAAAACAAGAACGGGTTAAAACAGTTGCAGAACTGGCATTTACACTGACATAAAGCTAATGTGCAACTAATGGAGAGATTCCAACTAATGCACATGTTTTGTTATTTTATTATTCTGTTTATGTAGTATTTTCCCTTTCATAGCATTAATAGATGTTTTCAGTTTTATAACCTACTTTGACCTGTTGCTCTTTTGGGAAACAGTTCCTGCAGCATCATAGAGAAGTGTTGGAATTGCTCCTTATTTTTATATTGAGGAAAGTTTACCAAAGTTACCAGAGGGCAAACCCCTGCTGTCTCGCTCCCCAGCAGGACGACTGTCTGTCTTTGACACTTGCACTTGAGCTACTGGTAAAGATTGTCAGTGTGCAGCCGAAATATGAGACAGTGAAGCAGTGAAAGAGACAGGAATGTGAACTTCTGTCTTTAACTGATTCTGGTTGCTTTTAATGTCTATAAAAATAATAGGTACAGATATTTGTGTAATTTTTACTCTAAAATATAGGTTCGCATTTGTCACCTTATTCAGGGAGAGTTTGCCCAGAGGAAGAATCCTTAGGAGTTTGGTGTTCCCCTCACTTTTAATTGAACACCATCATGAAGTCAAAATTTAATTAAACAGTACTTCGGTTTGTGACCAAATACCTGCAAAACTGACGATATTCTGACAGCTTCAGCTGTTCTTTGTGTTCCGTACTAATCATAGACTGTATATATAAAACAAAATGTTAGTATGCTAACACGGTAAATATTATATCTGCCATAAAAAAGAATAATACTGTTTTGAAAATCAAGAAAACACTCACTGACCAGAAACACCTCTCACTATAATGCAGGCCAACACAAACTACAACCTAAAAAATGATCAAAATTACAAATTACAACATTTTTCCCATCATCAAACAAAAGCTATCTATACAGATGTTAAAGCTTTGTTTGTAGTCCTCCACAGATGGTGCATGAGCTACGAGCACGCACGTCAGCGTTTATGGTCAGTGCGTTGTTCATTGCGGTATTCTCTGACACACCAGAGGGCGTACAAACTAATCTGTGAATACGCTAGAGGTCGACAAGTGTTACCAGCAAAACCCCATAAACCAAACTCCTCAATGTCAGGAAGGAACTATGATTAACTATAAACTCATATCTCACATTCATGGACATACTTTATCACCTTTCTACAATCCCTGTAGAAAAAGGTCAGGCATTAAATGTATCATAATGAAACAAAGGTTGAAAGGTTTAATGTCCTGTAAATAATTTGATTCGGCTGGTGAAATTTTTCCTCAAATGTAAATTTCTAAGATCTCCTGCTTTTAAAGCATTTAAACAGGTGTTTAAACAAGTGGATGTCTCTCTAATTCATTATTTTACTTGTTAATTTAATGCTTTTATCTTATTGTAGCAGCACAATAAATGATGATGCCACTTTTGGCTTGCTCACCCTCGTGCCAGGGACACAATGACAAGCATAAACCAAGCTTAACACTGCAGCTCTCCCACTCAATACCAGACGACTGAAGTCTTTAAAGGGGAACTACGAACATTTTCAAAATTCATACATTATTCCTGTGGTCTAAGACAGTCCAAAAAATATCAGTTAACATGAGTGACTCTAACACAACTCCAAAAAGTGCTAAAACTCAAATTTGTGATGTTATAGGGTATAAAGCAAGGGTGACACACACACACCTCACATCCAGACTGTGGGTATCTCCTTGTCCATGACTCTATATGTGTGTGTGACCACTCTTATTAGCTCTGTAGTTAAATGTCATGTCAATGTCATGTGTTATATGTCAAGCAGAGAGACTTTGACAAATAGCCTGTCTGCTGACTCCGTCTGGGGCAGTCACCGTAATTCTGGACCATTTGACATTTGGCCTGTTTCTAAATCACTGTAAAATATGACTGAAATATCCAGTGCCTTTAATCATTCACAGCCCTGAGGGAATGGAAAAGTTGGCAACGGATGGAAAGAAATAGAGAGAAATGACATTTCTGTCTTTCTGCAAAAAGACTGGCTGCACGATTGTTGATCAGGTCAGAATAATGTTTGGACTTCCATTTACAGTATATAGCACCTTTCAAGTCAAAGTGCTTTACACTACATCCATTCACACACATTCATAAACTGATGGCAGAGGCTGCCATCCAAGGTATCAACCTGCCCATCTAATCTAATCTCTCTCCCACACACACACACACACACACACACACACACACACACACACACACACACACACACACACACACACACACACACACACACACACACACACACACACACACACACACACCGATGGCACAGCCTTCAGGATCAATTTGGGGTTCAGTATTTTGCCCAAGGACACTCTGACATGTGGAATGGAGGAGTCTGAGTTTACACCGCTGATCTTCCAATTAGTGGATGACCAACTCTTCCTCCTGAACCACAGCGTCACAGTTTTCTTTTCGTAAGTACTGAGATCACACTTCTCAGGGAAGGTGTTTTTCTTCTGTAACCAAAATAAATTATTGCACATGCACTTGTCTGTAAGTGTCCTACAAAGAAACAAAGCAAGCATATGGAAATTTATTAAACTACCAAAATGGTCAACAACATACCTCCACATAAACAAACACTATTGCTGTCCCTACCCATCTACCTGCCTACCTGCCTATGTATCCATATACATCCCCATCAGCTCACAGTAGCACAAATGGTCCCTTAGTTTTAAATAATTTGTGTAGGTCTGTCCTTGACCAAAGAAACTCTTAGCAGACTAACATGATTTTGTTGACTTTGATTAGCTGATTTAATTGTAATGGAGTTTCTCCACAAAGAATCCCACAAAAGCACCACTTCAAATCTTGTGTTTACCAGAGTGTATCATGGTAATGACTCATTCAGCATAAAAAAGCATAAAACATCTTAGTCGCCTAAGGTCCCGATCAGACAGAGATGTGTTGCTACAGGCGCGACCGCTTCAGAAACGCCCCCTTGGCAAAAGGCGTTGGGCAAAACAGCAGATGTGCCCGTGAAGCTGGGCTGCTAGTTTAACCAGGCAATCAATGTGATTAATGGAAATGTGCCTCTCCCTCAAAGACAGTAGTGAAACTATTACAGCATGAGCTATGAATTCACCCTATCTAGCTAGGTAGCTTTACCACTTCTACTGGCATTAAGACAGGAAGGAAGTGGTTAGGTAGTAAAGCCGCTTCTTGCTTGACTTCATTAGCTGCCTGGTCATAGTGACGAGCGGTGCAGCTCCACGCCTGGAGTTGAAAAGTTGAAAATATTGTAATTTTTATGTACATCTACAAACTGCTAGAAAAATGCAATGCATGGTGCAAGAAAAGAGTGCTCGCCAGGAACGCTGTACCATAGGAAAATAATGGTTTTGCAGGAAACACTATTCTAGCGGCATGTCGCAGCATGATCGGGGCCTTAGACCAAAAGGACGAGTTAGTCGACTAGACTAAAATTAGGCACACCTAAATATAGAATAACAAATCTTGCAATCTTGTTGGCCCCAAATGTAACAGAACTGTATATATGCATTCATATATGCTACTTTTGCTCATAAAATTGCCCATTGATTGACTACAAACTAAGCAATATTGTGTTTTAAGAGCTCATATTACGGGCAACACACATCAACATACATGCCTTGCATGCTGTTACTGTCAGCATACCCTGCCAGGATATGTTCAACAAAATTTTGGTGACTTTCAAGTGTCACTCCACCTCACTTTGTTAATATAACAACACAGAGTGTAGCCTAGGCTGTTTAGTTAAGTAAGGTTGTCTCCACAAACATGGCCAGAATAGTGTGAGATGAGTAAATCCTCCCATGTAACTGCGAGATAAGATTGGACACTTGGCGACTTGGCGACCCAGTCTGATCTCAAAGATAGCTTTGTGGATAATTTGATTTTTTAAGTGTTAGCTAAGTGGTAGGTTCAGGAAGAGTCTGTCAGCCTTGAAGAGCATTTGTGGGTGCTGCAGCAGGGACAAATTATGAGCACTTCTTCTAAATGCTTAAATGCTTGATTCAACATTGCGATCTTTAACAATTAAACCTCTGTGACCCACAATAAATGATTTTTTGTCTTTTTTTTTTAGGGGGGCAGGCAGGCAGTCTTTAGTGGGAAATAGCAGGTCAACAGTAGATCTCATATAGAAGTGGTGTACATCATCTGATAGCTAATTCATTAATTGATTAAAATGAATTATGAAAGTGTATAAGAGCTTAGAACATTATGATAGAAGTATATGATGGTCATTCCCATGCTCACTTATGTCTCAAGAATTGTCGCAGCAATTTTTGGGTTGATGCCATTTGTTACACAGATTTGGTGCTAAATTTAACCATTTTTTACTATTCAAGAATTGATGAAGAATTTTCAAAAATCCCTCAAAAATACCACATTAAGACACCAAGATGTTGAGGAACACCATAGAAAAAGCCATGCTGTGATTTGGTATCAAAAACTTTTGACATTTGGAGATTTGTGTGAGAAATTGCATTTTTGGTGATTGAATGGGGAGCACTTCTGTTCTGGAAACGGCTCAGAAACCAGCTTATTGTTAGTCTAGCTAGGAAAGTTGCCCATCCTCTGCAAGGTCTCTAGTTTGTGTCTAAAGTTTTATGGCACTGCAATTCAAGGTCACCACAGGTCATTTTATACAGTGAGGTTAATTCAAAAAATGGTTTCACTGCAATGAAGTGACAACTATGGGGACTAAAATCATGGCTAACATGTTGGATTCAATAAGTGCCTCACTTTAGCTCTAAAACTGAACCTCGGTCGGGATCACAGGACTCGGAGGTTCATGGTTCATGCACACACCAATGTAAACAAGCCTTCTCGTAATGCTCCTCACACACTAACACACATCAGCAAAGCGGCACAACATGCTAGTTATTGCCTGGTCTCACCACGGCAGATTGGACATCATTGAGGATGCAGTACGAGGACACTGAATAAAAAACGTGACTCATACTTGTGAGGACAGAAGAATCATTTGATAATTCCTCTTGTGTATTTTTATTAATAATGTAACAGATATTTCTAGAGGACAGGATCTGCTGTAATAGGGCTGGATTAAAGGGTTCAGTATTATGCTTTAAAGGAACAAGTTCATACAAAGTATAATCTGAACCCGGTACACGGAAGAATGGTTGGCTCTGCTCCAAACGGCCATATCTGAAGGCAGGATGAAAAGCTTGCTGTCATGGAGAAGGTGGAGACACGATGAATTGTACAAATGGGAGTAACTGTGTGTGTATGTGTGTGTGTGTGTGTGTGTGTGTGTGTGTGTGTGTGTGTGTGTGTGTGTGTGTGTGTGTGTAGCTCACTGAAGACTGATTAAAGGTACCTGTGTGAAGATGTGGGCTGGGTTTTTATAGGTGGCTCCTTCCTCTGCTCACACTCCAGCTTTTTGAGTTCTCTTATTTTATAGTTTTATTATACCCGATGTCAGGAAGGTGTGGGGGGTTGGGGAAGCATACTGGCAGGTTAAGACCTCTGTGAGTGACCTCCCCGAGTGCTTCCCCAACAACCCAATCTGCAACAAGGCAGGTGGTTAGAGGGTTTGACTCACTGGAAAAAAAAATAAAGTAGAAGTAAAGAGAGAAGGAAAAAAAAACATTTACAAATCTGTAGAGAGAAAAACACTGACCCTGGATCTGAGTAAAAGAAGCCTAGTAGATGTCTGCTCTTTCAATAAACTAAGAATAGCTCACGCTATTCCTGTTTTGTCCGGTATACGCAGGTAAAGCTGTCAGTCTAAGTAATCTGAAAGTCCTTTTGTTGCTGTCCTTGAAGGCTGAAAATAAGACTGAAAATGAAGTCCTGCACTGCTGGATCGCTGTTGATATTAACAGCAATAATGGGACATTGACATGCCAGCCCACTGTGCATCAAGGACACCTTGAGAGTTGAACGCCTTGCTCAAGAGGACCAGAGAAGTATTACTAAACAAGGGCAGACTTTAGGTAGTATGGCTCTCAGTTCATTGATTACAACCAGTGAGATTTTGACCAGCAACAACAGCTTGAATCAGGGCTTTCCATCAGTGCAACATCAGCACCACCTCTCTCTTTCACCTCCTCTGCCTCCATCGCTCCCTGTCTCAAACCGGACCCTCCCCACTCCCACTCCATGACAAAGTAAACTCCATTTGCAGTCACACTCGCAGCTGAACGAAGAAGCTGTAGATTACAAATACAGCAGCAAGCACTGGGACAAACTTCCCTCTCTCCGACAGAGACAGGAACTGTCATAACGTTTCATAACCATGGCTTCATATGAAGCGGCAGCTACAGCACTAATAATAAGCTACATAAGTAACAGTGTGGGCAGTGAGGTGGTAGAATCATAACATTAACTCTGCATAAGATGTGTTGCCATACAGTGAGTTTGGTGTTTTGGAGCATAAACAATGAACATAAATATAGAATAGAAGAAGCCGATCTCAGACATTGGGCGAAGGCGGGGTACATCCTGGATAGGTCGCCAGACTATCACAGGGCTGACATATACATTCATACACACATTCACACCTACGGGCAATTTAGAGTCAACAATTAACCTGCATGTCTTTGGACTTTGGGAGGAAACTGGAGAACCTGGAGAAAACCCACGCTAACATGGGGAGAAGACACAGAAAGGGTTTGAGCCTGCGACCCTGTTGCAAACTTGACATTTGACTTTACAAACAACATAACTTTAAGTTCTTAACATCTGTACAACAATATTAAAGGTCTATCTTACTTTGAGTCCTGTATGTTTGTACGGGTGCATGCACAGAACTTACATTTGTACTGCGCGTCGTTCATGACTAACACAAAACACCATTGCATGTGGCCAGTAAGATGGCACTGATGCCGGCTCGCTGCTGGAGGGTTATATAACTGGTTTGGGATGGCACTTAATACAGCAGACCCTCCACACGATCCTGCAAAGAGTGGAAGTAGGTAGGGCGATGGAGCAGCGGGTGGTTGGAGGAAGGCTCTCTATGTGTGGGGGTTTGCTTTTCAGAGCCAGTCACGCCTCACCTGTCCACACCTTCGCTGTGGCTCCCTGCTCTGCACACCTGTTCCCAAGGAGCCTCTACCTCCCCATCTGCTCCTCATTGGCTCGTTAGCCCTTAAAATATGTTTTCTTTAGTGTATAATCACATGAAAATAAGAATCTGTGTGTTTTTGTTACCTTAGAATGAGCCGTAAATATCTACATAGAGAGCAGGTCCTCTTCACGGAGCCGGACGCCATGTTTCTACAGCAGCCCAGAACGGACAAACCAAACACTGGCTCTAGAGAGGGCAACTCACGTTTTCACATAGACCACCATAGTTCTCCATGCTTGAGACACTGGAGAAGTTTCAGTTGGTTACAATCTGCGACCTCATTGCTTGATGCTGCCAAATCCTACACACTGCACCTTTAACCCACTGACATGATTTAACCCCGGTTAGCCGGAGGCGGAGCTGTCCAGGCCCCTGTGGTGCTGACTGAGCAACTGTTCACATGCAGCAGCTTGTTTTCCTTCCTCTAATTAAGACTACTTGGACTACATATCTCGTTATGTTGAGAAATTCACCTTTTGTTTTCTGGAGAATCAACATAAATTAACCCCCTATCATGAGAAACAGAGCTTTGTTATATTGAGCTAATGAGATAAATTATCTTTAGATAAATAAATAAATAACCCATGTACGTTAACCCAGAAAAAAAAAGTTAACTCTCGGTTGAAAAATAATTATTATTCTAATAATAATAGTCTTCTCCTTAAATGACGATGACTGATAGAAAGTTAGCTCTAACAGAAAGACACAATGCAATTTCTGCCTGTGTGAGAGCTCGAATTACAGTCTGATGCATTGATCTACAAATAATGGATACTCCTTGATCAGACATGTTTGTGTCAAGAAGCCTGATCTCTGACAAACAAATGCAATAAGAGCAAAAAACCATTTGTTTTCTCGTGATAAAAAGCAGATCTAAGGTTGTGATCTTGAGATAAAGGCACGGCCATTCTCGCCTCCTGTGGTCAGCTGCAGCTGATTGGCAAAATTTTAGTCCAAATTCTTGTTATATGTGTCACATTCAAGTTCCAGCAACAGTCATCATAAAACAGTGCATGTGATAGCTTACAGTTTGGCTTAAAATAATGATACTTAAGTACGTCAGTTATGTGACAAATAAATGACTTCTGATTTTATACGGGACATGAACACTGGTCTGCCGGGTGAAAATCCTGTGTTTTTGACCCCACCTTGACCTCCTCAGTCTTTAAATTTCCTGGTTCACAATTACGTGGATTACATACGAACTGATTTTGTGGGATATACAGTGTTTTACAGTGCGTTACGTGTTGTCGGTATAGCTACAATGTATGAGACCAGCTCGGTTGCAGTAACCAGAAAAGTTGTTTTTAAGGTTTTCTAACATCAGCCTGCACCACACCCTTCGCCTGTCATCCAAGGTTTAAAAAGTGACTAGAATGAAATTCAGCTGTGCCGTCTGACTGATAACCACCGACTTAAATCACACAAGTACTGACAAGAATAATGGGTTTGGTGCCATTTCCAGTCGAATAATTTTAACCTTACACATTATTCATGAAGTGGAGAAGCTGAGCAAGTGGCAGGCTTAATAAAAAAGGCAAATGACTCAAGTTCATATTAATCATTAACTAGTTCAGCAATTAAAATCACAACAGAAAAAAAACCTGATATGTTTGCATCAAAGATGATCACACGGGTGACAAAATATAGGTGATCTCAGAGTCTCCATGAAATAAATGTCAGTCAAATCCAGCAAGTCATAATATTTGTAGATAAAACATCTGAATCTGTTACAGCAACTCAGTTCGGCGCTCCACTACACCACTGCTCAATTTTAGAGAGAACGGGGAGTGATTTTCTTTGAGTGGTGCTCAAGCCATTATCCTCCCCCAAACAGGTAGCAAGGTAGAGCGAAGGACCTTGGAGAGCAATACCCTTCAATGGGAGCAGGGAAGCATACCTGTTTCCATGGCAACCACCGAAAAGAAGTGAGGGGGGGTGGGCTGCAAGTTTTGTTCAAGACCATATTAGTTTGACTCTAGTGCCATCTTATGGTTGGTTATCACATTAAACATATAGTAAAAGGAAAGTTTAGACGTTTCACTAAGAAGAATCACAACAAGCTAGAATGATTATTAACTAATAAATTAATGATACGCAATCATCAATCAGTGTAGAAAGCAGCTTGGCCCTCAGAGGCAGGATTAGTAACTTAAAAGGGGAATATGTTTGGCCTTGAGGTGGGTGTCAGCTGCAGAGGGAGCTGATGAAAACATGCACTTTGGTGCCACTTGGTGATGACTTGAGTACATGCCTGAATCTATGTGTGTGTGTTTATTTACCATTAAGAGAAAAGAGAAAAGAAAAAATGAATAAATGCTGGTGAACTTGGTATTTTTACATCAAAGTCTAGTGTGTGTGTGTGTGTGTGTGTGTGTGTGTGCTCTTGACTGGGTAGTGTGCAAATGCTTTCTGACAGTAGGGGTCTTGACAAAGGCCAGAGACCTGTGGAGGGTGAGGAAACTGTTGAGCTTCATCCAATCATCAGCCAGGATACTGCGGGCAGAGCTCTGCAGTAGGCCTCCATGTATCTAATCATGCATCTCACACACATACATGTACGCACGCGCACACTGTTCCCCCGTGGCACCCCGTGAAACGTATGATCTCGGGGAGGTGTGTGGGTGACATTCCTCGGTCACCACTCTGGTTCGGAAAAACTTCAGCCCCGGGAAATGTTTGGAAAGATACAAGAAAACGCTGAAGGTGAGAGATGAATCTTCTCAAAATTTATGGTGATTTAAAAAAAAAAAAAATGCTTAAAGCACTTGTGAGCTAAACCCGTCTGATGGAAAAATACGGAAAATCATGAATGAACTTTCGTAGAGTTGTTAAAACAACTGTGTCGTCTTTGGCATTAAATGTATGCAGTTTAACATTTAGAACACTGTGTATTATACTAGCCAACATAAATGGGGGTAAAACACATGTTTAGTAAAAATGAAATTGTTTGAGATCCCTCTGCACCAAACTTTTCCAAACTTTTTAAACTAGTGTTTTTTTTTCTGAATCTGATGAATTTATTTGATGTTGTTTCACTACTCTCCAATGAATGGTAACACAAAAGGCTATTATGCTGAATGATTATTTTAATTCTCAAAGTGCAATACATTTTCTGTTTTCTCTTAGATCACAGTTAATTTCTCACCACAAATGAGGAAAAATATATATATATAAAACTATATATATAACTATATATATATATATATATATATATATGCAGTGCAATGCAAAACAATGTAACTGAACAATGATATGTATCTGATGAACACAATAAGGTTAATATGGTCAGAAATATATTTAATGTATTTCACATTTTTTTTAAATTTTACACACAAATAAGTCTTTGTTTAATTTTTATTTTGTATGAGGCCTGATGATGGAGCGATCACACATTCCTGCTGTTAAGCCAAGAAAGTCGAACTATCTGGACACAAACATAATTTCCTTAGCAGAAGCATTGTGTAATTTTTTTTTGTTTTTTTTCATGTTTCAACATATTTTCAGCATTGTGAGATAAAGTGATTCTCAGCGTGGGGTCCAGGGACCCCAACGGGGTCTGTGGCACTCTGTCAGGGGGTCCGTGAAATAGTTAGCTACTAATTATAAAACTGGGTATCTTTAAAATGTATATCTCAACAGATGGGGACCATTTACATCAATAATAAAAACATGTGTCCACTACCTATCGCCTATTTTAGCTTTGAGCCAATAGAAACTCTAATATGATTGTGACACATAACAATAAGTTCATTACTTCATAAATTGAAACACTTACTGAATGTCATCTTTAGAGTGGTGCGTTTAAATACCTGGATTTATTAGGACTAATCCAGTCTACTGTTCATTTAACCTGAAATGTAGGTTATAAATGCTGTCAAGTTGAGTCCCAATGCAATTTGAATAACATCACAGTGTTTGACGGTATGAACGTGGTGTTATCTTGACTGATTCACATTGAAATGCTTTTGTTTATTACTATGAAACAGATCTGAAGTATTTAGGTTGAAAAGTTTTAGAAATACAAATAGTTCCAGTAGTATCTAGTCGTACAAGTGGTAGTCAGCATTATGCTTCATCTGCGTTACAATTGTGAGGGGGTTAGGGAGGCACTGATACCGATACTGGATCACATATCAGGATCGGATATTGGTGACAAAGGAGCCGATCTATAAATTTAATTCTCTGTTTATATACTATATACTTTATATACTGGAATTTTTCCTGTTTAAGTTTTCACTTTGAATTTGTTGCTGTATTAAAAGTTTTATATCTGAGTTGTAATTCCTGTTTATTTTGAAGTTTTTTTTTTAAATTAAATTAAATACATACAGTATCTATGCATTTACACAGTGAAGCACACAGTGTATTAATTAAAGAGTAGTATCACTTTGGTACTTGGTATCGGCCGATACCTAAAGCCCAAGTACTGCTATCGGTTTTGGGACTGAAAAGGTCAGATCAGTGCATCCCTAGAGGGGAGTCCTTGGGAAATGTTCTCCTGGCACCATAAAGTTTGTGAACCACTGAGATAAAGAAATACTGTATGTGAAGAGTCCCAGTCACGGTGGTCTATCATGAAGTACTGAGTCAAAACCAGCTGGACTTGATTTTGACTCTTGCAGTTTGCCTCCTCTGAACGAAAAGCTTCTTATGTTCAGGATCATAAATTCATGTATAAACCACTCTGTTTCTTCATCACTTTTGTCTCAAATGTCATGTACAGAGTTACGGGAATAAGAGATGCCTTTTCACGGCCGACACTCCATCGGACTGACGCAGCCCTTTGATTTCAGTGTCCTGTCAGGGAGCATCTCACTGGTGATCCACGCTGCAAATGCCCCCGTTATAGGTTGTGATGGAGATTAGGGGCATGGTATATTGCATCAATGGTATTGTGTGCCCACATGGGGGACTTAGCTCAGGAGGGGGAGGGTCAGATTAAGGTGATCCCTGTGTTCACTAATTCATTGACAGCACATTAAAGGGCCCAAACATGCCCCGGCAAACTACGAGCATGGACACTATAGCGGATAGTCATTGAAAATAGGCCATTTCTCAGATATGTGTGTTGGTTGGTTGGTCACACACACTCAGGAAGTGTAGTAGCGGAAGATGGGCGGGGCTTTGAGGAACGTTGCGTGACAAGGCTGAAGAAAACAGAGTGCGGTCTGGTGTCGCACACGCACATGCACGCGCACACACACACACACACAGCACACACACACACACACACACACACACACACACACACACACTCTTTACTCTTATGTCGCTTCAGGTTAGGTTAGCTGCCCTGACTTTCCTTCACTCTTTGCTCTCCCCTCCTTCAGTTTCTTGTACCCGCCTCTCTCCTCGTCTCCCCGTCTTTAATATCTGAAATCTGCCTTTTCTTTGAGCCTCTGTGCACATCAGCGTTTTTTGCTCTCTAATATTTAGAAATAGGAACCACATCAAAGATTGTCACACACACACACACATCTCCGCCCTCAAAGACTACCAGACAACAAATTATTAAAAATTAAAGCATTTTTAACATCTATTAATCAACATCTACCTCTATAAATAAGTAAATGTGTAAATTCAAATTTAAGTTAACTAGTTCTGTCTTTTTGCTGCTATTACCGTTTATTTATTTTTTTTTGCTGCTTTTATTTTATTGATGTTTTCTATTCTTAACTAGTAGAGAAGTCTGCAAAATTTCACTGCATCTGAGACAAAGATTATTCTGATTCTGAATGCAAGCTATGAAACTAATTAATAACTTTGTCATAATGTAGCTTTTATATCAGCTACTCCAAGAACAGAAAGGTTACAGTAAAGCCTTTTTTAATTCCCAGTACATCTTTTTTTGTGCGTTGTTCAATCATTTATTGATCATAAGAGAGATACGTCTGTCACATATTTGCCTGAAACCTTTAGATTAGACGGCCAAAGACTTTATTCATCATAAAATGTTTTATATTAACACAAAACATAATGATTGTAAAGAAAAATAAAACTATTGTTTTCAAGTTGTTGTAGAATACATGATTTACATCAAATATAAAACAGGTTACTGTAAATACAGAAGCAGGGGAGGCCTGGGATTGATTTTACACTATTATTTTTATACATTTACAGTTCTCAGTTTCTTTTCTTCCTTCTTGTTGTTGACTTTTTCACCATTTATTAAATTAAAAAGACATTTAATACCAGTCGAACACCAATTAGATGCTCTGTACAAGCTGCCTTTTCTACTGTATTTTGTTTTTTATTTGTCATTACATGATTTAAATCATTTTGCTTCATTGGGAATTTTATTTTGTTGTTAAGTTCTTTTATAAAGTGTCTTTCCTTGCCATTGTGTTTTGCATTGTTTTGTTTTTTTTTTATTTTTTGGGAGGAAGTGCTTAAACATCCAAATTCTTATCCCACCTGGGAGCAAAAAAAAAATCTATAGTTGCGTACTGATTTCTTTTTGCTCTACTCTCTTTAGCGCTAAATGTGTGAAAGTATTTTTGCATTAAGACTCAGGCTATGTAAACCCTTAATTTGATGCTGAGCTGATGTTTTCTCACTTAGGTGACAGCTACAGATAGATAGACACAGCTGGAGGGTCGGCTGGAAGTGTTCACATTATGTTCACGCTGTGTGTGGACATGTTAACCAGAGTTTAAAGCTCTTCTGAGAGATTAACATACAAATTAAGTTGCTGAGAGCTTCATCCTGTTTACTTTGTGTGTCTGCTCCTTTGCTCTCACCTCTGGACAGTGTCAGCGGCAGAAGCTGAACTGAAATCAAATTAAGCCAAGTCAGCTGGAATGAAAGAGGCACAAGCAGCTGAGAGAGAAACATAATCACTGTGCACAACACCACTGTCGAACATGTGGAAACTTGTATTTTTTTGCATTACACAAAAATTGACAATAATCATTTGAAACATGCATTATATTTTGCATAATTTCACTTAACCAAAATGAGTAAATAAAAAGATAGAAGTAAAACAAAAATTGTGAATGACAGCATTGTGGGTATTTGTGTTCTTTTAGTCATTTAGTGATTTGCAGATATTGTTTTTTCCTTGCTCATTATTTCTGCATGAAAGGGGAAGCCATTCAACATGAATAGTAGGACCTGGCATTTATATTTGTATTTTCATGGACAACATCACATCTGTGCTGCAGGGCAGTAGAGCAAAACTTGTATTTTTATTTTATTTCTTATTTTATTGTTAGTCACTGTGCTTACATATAAAATATGTAAATACATATACCTATGACCACACTGACAGTCCTGTCTCTACCTTTCTTGTCCTTGTCCCCGGCTCTGTGTAATTACGTTCAAAGAGATGCATAAAACTGGAGTCAAATTCCTTGTTTGTATGGACTTGGCAAAAATCGCATTCTGAAATTGACAACAAATAGTAATTTAAATTGTTATTATTTTTAGAAAAACAATTGTTTCAAAAACGCAAAGACGTCTGCCAACGATGCACAAGAAACTGTAAATATGCGTCTTTATCCTAAAGTGCTTACAGAGCTGAATGAACTCCTCTTTCACTACCTGTGGACTGTACGAAGCGGCCATGTGAGGTGTCAGGACGAGTCATTTGAACAGTGTCTGATTGTCCGCCCCAACATCTCAATTTACTCCGCTCGAGCTCATCGACAGCGGGCCAACACTTGGCGTGCTCGACTCCGTCCCCTCTCTGCGCGCTTCTCGTGCCCTCTTATTTCTCACGCGATCGTTTAACGCGAAAGGTGCTCATCCGAGCATGACGGGGAGATGCTGAAGTAGCTCTGATTATACTAAAGCTAATAATCACTGAAGATAACACCAGCTGATCTGCTGCAAGAGGCCAGGGCGGCATAAACAAACTGTGGTCTACCTTGACGGGATTGGCTTTTTATTGTGGTACAAATACAATAAGATTTGGATAATTTAATAATCTGTTTTCTAACGAAAGGTCATTAAAGTTTGGGAATATGCAACACCAATAGTGTTGCACTAGCATGTGGATTAATTTAAACTTCAACGTGAGACCTTAGTGGTAAATTATGCTGTAAAAAATTCAAACACCTCATGTGAAAAAGCATCGCAACTCCCAACTTCTTCCCTGAGATATTTACTGTAGAATACCAGCTAGTAGTCGGCTACTATTTCTTTATCATTTCCAGCTGTAAACAGTTCTGGTGTCGAGTTGGGTGGGAGATATTTTAAAGGCGTTACAGGACGATTATCAAAGTCTAACAAGGTCAGATCATTTTCCACAATGCGCGCAGAAAGCGGTTATATGGTACGTTTTAGTTCTTCTGTCTATCCCCGGTCATGAGCTGCATCCATCGGGTGTCTCTAGTTGATTTGTTTGTGCTTGGATTCGCGCCAGACTCTGCCTGAACACTTACCAGTCTTTTTTAGGCTTCTGCCATATGACCAGCTTCTTTATTTCAAAGCCTGGTTGAACACTATGAGCGGGTCTTGGCTCCTTTTACGCACACGGATCTATTTTGCCATAAGCTTATTACAGGAGGTCAGCAAGTCCCCCAGCCACGTGTTTTCAACTATGGTAAGAAATTACGAAGAAATATTACACCTCGCTTAGAAGGCATTAGCATGGTCCTGACCGGAGAGAGAGTACAGCTACAGGTCCTCCAGGGCTGAGAGGGAGAATTCACTAAATTCACTTCTTTGGGGATTTAGTTTTACGCAACACGTTAATTTGTGTCCCTATAACGAAAATAAAATTTTAAAGAAAAAAAGTGACCCTCATACTTATTTTCTGACTTTATACTATATATTATATATATATTATATTATAAATATATTTATTTATACTATATAAGTGATATTTTTGCTTTTCGTTCGCCTTATTTTAAGGTAATCTTCCTGAATGGACTGGGAACTTTTACAGGACAGCAGGCTCGGATGGGAGCACATGGGTCGGCCGAGGGGGAAAGGTCCCTGCTTTTCAGGCTCTTTGTACTGGGCTGACGAGTGCGTCCTGACAGGGGTTAACGTACCGTAAAGAGGTTAAACAAACGGACATTCCCGTTAGAAATCCTCCAGACACATAAGGCCTTATAAGTGGAGCAGTTGGCAGTGGTGGTCTCTGGGTTTTACCAGGGATTGGAGCTAAACTTAACTTACACCACCTTTTTATAGACTTTTTTATTTGTTTGTGCACAAATTCAATATAATCCTATTACAATAAACTGATGTGAATTATCATAATAGGATATTTTTAATTTCAAACTGGATTTTTTATGAATTTGATACAGTGATATACTGTACATCTGAATTTATTTTCATGTAACCTGCCAGACTGAGCTTATAAGACAGCTGCATCTGAAATCATTCCCTGCAGAATGACATAGGAGAACGGATGCAAGGCCTGTTTGAATTTTGACAAAATGAAATGAATGAATAAAATTGTTCATGTTTTTATTTTAGTTATGTATTTATGGTATGTTGTCGTGTTTTTGTGCAAAGAAAATACATGCTATGCTCTTTCCTGTATCATGCTGTAATGAGTTTGGAGCACAGTCAGGTGCATCAGTCCAGCTTAATTGTAATAACTTTTTTCCTTCCCATAAACACATTTAGACAGTATCTGATGAAATGTACTTGCGGCGTTGCCTATATCGATGTAATACAATGAGTGTGGAATAAAAGGACCTTGAACTTGACCATTTGACTGGAGATAAAAAAGGTCTGACCCTTCCATTCATCCGACATTATGCTACAAGGAGGCTGACAATGATTGGATGTATTGTACCATATATAAAACAAACTGTGCATTCTTCAAATGAGCGGCCCACTGACACAAATACATGATGCAGAATGATCAGGAAACTAGGTTACAGCAGGCTCTGAATGTATTCTTAATAATGGAAGAGATAAACATGCACATCAGAGACAGAGCAAACAGATGTGGAGGGAAAGTGGCGTTTCTTAGAAGGAGAGAAGCTACAGCATGTTGTTTCTTTAGTTGTTTTTTTAAGGGAGTCTATCAAAATCAATTAACAACACAAAACACTGACAAATATTGTCCAGAAACCCTCACAGGTACTGACTTTAGCATAAAAAATATGCTCAAATCATAACATGGTAAACTCAACAGCTGTCAGTGTGCTGACTTGACTATGATTTGTCCCAAACTGTATGTGATTATCATAAAGAGGGCATGTCTGTAAAGGGGAGACTCGTGGGTACCCAGAGAACCCATTTACATTCACATATCTTGAGGTCAGAGGTCAAGGGACCCCTCTGAAAATGGCCATGCCAGTTTTTCCTCGCCAAGATTTAGTGTAAGTTTGGAGCATTATTTTGCCTTCTTTTCGACAAGCTAGTATGACATGGTTGGTACCAGTTGGATTTTGTAGTTTCATATGATACCAGTATCTTCACTCTAACTTTTAAACTGAGCCCGCTACAACCTAAAAAGTTGCATAAATGTGTTACAGAAAGTAGAGGTGTTAATGATATGAATCTTATGACTGTTAATGAATGAATATTATTGCGTTAATGTATTTTCCTCAGCAAACGTGCTTTTCAGGTGCATTAACAAGACAATGTGCCAGAGGTGTAAAGCTCTTGGATAAAAGTGTGTTGAGTGTGCTGACTTGAAATCCCAATACAATAAGAGTTAAAATCCCAAAACCCTCTTAAGTCCTTTGAGTTCTGAGCTGAAAATCTCTTCCAAGCATTCCTTGTTGTGAGGCTTGCGCTGATACAGAGCTAAAAATGCCTTGCTAAGGTCTGGCATTTGTAGGCTATATGCTGTTGACTTGCACTGGGAGGAAAGAGAACGGCAGAGATTATGGGCAATTAAAGCCCACTTTATGCTGGTCTGCTGGCGTCACAAAGTCTGGCCAAGAATGCTCACCTCGGCTAATACTATCAATGAGAACAAACTCTGCAGCATCAACTTATTATGTACAGTGAATTATTAATGCCAGAGCTAGCATGATCCGGCTAAGCTGGCTTGCCGGTTAAGGAAAGCAAATATGTAATGAGATTTTGTTAGAATGTTGAAAGATTCAGCGAGATCCTGAATAGCGAGTACAGATGAAAAGGCCTCTTCTATTCAACAGGCTAAAATGATACGTATCAGTAACATTAACAGAAATACTAGTGGACAAATCACAATTTTGCTTGTTTACACAGATTCCATGTTGCTTTTCCTGAAGTTCTGAATCGGTGAAACGATCTGCTCTGCTCAGCGTCCAGCTTGCAGTAAACCTTTATGGAACTACTGCAACAAGGCTGTTTAGGCTGCTTTCTAACCAGCATGGTGCAACATGGTTTATCCCCTTAACACTCCGATGGCCCGCTGGTGTGCCGGGCAGCTATTAGAAGTTAGAGCTGGCTCAGTTTTGTAAGCTAGACTGAAGACATTGGTATCACATAAAACTAGTAAACCTCAGGGATTTTGTCACCAACCATGTCAAGAAGAATGCTAAATAACACTATGAAGTTAGGCTAAATTTTGGAGAGTAAAAACTATGCGTACCCACGAGTCTCCCCTTTACAGACGTGCCCACTCTATGATAATAACATGCACTTTTTTGAATGCAGTATAAATGAGTTATTTTCACCTGCATACCTGGGTCCCCAAATAGTCATGGAATTGCATAAAATGGGTATCACTGTAAAGCTGAGACTGTTGTGGATCCAATGAGCCCAAGTGTATTCATGCGTGATGATGGTAGTCACCTTAATAGCTAGTTCACTGTAGTAAGACCATTTTTAAAAATTGGACCTCACTGTATGAAATGACCTGTGGTGACCTCTAGGATAATCACAGCCTCATGAAACTTTACAACCACAAACTAGAGACCTGGAGCATTCAGAGGATGGATGGCTTTACTAGCTATACTGAAAAAGGGGGTTTCTGAGCTGTTTCCAAAACAGAACAGTTCACCATCTAGTCACCAATAAATGCAATTCCTGCAGAAATCTCCAAATGTCAAAAGTTTTTCATACAAAATCATAGCATGGCTTTTTCTGTGGTTTTCCTCAAGGTCTAGGTGTCGTAATGTGGTATTTTGGAGGGATTATTGATCATCTTTATCAATTCTCAAGTGGTGAAAAGTGGAAAAATTTAACACCAAGTCTTTGTCATAAATGGTATCAACCCAAAAATTGCTGCAACAACTCATGAGCATAATAGAGCATGGGGATGACCATCATATACTTCCAACATAATATTCTAAGCCATTATACACTTTCACAATTTAGTTTCATTAATTAAATAAGTTATTTATTACTTTTTATAGATTTATGACTTGAACAACCTGACACATAGCGCTGAGCTGCGTCCTGATTAATCTCCAGGTTCCCAGCTTTCAGATGGTGTACACCACTTCTATGTGACACCTACTGTTGACTTTGTATCTACCCTCTAAAAAAGAAGGTGGAATGGTAAAGGTTATGCATAAACTGCCCTGATGATGAATAACTGCTGGAAATGTATATGAAACTAAGGTGCACTGCACTCTGTTGACCATTAGAGGGCCTTATCATAAACCCGAGACAAGTGTCTGTTAAGAGGTCCAGTAGCAGATCTGTGTGAATGTTACAAGTTTCAGTGCCAACTTCATTAATAATGTCTGTTTGTGCCACAATTCTCTCGTTTCAGAAACAAATAAAATAAATATACGTACACGTCTGTGTTTTACTGTATTTTATAGTCATACATGTGCGAGAGTGTGTGCGTCGCCTTGAATACAAGTCAGCTGAGGTCACTTTACTTCACTGAGTCACTATGAAGGCCTCTTAATGTACAGAGAGCTGTGAAATGCCCCAGAGGAGATACATGCCTTCCTGTCTCACTGCCTCCAGTGTAATGAACTAGGTCAAACTGTCTCCACTTTCATTGACTGTAAACCTCTACTGAGAGCGGCAGACTCTAGAGCCATTAAAGTCACACTTGAGGGAGTAATGGGCACTATAAAATGGTGATCAGACCATGGTCATTTAAAAATTAAAAACAGGAGGCTGTAGAGGAAAGACAGCTGGTTAATGACGATCAAATGTCTGCCTTATTCAAAGCAAGAATTTGCTGTATTTCAAATGAAATATTATCAGGAGAAATGTAAGTATCTTTACTTATTTTAGGTCTCGCTCTCTTTGAACAAAAGGTCATCTGTATCCAAACAGAACTAAATGGAACCGCTGCAGTACAGGGAAATGTGTTATGTTGTTCTTGTGCAAGATTTCCAAGGCATATCATGTGCATTATGTACAGTCAGTTTGCCTTTCAAAAAACATGCAATCTGGCCACCTCACAGAGAACTTCAATTTTCTCTTGGACGATAATAACACAAACTGCACCACTGTGTTTTGCCGCTCGCAGGCCTGGCTGCACCGAGGTCTGGAAAACACTCACCACTGCCAACTGGAGAAACATGCTCAATTTGATGCAGCTGTCTCCCGGAGCACAGGCACGCTGGTGATGTGATTTTGTGTGGTGAAAACTGTACTTCAGAGCTGTGGTGGCATGGAGGATCAGAGGAGGAGGAGAGGGAGGAGAGAGAGAAGTGAGAGAGGGCCTCTGGGTCTGGGCTGTCGACCCCCGGAGCAGGGGGCGCTGGCCGGGGTGCCACATCGTTCAGACGGCCTGGTGTACACAGAGATATCTGATCTAATGTGCAGTTTTGACACACAAACATATCATCTGTTAAAGAAATACCATCAAAGAGTTGCTACATTTATTCAAGTGCTGTTCCTGAGTATTTCCATTTTATGCTGCGTTACTTTTACTCCACCACATTTCAGATGGAAGTGCTGTTCTTTGTACTCCGCTTCACTCATGTGACAGCTAGTTATTTTATACTCTGACTGTATGGTCGGAGATTAAAACAGTTGTTCCAGTCCTTTTTGACTCCTAACACAGTGCAAAAAGTTCTTGTCATCTTGTGATTTCTGAGAGTTGTTAGAGACATTTCCCCTCCAAACTTCTCAGATGGTTTCATTTAAATTGCAGTTTGAGGCCCCAAAAGGAAAAATGATCCACCATGTCACAAAAACAGCAAAGATTAGAGAAGAGTGCAAAAGAAAATGAATACAAATTTGTGCAGCGTGACGTAATATTTTCTCACGACCTCTCAGATTTGTGTCCCCTTGGAGGGGGCCTGACCTAGCTCTAGGATCCCTTGGTTGGGAACCACTGGCCTAAACTACTGAGCTGTATGCTGAATGTAGTAGTTAAATCTAACTCTACCTTTACAACAGTAAAATACTGCTTATTAATTACATTCTGCATTACATTCTGCTGATAATACTTTATTTAAGTAGGGCTTTAAATGCAGGACTTAAACTTATAATTGAGTACTTTTTTTACATTTGTGATTTTACTTAAGTAAATATTCTGAGTATTTCTTCCATCATTGGTGCCCAAATGAGAAAAGCAATGTGCTATTTGCTTAAGAAAGAAACGTACTGAGGGTCACTGATGTTAGTCCAGTATTTGAACACGAAATGTAGAGATTTAAAACCAAACCAAAACCAAAAAACAAACAGCAGCACAAAACACCTCCTTTAAGCATGAAAGCCTGTCAGATCATTTGCTTGGATGGAATGAAATATAACTTGAAAATTATTTCAGCTAACCTACTGAAAATACACTACACAGCCTGAGAGTGATGAATCCTAAAAGTCAGTTTAGTTTTAGAAAATTAATATTTTTTTTCTGGTAGGCTGTACTGTGATTTGGGGATTATTTGTTATTTATTAAGAGGTATACCCTCAAAGAGACTCATTTGACGATATCACATTAAATGTCTGCATACACCTTGTGGAAATTAAAAAAATATACATTACATTTAAAAAAATGTCTTCATAAATCTCACAGCAGACGGATTGAAGATTATTATTAAAAATACCGAGTCATCAAATAATAAAGTTCCCGCAACTGTCTGTGAGACAGACGGAGTTGAAGGAGGCGCATCAGCCAAATGAAGCCTCTTCATTGAGCGCGATATTACAAGACAGGTGCCAGACTGAGCTCTTCAACGCACGGCTCATGTTACTGTTGTCTGCGCGGAGTGTTAGGATGAAGAGCAACATCACCGCTGATCCTCTGTCAAAGGGTTAGTCTGGCCTTAGGGAGGGGGGAGGGGGAGGGGGGAGAGAGAGAGAGAGTTAAAGTTAAAGGTCAGCGCCGCTGAGTCCATTGAGGGAAATAAAAGCTCAAATGTCTTGCCATTTCAGTGAAAAGGGTAAAGACGGCCGTCAGCAGTCATTTAAATGATTCAGATGATCTAATAGTGATAATCTTATCTTAATCTTCCCGATGAGGGCTGCAGTCACTTGAAACATATTACCCTTACTAAGAGAACTTTTTTGTGTTTACACAGTGGGCTTTTGATGGAGCCGTTTGGAGATGAAGAAACTATTTGGGTGTTTTTTCAGGGGGTTATTTGATGCTTTGTGGCGAATTTTCCGATGAACCAAAGGCGTGAAGTAAAATGGAAAAAAAATATTATTTAAAAAAAAAAAAAACAGAAAAACACGATAAAGACGTACACTGCTGTTTTTGACATTAATTTCCGCGTAAACTCCCCTTTTTACGTGTATGCAACGTCATGGAACTATGATGCAGAAAATGACCTCAAATAAGGCCGCGGTTCTGCCAATCTTGAGCCAGTTAGACATAATTAAAGCTGCAAACAAACAGGACTGTCACTAAGACTTCTGAGCCATTACGCAAACTCGCGAGACTGCAGCCGCATCTCAAGGACGCGGCGTATCACGTGCCATTATGTGTGGTTCAATACGCACATGCGTTCAAAAATCCCAACTCTGAGGTCGACAACATCATGGCACTGCGAACCAACACTGAAATATAATAAGCCTACTGTGTATATATAGTGGAAACTTAAAGTGCACGTCTTCAGATGTTGTCATGGTTATCCAAACTTTGTTTAGAGGCCTCTAAAATGAGGAAAACACAGGTTGCCTCGGTTTTTGCTGCATTCCTGGAGTGGTATAAAGGAACAAATAGACTACAACAGCGCGCACACACTCACACACAAACCCTTAAACTCGACAGGCTCCACACTGTCGTTCCCTGCCGGTTAATAGCAGACTGTGAGCCTTCCTATATGTCAGAGAGGACTGCTGCCCTGGCGGATCTTTATTTTGATTTGCACTCTAATTGACCCAAATAAAGAGTGCTGTACCATGAACAGAGGTTTTCTCCTGGCCTCGAGGGGACGGGCCTGCATGTGACACACACACACACACACACACACACACACACACACACACACACACACACACACACACACACACACACACACACACACCCAGCAGCGGCTGACGCAGACAGTAATTCTCCTTTCCTTGGAAAACCCCATTTGCTATTGTGCTCATCCAATCGCTCGGTTCGTTAGGCGTTTGACTTGACGTTTCACTGTACTACTGCTTCCGCGTCCCTGTCTCCCTCTCCTCCCGCTGGCACCGAGGAGATCCCCGTCCCGTCCCGTCTCTGCCATGACTCCACATCCGATCGCAGCGCAAAAGCAGCGACGCTTGAAATGAATGCTCGGAGTTTCGGCTGCCTTGACGCACAAGCAACGCGGGATTCGCTCGGTTTTGCGTAAAAGTACAGTCACACCGGAGGGGGGGAAACATGCAGGAGAAGATAACGGACAGCCAGACTGCCACTTCATCGAGGGCGTCGTCGTTTTTTATCGAGAACCTGCTGGGCAAGGGGCGGAATGGACATGAGTCGATGTCGGACAGGAGTCGTGGGGAAGCTGATGTTGTGGACACGGTGTCCGCCACCGGTCGAGTCCTGAACTCACAGCGCGCCGACTCAACCGATGGCTCCAGCTTCACAGCTCGGTCCCCGTACAGAGACTCACCGTTGCAGTGGTACAGCGGGGGAGCTGCCTTCAACTTCAGAGCTTTGGAGACACCACCGAGTGAGTAGAGAGTCGCCTTAAACCACCCTGAATATAGAGGATTATATTCCATAAAAAAAAATGCAACAAATTAAACTGTGGACATCTTAGCCAATAGCACACACAATAGGCTCCCTGTTGCAGCTACACTGATAGCATGGTGTCTGGAGGTTACAAGTTTTTATTAATGGACAATAAGTTGATATTCATTACTACAAAATTTACAGTGAAACCCATGTATCAGTTTTATCTCATGAGTCTTAAAGTGAAAAAGAACAGCCGCACAGGTGCTTATTGCATTGGGTCTCCGATTCTAGGTCACATTTATTTACATCACTGATTGTTTGGTGGCATTATTCGCGCCGCCACGTCGTTTATTTATTGGTGTAAATTTCTAAAGGCGCACCATATGGAGTTCATAAAGAAAGTCAGCTTGGAGCGTCGCATGTTGCTTCTCGCTTCATTAAATAAAATAAACGACGTGAGGGCGAGCAGAGTGTGGAGTCTAAACTGTTGGGGCCGTAGCTCTTCTCCGTTCACCCACCCTGAGCTCACCGGGCTTCACAAACTTGTTTAAAGGTTACTTGGTTTAATGCGTGTCACCATTCCGCGACTCTTTTACGCATTACACAGGCGATCTGTAAAACACACCGGACTTGTTTTCATGCCTGATCATCATACACGCAACCCGTTCTCTAAACAGAGGATAATTCATGGGTTTGCTTTTCATCAAGAGATTCGTGTCTCGGTATGAAGATTACTCACGTGGATTACGCCCAGATGCCCATAATACAACTCAAAAAGTAGACGCGCACTAGCGCTGTACGTCAACGTAACGCTTTTACGCACATTCGGTGGCATTTGAGCCACTCACACTCAAAACAAAGTGCCCCTCCCTTTGGTGTGCACAGTCAGACACTTTGATTTTTAAAATTACAATACCACCACCACTGTGTCCATAAGTGACTGGTCAATGAAAAAGCCCACATTGTAATCGGTAACTTGTTGGATGCTATTATGAAGTTAGAAATTGAAAAGATTTTGTCGGATTTCCTTTGCTGGGCTGTTATGTATTTATTATAATCTTATCTGTGACACAATCGGGCCTGAGATAACTTGCTCACATGAATCATGTGTTACGCAATCCAATCAAAACACCTTTGCTGTGCCCATGCTCAC
Organism: Pterois miles; assembly: GCA_947000775.1. NCBI lineage: Eukaryota > Metazoa > Chordata > Actinopteri > Perciformes > Scorpaenidae > Pterois > Pterois miles. The sequence goes on from CAMQGK010000253.1 coordinate 1,494,943, forward strand.
CCAACTTTCTGGTAACTGATGAATTGCTAAATACAAACTGCATAAAAACCCAAGTTTATTATAAAGTTGTTAATATTTCTGTAAGTACGTGAAAATATTTTTTCCAGCTTTTTTCCGTCATTTTCTTCTGGTGCGCCATTTTTTAAATTTCTTCAGTCCGGTAGAATGAATTGTTGCAGCATTGATCACAAAGAAGTAGATGGGAAGCGTTAGAACAATATATCAGAAAGCTGTGCTTGGAAAGTCAGTCATGTTCCTGTTTTTTTCCGCCTGTCAGGTCCCAGAGATAATACAAGTTCAGACGACCAGTGCTGCTCCGTATCGACCAGTGACAGGTGCTCCCCCGCCGTATCCGAGCCGATAACGGAGAGCAGCGACGAAACCGACAGGAAAACAGGCGACAGCAACCTGACAGACGACAACGACGACGCGCACAACGGGTTTGACGCGCGGTCAGAGCAAGACGCGTCCTCGACCAGGAAGAAGAAAACCCGGACCGTGTTCAGTCGCAGCCAGGTGTTCCAGTTGGAGTCCACCTTCGACGTGAAACGGTACCTGAGCAGCTCGGAGAGAGCGGGGCTGGCTGCGTCTCTCCACCTGACAGAGACTCAGGTCAAAATCTGGTTCCAGAACCGGAGGAATAAATGGAAAAGACAGCTGGCGGCGGACCTCGAGGCTGCGCATATCCCACACTCGACCCAGCGGATTGTCAGGGTCCCCATTCTGTATCACGAGGGACCCGCACCCACTGCGGCACTGGGTTTCAACCTGAACGCACATCCACTTTCTCCACCCGTCGTGGGCTTTTCCAGCTCCATCAGCTACCCTCTGTCCTCATTTGCTCACTCCATGAGTATGCTAAGATCGCAGATGACCGGCTTGGTGTAAAGACTGTTGAAATATATCAAACTGTTTGTTTATAACATTAATCCACCCTGTTAATACAGAGTCGTGCAATAACCCACAATGCCGCAGAAAGCTGTTGACTGCATCCAAAGATAAGAGCAGCAGAGACATGAAATATATGACGCAGTAATGAATCATCTGTATCTGTTCATACAGGAGCGTTTGCTCCTGTCACAGAATAACAGCCACGCATGAAGAGGCCGAAGCTGTACTGTGTGTTTGAATACACATATTTTTGGAAACTTTTATATTTAAAGCCACACAATTTTCCAACTTTGTCACTTTTTTTCCACATGATAGATAAATAAAAAAACAAGCACAAATTGTCTGATTTTCTGTTGTTCAGATATATCTTCCTATCTGTCCGTCAGAGGGGTCACAGAGTGATGTGAACCCACGTGTGCCGTGGCACAGCCAGGAAACTGAGTATTTTTCGGAAATGGCAGTTAACCTTTTATACACTTGAAATTCATCCTACAACAGGCCTCTGTTATGACTATTCAAGCCACTCTTCTTCAGCTAAGCCTCTGCATAGTTTATTAAATAATATGTGAAAGGAAATAAAATATCTTTGTAAAAAAATAAAATTAATTAATTAATTAATTAATCAGGATAAACAAAAGCACCATCATCTTATTTTAATTTCTTATAAACTAAAGGTTTGCATACCATATATATATATATATATATATATATATATATATATATATATATATATATATATATATATATATATATATATATATATGTAAATAATCCATATTGCAAAATAAGTAAAACGAATAAGAAAAAAGGCTAAAATTGTATTAGCAAGAACACTACGTAAAGGTCTAAAGTTATACATTTTTTAAATTACATGTCACTGCTTTAAATAAGCAAAAATGTAGCTTATCTTTTATTTATGTACTGTAAATAAAGTAAATAATTCCATAAACAATAATAAGCATTTTGTGAATGCACCATGGTATAAATGTGAAAATGCAGCTATGCTAATGGTATATATTTTTTAATTTATCAGCCTACTCCGTATTTTTACACGCAGCACTTTAAATACAGCAAAAAATAAAAAATAAAATAAACACAAAAAACATAATATCGAACAGAGAATATGTGCGTTTGAGAAATACTATGCGAAAATGTCACAGATACACTCTAAACAATGACACTAATGATAATCTGATTTACTTTCAGGCTGCATAGCGGTTGACAATTTGTTTTCAAGTTTTGGATCCCCACATCTGACTCGAATTAAGCAGCCTGGTCGAACTTCAGAGAGAGATCCGGCTGAATCAAAACCACCATCAGTTGTGTGTGTATGGCCCCACTGCGCGCCCACTGTACGGTGTGAAATAACAGTGTCATTAAACGCTTTATTTTCCTGAGGGACCCCTGCAGGGCCGCGGACCCCGGGTGTGCGTGCTTGCAGCAGATGCATGAGGATGAAGGGAGCGCACAACAACACTCAGCCACCCTCCCCTCGCCCCTCCATCCCCTCGCAGTCATTGGTCAGCGCTGCACGCTCCTCTGGACCAATCAACGAGGACAACGCGCGATCCATCCGGTGTGTGCAGTGACGGTGCAGGCAGAGCATCGCCAGCCCAGCAGTGTCTGCTCAGTGGCTGCTGCTATGGTGCGTTAGTGGTCACATTAACGTCCCGGTTTAGACTAAACGCTGAGTAGACTCGCGGAAGTAAAACGAAAAAAGGACTTAAGCGTTGGAGAATATGAACAAAGTGGACGCGCCATGCCGACCTGCCGCCTCTCTCAAATTCACTATTGACAACATCCTCAATCTGAAGACAAGCGGGAGGAACTGTGACAGCTGTCACCCCGCCGGGCTGCAGGATGACTCGGGCACGGCGATGCTTAAAGAGGGTTTCCAGAAGCACCAGGAGGAGCACGTAGCCCAGCAGCGACAGGACCCGGGCAGCAGGCTCAACGACAAAGGTAACGGGGGTTTGGTGAATTTGTAGCTGTGTGTACAGACACCTTGTGACATGTGTGTTTACCATTACGCACGACCCCCATCAGACAATCTCAGCGTTCCAGGTTAACGTAGCAGCACAGCTGAGACTTCTTTACCTCAGCCGGTTAAACGAAGTGTCATTTTGTTCGCAGAGTTGATCACAGACTGCAACGGAGCGACGGAACCGGTCATCATCAGCCGCGGAGACCCGCAGAAGGCGACGGAGGGCCGCTTCGAGAGCGGGGACAGCAGCTGCGACGACAGCAGCTCCACCACCACCACGGCCACGGACACCCGCAAGGGGGGAAGCCCCACGAAGAAGAGCAAAATGATCACGAAAAAGAAAACGCGCACTATTTTTTCCAAGAGACAGATTTTCCAGTTGGAGTCTACCTTCGATATGAAACGCTATCTGAGCAGCGCAGAGCGCGCCTGCCTCGCCAGTTCCCTCCAGCTCACGGAGACCCAGGTGAAAATATGGTTTCAGAACCGCAGGAATAAATTGAAACGGCAAATCTCGACCGAGATCGACGGACCTGTTAGTGATTTCCCCGAGACTGGAAAGCCCGTGGCGGTGGGGCAGCTCCCGGCCTTGTACAAAGAGAGCAACCTGCTGGGGAGATGCCTGCTGCCCATGCCCCTTCCCGTTGTGTACCCGGGGAGTAGCACGCCTTACCTCTGCTTCACTAACGCCAGCAAGTACTTCAGCCTGTACGACGGGGACGTATGATGCTTTTATTCACCCCCACGTGAAAGAGACACTTTCTGGTGGTCTGTTGCCAAGTTTCAAGCATTTAAAGGTGTTTAGATGTTGGGCCGGACCTGCGGCCTTACTGTTAATGAAGACTGCAAGTACAACGACAGAGGAGCAGATACATATCACCTAAAAAATAAGCTGATTGGGTATTATTTATTTTTCAGTCAAAGCTAGGGGTTTTATATTGGCCTGATACTAAACCTGCAAGCAGGCTAACCTAATGATAGCCTGAGGGAGGCCTGAAACAATATCAATCCCAACATTTTATTGTTTACATGACATCATTATTATTTTTATTATTCTTATTATCATCATCATCACCGACAACAGCATTTTCGCAGCATAAGCCACCAAAGAAATTAATATAGCCTAGCTATTTGCATGCATTTCCTGTACCATAATGAATTTTGAATTACTGAAATTATCTATGTATTTAAATGAATGTAATTAACATTTTATTATATGTTTCACGCATGTCTGTTTTTTTCTGAGCATCCTACTCTTCTTACTTTAATCAACGTTTGTCTATAGGCTCATTACACCATTTATTGAAACTGTAATTAAAACATCTTCATTCAAGAAATATTCTCACAGAATTGATTCACTATTTTGGGCTGAACTTTTTGTTTGTTTGCCATTACGTGAAATTGCAGATGATGAGGATGCAATGTGTGCAGTTCGATCACAGTTGGGTTTGGTTTTTATACAGCACCTTTGTAATTTCAGCATGAAGTGCCACATGTATTTTATAAGTAAAATAATATGAGAGGATGTAATAATAATAATAATAATAATCAGGCCTCAAGTTCATGTTTGAACCCCTTAATATACTGTGTTTTAAAGTGTGAATGGTATAAATCATGCATAAATCCACAACTAACCGCTTAATATTATAAGTAGAAACAATAACAACATTTTAACTGTAATAATGTCAGTAACTCTGGGTAAAATGTACATAACAGGGGATGTTGATATAAAAACTGAAGTATTTATCTGCAGCTGCTCATATAAATGTCAGATTTGGGATATAAACTACACATACGGTATACCAGACTGGAAATATGAATACGACATGAGACTAATTTTGTTCTTCCTTGAGAAGCTAAAAATGTTTGGAAGAATACTGATCTGTTACCATTCATATATACATGAAGGAAAATACATATTTCATGCAAGCAGGAAGTGACAGACAGACAGGATGTGAGACTCATCCCCTTCTAAGTTTGTGTATGGGCTGGGCAATATATTGGTATTATATCAATATTGTGATATGAGACTAGATATGGTCTTAGATTTTGGATATCGCACTATGGAACAAGTGTTGTCTTTTCCTGGTTTGACAGGCTGCATTACAGAAAAGTAGTGTAATTTTCTGAATTTACTGGACTGGTCTAGCTGTGTGTTTATTTGCTTTTACCCACATCGTTATTATGTCCACATTACTGATTATTATGTATCAACAATCTCAGCGTAAATATTTAGTAAAAGCACCAATGGTCGACGCTGAGACATTTGCTAAAAATATTGTGACATTTGATATTCTCCATATTGTCTGGCCCTACTGTGTAGAATCTTCCAGATATACCTGGCATGTTCATACAAACACAACAACGTAAGCAACACAAGCAACTCGTGTTGTTCCTCGCTGAGAAACAGCGATCAGAGCAGAAAGTGGCGGACATGCAGAGGGGAGATGAGGCTCGTCCCTAAGTTTCTGTGTGAGATAGCGTCTACATCCTGTCGTAGTACAGCCACAGACCGATTTACCGGCAGCCTCAGCAGAATTCAAAGTGTCTACACAATGGAAGGCTGTGCTCCCACTGAAACCAAGCCAAGGCTCATTCCTTATGGACTAGCTTCAGGCCAGGGGTGTTACTAAAGATTTAGGTTTGTGCTTTGGAAATACACCTCAACACACTAATCCCTAAAAAGACGAAGGTTCCTGGCTGTCAGGATTTCTTGTTTCTTTGATAACATGTCTTAGCTGTTACGTCATTTGCTTTGTGGAATATGTGACTCTTTACAATATGGTCACCCAGAAGAGACCAGGAATAAAAGAGGAAAAAGTCAGCAGCCAGCGCGGAGAGTTTAATATCAGGAGGATCCAGTGCAGTTCAACTGTAATGTTACTCAGACAGGAAGAAAAAAGAAATGCAAAACACAAATCTAAATATAACTGTGTAAATGGTGATATAATCTGCAGATTGATGATGTAAACTACTTATTGTAACTACAACATGACATGAGTTGGTCGTATTTGGCTTCTGTTTCTGGGAACACTTCTGGAAAATCCTGAGATGGTAAAATATGACCCTCTAGACCCCATGTTTTATTTTTGTTTGTTTCTTAACTAAACTCCTAACTGTTCTTGTGACTACTTACAGAGACGAAAGAAGCTGACCTTTGAAATATCTAAAATGACTGCAGCAGTCTGATAAGCTTCATAGTGTTAAATTGTGATGTTTCCAACCTCATGACTTTACGAAAACCAAATATAGGAATTTAATACTTTATTGATCCCTACAGGGGATAGTTTATTTTTCCTCTCACCCTCCTGGTACCACAGACAGACTCATTATAGCCTCGACTTTGACAGCAAGCCTTGTTGGTAGCCAAGAACTAAACCGGCTCTAACCAAGGCCTAATCTAAAATGGTCCTGCATTAATTGCATAGGGTGAAAAACAATGTCAGAATCATGCTATTTTTTCAGCTAATAAAATTGCACTTTCTGCATTGACTGAGCTGAATGTCAGTTGACCTTATCAGGGCTGCCCTTTGACCCCCAGCGCACTTCACCACAACACCTACCCTTCACTTTTCTATCAATGGCCTAAATCATACCAAACAGAAAATTAAAACATTAAAGGAATACAGTAGGTACGCTTTTTCTGATGCAAACAGGACTATCGATCCACTGCACCAAATAATAAAGAAATCTCTAAGGCATTAGCATGCATCATTATGTGTGTGATTCAGACTGTTCACCAATGAAGAGAGGCCTGTTATATCCAGCAGGCTGTCTCGTGTTTCAGAGCTGCTAGAGAGAGTCACATCGCCGCTCAGTACCCACAATCCCTGGCGGCTATACCCGCCAGACATGATGGCAGACTGTCAAGATGCGAGGTGTGGCTGAATGTTATGTCATTAACACTGAAGTTGTATTTAATGGAGACATACACTGAAGATCTGAAGGCAATCAGGTGGACTTGCATCGTTGGACTGCGGAGACTAAGGTAAAATCATTTTTAATATAAAAATTTGATTTCTTATGAATGACATTACTGAGTACATCAGTCTTAAATGGACAAATTCCTCTCAATGCTTCTTATAAGAAGTGCTAATTGTTTCTACCAAAGAGCTCTTTTCATTTTGTCACTTCATCCTCCCCTCCATTCCTACTGTACTAGCCTCCCGCCTCTCGCCTTGTCATAGCTCATCACAGTAGTTTGTGCACCGAAGCCTGACTGTATGCGATTACGACTGAATGAGAAGGACTGAAGAGGAGAGTGTAACAAAGACGAGAGAGAGAGAGAGAGAGAGAGAGAGAGAGAGAGAGAGAGAGAGAGAGAGAGAGAGAGAGAGAGAGAGAGAGAGAGAGAGAGAGAGAGAGAGAGAGAGAGAGATCCGCTAAAACCAGTTGATGAGTGTGTGTTTGTGTTGGAAAAACTACGATGGTGTTTGTATTTCTGCATGGGTCTGCGCCTCTCTATAGCTGAGGTCTGGCTGGTCAGGGGCAAGGAGGTCCTGTTCCTGTTGGTTGGAGGGTGACTGTGTGTGTGTGCACACATTACGCCAGTGTAAAACTCTCTAACAGCTCTTTTCTGCATGACTAGACTGGGGCCCCCTCTCTCAGCTCGCTTGTTACTTTAACCTCTGTTGACCTCTCTCAGTCATCTGACAAAGGTCATCGCCCAAGACGATGGGAGAGACCGTCCCTGAACGTGGTCCTGCGACATGAAGGCACAGAAAGACTGTCACCAAAAGACTTCACATGCATGGAGGATCTCATATAGATGCTCTGTTTTAGGCTCTATAGGCTGATGAGGTACGCATCTGTCAGACGGTGAAAAAACTAGAGGTCGACCAACTAATCATTTTGGCTGATTAATAGGATAAAACGTTTTACGAACTTCACGTTATATATGAAACATTCTCACTTTATTTCTCCACACAGAAGTTATCTCTCTAATATAAAATGCAACACCATCAGCTCTTTGTCCACAATAAAAGAGTGGAAGGAAAAGAAAATGGAGGAAAAACTGTTACTTTAACATATTTAACAATAATCCAGCAATGTAACTATTCATTCATGAAATGGGATCGCACACTTTAGGATCCTCCTTACTCCAGGAATATGCACAAAAATGTATGTTTTATAAGAGCAAAGAGTGACAAAACTGGTTTAGTAAAAAAAAGTATATGCAAAAGTAGCCGACAGAAGAAAAGCATGTCATTAACTCCTTAATCTATCTCTCTATCTATCTTTATTAGATATCAGAGTTCATTTTTTTCACAGGTTGGCGGTGGTATCAGCTATCAGCTTTTTCCTGATCTAAACTTTTGTTATTGTATCGGCCTTAAAAAATCAGTTGACCTCTAGAAAAAATATTCTCAATCTGGTGCGTTCAACAATGCCTCAACAATGCCAGTCATTCTGATCAAACAAGACCAGAAAAACTCAGTGTGCGTCTCCAGCGTCAGCCCTGTCCAAGGATTCCCTCGGGGTGTCCTGACGCACTGGAGGGCAACCTGAGACCCAAACTACATGACACAGCACATTGTAAAGTAAACAACAAGGCTATTAGTTAGAGGGCGGGAACCTGAGACAGGAGGTCTGTGTATGTGTCACACTTAAAGACTGTTTGATGGCCTATTGATCTGCTAATTTAGTCCCCCCCCATGCCCCGTGATGCAAATTGCTGGAGGAAATTGAAAGATGGCGGAGAGGGTGAAATCAGATAAACGTAAGTGATACGGAGACAGAGATAAGAGATGAGAGACGTTGAGACCAGATTGGAGCGTGGCCAACGAATAATTGCAAAGCAAGCTAAATGAGAGAGTAAAAACAAATAAGGTTAAATTAAATTCTAGGTTTAGATCACACAATATGAACAGGATCAAAGTGTGTATGTGCATAACTCTTCACGTTTTAACCTGCTGTCCACACAAAATGTAATATTTGCAACAGAGAATTTAAAACTCAGTTTTGACTATTTGTTCCATGTGTGACAACTTGTGTGATCATGAAGCTGTAAACTAAACTCATCAGCATGTTATGATATCATTAGGATGGTCAAAGTTACTGCAGTAATGGGCCGCTTAGGTAGCTCACCTGGCAGAGCCAGTGCCCCATGTACCTAAGCTCCTTTACAAAAAAAAGTTAATGAGACAGTAACATGCAAACACAAATTTGTTTTAATGCCACTATTTCCTTTAACGCATTAATGCAAATTGTGATTTTTAGGTTGTAGTGGGCTCACTTTTAAAGCTAGAGTTAAGATACTGGCATGAAACTAGAATCTAAGGAATCCATTGGTGCCAACGATGTCGCACTAGCTCGTTGTGAAGAAGGTTAAATAATGCTCCAATCTTTGACTAGGAAAAACTGGGATGGCCATTTTCAAAGGGGTCCCTTGACCTCTTTGCCTCAAGATATGCAAATAAATGGGTTCTATGGGTACCGAGTCTCCCCTTTACAGACATGCCCACTTCATGATAATCATATGCAGTTTGGGGCAAGTCATATTCACACTATAAAGACACACTTAAAAGCCTTTAATTTTCTTAAAAATCGACAGCGTGCCTTATAATCCGACATGCCTTATGTATCAATTCTGGTTGTGCTTACTGACCTCGAACCAATTTTAATGTGGTACAGGGCGCTCAAAAATCTGTCAAAATGTTTTATTGCGACTTTGGTAAGCTATGAAGCCGCACCGCTGGATGGATTGTTGGAGCATTATGGCACTCACCGACACTGTCAAAATGAAAGTGAAGAAAACTAATTTGGAGCTTGCCGTCATTCCCGGTAAATTAACTGAAGAACTCCAACAGCTAGATATCGGTGTCAACAGGTCGGTCAAAGTTAAATTGCGAGCTGCGAGGGAGCGTTGGATGACAGAAGGCGAACACACATTTACCAAGACAGGGAGGCAACGCTGGCTGAGTTACTCCACCATCACGAGACGAGAGCGCCTTATGTATGAAAATGGACACGTTCATTGATAGTGTGCCTTATAATCCGGTAAATGTTTTGATTGACAGCCCTAATTGTGATAGGTTTTGTGATACTATCTTGCAATACTCTTCTCTAAAACACTTGATATTTCATTTTTTATTAATAGTTTGCATGCAAAGATTAACTCAAACTCTTTATTTCATTGTCTTAGTGTATGTGCCCTTTCCATGCAGCGCTACGGTGTTACAGGGAATACGATAAATGCAAATGCAGATCCCACTGTTATGACTGCATAGAAAAGTAAACACTTCATACTCAGATTTTCTTAGATTTTATGCATATGACGGTGTGCTGTTTACACTATGACAGTTTACCAAAAATTAGATTTAGAAAAACCTGATATATATCACCAGATTATTGCCAATACACAGCCCTAATTTTGGATTCACAATCTTTTCACCCACAGCTACAATAACGTGAAGAGGTTATTACTGAGAATAAAGTATTTTCATTTTGCTTTTGGCAAAACAACAGAGAAACCCCATAAAAATAACCCAGCTGCATTAGACCTATGTAAAATAACCTGATATAATTATTTTTTCATTGCATCTCTTTTCCAGACACACACACACACACACACACACACACACACACACACACACACACACACACACACACACACACACCGTGTATCAATTAAAGAGCATCGTCTCCCACGCCCTCCCTCACGTCCTGTCCCCTCAGACACGCTTGTCAGGGTAATGTGCCATTAATCTACCACTGAAAACACATTATTGGCCAATCAATAGGTAAGATGGAGGGATAAAGGCAGAGGAAAGAGGAGAAGGAAGGAGCTGAAGGACAGGAGGCAGGGGAGGTATGCTCTAAGTCAGGGGGGCGTTTGAGACTGGGAGGGGAGGGGGGGTCAACACTTACCCATAACACCAGAGAATGAGCTCCACTATTTGCAGACATGGAATACTCAATGTGGTTTCATGCTGACAGTCAATATAGGTCCATTAACAACAGATACAGTTGTAAGAGTGTCCTAACTTTTTATTTCCTCCCCTTCTGTGTCCTCCACAAATCTCCACAAATGCATAATCTACAGTTTGCTTATCTTGCACTTAAATGCTCTAATCCTAATCTCACTAGTATCATCATTAGAGAGAAATCTGTTTTATCACTGGACTGAGTTAAATGGTCTGGTGTTACTGTGGGGTCCCAAGACACTTCGTTGTTGCTAAGCAACATCACACCCTTTTAAAAGTGACAGTCACTGAGAAGTATCACAGTTTTGTTGGGTTAACAGCAATGAATTCAATGTTGTTGATGGCGCATCAGTATGGCACAAACATGCACACTGACGTTTACTGAATATTGATGCCAAATGTTTTGTAAAGACTTATCGCCACTGGTGTTGAAATTAAATGTTTATTTGAACTGAATTACAACTGTCATCCGTTTTGTCCTTTAATCCCTTGGTTCCCAGCCTGAGGGGGGCGCCAGCAAACTTAGGTTTGCTCATGTAGAACTAAAATCACGACACACTTGCTCGATAATTTATACAAACGTCTGTGCATAACACTACTTCAAAACACAGATTTTTTTTTTGCCAATTAGTGGCAAAATCTAACAAAATATTCTGGTTCAATCCATATTTGTTGGCATTTAGCCTTTCAAAAACAACATTTTCACTGCAGTCAAAACAACTATTAACACAAAGGGAGGCCTTCACCTGTGTTCACGGGGCAGTCTAGCGGTAATCCAACAATATGATAAATTACATTTATTTAACCACAGCACCAAAAAGCTCTAGCATACTAAGTCGTTACGACAAAAAGATCATATTATGTGGAGTATCTGCATTCGCTTGGTGAATCCATCAAGACATCGTCACTTTATGTTGATAAAACTGATGAGTTCTAAGTTGGGCACAACTGCTTTAAACAACGTACAGACTACTGGGCAGATTGTTTCTGTGACTCTAAACACAAAGGACGGTCGCATACACCTTCAACTACAAAGGCTCACTCAGCCTCCCCATGCACACCTTGATAGCCTTGTACCACAGGATGCGGTCATCCAGATCTAAGCAGAGCAGAACATGTACTGTGTGTGTCGTGGGGCTGACCTGCATGCCTCTATAGTGATATGACACACTGTCACACCCAGGAGACCATGCAGACACTGGCCTGCTGCCATTTACAGCTTAATAAATAGCTGCAGTAAAACCCCAACATGTGTGTCCTCCGAGTTTTTGCTCCAAAACCGCTGCATGTGATCCATTTCAAGCCAACACTATGTGATATTTTCCAGTTTTGTTGGTAAACAGAAAAGCCAGGGCTGTTGATAAAGTGGTTATAGTTAAAACCGTGTTTGTTGAAGGGAATTTCCTCTTGTGATTTAAAAAAAAAAAAAACAGTATGAAGAGGACTTATGCCTTGTTTCTACAGGGTTTTGTTTTGCGTCTGTAAATTCGTATAGAATACAGATTACAACGCAAGAAAATGCATTTCTTTATGGACAGAAACACCACCACCACCACATATATGAGAGACGTTACCACATAGATGTAAAATTGTGTTTTTTGCCCTCTAGACTAATGTTAAGTCACATTTACACTTTTTTCTATGTGAAAAGTTCAACGGCATGTTTAGCTAACACTGGTAGCATGCTAGTATGCTACCAGTGGTTCATACTTTTAACAAAATAGTTCACAAAACTGAGTGCTATTATATTCATTAATTTGGTTATTAATTTGCTAATTCCACAAGAAGTTAGCATAAAGTGCACACAGTCATAATCTGCCACAAACGTCACATTTTTTTTAAGATGCTCGAGGCAAATTATGCCCCACCCCCCCCAAAAAAAAAGACAGAAGGAGGAGTTTAGCAAACAAATCAGAGATCATGGAGGTTTCCATAGGAATGAATGAACATCCAGTTGACTCACATAGGTACACAGAGCTATGTGGAAATGTTATCATTAGTGCCTTTGCCTTCACAAGGAAAGGGTACAGATGGGTTACAAGTGGGGTTATGACTTGTGAGCTTTAGGTATTACAGCTAGTATTCTTGAGCTGACACACTGATTCAGTTCCCACACTGACGACTTGTCAGTGTACTCGGATTTACAGTGTTGATACTGCACTACAAGGGAAGTAAGTACTATAGTCATTGTACATGTAGTGGATGAAATGAAATGTCAAAGTAGGAAAGAAGAGGAAGTTACTGCACAGCAATGCCTGAGCTCTTTACTGTGTTGTCAGTTAGATGGACAGCTATTCAGCCGGCAGCATTGTTGTGATATAGTGGGCTTCCAACCATGAAGGCTGGAGGATCAGTCTGATGTTCAGGCTACTGGTGTTGCTGGCCAGACGGGTCGCTGATGTGGATAGTTTTAGTGGTAGGTAGCCAGCAAAGCTAACGCTGCACTAGTCTCTCTCTTTTTTTAATGACAAATCCAGATTACTGCTGCCTGCTGGTGTGGAGAGTTATTTCCTCTCACGCAGGTGCAGAACGTACATGTTAACTGGCCGTCAGCTGTAGTCTTTGCAGTTCATTCATTCATTCATTCATCGTCAACCGCTTATCCCATTAGGGGTCGCGGGGGGGGTGGGGGCGATCCCAGCTGGGAGGGGGGGGAGGGGGGGGGCACCCCGGGGAGGGCGCCCCACCCCCGCAGGGTAGTCTTTGCAGTGTTCAAGTATAACTTGCTGGCCAAGACAAAGGTGACGTGATGCGACACAGCAGTCGGCCTTCATCGGCACTGGTCCTGAACGAGCAAGAACATCCGCTACTGAGAGGTCTTGGATGGGTCAAACAAACACAGAACATTCCCCCAGGAGACAGACAGAGTTTGAGTCCTGAGTAAAACTACAAAATTCAATTACCTCGTCAGTTTAAGCCAAATCATGATGTTTTTATTACTAAACCTGACCCAGTAGTTTTGTTGCCTAAAACTAAGTAGTGTTTTGTTTTGCTTACAATGTTAGTCATATATTTAAAACTATGTCCACAATCAGGGAATAAATACCTTCCCTCGAAACAAGGTTGGTGAAAGACACCTACATTTATGAGTGTATTCCAGATAAAATAAAAAAGGTTTTATCCTTAAATGAGTATGAAAATTTGATTAAACGGGAAAAAATGGGATTCAAGGCTTGTTATACTGAGGCAGAATAGCATGTGACAAGGTGAAGGAGAGACTCGATAACTTTGACTGTATGAAGAAACTTAAACCTCACGAGGGAAAGCTGATCTTAAGCTCCCACAGCTACATAACAAGAGCAAGGATAATATATCTACAAACTATAATACACTTGAACAATAATTTGTTGAATATGACAGCAATAGTCCTGTGATAACAATGCAAATAGCCAGGGCTGTCAAAATAAAATTAATCGTGACTAATTGTAAATAAATGTTCTGAAAGTACCTTAAAAGGAGATTTATCAAGAATTTAATACTCTTATCAACATGGGAGTGGACTAATATGCTGCTTTTTGCAAATATATGTATACATTTATTATTGGAGATCAATTAACACAAAACAGTGACAAATATTGTTCAGACACCCTCACAGGTTCTGCATTTAGCATAAAAAATATGCTCAAATTAATATGGCAAACTCAAGCCCAACAGCAACAACTGTAACGTGTCAGTGTGTTGACTTGACTATGATTTATCCAAAACTGCAGCATAAAGTGGGCATGTCTGTAAAGGGGAGACTCGTGGGTACCCACTGAACCCATTTTCATTCACATATCTTGAGGTCAGTTTAGAGCGTTATTTAACCTCCTTCCCAACAAGCTCACGTCATAGTTGGTACCAATTGATTCCTTAGGTCTTCTAGTTTTGTACGATGCCAGTATCTTCACTCTAGCTTTATAGCTCTGAGCCCACGACAACCTAAAAATTGCAAGTTGCATTAATGAAATTAGTGCCATGAAAAATTATGCACTTAAACCGCCCTAAAAATAACAAGTAAAAATAAAAAATCTGTAAGAAACTAAAAGTATTTACTCACGCAGTATAGAGTTTTTTTGTACTTCATTCCAGACATTTTGTCTTTGCTATCACTCTTGTGATAACTCTCTGTTACTTTCCCACAAAAACACACACAACAAACACACCTCTTAGCCCTGAAGCGAGTGGATCTCTCGAGGATTGTGCTCCCCTCTGGCCAGTTCAGGGGAGGCTCTAAGTGCTCTGTAATAGCCAGCAATCAGCACAGATGGATAGAAACCAACGTCTCGCCCTCAGGAAAGAAATATAAATAAATAAGATGAATAAATAAAAGCCCTGTGTCCTCACAACCACACACTGCATTGGGCATGTGTTTTATAATGAATATAGATTGAGAGGTTGAAATATTTATGGTCCAGGGGTGGTGTGAGTTTGGGAGGGAAGGGGGGCTAATGGTGTGAAATCGCATCCCAAGTGGACGGAAATGAAAAAGGAAAATTCCTTTTGGTCCGGAAGCTTCCAAGCGACCATTTGTGACGCCTCAAGTGGGATTCTGCAAAGACGCTTCCAACAATATACTCCATATTTTTTTTTTTCTGGCGTCAAAAAGGAAATTGTTTGCTGAAGTAGAATGGTGGAACCATTATCTATTCCTGTCGTAAACAAAAACGTCAGAGTAACTTCTTCATAATCCCTATGTGTTGTCACAAAACAGCCTCGCTCCTCGCTAGCATTTACAAAATGCCTCGACACTTGGTTTCCCCTGAAGTGCCCTATACACCCCCATTACCTAATTTGCTTGTATGAAGCCTTCACCTAAGAGCCATAAACAGTTAAAGCCCTCCATTGGTCAGCGGAGAGGTGTCTGGGGACACGGGCTGACTAAGAACAGCCCAGGGGCCCGATGAAGAATAACTGAGTAGACTGCTGCGGAGAGAGAACATATTGTCCCTGACAAGAACAAACATTGGGCTGATAAACAAGTAGCTCGGGGTGAGCGAGCGTTTTAGGGAAACATGAGAGAGAGAGAGAGTGCAAGTGGTGAGAGGGAGTCAGAGGAGATGAGCCGAGATGAGCGCTGACTCCAGAAATAGTCACACCGAGGCCTCGGGAGAGCGCCGAGGTTCACCGATTCTCTTGTACATCGTTACCTGGCATCAGCCTCAAGATGTTTTCCGTCTGTGTGTGTTGTCTGTCCGACAGAATGTGTGATGTTATGTACAGTATACGTGTAAACGTGCTTATATGTATGGCAAACCGTTTTAATATTTAATAGCTGAACTTGACTCTGGAATTAACATTAGATATCAACAACAGCATTTGACTATAGTTGTAATTACATCGTGACTAGAGGTATCTGTAATTCAGTTTTGACCATTCTAAATAACATTTACGGATATCTTAAACGTCATTATGACTAATCGGAGTTGTTGTTCATGACGTTCACATTGGAAATTAGCCCAATAAAGGATCTGAACAGTGTTAGCAGAAGTTTTTGCTAACTTGACTAGTTTAGTAAAGTTGGAGAGATATTCACAGATGGTGCTTTCTAACCGTAATGAGGTAGACAACGAGCTACAACCTCGTTTTACTCACAACGAGCCGTCCTCCGAGCTGGACACATAACATCGGTCTCCACGTGCAACCGGCTGTGAGACAAGTGGTCAGGGACCGCACTGGATCAGATAGTTAGAAAACTTCATGAAATAAAGAGTTTATCATCAGGGAATTAACGGTGAACGAGGGGTTCGTTCACTAGAGAGATGTGGTTGAAATATACAGCGTATTGTAGATTCATGGCCTCCAGACACACTTTATAAACCCATAAGGCTGCAGTGCAGCGCCACAGTATGTTTGAATAGCTTCCGCCTCCCGACCCATCCCGACCCTTTCTGACGTAACTACAGGTATATGCAACGTCAGTTCACCTAGTCAAAACTCTAATTCAAGATATCTGTAATTACAGTTCAAGATATCTACAACGTCAGTCTGAGAAGTCATAAGTTTAAATATCTACAGTGTAGATATCTGGAATTGAGGGAATTTAAAATAACTTGAACTAAATTCTGACTAGTCAGAATTAAATTGTAGATAGATAGTCATAATTCAGTTGCGGATATCCACAACATGAATTATGGATATCTGCAACTGAATTGTGGATATCCATCGAAAGAAACCCCATACACATGAATAGACAAAAGTAGATTGAATTGTACTGGTCAAAATGTAATTATGGATATCTTGAATTACAGTTTTGCCTTTAGTCAACACAGAATTACAGATATCTTGAATTGGAGGCATAATGACATTGCAGATATCTCTTATGAATATGCTGTATAGCTATTAAAGGTTAAAACGGCTTGCCATATATATGGGGCTTGTGACCAGATAAACGTGTACATTAGATTCAGCCATGATTGAGCTGTGAAACACTAGAAAGCATTGAGGTGACCCTGGTTAACCCCTGGCGCACCAAGGCAGCTGAAATGCAATGTTCATCACTACGTTGCACCCCAATTAAGCGGACAGAATAGAGTTGAACATGAGACCTGAGTCAACGTTAACCACTTTTGCCCTGCAGCACTGAGACTGTCTATCAATAATAATGTGCGTGTCTCATAAAAGCGCCTTGCGGTTCTTCTGGCGATGATAAAGGAAAGCGTCAGCTGAGATCTCTCTTTTCAGAGCTGCACTACTCCCGGCACTATCGCTACTTTAGAGGCACAAAGCCTGCTTGCTGTCAGACAGGAAAAAATATATATATATTCTCGTCTTGATGTAAATATTTTGTCCTGCATTTGAGGGGCGGTTTTGAACTTAAGTGTTTTAAAGCGTGGTTTGGGGTTAAGGGGCTTAGAGGAGTGCTGGAGAATATTTGAAACTTCTGGTGGCAGGCGGAATAAAAAGTTGATAGTCTGCTGGGAGGGTTTAATAATGAAACGAGAACATGTGGAGCCTTGCTAGAGTTAAGTACACTTAGGAGTGCACTCAGAAGTGTTGTGGAAGAGATACCGGATGACAAGTTGGGACGAGGAGGTGCCATGAAGATGGTTAACAAACCGCAGCTCTGAATCTGGGTCGATTCTCTGACGGTAAAGAAAACAGATTTCCCTTTATGGTAATTGAAAAGATTAAAATTAATCCTGCAGACCTGATTAACAGACTGTTGTAAAGCACCGAGCCGTAATACTTCTACACTCAAACCTAGAGGTAGTTAATGTGAATGTGTTCCATTCATAAGCAACAATTACAGAGTGCGGGTGTCTGGACGCTATGATGCTGCAGATTGAACAGTAAGTTTAAGTGCATTCCACCCATGTGTGCATAAACATGAGTGTGTGTGTGTGTGTGTGTGTGTGTAGCCTCTCTCTGCCATCAGGAGGTTTTAATAGAGTAGTATATTCCTTTGCATTTTACATGACTCTAGGGCACGCTGCTCTCGCCTGTCTGCTCTGCTCAGATCAGACGCTCAAACTGGAGCACAGAATGGACTGCAGGTCTTCATACTATCCCGCTCTGTAATCTGTGTGCGCCTTTATGTGTGTTCACAGGCATGTGTTCATACTCTACATATAGCCCCAGTAGAAATTCCCACTATTCCACACAGACGCTTTTGTCTTCTGTGTGAGCAAAGTGTGAATTAATACATCATTGTGTTGCAAGACTTCACACACTCGCCTGAATTGTGGATCAAGCCCAAAAAAAATCCATTTCCTCATCTCATTTTAGCCACACTAGCAGCACGCTATGGACTGCCGTGAGATAGTGCACACACATTCATGGTCTCCAGAGGATGAATCCATGACTTTGGTGATCTTTTAACTTTTCAACAGGCACAAGCGACGTTTTAGTGAAATATCTCAATTACTGGATGGATTGTAATGGACTTTGGTGCAGATCTATGACCATGCCCAGATGTAACCTGATGTTACCTGATGTGTTTTAGCCAACGACTCCTGATCTTTTTATCAGCCAGGAAGCAAACGAACGAGCGAGACCCGTTTGTATTGTTGTGAGTATACGAAACACACAGGCGGCTATAGCTTCAGAGAGAGGTCACTGCGCGAATTTAAAGTGTGTAGTCTTTATATTTACATGTTGTCACTGTCTTATACTTAATCAGTTTTACAACTAACTGCAACTTTCTTGGCTTGCAATATTATGTTTTAAAATGATAAACATCGTGTGTGTGATTCATGGCGCAATTTAAACGGGTTCAAATAAATATTTGTCTCTTGCCATTGGCTACCATTCATATTTTCTCCCAAATTAGGTCCCATAGTGGTCCACCGGAAGGGGAGGGACTTCCTCTCTCTATACTAATGATATTCCCATCGGTCTCAGCTGTACTTTATGCTTAGTCCTAATTTGAAAATGCTAGCATTATCATTATGAGCATGCAAACATTAGCATTTAGCTCAAAGCACCGTTGTGCCTATGTACAGCCTTACAGAGACTGTGGACTCTTCTATCCCTTCATGAACATGCAAAGATATGAATATACAGTAATTTTCTCAAACTGTCACAATTTCACCACAACTTCTGTCTAATGAAAATACAGCCAACTAAAGAAAGGGCTCAAATTTGTATTGACGTTGCCATCTTTGATACTTGTGACTTAAATTAATCAATCCTAAAAACTCCATGTACTGTTCCAGATTGGTGGGACCAACATTTGGCTGCTGATGAAATAAACCCTGGTTTCTGTTTCTGTCATTGTCTCTTTGGCAGTGTGGCGTCTCCAACCATCCAGTCTGATGCATGTCTTTGTTTTCACAACACGGTAACAGGACTCTGAGGCCTTTTCTCACACTTCTCCTCTCCCACGACCCCGTCGACTTCGGTTTTATATACAGCCTAAAGTCTCTGAACTATTCATGACGTTTTCTTTAGAAAAGTCAGATTAATCATTTATCATTCCATACTTTAACCAAGAACACAAAATGCATTTGCAATCCAGGTTCACATCTTCAGAGTGTAATATTCACCTTGAGATACAAAAAAATTTAAAAAAAAATCAGCAAAACGGGAAATTGTTAGCAACAACAACACATACTTATAACAGAAAACAACTGACCTCAGACCCTTTTCCTCATGAATCCAGATCAGATCTATTATATTATTGAAGCTATCATGAGCAATGAACATTCAACACTCACAGCAGGTTGTGACATAGCCACTAACTTTAATCTATTTTTGAATTTTTATGATGCTCAGCACGACTTTCAATAACATAGTGCATTTTCCTTCAAATGTCAAGCAACAGTCCTTTCAAAATAAAACTACTTACACTTAACAAAAATATAAATGCAACGCTTTTGTTTTTGCTCCCATTTTTTAATGCACTGAAGTCAAACATTTAAGACTTTCTCTATGTACACAAAAGGCCTATTTCTCTCAAATATTGTTCACAAATTTGTATCATGTTAGTGAGCACGTCTCCTTTGCCAAAATAATCCATCCACCTCACAGGTGTGTCAATCAATTAATCAAATTAATACATAAATTTCATGACTGTTTTACAAACTCCTGTGCGACCGGGTTGAAATACTGTACCTAATGCTGCTCACGCTGAAATCAGACTTAACCGTAGCATGCAGGCTCATTGACTGACTCTCACGTTTCCACACAGAGAGCAGTGAACTGGACTGTATGACCAGAGAGAGAGAGGAGAAACTGTGAGGGGGGTTGACAGCAGATATAAAAGAGACCAGATGGAGGAAAACCAAGAAACAGGGACAGGAAAAACACAATCTGTGTTAATAAGAGAGACAAAGAAGTGTAATACACAGTGAAATCCTCTTCAGTCTCACAGGTGAAGAAAGTTATATAAGAGCTTCCTGCATTTTATAGAACTGACAACAGAGATTACAGATGTTGCACTGTGTTTATGAGATTACATTTAATACAGACAAACATCATGTGTACTGTGAGCGCTGTTAAAGTATACGTGCTGTGTTGCTGTGTGCGAGAGCATTTACGTGTGTGCGTCTTTGGACTTAATGCAAATTTAATGAGCCCTGCTTGCCTGAAGAAAAGTGCTGCCAAATCCTCTCATCCCCACTGACAGGGCGAGGAGTGACTGGAGAACTATTAAACAGACTAATTGTCAACGGGATGGACTTGTCAGACAAAAGGCGCAATTTAGACTGAGGAAATGAAATCATGAGAAAGAGAGAGATGAATATGAGAGGAGAGGAGATGGACAGAAAGGTTGTCCGTTATAATTAAGTGCATTCACGCTTATTTTTAAGCAAAAGTTTGACCAATTGTTTTTATATCACTATCAATATTTGAAAGTGCCGTTTTGAAATCACAAAAGTTTTATTTCCAACTTATCAGTGAATTCATAAGCTGAACAACTGAAAGTTAAACTGACAGCTGTACATTTTTCCAGCTCTAATGAGCTAAATTTATTAAAGTTAATTCTGTGAGTTGGTCAGACAACAAAAAACATCTTATAGCCTTGTTATAGTTATCTTTTAATAAAAATTGAAAATGTTATGCCCTCCATGTTGAGTCTATTTCCCCCTGCGGTATCCAAAGAGGTACTGAATATCAATATTTCTCAAGGTATTGTATCTAAGTTAGAAATTCCAGTACTGTGACAACAAGACAGTGAAAAGTCATTTTCTACACACAAATCTAGTTGAACAAACATCAGTTTCAAGGAGGTTGTTGTTCAATCCAATCCAACATACAATATTGATGCACGCTCCAACAAACAAGCTCAACAAATGCACGACTTCATCTAGCATCATTTGCAAAAAAATGAAATTTAATTTAAAAGCACAACCATCATCCGTTCAGTTTGGTTTGCAATAGATCTGTCCTTGTTAACACAATGTACTAATGCAACTTGTAATTTTTAGGATGTAGTGGGCTCAGTTTTAAAGCTAGCTTGTCACGAAGGAGGCTAAACAACGTTCCACACTTAACACTAAATTTGGGCGAGGAAAAACTGGCATGGTCATTTTCAAAGGGGTCCCTTGACCTCTGACCTCAAGATAGGTAAATGTAAATGGGTTCTCTGGGTACCCACGAGTCTCCCCTTTACAGACATGCCCACTTTATGATAATCACATGGAGTTTGGGGCAAGTCATAATCAAGTCAGCACACTTGGACTTGAGTTTGACATGTTATGATTTGAGCATATTTTTATGCTAAATGCAGTACCTGTGGGGGTTTCGGGATAATGTTTGTCATTGTTTTGTATTGTTTATCAATTTATGATAATAATTATATACATACATTTACATAAAGCAGAATATTTGCCCATTCCCATGTTGATTAGAGTATTAAATATTTGACAAATCTCCTTTTAAGATCCATTTTGAACAGATAAAAAATGTAATTGTGTTAAATATTTGAATTGATTTGACAACGCTAGTCTGTAAATATATCTCTTGTTTCAAACCCTGATATCAAACAGAACAAACACAATCTCTGGTTGCACTTCTGTCTCACAGTGAGCCTAAAAATATCATCTGTATGCAGCACTCTCCCTTCTCTCCATCTTCACACTAAATTGAGTGGCTGAACACAACTCAATTCACAGGGTCTAGGTAGAGTTATATTGATAAATATTAGATGGGATATTTTTATTACACGGAGCTTGTCGTGTTTGTTGTTTCAGAAGTGTGCTGCCTGTACTTACGCAGCAAAGCAGAGGGCGAAGAAGTAAACCTTCACGCAAAGAAGTACACCAACAGAAATAGTATGCACGCCACGAGAAAGAGAAACGAACGCTGCTCCATTTTAAATACTGCGTGTATTTCACCTGGAGCGATCCAAGAGGTGTT
Source organism: Pterois miles (assembly GCA_947000775.1). Classification (NCBI taxonomy): domain Eukaryota; kingdom Metazoa; phylum Chordata; class Actinopteri; order Perciformes; family Scorpaenidae; genus Pterois; species Pterois miles. Next base: position 1,517,524 of record CAMQGK010000253.1, read on the forward strand.
TCCTCCTCTCTGAAAAGCTTTTTAAGCTTTTAAAAATGCCGCGGCATCTTCTTGATTCAATCAATATTGCAAGGGTGTTGTGTGGATGAATAAATAAGTGAATAAAACACTTTTTGAGTAGAAATGCTCTTATTGCTGCAGAGTTTCCATGTATGCCCTCTGGCCAAGCAGCAGAGGAACATGTGTCCCATTACAGACTGGGAATGCATGGAGGAGGCAAACCCCTCAATTTGTACACTCAATAAAAATAAAAACATACATTAGTAGGGCTGGGACGATACACCCATCTCCAAATTCAATACTATCACGATACTTGGATTCGATGTGTTGTGATATTTAAGTATTGCGATTCTACAAAAATTGTGAATCCATACAGGGATGAACTTTAACACTAGACCATGGGGAGAAGCTGAATCAAACACATCTAGGGACTTTTACTTTGGAAAATCTCTAAAACAACATTAAAAATACGTGATTTTCAGCAAGAGATGCCCTTAAGTCAAATATATGAGTCACTGTCAGGAATTATTAATTTCTAAAAAATAAAGACAGTTCCCTCACAAATTAGTAGTATTTTCTTTATAAAGGGACAAGTAATGTTTTATACTTCTGGTGAATATAATTCAATAAATCTTATTTCCATATACTGGATGTATTTTGTGTTTACAGCTCCCTTTATTTTGAAACTGGACATAAATGAGGGTTGAATGCCTGGTCATTGGTGTGAAGGGGCTCTCACATGGAGACGTCTGCTAACTTCCTCAAGTCCTTCACTACCTCTCTGTCACCTCTTTAAACATCCATGGTCAGCTCAATTAGAGCTGTTTGAACACATTTAACATCAATGTCAGCATACGAGTGCTCTACAGTTGTAGCGTCGGCCAATTTGGCCACGGAGATGAGAGTGACGGCCGGCTTGACAGCACGTTACCACAATATGATAACGTTTCCTGTCCATGACGGAGGTAGCATGGAGCTTTAGCCGTGATGTCTAGGTCTGCTTCTCCTGTAATTTGTGAAACCCAAAGTGTTTCCATACTGGACTGTATGTGTGTTTGCCACTTTGGATTTAAAATATGAGGGTGCAGGTCGTATCCACGTGGACTCTCTGCTGTTTTCTACTTCCTCGTTTCAGCTCACTGTGGTTTGTTTTGGTTGGGGGATACAAAACGGATATGACGTCATATTACTCAGACTGCAACAATAAAAGCGATGACTTCCTTTACCACCACTACACTGTACATTAGAAATAGACTTTGTTTTAATTACAGTGAACAGGAAAATAAACACTTTCTCAGCATCTTTATTTTATTTTATTTCCTTTTTTTCCCCCTCATCACACTTTCTGATTGTGACTTTGATTCTCTTTGTCTCTCAGCATCTATCAGGTTACAGACAGCCTGAGAGTGACTTCATCTGCATCTTTGTTAAAGTCTCCACCAGATTTATCGTTATGATTTCATAAGGCCTGTGTGTGTGTGTGTGTGTGTGTGTGTGTGTGTGTGAGACAGTGTGTGCATGTGTGTAAGACAGAGAGAAAAACGGCGAGAGAAAAAGAGAGTGTCTGTGTGCTGATTTATGATGCCGTATTGGTAATCAATATGGTTCTTTTAAGTCATTTAGATGCAGTGATTGATACTTGGAGTGGTCAACATATGGGCTGGGAACTCGAGCTGTAAGTCTGACCGTTCCCATATGGGTAACACTATCTGCGCTGAAGCCAGTGCATCTATTGTTTGTGCTAAAGTGAATTAGCTGGAAATAAAAAGCTGGCAAAATTAAAAACACGCTTGACAAAAACTGAAGCTTTTCTATGAGCTCCTGAAATAACTTACAGCAAAACATCTGAAACCTCAAATTTAAAAAGGACGTTGTCTAATCTTCTTATTATTTTGCTCCAAAAGACTATGAAGGGCTGCACAGTTTAGTTTGGGGGGTGTTTCTTGTCTCTCTTTCATGTGCAGGTTGATTTGACAGGAGGGTTAGATGAAGATAAGAACATACAGAACCCTCTCTTTGGTCGTCTGTCAGCGAACAGAGACAAGACTCCCTCCGACAGACATACTTTACCTCCGGCCAGGCACGGGAAGAAAGGTAGCTACTTTGATTGAGCTTTGATTAAATGTTGTTAACAATGCAGAGAACTGGTTTGGCCTTTTCCTAATTTGGCCGGCACACGGGCTGAGGGGCCACAGATAAAGACCACGAAGAATTCTTGCTTGTGCTTTTAGAAACACACGATAGCTAAACTCTCAGAGAAGCTGTTAGTCAATTCAACTGTCACGTCTTCAACTTCATGGTGATTACAATTTTTTTAAAGAGGAAATTAGGGACAAATAAAAGGCATTTCTGGAAATATAAGTGATATCTTTTTCCCAAAGAAATTAAATAAAGAGAAGCATTTAAACAAAAATAAATCAAATTGCTAATAACTCTAGCCATTACTATTAAAATGTATTTTATAGGATTATCTTTGCAAACAATCCTTTTTCTTTTTTTCTTGATTTGTAAAAGTGCAGATTGTTTGGTTCCACATACAGAAAACTGCTGTTACTTGGGCTTTTTCGGCCACTGGATGCAGAGGTAACACTGCTCCGAGTGTTTTCGTCCAACCTGTGTTAACAGCCTGTGAGGCTGATCCAAACTATTAGAAAGGAATGTTTCATCCGGGGCGATGAAAGACAACAACTACACTCGTCTTATCAGCTCCTAGTGATCAGGACGGATACTCAAAACCCTGCATGGGGGAGCAGAGCCCAACACGAACACAAACACACACGTCACACCATGTCATATTATGTTGTTGTGAAGGAGGCTAAATAATGCTCCAAACGTCAGGAAATTTAAGAAAAACTGTCATGACCGTTTTGAAAGGGGTCTCTTGACCTCTGACTTAAGATATGTGAATGAAAATGGCTTCTATGGCTTCTATCACCTGCAGTTTGGATCAAGTCATAGTCAAGTCAGCACTCTGACACACTGACAGCTGTTGTGCTGCTGTTGGGCTGCAGTTTGCCATGTTATAATTTGAGCATATTTTTTATGCTAAATGCAGTACCTGTGAGGGTTTCTGGACAATATCTGTCATTGTTTTGTGTTGCTGATTTCCAATAAGAAATATATACATACAGTATATACAACTACTTCCATAAGTTGCTGACAGTCAAAATAAAATAGTGAAAAATAAATAATCCACCTAACAGTGGCAGTTGTTGTTTCAACTTTAAAGTTGATTTAAGTTGTTTAAGTTTTGAGTTTAATAAGTATTGTATTAAAACCTCTTCTGTGTTTGCATTGTTTTTGAGTGACATTCCCAAAAAGTCAATGCACTTTTTTTTTTGGTTGTGCTTTTAAGTTTTTATTTACAATTTTGTAAGATTTATAGTTAAATTAATTGTGACGTTTAAATTGATGTACATATCGAGCATGTCCCCCAACCCCGCATACAGTACAGAACAGTATACCAGAACGCTATACGCTGTGAAGATATTTCAAAAGGAGTAAATGTTGTTCATGTTTACCTGCTTAAGATGGTTTTGGTATAGTCCTCCATAAACTACCAGAATGCATTTCAAATGTTAAAACTATAAAATTGCATAACAATTTGGCTTCATTCTGAGCTGCCAGATAATGACAGTAGGTTTCCTCCACTAATGCACAAATGTTGTACACGCAGTTGCCAGTTTAGTAAGTACATGTATAGGTAAAACTAATGCAGTCTAATTCATGGTGGTTATAATGTTCAGTGTTTCAGAGAGGTGTTCTTTCACCTTTGTGGTCATTTTGGGGTCATTTGTGGGGCTGTTGGATTTTATTGTGGTATACTGACAAGTGTTACTAACATTAAGTCTACTCCATTTATATCAGTGAGGGTAGGAGTTACTGCAGAGCTGTTATACTAGATTGCATTAGTTCTAGCTAGATTTACCTCACAAACAGAGCACATATGTGCAAGTCATTGTTCTCTCCATGAACGAATGTATCTCTAAACACTAATCTGTCAAAATTTAATTATAAGATATGGGTGCAAAAAAAGCATAAGAAAAAAATCCTCCAAAAATAAAAGTACTAAAATGATGGCTGTTGTTTGATATGGCGCTGGCTCCATTTCTTCAAAACCAGTTGGTCTTATTCTAGTAAAATAGCATTAATGGGCAGAGTCGTGTCTTCAATAAACACAACGTTGAGAGTGCACAAACAGGGAGAAGAAGCATCATCTTACATGTTTCACAACCCTTGTACCTGCTGTCTTATTGATTATTTTGGACTGAAACTGTAACAAAAAGCCATCTGAACGCAAACAGGCATGCTCACACACACGGATCGGATCTCACGGGCCTGTATTTCATGACCAGCGCTGCGCTGATTGCAATAGATTTCAGATGAGGATCAACACTTTGAAACAGAGTCTATGACCTGAGGGTTGAGAAGAAAGGAGGAAAAGAGAGAGCGAGAAAGAGGAGGAGGAGGAGGAGGAGAGAAAGATTGATAGTGAGAGAGAGAAAAAGAGAAACTGAAAAAAGCAGGACAAGAACAGTCCAGAGAAAGATAAAAACAAAAAAAGGGAAATACAGGTAAAGTACCTAAAACAGTACGCGCCTTCAGTAGATGTAAATCTGGGGGGTGCTGCTGTCCCTGTTATGTCTACGTACGTAATAGGAGTCATAATAAATTACCTCGCATGCTCACGTCTGCTTGTGTTTTCCTGCTTGTGCAATCTAAGAAAGATGTATTCATAACTCGCCGTTCATAATCCAATCTGTGACTGATTTAGCCGTCTGCTGCCCAGGAGCCAGGCAGGCGCTACGGGACACCCCATCCAACACTCTGCTTTCCCACACCGGGACAGCGGGACACTGGGATACCCCCGCGGGGCCGCAGTCGGGTCGGAGCGGGCCGATCACCTTAGTCTAAACTGACGTGTCTGCTTAACACACACACACACACACACACACACACACACACACACACACACACACACACACACACACACACACACACACACACACACACACACACACACACACTCCAGGTAGTGTGCATGACAAGAGCTTGGAGGCGATACTGCATCAGTGAGGATGTGTGCTTTGGCCCGTGGTGTAGAATATCATCCCTAAAGGGGCTCGGGAGGTGTGTGTGTGTGTGTGTGTTTGATCTGCTCGAAGTATTTTTAAGTTTCTGTGACTATGCGAGATTGAGCGTTGCATGTTTTGGCACGTTTGCCAGCATGTAACAGAGACGAAGAGGCTATATTTTACTGCATAGTAATGGCACATTTGAGCAGCCTGGAAGACATTCACAATCACACAAAGCACACTGAGGAAATACTCACTGGCATTAATCCTCGGGCAGTGAATTGAAATTGCCTTCCCCTCCATGCCTGGATAATAATCATCACCATGATTTTCACCACAGTCTTTCAAATGTTCTTGGTCGTTGCCTCTGGGTCTCTTTTGTTTCTAAAATACCAAACCTCTCCGTTATTGGTTTCATACAGGGATCACGATCTGAAAACGCACCGCAGTGATGATTATCTGGAGTAATCGCTCCTCCCGATCCCTACTGGGCCGCTTTGTGAGCGCAAGAGGAACTTACCCAACATAACCCAAAACTGTGGCCTGTATTTACTGAATCCTCTTTCAAGGCTTTGGGAGTTAACAACCAAAAACCAACAGAAAAACATCCTGGGTCCTAGGGTCATGGTAACTAGGGGGTATTGTTGTTCCCTGGATCTCTCGCCTCTCACCCTCCGTAATGAATATGAGAGGCCTAATAGACCCTCAGTCTGACCTCCAGTAAGTGCTCCACGCTTGGAAACATGAATTGCTGTCTTCAAAGCGCTGCCACTTCCTGAATGTTGCCCTTTCATTGAATGTGTGAAGTGTGTGTGTGAACATACACACACTTGAAACCAATGCGGCAGAGGTGACTGCCCCCTCGAGCGGTGAGGAGAACCAGGGGATTCCAGACTCGCACACATTTCAACAGTCACAATTATTCATAATTGCAGAGTCTTTGCGTGTGTGCACGTGAAACAGGGAGAAAGTTGAGAGACCTGCAAACTGACAAACTCAATAAAAGGCTAAAAAGAGTTTGGCAAACTAGCGGCAAAAATAGAGAAAGACAGTCAAGCTGTTGTTTCTTTCAAGGGGCAAGAGTTGACACTAATAATAAGGCAAAGATTTTGCACTGATTCCCAGTCAAAGAGTGAAAAGGTGGCAACAACTGTGTTTCCTGAAGAAACCAAAATGAAGACATTATACGATAATTTGTTTCCTCACTTAACTATTTGCAATCTGACACAAATCTACGGAACACAAATCGTACCATAAACGCTTGACTTTCACCATCAACTGTACCTCATAACCAGCAGCACAAAAACCTATCATCTTGCAGCCTGTATCTTATAAATTATTTCAGTTAAATGTGTACTTTCACAGGCTTCCTCTCACACAGGACACAATCAACTGCAATTAATCTGATCAATGGAATGTTAAACGGCGTACAGGATATGCTGCGGCAAGACTAAGTGCCCTCGAGCCCCATCGAGGATATTCGACGTGATGGAGAAAAACCATGTCCCCCGTCTCCTCAGGGGGCTAAATCTCTCCCATGTTAGATAAATTAGTCTGGGTTAGTACCTGGACTTCCTATAGTCAACTCTCAACCTTTTGATCTCTAACTACAGCAAAATGGATCCAAGCTGATGAATTTGTACGCCCCGGTTATGATTGATTATGTGGCCGCTTAGGACGGAAAGGCCTGCCAAAGTTTATTTTGAGGTTTTTTTTTTTTGGTACTGAAATGGGAGTTGGTTTCTTTCATTATTAAACGTTATTAAGAAAAATTGCCTTAGAGAACGCACAGAAAAACAGGAATACAACAAAGACGTTGGGGTCATCAAGTATGCGCTGGATCGGGGGGGTTGTTGTATGTGTTCAAGTGTGAGACGGCGGAGGTCTTGGGAGTGGCGTTGAGCAGGACAGAGGGCAGATCGTAAGTTAAATGAGGACTCTAATGAATGAGGCTGTAACGATCTGGTCTCACGGCTGGTTCCCATGCAGCCCCGGTGAGACGGACAGTCAAGCTGGAGGCCAACACACATGCACGCACGCACACACTAACAGGATAAAACAGAAACACATGGTGAGTGTGTACATGTGTTTAGGACACACAAAAGGAGCATAAAATTACTTTACACCCACCACTCCCCTCCATTGCTTTCTCCTCTCAGGCCTTTACACACTAAGCAGCAGGAAGTTGCCTCCTCTGTTTATTTCAGTGACCGTTTGACGGGAGCTTTGCCTCCTAGCCAGGCTGCGGCGGTACATTTTGTTCAACCACATTTACGCACAAGAAGGGGGACAAAATATTTAAAACACATTTTCAAAATAGCCCAATAACTATAGACTAAAATTACAGTAGAGGTGATGACCTCTCAGTGACACTGTTTACATAAACTGAACATTACAAGGATATTCTGTATAACTGCAGGGTTGTTCTACTTGATTGCATTACAAAGTATAGGTTTACCTAAGCTGGTAACTCTCTGCCGAATGAGCTATATCTCCACTCGTACATACAGGATGGTTCAACCCAAACAAAGACTGAAACTGGTCCAAAAACACTTCCACACTGAATGCCCTCCAGACACGAATAGGCTGAGACTACAAGCTATTAAATGAACAACACGTTGACCCAGGTGACCGCAGTGGTTGACCTACAACCCACTGTAGACATGAAGGTGGCCACTATGTGATTCTGATGAGCTAGTTTGTGCCATTAAACTGCAGTGGCCTCTTTTTACCATAAAAACAGCCCTTCCAAACAAACATACACACATTTGGTTTGACCTCCCTAAAGTGTTGAAAGTGTTGAAAATGTATGTAAATGCAGTCATACATTAAAAGAAATGGTAGCGAATCAATAAAATGTCCAAATTAGGCCTGTCAATTAAAATATTGAAATCAGACTAATCTCATTATTGTCCAAATTAATCAGATATTTAATTAAATAAACACATACTTAAATAAATAATGTACTTTATGTGTCCCCCTGGGGAAATCATTTTTTCATTCAGTTGTTATTTTTCTTGATTTGAACACGCTAAACATTAAACATGCTGAACTGTTTATCAATTTAAATATTTAATTGCAGTTAATTGCATGGTTGTTCATAATTAATTGCAAATAATTGTGAATTAATGACACATTTTTGATCTGTTTGAAATGTACCTTAAAGAAAGATATGAACGTGGGAGTGGGCAAATGTGCTGCTTTATGCAAATGCATGTATATATTTATTACTAGAAATCAATTAACGACACTAAACAATGACAAATATCGTCCAGAAACCCTCACAGGTACTGCATTTAGCATAAAATATATGCTCAAATCATAACATGGCAAACTCAAGCCCTAAAAATCAAGTTGTGTTAATGCATTAAAGAAATTAGCGCCATTAAAACGTATTTGCGTACATGCCTTATTATCGCGTTAACTTTGACACCCCTAGTACAAATTAAAGACTGGTTGAATGGGAATGTGAACTTTGTGCCTCCCACAGTCAATGGTTTGACTGTAATACTGTTTCTTAACTGAGAGCACCTCCAAACTTCCTGAAGTCTTGTCATTGCGTCATTGAAGTCTTGTGAATTTCCCCACTGTGGGACCAATAAAGGAATATCTTATCTTATCTTATGAGCATGATGTTGCCATGTAATCAGAAGAAACTTCAAGTTTTTGCTCCCAGCCAAGAAACCAGTTAATTTCACTTACTGACTATACTAATTAAACTTAAACTTACATTAATCATAAGAATGGACAAAAAAAAAGGCTCTTATGAGTCACATAGGTCTGACGAATCACCAGTTTTGTTATTTAGATATGAGGACTTGTTGAGAAAATAACTAAAAAGTTTTTGGACAACTTGTACAAAAGAAAAAAAAGAAAATTAAAAACAGTTTCTAAATGCATACTCTATTTAAAAGAAATTCAACTACTTTGGTGATATTTGTCTTCCCAACCCAAAATTCATACTGTCCAAGGCAAATAAAACTTTACAGCAGTCTGGTTTTGAGTGCTGTCCACTGGCTCATGGCCTAATAAAAAATGAATCCCTGATTTTAATGAGTATGTGCTGCCTCACATCATGAACCAAAGTCCTTATAGCTTCTCTATAAGTGCCTGCTCAGGCATTAATGAAGCCACGTATGTGACGATGTGATGAGTGAAGCGTGTCAGCCACATAAATATTGCATAAAAACAAATGTTACACATGTGACACATGACTGAGTTTCTACACTAATGAAACATCAGAATTACAAAGTTTTAATAGAGCATTTCAATAAGTCGATCAGATCTTTTTAAGATTTTTGGTCAACATTTAACTCTGGGCTGTATGTTTTTGCCCATCAGTCCAGCTGTCTGTCTGCCAGCATGACATCTAAAAAAACAATGTACAATGTGGTTGTACAGTTGTTTAAAGGAACAAAATGCCCTTTTCACTGTAACACTTTGATTTGTTATAGTGGTAAAAGTACAGGTGTAAATAAAAAAAAGTGTAATTCCATATAGTTGCTTCAGTTTCAGGTATTAGTCCTAGTATTTTGCATGCTAGCTCACCGTAACACTGTCATGGAGACATTTAATTTTATTAATAACTGCTTTTCCTACTATGATGAGTAAAAATATCTGCTTTGGAAATATGCAGCTTTTTTCCTATCTTTAATCAATAGCGTGGTCTTTCAATTTGAGAGCATGACTCATTGATTTCACAAACAGATTTTGGAGCGCTTTCCCTCAAAACCCTGTCTTCAAACAGCCCCTGCTGTGCTTGGATTTGCTCCTCTTCTGCTCAAACTGCATGCTTTCACTCAGATATATTGTTGCTTGCACAGATTTCCTGAGCCCTTCTCTTTACACTCAGGCTGCTTCTGTGCGCTCGTGAAACGTCCGCTCTCAGAAATATCCACTGCTCTAGGATTTTTTTGGACACCTGACATTTTATTAAGTGGGGAATTTTGGCAGCGTTATTGCACAAAAAGAGAAATCTGAGAGTAGATGTTTCACGAGTGCACAGACGCAGTCTGAGTGTGAAGAGAAGGGTTGAAGTTGAAGCGCGGCAAATCTGTGCAAACACACAGTTTGAACAGAAGCAGAGCAAATCCAAGTGCAAGCAGGGGCTACTTGAGTGCAAATACAGGGTTTAACAAAATTTGACCGTGAAATCAAAATGCCATGCTCTGAAATTGAATAACGGCAAGGAAAAAGCTCCGTATGTAAAAGGCCCATTATCCAAGCCCCCAGGCAGAGCGCTGGGCTTTGAAGCCAATTTGACATAGTGGTCAAACCATGGAATTACAACTTCTGGGTCCATCACATGATGCCGTTGGGAAAGAGACGTCTGTAAATCAGCAGATACTTCTCTTTTAGGTAAATCAACTTCCCAGTTTGAACACTTGAATAGCCCACTGTGGATGAGCGTGGGACTAAGCAGCTGGGAGGTGGGGTTCAAGGGAATGCGGTTAAAGAAAATGCAGTTGAAGGATACTGTGCTTGCTCTATCGATGCAAACGCAGCACTGATGATGCAGGTATTACAGTTCTCTTTATAAACCCATGCTATTAACAGGTGAAACAACAACTGAATACACAACACATGTTGAGAACAAGACCTATGTGAATTTAATAATATAAGTATCCATATATATAAGTATCCATATATATATTTTAAATAAACTAAATTAAATATATATAAGTATCCATTCAAACAATATATTATTGTATGTGAACATAATGTGGTTTTCACACGACCACAAATTGCCATAAACAAATATCACACCTTAAACCAAACCTTGTTTGGACAAAAATTCAAATCATCATGGGCCCTCTCCTCACTTTTGCACTGGTAACATGATCTAACAGTGCCAAAGCACTTATAGACCACTGATCGATCCCACAACTGTAGGGTTTATTCTCTCATTATTATTGTACCAAGGGCAACAATATGACCCTCCTTTGTTCCACAGAATAATTAAACCTATTTAAAAGGTTATTAAAATGGACCTCATGGCACACAAGACCTTAGAGCAGGTGATCATCTGCTGTTCACTACCTGCAACCTTGTCTCCAAGAAATTACAATTATATCAAACTAAATCATAATTGCTTACTGCATTATGCTCAAAGTCCTTCTGAGTGAATGAAGTGTTACATTTCTGTACAACACTGAGTCCCGTCTCTGGTTAGGTTTAGCCAATGAAAGCATGTTGGGGAAGATTTTAGTTTTGGGTAAATATTAATAACTCGCTGCATCTCATGCTTCAAGTGAACAAATTAAACATGTTGTCAGAGAGCATTTTACTGTTCACTGTCACAAATGAGTTTGGTCATTTCTATGAGTCAGGGTTGTTACCTAGCGTGTGCCAACTACATGCTCATTAATATAGTTTATTGACTTGTCTATTTAAACACCCAGGTCCATACAGCTAGTTGCTATTGCTGCTGCTAACTGCTATTCGTTGTCCAGCAGCCACAGATGCAACTGGAGCTGAAAATGCTCAAAATCGAATGCTATTTGATTTAAGCTGACTGAGGGACTATCTTCTTACTGCAATTTATTTATGAATCACCACTTGAACATGAACACATTCAATGATCTCATATGTTGTCATATTGTATTGGTACACTCAACACCAGTGTGCCGGCTCTAGTCAGTTTATTCCCACTGGAGGGTTTTGTTTTATTGCACTGTAAATAAATAAATAATAATAATAAATCAGATGGCTTTCTGTTTGGGTAAGGAAGTAATCCTGCTTTTCCATGCAGTAAACTGACTAAACTAAAATTAGACACCCCAGTGCCCTCTTTAGTGTTCCTCTCTTTGCTGTTTTACTGCTCACTCTCAGCACAGCTGAGTCTGTCCACATGGTGAAATGCCCATATGGAATTAAACACACTCTCACAGCAGTGTGTGGAAAGAAGCTTCATTTGTGCATATGCGTCATTTACCTTCGGCCCAAGGTATTATTGGAGAAGCTAAATGAGATCATCCCATCTTGCCATCAAAACATTAAACTAACCACAAAAGGTATTATTTTATTCTTTGACAATATTGCTGAAATTATTAAATTAATTGATTAGTAGCTAGACAGAAAATTGTCATATATCATTTATCAAACAAAAGTGTCTCCAGCTTTAGTTTCTCAGATGTGCCGATTTGCCTTTCTCTGTTTCATATTATAAATGCATCTATTTGGGTTTTAAACTGTTGTTTGGACAAAACATTTTCAAGATGTTACTTTGGACAATGAAACATGTGATGGACATTTTTCTTACCATACAAATGCTACTGCCTGACATACTGTATACTGTAGATGAATGAGTGATGTGACCCATGGGCACTTAAAGTACATAGTAGGAGGAAGGTCAGTGTTCTTGTGTGTGTGCGCACGTTGGACTAGGTGTTGTGGATTTAGAGGTGGACTCAGGGTGTGAGGGTATCAAAGGCCAGCTGTCTCTTCAGACGCTGTTCGCCATTTCACTTTATAGCCCTTTTGACTCTGAATTGTGAGGGCAGAAGTTAATGGATCATTCTTGTGTGTGTGTGTGTGTGTGTGTGTGTGTGTGTGTGTGTGTGTGTGTGTGTGTGTGTGTGTGTGTGTGCCCTTAGTATACACTAAAGGTGTAACCTATAAATACAACATTAAACGGACATTCTAGCCGATTAGACTGTTGTCAGGCTATTAAATAGACATTATCAGTCACTGTAAGGGGCCTATTACACCCACCAGTAGATATTATCATCTCTTCACAACATAGTAGTAGTATAAAGACTGAGATAGTCTACTGAGGGTGGAGGGGTCAAACAAACAGAGGACACCCAGGAGACTGGAGGTGGTGTCCCATGTGAAACCAACAATGTGTATTTGTCTTTGTGTTCAGAGTTATTTTAACCCAAAACATGTTTTTTCCTAAACCAAAAGAGGTCGTAGTTTATCTGCCAAAAGCTGAAGAAATGGCAGTGTTATTGCCTAAATCTAAAGAAGTTGCAGCATTATTGCCTAAACCTGAAGTTGTGGTTTTGTTGCCTAAACCTAAAGAAGTTGTAGTTGTTTTACCTAAACTTAAAGTTGTAGTTTTGTTGTTTTTGTTGCCTGAACCTAAAGAAATTGTAGTTTTGTTGCCTAAACTTGAAAAAAAATGAAGTTTCATTCAGTTTAACAACATATTAGAATGTGTAGCTTTAAAGTTTCATTTTCACTTTTACAACATAGCAGGTTGATACTGTATATAGATACTGCAGATACCAGCCTTGTGAACCTACTATTAGTTTAGTAGGCCCCTACGAGCCCACAAACATGTGATGAGTGTTGATAACACCTGTTCAATAGCCTGATAACAGTCAGATCGGGTGGAGATTCTGCATGTCATGAGCGCACATTTTAGCCTTTTTAGTTTAGCTTGTATTCCGCTGTTTGTGTCGTTTGTATGCCATGAAAATGTCCACAGTTAGGTTTAGGAAAGAAAATCCCTAACTTAGGGTCAGGCAAGAAATACATTATCTAGTTTAAGGGAAAACGTCATGATTGGGCATAAAATAACTAAGTAAACTAAGTAAAACACACGGAAACAACAGTATTGTAACTTACAAAACAAAGCCTGTCAACAACGGTCTTGAACACGGGTCTCCTGCTTAAAAGTCTGGTGTTTGTTGGTAAGAAAGCTAAGTGAAAACTAAGTTGGTAAGTAAACTAAGTAAAACACATAAGGAAACAACGTAACAACTACAGAAAACACATGACTTACAAAAATAAACACAGGTCAACAACGGTCTTGAACACGAGCCTCCTTGTTAAATTCCAGTGTTTGTTGGACCCATCCACCTCCCCATCAAAAGTGGACTTTCTCTCTTTTTATACTACATCACAAACTCTTACTGTAACATATATACATGGATGTGTTTCCATTGCAGTCAGCACAGGATACGTGACATTCAAATGACATACGAAAATCAGGAAAGGCGTACTTATTGTACTCTAAAAGCAGTGTGTATTATTGTGGCATTTACATGCCTTTTTGTGCTAACAAGCTGACTCATAATAATGTGTGTCTCAACAGACAAGAAAGCAAAGTGGTTGAAAAAGCAGCAGAATTACTTCACAGAATAACTGTTTCAAAATATTTCCCTCCTCAAAAACATTGAAGACTTTGCACACCAAGACAATGATAAAACATTTACACAGAGAACAACCTGAGAAGTCCAGGTAAATTTGAGTATATATACACAATGTGTGTGTGTGTGTGTGTGTGTGTGTGTGTGTGTCCGCAGCTCTTCACATTAACAGAGTGCTGGTATGACTTACTCCCTGAATAAACTCACTAAATAAAAAATAAATACAATCTGATCTACTTTCAATGACTACACCTTTTCATCCTTCTATCTACGAGCCCCTCCCCCAACAGTGTTGCCATGGAGATGACCAAATGCATATCATATGCATGCATGAGTTTGTGTGGCTTATGCGCTCAGGGCTGGGTGGCAGGCGGAGGGGGAGAGCGGGGCGCGACACAGAAATGTGTTCTACTTAAAATGCTAATTTTACATATTTAATGCCACGGAGCAGTTTCTATTGGGAGATGAGCGTAGAGGCAGCGAAGCGAGAGGAGAAGGGGGGAGAGCACTTATAGCATACACTCGACTGTCCAACAGGGCGGGGGGACGGGGGAGACGATGAAAGCACAAATTCCCTTCTCCCCACTTAACTCATTTATTCATCTGTTTGTACCCTCTCTCTCTCTCTCTCTGACCCTCCTTGTCTCTCTCTCTGTCTCTCAGCGTCCCGAGCCTCCTTATATAATTGTCCTAAGTGTGATGAGACGGAGATTCACTGATAGTGGTCCACACTGTTTCACTTCAAACAAACAACATCAACCAGAGAGAAGTCTTGAGCTGTTGCAGATAACACTAGCACACTTGTAATATGTAAATCGACACAGGATGCCGTAGGGAATATAATAGAATAGGAGGGCCATTTGTAGTTAAAAATATCCAGGAAAATCCAAGGGATGTGACATCACACATGCTTGCGAGGATCTTTATTTTTTTGCGACGCATACAGGGCTAGCAGTGTGCAATCATAGCTAAAGTTCAGTCAGAAATGGGGTCCACTAACGCCAACAAATGCCCAGCCCCCACCACAACAACACAAACTCCACAGAAGCACAAAAAAAAACAAAGTTATATTTAGCAAAACAAGAATGTGACCAACATTGGCGGAAAACTGTTGTGGGCATGTAGGAAGTGAGTGGTGAAGCAAGAGAGAGAGAGCAGCAGCAAGTGTGTGAGAAAAAGAGTGCGCAGCGGAGCAGCAGAGTTAGTTTATCTTTGAGATTATCAAGGGAGCGTACAGTGGAAGACCAGCAGACGTTTCCTGTGACTTGTTTTGCGGCAGCTGAGTGAAGTGACGGGCTTTAACTCGAGTGACTAACAGTATCGACTCCGGCCCAGAAGACCAGGACTACTGTGTCTCCCCTGTACCTTCTGACCACGATTGGGAAGCTGAAGCAGGAAAAGTTAACATTAGGATCAACTTTGTCCGGGCCTTCGATTCATGTATGGACCTTGATTTGTTAAGCTAACATTACTGCCAAGTATGTGAAATAAATTAAATAGTGCTATTGTAGTTTTAGCTGGCTAATGTTGCTAACGCTAATCAACATGACACCTGTCAGTCACAATTTTTGCAAGTATTTGTGAAAAGTTAATAGTTTTATAGAGGAAGAGAGCATAAAAATTGAGTAAAAGACAGATCAAACTGGACACAAACTGTAAGACAGAACATAAAGCTTTGGTAGGTTTACATATTGTGTATCAGAACATACTGTATCCTGTATATCCACGTCATTTTTGACTATTAGTTCAATGTCCCAGTGTTCTCTTGAGGTCTCTTCCTGTTGTGCTCCCTGACCCCAGCTAGCATGCAGCCATCAGTGGTTTCATGGTTGATTACTGCTGTTCCTGGATTACTCCTGTGTTGTTTTTGGGGCTAAAGGTAAAACCAGATTAACTCGACTTTGGATCTGTGAACTCAGCTGGAAGGCCAGAGGGCTGGTTCTCATGGAGAGAGGCTGGACACACACCTCTCACACACACACACATCAAGATATCAAATAAGATGGCAAATGAGCGTATACGCTAAACTACCTTTTTGCTTGACAGAAAATCAAATAAAGCAAATTTAACTTTTCTTTGTTTTCTGTTAAACATAATTTAGCCTGATTTGGTTACATTTTGGTTAATGGATTCACGTGCATGCTTTGCCTTCACAGCAAAAGACCAATCATGGTAATTCTCATGGTGGACTCATTTGTTTAGCATACGGCAAAATGATTTTTGCATTCAATTATAAAAATGTGAGATAAATAAGTAAATACAAAGCAGAAACTGTCTAATCTGATGCAACATCCACTAAGCAAAAATTGCTTTTTCTTCATTCATTTAAGACTGTAGCTGCTGAAGTTAAAAACAGCATGACTCAAGGAAAACTGTTTTTTTCCAGCCCCAATTTGCTTTTAAAATACTTTTTATTCCAACAATAACTAGTTATAAAGATTTAAAGTTGCCTAGTGGGATCCTTTCTATGTTGGCTGATGTTAGTTGTTGTTTAAATATGGGATCATCCAGCAAATGTACCACAACTTTTATGACCATCACTCTAAGATCAAACTAAAAATGGCTATGATGGTATAACAGCCCATCAAACATCTACGATTAACTACCATTTCTGTTGGCCTCTCAGCTGTAGCACTCAGTTTAGTGGCCATCTCCTGCTCTACCCATGTCTTTATGACTCCTGGTTCACCCTCTCTGCATACCAGTCCAGAGGCCATTTGCAAAGCTCTCTCAGGGCTCTTTCACAGGCCAACATTTAGTCTGTTTTAATCAAAACTCTGCTGCGGTTCGTTTGGGCGGTTGTGGACACAATAATTGTACTCTTGTGTGGACCAAAACAACTGGCCCGAGACCGCTTGCAACAGGTCTCCGTTTCCAGGTGAACTAAAATGTAGGCTGGCATTTGTTGAGATGGACACAGGTAAGCAGCAGGTTAACATGAGTGGGAGAGGACTCACTTGGACTTCTGCATGTTTGCTTGACATGTGGGCCAAAGGGAACGTAGAGAGTATGCTAAATAAAGTCCACAGAATAAATGAATTAAGTCCTTCGAGTTAAACTGGAGGAGGAGGGACTCGTGCACATAGTAAATTAGTGCCGAGTCAAAGTGAAAATACTCCGACAGCATTATATCAAAGTCTGTGTTTCCCTGCATAGAAGTGGCAGTTCTCGAGACAAAAAAAGATAAATTTGTTTCTCCGTACATGAAATGAAAATAGAAAACAAACCAAAACTATCACTTTCACTCTGATTTGGACTAGCCAAACATACTATGGCTTGTGAAAGTAAGTTTCATAAAGTGTTACTATTTAAAACACATCCTCCACTAATGTGTCATGCTTGCACACTGGCGCTGTGAGTCCGTGCATGAGATGGTAGTGGAGGACGTGTTTCACACAATTTTGGTGAAAATGCATGTGTTTGGGAAGTCCTGAACATTCCACTGGAAAAACAAGACTGTATGAGTTGTGTGAGCTTTGTAAACGGATGCTTTGATGTAGTTTTGCAGTTTTTAAACCTGGTTTCAATTTACTTCTATTCATTAAGAATTTATTTGGTTTTTGGATTCTTCTTCGTTCGCCGTGGAGGCATGCGAGAAAAACAAACTTTTCTTTGAGAATTCAAGGTAACATGCAAGTCAGTAACTGATACAAAAATGGTCATTTTAAGGGTGAAGTACTCCTTTATCTTACAAACCCTGAGGACTTCAGCATCACGCTGTGGAGCTCAGTGGAGCCAGAGAGTCCAGGTCTCTCTGGCTGATGATGCCCATGGCTGGCTGGAGCTATTGACAGTCCCTGACACTGACAGCAAAGCAATCTGCCTCCAAAGTCCCTGGGCTCACCATATGTGTGTGTGTGCATTTAACTCAGTCAACTGACTTCCAATTTCCAACGCTTTCTGTTTGAAGATGTGGAGTTATTTTAACCCCAAAGCCCCCCTCTCTTGGATCTAGGCTCTCGTAAAGGGGTGGTCTGCCTGGGCCATCCGCCTGCTTGAATTACGATTCTAGGAGCCCATAATGATTGGCAAGGGAAAAGTCCGAGTGATCGCCAGTGATTTATTTGTCTTTGCCGATGCAGTTCAAGTGCAATTACAAATGCATTTAATTGGTAGAAATTATTTCTTCTCCTCTTGCCGCTGGAAGCTGGCGTAACCCTGCTCCCAGTAACATCCTATCTGGATCTGTAGTAACAGTGTCATCATTTCTGTGTTCAGGATGGCCTTTTGGTCATAGTAGACTCAAGTGATTGTGCCATCTTGCCAGTCACAGATGTCCTTAACCACTATTTTAGTCAGAGGAAAGACAAATAACATAAGATAAAACTGACAGGTTAACCTTTTCAATTATCTCGTAGCCATGAGGAAAAACAACGCACACTGTTAATGCGATGTGGCACGGTGACAATTGAAATATCATCGCTCTCATATCCTGGGGCCTAGAGACACTGTCTGTCCATGAGATACAGCACAAAAATGCCCAAACAAAACAGCTGGAAATCTATTCCTGTGCATGATTGCAAAGTTCACCTCGCCGGTGTCAGTAGAGTCTCTCTGTGTCGTATGCCTCAATAAAACAATCAGCCATAAAGAACACACGCACACACAGATCTCAGTGAGTGGCCTGCTAGACACACACAGTTTCCCCAATCCTCCCACAGGCACCAGTCCAGCCCATGAGGTCATCGCCTGCCGAGACCCAGGATTATAACTCCAAAGGGACCCTTGGAAGCATGCGGTTATACGTTCTGACAGCCCAGCAGCCTGATTAAGCCCCCTATTTGCTAACGCTAATGCTAAGCTAATATTAGCTCTGTTGTCAGCCGAAAGAGGCCTTTTTCAATAGCCCCGCCAGGCTAAGCTATGGTAGGCTAAGCTAAAGCTATGCAAATTTCCCCCAGTGCACCTCTGTATCTTCTATCCAAATGACTTAACTCAGTGTGAGCGATTCATCATCACGTAATAAGCTCAATGCACTGAGCTAACAGAGGATCACTTTGGGCTAATACAAGATTAAGGAGGGTCATATGCAGAGGATTTGGGTTTAACTCGTTTGGAGGTGGAAGGGAACAAGGCTGAAAAAGGAGAAGTGTACGGACAAAAACTCAGCATTGCTGCTTGCGTTCAGTATAAAAGTCAGCAGTTGGCTTTAGCACATAAACATGAAGCCTTAACCTGCATTACAAATTCAGCATAACCTTTTAATCAGGCTATAATAACTGCAACTATAAAAAAAAGTTTTAAAAGTTTTTCTTTTTTGCTGTAGTCCAATGAAAACCCAATTAAAGCCCATATATTACCTAATAATAGCCAAGGTTTTTAGCTCAGTTTGTCTGTTTGTCAGGAAGATGTTGCTTTGGTGCAAACGTAGAGGTGCAACTCAAGAAATTAGTTTTAAAAATCTCCAAACACATTGTGAGGTAGGGCATTTATGTGACTCTTATGAACTGTACTTAAATAGCTGAAAATCCTGCACTTGTATCCCATGTACAGTACATTGATGCAGGTCTAGATCCATACACTGATTAAAGGGTTTAAATATTTTGTAGCGTTAGAATAGTTTGGCATCAGTTTTCATACTTTGCTTTTATTCCTACGCCAAGGTCACGGGTTTTGGGGCGGCAGTAGCTCAGTCTGTAGGGAGTTGGCTTGGGAACCGGAGGGTCACCGGTTCAAGTCCCGACATGGACCAAGAACTGAGTGTGAACTGGTAGCTGGAGAGGTGCCAGTTTACCTCTTGGGCACTGCCGAGGTGCCCCTGAGCAAGGCACCAAACCCCCAACTGCTCGGGGCGCTTGTCAGGAGCAGCCCCCTCACTCTGACATCTCTCCATTAATGCATGTTTGTGCATGTGTGTGTTTCGGGTCTGCATGTACCGTGTATAAGTTAACAACAGAGTGTAAATTGAATTTCCCCTAGTGGGACTAATAAAGGACTATCTTCTTCTTCTTCTTCTTCTTCTTCCTGCATGTTGCACTTACTATTATTATTATATTTCACTATATCTAGAGTTGTTCTGATACTGATACCAGTATTGGAAATGTGTACAGTACTGGCGGGAATATAGAATCTGGTGCAAGCATGCCAGTTTATGTACCCATCCGAAAATGTATTATCCCAGAAAGTACATTTATTTATTTATTTATTTTAATAATGCTGGTATCGAATCAGTACCCAATACCACAAGTTCAGGTATCGTTATCTGGAAGGAAAAATGGTATCAGTACATCTAAATGTTAACACGATAATAACTCCTCAACGCAAAATGGCTTTAACGTCACTGATTTCTTTAATGTAATTGATCTTTCACAGGTTGTAGCGGGCTCAGTTTTAAAGACAGAGTGAAGATACTGGTATCATATTGATCATATGAAACCATGTACCAACCATGTCATACTTATCAGAAGGAGGATAAATAACACTACAAAGTTGTGGTAAATTTTGGCAAGGAAAAACTGTAATAGCTATTTTTATAGGGGCTTATTGATAATCACATGCAGTTTGGGGGAAGGCATGGTCAAGTCAACACACTGACAGCTGTTGTTTCCTGTTGAGCTTGTTATGATTTGAGCATATTTTTAATACTAAATGCAGTACCAGTGAGGGTTTCTGGACAATATCTGTCATTGTTTTGTGTTGTTAACTGATTTTCAGTTAAATACTTGACAAATCTCCCTCTGAGGCAAATGTATCAACACAGTTTCCTCATTTTTAAATCTAACCAGCTAAAAGTAAAAAATATTTGCCATTCTTGTCATGATAAATGTTGTTTCCTCAGTAGCATATTCCTTATTAATGCTGGCATACCAGACTGTCACTGGTAGTGTGATGACAAATGAGAAGTCATGAAAAATGCCACGAAAATGCATTAAAACTTTCACAAATGACGAAAATGTAGTAATCCCAAGAAGATTACCGTCTCCCATCAAACACACACTCTGCGCTCTATACACTGAACAGCATGTAAGCATGGTATTTTTTGCAAAATTTCAATATTAAAATGTTTGTGTTGCCTTGACCCTGAAGTGCAGATACCATTTCCCTACTCCCTCTCTAAAAGCCATCAGCACTCTGAGTTCTTTGTGGTTTTAACATCAATTAAAATCCCAGCGCCACTTGCTGAGCTGCGCTGTGCACTGTCACATCATGTTGTGTGATCTCATAGTGTGATGAGCTGTGACAAAAAGCTCCATACAACACACACATTCACAGACATACAGAAAACCTCTCTCCCTCTTGCTGTATGTAAACATACAGACATGCGTCTCTAACATACAGCCATTATAATAAATGTTGTGTACACACAGATTTTAAATTAAGAGATTCATGCATGCCTGCACAAGCAAACACAATTACCAGATAATATGATTTGGCTGAGAAATCAAATAGAAAGTGTCATTAAATACGATGAGAGAAGAGAGCGGGACTTGTGTGAGAGAAATCAACCATCATCATCTCCATCCGTACGAGTTCTCCGCTTCATTCTCCCCGTCCTAACACATCGCCCAGTAAACAGGCTGAGGCCAACGGCTCAACTCAACGCCACCACGTGTTATCCCAGAGTGTCTGCTTACGCCTCCCTGGGTCTAATCAGCTCTGACAAACCAAATATCTCTGGAGAGTTTACGCCACTTGGTTTGACTTGCCGGTTGACTTCTAACTACACAGCAGATTGCATGGCTTTGAGCTCAGTTGCTCTTCCAACAGTTGCTTTTCCAATATTTAACAGCTAAAACACAAAATGTAAAGGGTTAAAGCTGATCAGCTGAACAAAACCCCAGCATACTGCAAATAAATGAAGCATTTTATCAGTTTTGTGGGTTAAAAATAAGCCCGACTCCGTGTTCTGTTTTTTTATTCTTGTGATGTATTTAGTTTTTGTTCTTATGATTGTTTCATAATAATTGGCCAAAAACAGCTTAGATGACTGAACGAAATGTTCAATCATCTAGTCAAAACAGAAGAAGTACTGTGGCTCTGCATCATCACCGTGGCTATCTGTGTGCTCAGTGAGGCTGACTGTGTGCGTTCACTGGTGCGTTCACGTCCTCTTGCATGACAGCTAAAGTAGCTCCGTCTAACGGCACTGATGTTCCCTGCCATTTGCCTTCAGGGCTTTTCCTCATTCTCTCTCTTCCTCGCTGACTTTTAAAGTGTTTTTCTGTTTTTTATTGTTTCTCCTTGAGGAAACATGACCAACAAAGCTTGACTTCATAGAGAGCGAGGCCGCTGATCTTAGTGTCTGTTTAGGGAGTTATCATGGCCCTGCCAAAGTCTTACACCGGTTTACACGCCGTTCAGTAAAATGAAGTGAGTGTGAGTGAAGGTTGAAATGTTGCCTCTTCCTGAATGCTCTTTAAAATACTGTAATGTGACTGTAGATTGGACATTGTTCAATTTAAAAACCTGACTGGAGTATGTGCTTTTGAAAAAGAAGACTGCAACTTTTGAGGAAAAAAAAATGATAAAGTCCAACTTCCATATTAGTATTGATTGATTATGTCTTAACAGCTTGATTCACAAACCCCAACCCCATCAACAGTGGCAAAGAGCTGTGATCGGCTAGCCAGTTATTGATAATTAAATAAACCTTGTGAATTACTTTCATATTAAGCCTGTTTAACCAAATTAAAGACCAACTGTTTTTAGGGCTGTCAAGACTGACCAAAATGGCATTTGAATATCTGTTTTTGTACATTATGTCCATAAGAGGGCAAACCAATACAAGAGACCTAACTACTTGTATATTTATTGTAGAGCTGTCAAAGTTAAGACTTTCAGCTTTGTAACTTTGTGTTACTAATGTAATAAACTAATGTGTTTTTCTTTAACAAGTAATTAAAATGTTCTTTCATTTATAGTACAACATGACTATCTATTGGTCTGCTCTTTTCTTTCCCCACTGATTCCGCTCAGATCAACTGTGCAGTAGACGTGTCACATGTGTAATAATAACAACAATATTGCATGGTCTACTTCTCAACCTTGCATAAGGAATAGAGCGGGAGATGATGGACTTAAGCTGCAGCAGGAAAAGAAGGAACATCAGAGGCCTCAGGGTAACAACCACCTAATTGAAATGCATTTTACTTCACTACTTTCCACAAAAACTAAAAGGATTGGAGGTTGAGGACAAGATGGGAGGGATAAAAAATGAATAAAAACAGTTTCTACCTTAATGATGCAAAGACCATCTCAGAGCCCTCTCTGTAAGGACAGAAAAAAAACATATGCGTTATGTACACTGCATGGTCTATTATCTAAATGTTTAGTTAGAAAATGTGTACTGCAAGTCCTGACGTTAATTTGAATGACATTTCAACTCCAGCATTTGACTTCGTCACCCCAATTTAACATCAGTCAGACGGTGAATCAGACATGTTCAAAAATATCCCTTAAGTGAATCTTGACTGCTCATCCTCGAGGACATTTCAGATGTCTGTAAGGGAAATAAAACAATCAAAACCAAATAGTATTACCTCCAAGTCTTTTTTCAAAATGCAGCTTAAGTTTGGTCAGTTTGGTTTGCAAAGAAACACATTAAAATCACATTGTCGTTTGACATATTTTCTACTCTTCATTAACTTTGCTCACTTCTCATCTGAATCATAATGACTATTACTAAAAATACAGTTTTCCATAAGTCTGCATCGTCCGCTTTTATATTTGTTTCAGCAGTCACATGGCTTTAGGGCATTTTACTGCAAGAGCTACAGCAAATTTAGAAAAATTAACTGTGTTTATCTGTGTACATGTACTGATCATGTATTTCTGTTTGTGCCAGAGTAAATTTGTGTTCTTGTGTTGTGTCTGTGTTTCTTTAACCCATCATCCTACGAGCAGATAAAGGCCACACTTTCTGATAGAGGGATAAAAGTGTATTTTGCCTTGTGCTTATCGCTCAAAATGATAAATTGGTACAAGATTTGGTTTAGTTAGTTAGTTAGTTAGCTAGTTGGTTTGTTTTAATGGCCCCAGGATTACGACTACGCCAATTTCCAGCAGCAACAAGCTGCACTTTTCAGCAAAAAAGCTCTGAAAAACTAACTGCATGCTACATGCCCAGCACTAAACAGAAGAACAAGACAATTAGCAACTGAATGGTAAACATAATGGAGCATCTAGTGAGCTAAGAAGCCAAGTATTGTTTTCTCTGGAGTTAGTGAAAACCAAAACAGAGCTAAAATGAGGCGAATATGAAGTTAAATTTGTCAGGTGCCTTGAAACGTGAGTCCAATAGGATGATAATGTTGCTCCGTTTCTCTCCGTGAAACTTTATAATGGCAATAATAGTAGGGCTGTGTTTCATCTTGGCATAACCAAGAAAGCAACTAATGGACTACTAATGCAAGAACTCTTTGGCAGGTATCAGTTGTTGACTTATCTAAACCTTATACAGTTAAAGGGGAACACCACCTACATTAAGAGCCGTTATTTCCATGACCCAGTAAAGTTCAGTCAGTATTCGGAGCATGATCTACTCTCTCAAAGCCAGAAACCAGAAGAATTAAGTCTTAAAATCATGATGCCATCAAGTATGAGCCTGAATGCACCATAACTTTAAATCACCTCCTGTTTAGCTCTCGTCCTGCACATTTCAACACAGATTTTATGTTCATAATAGAGCATTATCAGGATAACTTAGGGTGCGTCACTTGGACGTGTCAACAGTGACTTTAACAGTCTATCTACGGTACTGTCGGGTATCCACATATTTACATATTGTTAGTATACGAATAGCGTAATGTAAAGTGTGCATAGCAAGTGGGTTGAGCGACACACAGATGCACTACGAGCAGATCAGCTGTTTGGCGATCATCGGAGAAGAGAAGAAATTAGCAATAAAGTTGTTTTGTGGTATTTAGTATGCAATACTGTCTCACACACAGTAACACTTTTTGCTCTCCCTGCTTGTGAAAGGAATCTGGCGTCTTGTTCAGGTTTAGGCTTCTTATGGGGACCAGAGAGACAGGTGGTGGAGCGGTTACCTCCGCCGGTGATGCCGGTCTTTAAGCAGGATAAACAGTATAAACACAGACTGTAGGTTGTTATTCATGTGCAGCTGCTACTGATAATAACTGTGTCTTTATTAGTATTACAGCACAGACATAAACTCTATGAATAGTCTCTTAGACTCAACTGTCAGCTGACAACTGTCGCTTCATGTGACGTTTCAGAGGAAAGGACGCAAAAGACACAAGTGAGGGTAACATGGATGCAATTGAGAGAATTGGGATGTACCCAATGTCTAGCCATGGCGTAAAGATTTACATATTCAGAAGATTCCCGTTTGGTGCCCTGCTATAGTGTCATCTACAGCATAACATCTTTTGCATTGTCTATGGATTAGTTCCACACTTTGGGATTTGGGAGTTGTTTATGTTTACTAATACTTTTGGGACAGTCTTAAATTATAGGAATAAAATATGAATTTTGAACCTGGCCGTAGCTCCCCTTTAACATTACTAATGGGGCAAATGCAAAAAAGAAGAGGGAACTTCATTCCTGTATCTTTCAGATCCCCTGTTTAAGAGGAAATTATAGCAACAATTGATAAAAATTATGGTGACCTTAAAGACTATGTATACTGATGTTCTTCAATCCAACCCAGGTAACATTATGCCAGGAAATGGCTGTATCAAACACATAAATTAGGCAGAGTGAGGTTATATCCAACAGTGTTCAAGCACTTATTAAAACAATGACCAACATCAGGAGTGCTGTTTGCAACTCAGTCTGACTCACAGAGTGGCTCACAGTATGTGCATCCCTGTGCACATATTCAAATTGGGCCAGATGTTTGAGGATATCTAATTTAACTGCATGAATATCTCATGAGACACTGTTTAGTTTTCATGTTTGTCAAAGTAAAGATATCAACTATTTAGTTTTCCCTGCTGCACCGACAACATACTGAATGGTGAATTTCAACATATGAATTTTGTGTGCGATCTCTGCAAGCCTCGTCATATGAAATATAGTCTTCATGAACAGTGAAAAATAATTCACACTCATGGAGTGTCTATTTAAAATCATTACCCCATCATAGATTCTCACATTGTGTGTGCTATCGGTCCGTGAGAAGGTGCCGACAGAAGTTGCCCCAGGAAATCGACGTAATCACACACAAATGGTGCCGAGCTGTGTCCAATTTCACACGCATTGTCGCTGCTCACGGCTACTCTGAACTGACCTCTGACCCCTTCAGCAACCAGACACTGGTTGTTGTAGTACAACTCTATGGAAAAAATACCCCAAACCAAATCAAAAGCAGATACTGTCTTTTAACAAATCATGAGCAATGAAAGTCAGGAAGGAAGGTTATTCGTTTAAGAGCTGTTTACACAATACTGGTATGGTGAGAGTCAGGCATCTTGGTTGTTCTATCTCATACATGAAATGCTTTTCAAGACTCATTCAGACACTGGACTCAATCTCAGACTTCCCAAAAGCAAGCCAGAGAGGATATGAGAAAGATATGTGAAAGCAGACAACTCTCTCCCCTCCCTTTTACAGCTCTTTGCACAAAAAACTAAATCACAACCAATAAAGGGAAAGCAGAACGAGGGGTAAACAAACTGAGTGCTGGTGAAACTGCCACTTGTTAAAAGAGCTTAAGCTGGCAAATTAGTTTTGGGGTCAGACCCTGACTCTGTTCCATTGTCTGCCGTGACACCAGTTCGTCATGCCTCCGCAGAGAAAATCAAATAAAACAATAGCGGCGTAACAGGAAAGATCAGTTGATGTTTTAGTAAATCCTCGTGATGGCTATTGTAGGAGTCATGGATGGGTAGCCATGAGAGTGTTTAGTAAAGGAAGTGACTCAGAGAGATGTCCAACTGTGTGCTGCTCACACAAGGTCTTAGTTATCACACTCAGTTAGACAGTAAAAAAACAAAAAAGGAGGTTTCAGCTTCAAGGAGAAAAGGGATGCGTTCATGTTTCTAAGCCATTGGATGTTTCAGTTCACACTAGCACATTTTCCTTTATGCATCACCACAAAGTTTTTGTCTCACTATCTTACTTTGACTGTCATCTCGGCAAAACAACACAGCAAGAAGCACATTTATACAGTGCTGGTAGTTTTAGTGAATGACAGCCAATCATTTACTGCTAGTCATTAGGGTTGGGCAATATATCGATATTATGTTGATATTGTGACATGAGACTAGATATCGTCTTAGATTTTGGATATCATAATATTGTAATATGGCATGTGTTGTCTTTTCCTTGTTTTAAAGGCTGCATTACAGTAAAGTGATGTAATTTTCTGAACTTACCAGTCTGTTCTAGCTATTATTTGTCTAATGTTCAAAATGTATTTTAAAGGGGGATTTGTCAAGTATTTAATACTGTTATGAACATGGAAGTGGGCAAATATACTGTGTATATCCATCCATCCATCTATCTATCTATCCATCCATCTATCTATCTATTTTAGGGGTTGGACGGTTCATGAAATTTACAGTTCGGTTTGGTTCACGGTTTGGAGTCACGGTTTTCGGTTCAGTTCGGTACAGTGGTAAGTGTATTTATGGTACAGCAAGGAAGCCAATTTCAATTTCAATTTGAACAGCTTTTCATTTATCTATTTAAGGATCAAGTGCCACTGTGTTATTTGAAAATAATTAATAATTATAGGCTCAGGCCATCAACAAAAACTGTATCAGGGCAGCCAGCACTAGACCTTTCAACCAACAGTAACATTTTCCTGATATATTTTCCCGAGTATTTAAAAAAGAAATTGAAAAAACAAATAGACTAAGGCCATCAACATAAAGTGCAGCATAAACCAAACACATGCTGTTTCTAAACAACACTGCTCTGTTCATACTATTTTCATATTCTTCTGCAAGAAAATGAGTTTGTCCACATTCTCGGCTACAAGACGAGATCTCCTCGCAGTGACAATGTCTCCTGCTGTAGAGAAAACTCTCACTAGACACAGATGTACCTGGGACAGCAAGGTAACGTTGTGCCAGCTTGGCAACATGAGGATACTTATGTTCATTGTTTTTCCACCAGGCAAGTGTGCAGGAATGCAGACTGTGCCCTTGTATGAGGCCAGTGAGTGATGTCTCCGTAATCATATTGGAAGTACTGCCACTAGCATAAGTCACATGTGTAGCACAGTGTGTTCACACAGTCGACGTTTCATCCACCACGTTTTTCCCGCCGTCATACGTAACAACAAAATCCATAATGCTCCCACACAGCAAAGCAAAACGACGCTGGTGGATCATCCACCTGTACTTGGAGCGTGTCCACTCTCTATTTCCTGAACGGAGTGACAGCCATACTCTGCACTTCATCAACATCTCTGCTAACTGAGAAGTTTGAGAAAAGGAAGGAGGCTGGGTCACACGTCATCAACGCAGCCTATCTTTGGTGGTACAACACATGCCCAGTAAAAGCTGGTCCACCCTCTCCGAAATTGAGCCAATAACAACGCAAGACTGCAGCTTCAGTTACACTGCGCATGTGTGATACCTCATATTCCTGTCCGCCATGTCCCAGCCTCTTTCCATAGGCCTTGATTTCTAGTGTGACAATAAGTGGGATGAAAAAAATACACAATCGGCTTCATAACCTGTGTCCATCTCTAATATATAGATAAATTTACAACACAACAATCACAAATATTGTCCAGAAACCCTCACAGGTACTACATTTAGCATAAAAATTTGCTCAAATCATAACATGGCAAACTGCAGCCCAACAGGCAACAACAGCTGTCAGTGTGCTGACTTGACTATGACTTGCCCCAAACTGCATGTGATTATCATAAAGTGGGCATGTCTGTAAAGGGGAGACTCGTGGGTACCCAGAGAACCCATTTACATTCACATATCTTAGGGTCAGAGGTCAAGGGACCCCTTTGAAAATGACCATGCCAGTTTTTGCTCATCAAAATTTAGCAAGGCTTTGGAGGGTTATTGAATCTCTTCTACACCAAGCTAGTAAAACAATGAATTCCTTATGTTTTCTAGTTTCATATGACACCAGTATTTTCACTGTAGCTTTAAAACTGAACATGCTACAACCTCAAATCTAAAGTTGCATTAATGTGTTAAAGAAATTAGTGGCCTTAAAACAAATTTGTGTTAATGCGTTAACATGTTTATTTTGACAGCGCTAATTGGAATCATTCATATTCACAGTACCGTTATGGCAGTACGGCAAATAGAAATAAATCAAGCTTAGCCCAAAGTCTGTATTTGTCCTTTCCAGCGTCCACACACACACAGAAGCATATATACACCTTTTACACCAGTTTCTCATGCATCCCCTAACCCACCACCCCACACACACTCTCACACACACACACACACACACACACACACACACACACACACACACACACACACACACACACACACACACACACACACACACAGTCTACTGTTTCTCTGCCCTTACTGTGTACCAGTCCAGTGGTAGGCCCGAGTCTGTAATTGCTGCCTCTGTGGCGTGGACAGACAGGCGGACTGGGGATTGGAGATGACACGCACCCATTATTAGTGGACCAAGTGCTGTTTTTGCAATTATAGAGGGTTTGGCTGAGCACACTGAATCGGACTCTGGGATTCTCTATTCAGGAGCCATTTAAACTCCAACTGGCTGCACAGCTTCTGTTGGCCCTGGCCTAAAGAGCGATGGGCTGGGCCTCTCTGTGAGCCTGAAAAGCTGTTCTGATGGGGTTTGGAAAGGATAAGTGAATCAAGTTTTCGCTTGGTCAGTGCCTGAATCAATCATGAGTCTTAAAATCCAAATGTTTTTTAGGTTATTTTTTATGGCAAAGGCAGCACCCAGGTGGCAGAGGCAGGCAGGATGAACAGGCTGTTTCAGGGCTGAGTGTGGACAGCCTGAAGGCAGAGCAGAAAGGAACGAGAGAGCTAACTGAACATCTTCCCCATCCATCACATCTCTTTAAAGGTGCAGCACAGACAGACAGTCAGTACAGAGTGATTTAACAGCCAGGGCACTAGGACAGTGCTGAAGCAGGTATCACCGGTAAACTGATCCTGGACCACTTTTCATTTTAAAAAATGACTGTGAATTGTACAATCCTATTTAATGCAATTTGTGGACACAATGCAGGCAGACCGAATGTTGTCTGGGCTATTCAGAAAAAGCAACATATTAAATGCTGTTAAAAAGATTTTTGCATGCTTTTCAAGTGGTAATAAAGTAAAAATTGGACATGGGAAACACACTTATTTGCTTTCTTGTCAACAATTATTGGAGAAGACCTGTGAGGCTACAGCCAGGAGGCTGTTAGCTTAGCATGAAGACAGAAACAAGAAGGAAACAGCAAGCCTACCACCACCTTAAAAAGCTCAATAATTACCATGCTATTTCCTGTTTGTTTAATCTGTTCAAAAAACACAAGTGTAAAAACAATAATTTGTGGTTTTCGGTCAAGGTCATAAATTTTGCCAAACTATTTCTTCGCCATGAGCAGTGATTTCCTGAAGTCACTGCTAACCTCACACTGATGGCAAGGCTTCAAGATGTCGCTGCTTCTGTTGAATATAGTCTCTGCTTCCAGTTTTTATGCCAGGCTACGCTGTCTCCTGGCTGCAGCTTCATATTATTTCCATAAAGTATCCCTTTAAAAGAATACAACAGTTCCCACCCCTGCACTCACTCAGACGATCTGTCAGATGATCTGATTGTGACAAATAAAACACAGAAAAATAGCTTGCAGATTGCCTGTCTGGTAAAATGCACATATCTACTACACTTCATAACTTTCTACTTTTTCTTACGAGCAATGGCTTCTTCTAAATGCACTAAATGCTCTCCAATTGCACAGTTTTCTCTAAATACACTTAAGATTAGAAGAATTTCTTCAAGGTATGACAAAAAATGTTGAAGCCCCAGTACATAATATCGCTATCAGTAAAAAAAAAGTAGCTGAACCATCAGCACACATACTGTGCAGCTGTGTATTCTCAGGTAGAGGAGTTCCCAGGAAGTCTAGACATACATATTAGTTCTACCCAGCAGGTCAGTAAGAGAGGGGGGCTGACTCGGAGCCAGCCAGCCGCTCAGGCATGAGGAGGTTTGAACCTAGCGGAGTCTATACGGCCTGGTGCTGGGGCTGAGGTTGTGGTTGTTGTGCCGGCAGCCAGCGGCTGCTGCGTACCTGCAATCTCCCTGATGATAATGCAACATGGCAGCCCCGAGGGCAGAGCCCATACAACTTTCTCAGGCCTCTCTGAGTAATTGGTGACCCCTGAACCTGCCCTTCGTATAAAGAGAGGGAGGGGAGGGGAAAGGGGAGGAGGGGGAGACAGGACGAGGGATAGTCAACAGAGACACTGGAAAAGGGGAGACAGGGTCATAAAGAGGAAAGGGAGACAGAAGGCAGGAGAGGGAAAAATCAAGGAGACATGAGCTGGGAGGAAAAGGTTAATCTCTTTTACAGTGTATAGTTTGAAAGTTCAACAGAGACAGAAAAAGTCTGCTGCCCAGTTTTGTCCATCACACATTGGGGGCAAATAGGGAAACCCCTCTCCTCCACTCTGTCCTCTAACTACATGATCTACCAGTCGATCTCAAACTATGGCTGAGAAACTGCGAGTAGTATTCTCTCTACCATTTATCAGTACAACAAAAAAAAAACATTATTGTGTCCACCAGGAAATTATGTATTCGGTCTGTGTGTGTGTGTGTGTGTGTGTGTGTGTGTGTACTGTTGGACCCATCAGCCTAACATTTCTTGTGCTCATTTATGAATGTATGCTCAATGACCTCTCATGATTGCAATGATTCACACTTTTGGCAAATTTTATTGAAAACATATTTTATTGACTATTTTATACCACCAGCTGCTGACGTGCTGATTATGAAATTGTTCATCTCTTGATTTGCATGCCTTGGTAAGATAATTTGTAAGCATGGATGTACTGTATGTATAACTATTGCTTAGCAAATGACAAACTGAACTGAGAGCTGACAACAACAGAGCGTGTCTTCTCATACCGGTAGTAGGAGAACTAGTTAGCTGTTAGCAGCCAGGGGGTAGCAGAGTCCTGCAATGTGTTTGGCTAACAGAGCTAACAAATGAGGCTAATATAGCTAACAGAGCTAACAAATGAGGCTAATATAGCTAACAGAGCTAACAGCTGATGGGGCTAATACAGCTAACAGAGTTAACAGCTGATGGGGCTAATACAGCTAATAGAGCTAACAGCCAATGGGGCTAATATAGCTAACAGAGTTAACAGCTGATGGGGCTAATACAGCTAATAGAGCTAACAGCTAATGGGGCTAATATAGCTAACAGAGCTAACAAATGAGGCTAATATAGCTAACAGAGCTAACAGCTGATGGGGCTAATACAGCTAACAGAGCTAACAGCCAATGGGGCTAATACAGCTAATAGAGCTAAGAGCTAATGGGTTTAATACAGCTAACAGAGCTAACTGAACTAAACACACAACAGGACTGCCCTTTAAACGTTACAGTCACCATCAAATATTACACAGCGGACTGCTACACAGACAGCTGCATAGATTAGGTGGCTTCTGGACATAGAAATCTATCGGATATGATGTGAAAGCAGCATAAACATAATCATAAAAATTGTAATCACTAGCTGTGACAGGTGGAAACTTACGTAGGGAAAACAAGTACTTTACTCATTATTTTGATTGACAATCATAATCCAGTCAGCATTATGGACTGTACATACTATGTTCACCCATTCACTCTGTATTTTTTATATCTCTATTGTACCTGTACCTCTCCTGTGTTTTATTCTGGTTGCTGCTTTCACACCCGAATTTCCCTCCAGGAATTAATAAAGTTTCATCTTATCTTAACCTATCTTACTATGTTTCTTTAAATATATTTGTTGTTGCATATTCATAGTATATACGTAAATTTTTAGGAAACCGAGTTATTGAAAAAGAAGGCATAGGGAAAACAAAACCCAGTGCTCACTAGAACTTAAGGATAAGCAGTAGAGACATTTCATTGTTGGATGAGAAAGAAAAATATAAATTACATCAACTGGAACACCAAATATCCCATAATATGTGGGGACCATTGCATCGATACAATGCTGCCTTGTTCTTGAAAGCTACAATTAGGCTAACACATCACCGCAGTCTTCAATATGCAGCGCAGCCCTATGATACTGAGATGATATTTGTGCTTAGAGCTTTTTATACCTATTCTTTACTCAAGGTGCCCCATGTTCCTCATCCTTATCTTTGTCTTTGGGCAGTACATATTAGTCTATTCCACTGCATTCATCGCTCCGGCCCTGTCTGTGTTGGTTTTTCTATGCAGTATGAATCCATTTGTCTCCACTGACGGAAAATAATTGCAAAGCAAACAAATCATCTCTGCCACATTGAGCAGGCCTCTACTCCTGGGGCAGAGCAGCTAGATAGCTACAGGAATGAAAGACAGAGACAGATTCAGAGAGGGAGAGAGAGAGAAAGGAGGGAGAGAAGGATGGAGGGAGTTCAGAGCAAAGTGGTTTGGCATTTGCATTTTATGTGCAGAGTGTTAAAACGGGTTATGTTAGAGAAACTGATGCAGTCAGACTGAAAGTGACTACATAGTGCATTGGGGAGGCCAGAGAGCGAGCGAGCGAGCGAGAAGAGAGAGAGAGAGAGAGAGAGAGAGAGAGAGAGAGAGAGAGAGAGAGAGAGAGAGAGAGAGAGAGAGAGAGAGAGAGAGAAACCTCAGTAGAAGTCTGCCAGATGGAAACTCACTCCAGGAACATAAGGAGGAGACATCTGGGAACACACTGCCTTGGAAATAAGATAATTATAGTATGCTTCAAAAATGGCCTTTTCAAAAAGAAAACCTACAAATGCATCATAACTGTTCATGTTGTTCTGACTATAATATTAATAGCAGAAGTTACTGATGATGAAAGAAGAACGCCTTGGAAATAAAGATGTTGCTGAAGTTCAATGAGAATACTGTATAGCAAGGCTTGTTCAACATGAAGTTAAATCTATTATTTATTATTATTTTTTATTTAGGAAGTCCCATTAAGCTCAGTCATGTGTAGAGAGATACTAGAAAGAGTAACCACCCAATCCATATGCATGTTCTGCATGTGTGAAGGCTAAAATCAAGAGCAAGCTCCCACACAATAGATGTTCATGAGTGCAGGTAGACCTAGATCCCGCTAGTATTTAAAACTTTATTTCAGATTCTACATTTTCTCTGTATCATTTAATATTTGTGGATAAATAAGCAACAATCAAAGTTTAAGGTGGAAAAATATCTTAAGTTATTATTAGGGCTGTCAATCAACTGAATTATTTAATCACAATTAATTGCATGACTGTCTGTAGTTAATCACAATTAATCGGAAATGAATCACATTTTTTTTCTGCTAAAAATGTACCTTAAAAAGAGATTTGTCAAGTATCCAATACTCTTGGATCAACATGGGAGTGGACAAATATGCTTCTTTATGCAAATGTAAGTATATATTTATTACTGGAAATCAATTAACAACACAAAGCAATGATAAATATTGTCCAGAAACCCTCAGAGATACTGCATTTAGCATAAAAAATATGCTCAGATCATAAC
This sequence comes from Pterois miles, assembly GCA_947000775.1. Lineage (NCBI taxonomy): Eukaryota > Metazoa > Chordata > Actinopteri > Perciformes > Scorpaenidae > Pterois > Pterois miles. The sequence goes on from CAMQGK010000253.1 coordinate 1,552,271, forward strand.
ACGGCAAACTGCAGCCCAACAGGCAATAACAGCTGTCAGTGTGCCAATGGGGTTACTTGACTATGACTTGGCCCAAACTGTATGTGATTATCATAAAGTGGGCATGTCTGTAAAGGGGAGACTCGTGGGTACCCATAGAACCCATTTTCATTCACATATCTTGAGTTCAGAAGTCAGCAGACCCCTTTGAAAATGGCCTTGCCAGTTTTTCCCTCACCAAAATTGAGTGTAAATTTGGAGCGTTATTTAGGCTACTTTGCAAAGAGCTAGTATGACATGTTTGGTACAAAGTTACATTAATGTGTTAAAGAAATTACTGGTGTAACTAATTTGCATTAGTATTCATGCAGAGTTTACCACTCAGATCTGATTGACAGTGGCCTGGCAACATCCAGAAACACCCACCAATTGTCATCAGATTTTGACTGAAATGTTTCTCAATCATGATGCATGGAAGTAAGTGACAACATATTTTCTTACTTCCCTGCTGACTCCAAATCAGTCTAAAAAAGCTTAGATTAAAAACACAAATAGAGAAATCTCTCAAGTGAAATAAGCAAAATTGTTCAAACGTGGGCGGAGAGTTGTATGTTCAGGTATGATCCTATCATTCCTAGTAAAAACCTGACTGAGAAAATAGCTTTATAGGACCTTGACTGATGCAAAAGTGCGACTGGCTGTCTCTAGAGTCAGCGTTTGGTTTGTCCATTCTGTAAATCTGTACAAACATGGCAGGGCAACATAAAAGGACTGGCTCCAAATGTAGATATATTTGAGAACTAAACTAGAACAGAGCAGTTGCAGCAACATTCTTCAATAAATGTAGTAACATGTTTTTAGAAATAGACATTGTGTGTGCTGATTATCACTGTTGTGTGTATTATGCAATACCTTCTTCTGGAGTTTATAAGCCGACCTGGTAGTAACGCACATATCTGTAACTGCATGTTCCGCATGTATTCAGATTTCTTCTCCCTATAACAAAGAATTAAAAGGTTCAAAGAAAAGGTGAGTATTCATCAAGTGATATCAGGTAAGATATGGTTTTGCCACTCTAAACCAATTACTTCCAGCAAAGCTTTAGGTTCAAAAAGCAAAGACTTTGACAGTTTGTGTTATGCATAAAAGGCATTCGTGCTACTGCTCCAGACCCAAACTTAATGTCAAACGAACATTACCGTGGCTTACGTATGAAATGATTAACCTTTCAATTTATAACATTTATGGTTTACATCCAGCTTTGTTGGCTGTATTAGGAACATTATGACATCCAACATGAGACTTTTTAACGCTAAGGCTGTCAGCTTAATGTGATAATAACAGGTTAACGCAAATAACACTCCAAACTGGCATGGCCATTTTTAAATGGGTCCCTTGACCTCTGACCTCAAGATATGTGAATGAAAATGGGTCCTATGGGTACCCACGAGTCTCCCCTTTACAGACATGCCCACTTTATGATAATCACAGTCAGTTTGGATCAAGTCATAGTCAAGTCAGCACACTGACATACTGACAGTTGTTGTTTGTTGCCTGTTGGACTGCAGTTTGTCATGTTATGATCTGAGCATATTTTGTATGCTAAATGCAGAACCTGTGAGGGTTTCCTGACAATATTTATCATTGCTTTGTGTTGTTAATTGATTTCCAATAATAAATATATACTGTACATACATTTACAATAAGCATATTTACCCACTCCCATGTTGATAAGATTATTAAATACTTGCAAAATCTTCCATTAATATACATTTTGAACAGATAAAAATGTGCAATTAATCCTGATTAACTATGGACAATCTTGCAATTAATTGCAATTGAATATTTTAATCAAATGACAGCCCTAATTAACACTAATGAAATGTCCAGCAGTTAATGGTGTGGCCCACATTATGTATGTTTGATTCAATTAAGTTCACTGATACATGGTCTCATAATGAGGATGTTTCTCCACCTACTGCAGACATGATCTTCATAAAACCTGCTCTGAGCCTATATGACCAGTCTACAGGGTCAATAACTGCTGCAGCTTCCTGGTTAACTGCATATATTGCATAATATAGACTACTACTATGCAGGCCTGCATATAGTGCAGCTAATTATGGGATAGATTATAGATATGAATAATGCTCTGGCTTAATACACTTACATCAGTTCAAACACAGGTCAGCATGCTTTAGAAACAGATAGCAGATGGACTGTGAGGTTGGGGGGGGGGGGACCCAGTCCCTAGCAGGTATTACTGATAGACTGCTGTGCATCCTCTACTCCAGCTGGGACAATTGGGTATAAGCTGTAGGAAGCAGGAGGTGGTGCATGTGTGGTGATTATGAGGTACAGACCTAAATAAACACACACTACAGACTAGTGCAACCATGGATTCATTTTATATCTGTCATTATCATTTCCCTATTTGTAGACATGGTGCACATGAAAGCGTGGCCCCTTATGTGTAATAACTTGCTCTGTATATAAAGTATACTTAATGCCTTATGTGCATGCCTTCAGTCTTCAGGTAGTTAGAGCTGATTGGTTGGGCTAGGTATGTTTAGAACAGGATTAAAAAGTATTTTGATTCAGCGTGTATCGCTACTGTCCATTTCTAGGGATGCACCGATCCAACTTATTCAGTCTCAACACCGATAGCAACCTGGGCTTTGGGTATCAGCCAATGCCGAGTACTGATCCAATACCAGTGTTTAACTAGAAAATCACTCGGAGAGCGCAGACCTCCGCCAAGCACCATAGTATCCCCCCTGGTGGTTTCTTCTGGATCTATCTCCTCAAGTATTAAAGCTAGATCAAATTCGTTGACATACTTCAGATGTGGAATTGTCTCAGCTACACGATGCCGCTTGTTAGAAATCTCTACCTCTAATATTAAATGCACAGTAGATGAGAAAGATAAGATAAGATAAGACAAGACAAGATAAGATGAACCTTTATTAATCCCCGTAGGGGAATTCAGTTTTTACACTCTGTTGTTAATTTCACACAGTACACATACATTGATGGAGAGATGTCAGAGTGAGGGGGCTGCTCCTGACAAGCGCCCTGAGCAGTTGGGGGTTTGGTGCCTTATTCAGGGGCACCTTGGCAGTGCCCAAGAGGTAAGCTGGCCTCTCCAGCAACCAGTTGGTTTTAGCCCATGTTGGGACTTGAACTGGTGACCCTCCGATTCCTAAACCAAGTCCCTACGGACTGAGCTACTGCCGCCCCCAGGCCAAAATGTAAGAGTACCCCCATTTTTTATATAAATTGCCATAAAATCCGCCATCTGGATCAGCTCTGGATCAGCCTTTGGGATTTGATAGAAGTACACATTGTAAATCCCTGAGTCAAATTTCATGAGCTTTAGGCAACAATTACCAGAGATATTGAGAAACAATTTTTTGGGTCCCATTGACCCCAATGTTAACGAAAATTTAAAAGTGATCCAGAATCCAGGATTTCTTCCAGATCACCCCCAAAATTAAATCACTTCTTCCTTTTCACATTTTCGACACACCCTGAAAATTTCATCAAAATCCGTCCATAAGTTTTTGAGTTATCTTGAACAAAGACAAACAGACAAACGCCAGCAAAAACATAACCTCCTTGGCGGATGTAACAAGCACTGTGGAAGTGACTGGGATCATTCTTTTATGTGCAAGGCAACATCAGGCTTGCTTTACACATTACTAACTTCATAAAACTAAATTTAACAAATAAACAAATGACTACAAAGATAAAACTTAAACAGGAATTAAGACTCCAGTATATAGTACAGAAACATAAATTTTAATTTAATAGGTCAGTCTCATTGTCACCAATATGCAAACCACTATCGGCCCTATATGAGATCCGCTATCAGTATCTGTGCATCTCAACCTGTTTTGACTGCTCTTATGTAAGATTTATACTTTTTTTTTAATATACTCTTTTAGAGCGTAGATCTCCTTTTTTTTTCCATTACTTACATATGACATGAACTCAACCAGAGCAGTTTTTGCAAAAGGAAGAAAAATCTCCAAAAACCTTATCCTAAATTTAACTACAATAATATACACTGAAACTGAAATGTAATATTTTTATAACAATCAGACAACACTGTCATGTTCTGTAACATTAAAATAAGGTTCTTATTAGGGCTGTCAATCAGCTCAAATAATCACGATCAATTGCATGATTGTCCATCGTTATTTGCAATTAATTGGTAATTAATCACACAATTTTTATCTATTTAAAATGTACCTTAATGGGAAATTTTCAAGTATTTACTATTATCAACATAGGAGTGGGCAAATATGCTGCCTTTATGCAAATATATATGTAAAAATCATTAAACAACACAAAACAATGACAAATATTGTCCAGAAACCTTCACAGGTACTGCATTTAGCAGAAAAATATGCTCAAACCATAACATGGACAATAATGCCCAACAGGCACCAACAGCCGTCGGTGTGCTGACTTGCCCCACACTGCATGTGATTATCATAAAGTGGTTTGATATTAGGTTTAGGCTTTGGTTTTCTACTTGATACCAGTAAAACTGAGCCTACAACCTAAAAATCACAAGTTGCGTTAAGGCGTTACAGATATTAGTTGCGTTAACTGAATTTGCATTAACACATTATTATTATTAATGTTGACAGCCCTAATACTTGTGTTATGTGAGCATCCCTGCCATGAAATCAACCTCAACATTTCCTCAACAGACCTTTCTAACTAAAAGTTATTCTGCATAGTGATAAGGCTGGCGGGTCCTCAGCCCTCGTTACTGTTATTAGCTAGACCTGAATTATTACCATGAGGAGGCACAATGTCTGCTGACTAACGTTAGCAGCAGGAGGCTGTTCACCAGGCTCAGATATAACAGAGCTGCTGAATACTGACTGTATTCACATAGAAATGCTACGACACGCGGCTGCTAAATTACACAGCCCTGCTGGTTTTCATGCTAGCCAGGTAACGTTGATATTCAGGGACTTTTTTTACACATTGAGAGGCGAACTGAGTTTATAAATTGTGCTTTTTGTGAGAGTGGCCTACCTGTTTGACTGCGGTAGGAAAGGCTTGTCTCAGTTGTACCTGTCGAGCAAAAACATTCAGGAGCACTTTCTCTCACAAACACTAAATTCAGTGAGGGTGAGGTGAACCGCCTAGCTAGTAACATTAATCAGCTCTGTTTTATGTGCCTGTTGTTAGCCCAACAACTACTAGCAACTAGCAGCGATCACTGCGAAGACAACGCACCTGTTTCACCGTGAGGGCGGAAGGATACACAAACACCTGGGCAGCAGTCCTGTAGGTAATTAAAAAGTGTTCTTCCGCAAGATAATTTAATGAATGAAAAGTAGGCCGGAAGCAGCAGCTTGACCCTGACGGATGTTTGTTTTATTTTCCTTTTTTTTTTTTTTTTTTTTTTTTTTTGCTACCTACTTTCACTTGTAAGTTAAGTTCTGTACAGACTATAAAATCAACTAATTAAACTAATTATAATTCTTACACTGATTCGCTGTTTGTAAGGAAATACATTAATTCACGAATAAAAGAAGGGTACAAACGCCTCTCATCTATCACTAATTAGACTACCAATCATTGACTTTGATGGAGTTACTTGGCACAGTGTCATTAGGTGTTCTGTGGCGCCCTCTGCTGATCAAAGACCACAACAGCCTCTGAAAATAGGTTAAAGCTGAGAGGTGTGAAATAAGGGCCTGTTTTAAACTCTAAAAACATGTTACTTTAAACTGAAGTAGGTAGAATTGGAGCAGATATTATTACTATCTTTTTAAATGGTCATTATATCCTCACAGTACTGTATTAGACAAGTAATTTGAAAGAAATAATGTTCCTCTGTGCCCCCCGTTGCTCCTAATGGCATCTGTAAGATTTCACAGACTGGGGAAAAACAACCAATCAGAGCCGAGCTGGAGCCTGCTGTCTCTGAGCAGCTGTCAATCACTAACAAACTCTGATCAAATGGTCAAACTGGGCAGCGCTGATCAAATATGAATCAATATTCTGTTACTGTAATGTCTATTTCTCACATAAAATATTTTCAAGAACATCTTGTAGTGTTCTGTTCAGCTGTAAAATGAGAAAGTTTGGGACCCGACAGTCATGATGAGATAAACTGAGGAAATACCAAGCACCGCCCACCAGCTGGAGCAATCTCTACAAGATGTTTCTGAAAGTATTTGAGGAAAGAAATAGGCATTACAGTACCAGAGTATTGATTCACATTTGATCAGCGCTGCCTAGTTTGACCTTTTAAGTTTGTGAGAGATTGACAGCTGCAGCCATTTAATGAACAGCCAATAGGAATGCTCTCTTTTTCTCTGAACCGACCTGATTGGCCAAAATCTCCTACCACAAGTAAATCCTGAAAACAGAGCCATGAGGAGGTGCACAAGTCTAGCTTTCTCTCAGACCACTTGAATTACAATATGCTGGAAGGTTATTATGGGGTTTTTATCCAGTGATGCCGAAAATATTCTGTCTACTGCAGGTTTAAAAATGTAATATTTATTGCTATGCTTGTGAAAAACAAACAAAGCTTCTGCTGTTCTGCTGTTCACAGTTGGCACCGTATTGCTACTAATCTAAGTGGTGCTCAATATGAGGTGCTGTTAAAAGTCCAGAAAATTTTGACTGTTGCACTTATACACAATGTCATATTTAAAATGTGGTTACAGGGAATTCACCTGTGGAATGTGAACATAAAAAACAGTCAAATTTGCTTTCAACTTGTACCAAACTCAGTTTTTAAAAATGTGCACAAAGACATTTTATGCAACTGCTGTCACTTGTGAAACTGTAACGTGTGATCACAATATTCAAATAAGTGCATACAATTATTTTTGACTGTGGACATCTTTAAGAGTTGGACAATCGAGGCATCCATAAATCCTTTATTCCCCAGTGGTTACATTTTTACTTAAAACAAGTTAAAGCAAAGCAATAGTGGCCAAAACTCCATTTACAGACCAGAATCAGATTTGTTACCTGATGGGAAACAAAAGCCTGTTCACGTCCTACTTCCAGGAAGCACTGAAAACTGTTTAGGTACTGCTGATTTTATTGTCACAGCTTTTGCTACATAGACACCTCTGAAAGCACCAGTGGGACTGGATGCCCATCACCAGTCTCGCAGTGGTATGCTGAGATCTTAATTGTCCTGTAATGCGTCTAGACGCTTCGCAGCAGCCACTGTGGAGGTGAGATGCCAGACTGGGAGAAGTAGTTCCACCACCATGGTTTTTCCTGCCGCTCTATCCCTCCAGCACTTAAATCTGTCTCGCTGTAGCGCTCAAACTGGTTGTATGGGTCGAATCGATCCCATGTGTCTACTGTGGGGAAGAGGTGGTCGTCGATATCGGGCTCTATGGGAACCTGGATGCAGGGGAAGGGAAATGGTGAGGCTGGAGAGCAGGGGTAATGGATGACCATCCATTTAGTATTATTGTATTTGTATTAGTTGGATTAGTGTTTGTGTCTACCTGCCCAGAGACTGCAGATGGAAATGAGCTGATAGCTAAATCTGGTTCAATAAATCTCTTCTAAATCTAAACCATGCATGTAGAAAGTAAGGTTAAAAAGGTTATTTATTTTTGAATAGAGCTGATTGAACAAGATAATGAAGATGAAGCTCTAACCTTCGCCAAGACAAAGTCGACGCGTCCAGCCTTATTCATGCTGTGAGGCAGATAAACCCTCTTATTGACCCTGGAGTAACCCTTGGCTGTGGCTGTCAGGATGTGAGTACCGGGATTCAGCAGCCGCCAGTAGTCTCCATCTTCAGCTGGAGGGAGTGGAGGAGAACAGGGTCAGTCAACAGCCGGCAGGTGTCTCTAAGAGTCAATGAGGGATCCTTCACCGAGGACCGAGCCCTTCTTTCAGGGGATTTTGAAGAATGGATGTGTGCATCCTTCGCACTCCTAAAACACCCACAATGCGCATAACGCATTTCCTGTCCCCAGTTTGGGAACAAGGAAAATATGCAAGTAGATTTTCAGTTATTTTACCTCCACTTTCTGAACAAGTCTGAGGTGACAACTTATCAATGCAGTTGCTGATTCTTCAATCATATTAGATCTACAAGGTCTAATTCAAAAGTTTGTCCCGACTTTTGTCGCTCTGCTATTAATAGAGAGACACAGCTAGGAAGAGGCACCATCTGACTTAATGAATTAAGGCTTTATTTTGACCAAACCCGAGCTGGTGATTGTTGGAAGTAGAAGCACCAGGCTAACCACGGTGGATCTGCTTAGTTTTATTTTGTTATAGTCGAGTTTGAGGTGTGTTTTTACAATCAGCAAGGTATAATTACTGTGTTTTTCAAAGCAACAAAAATATGATCAGTGACGTTATACCAACTGGGAAATGTGTAACCATGTAGGACTGTGTTTACCTGTGGTGACATCTTTCCTAATCCCCCTGACAGAGATAGTTGCACCTTTTATCCCATTTCCATTAACATCTTTAACTACTCCCTTTATCCCTCGATGGACCTGTTCAGGGACAGCGAGCACAATGGAAAGCCATGTTATTTTCCATATACTTTTGTTCTGGGTCAAGCTTATGTCACATACATGCACTGCCTGTATAGTCCTCATGCCTAAAGGCACATACTTGTTATTACTATAGCTTTTATCCTTTGTAGTCTTTAAAACCTGCTTGCTACAAGTGTTCTAGCAGTAAATTTGACTTGACAAGTGGCTATCATTTCACACTTTCATTGTTAGTTATTCATCCTTCCACTATCAATTGAAATAAATAATGCACTGTGAAAAAAATCATATTTTAACACACATCAAGCCTGTCAAACAGACACTTACAGACTCCATAAAACTGAGCAGAGCTTCTTTATTCCTCTTCCATTCTGGGTAAAGCTCAGCCTCTGAGGGGAATTTGTCACAGCCGAGCTCCACGGTGATCTCCAGACAATTAGTGTGCAAGTAGTTGAAGTCTGACATACCTGCAAGGGGGACGTGTAAATAATGAGTCCTTTACGAACAATGAGAGAGGCAGAAAAACTGACGCATACTGTACGTAGTTCTGTCTGTAGGTCAAAGAGTGTCTCACCACCAGCAAAACTGTACCACAATGCCCCATTGATGATGCCCCTCGTGCGATAAAAGGAGGCTCCACACCTCTCGGTGTCGTTGTTCGACATAGTTTCGTGAGCATCTGCGTAGGTACGAGCCAGCTGCTTGAGGACCTAACAAGGGGAGATTATTAAAGAAGACATTATGCTTTTGTGCTTTTCTCCTTTCGTTTAGTATGTTATATAGTTTTGTTCATGTATAAATAATCTGCAAATTTAAAAAGGGAGTTACTCTCCCCCGCAGAAACACCGCTCCTGAACTGCCTGAAACGCCTCGCTTGAAGTCCCGCCTTTTCTTCCGTAACGTGGTGATGTCACCAGTTCACAGATTTACATAACACCTGACTAGCAGCAAGTTTTTTTCATGCCCTAAAACCTAGTTAGAGCGGAGCTGGAGCAGAGTCTAAAGAGTTTGGTTCAGTAGACCAATCAAAACAAAGTGGACCAGCTGACCAATCAAAGCAGACTGGGTTTTTTTGGGAGGGCCGGGCAGGAGCTCAAATGAGTCTCAGAGGGTGAAAAGAGAGGTTTCAGCACAGCCGGTAGGAGAAAAGTAATTTTTTATTTATTTATTTTTTTTTTTTTTTTTGCATGTAAACATTTCCAGTACAGTGGTTCCCAACCTGCCGGTCTCAACCCTCACTAGGGGTGGCCAAAGCTCCACAGAGGGTCATAAGGCCTTCCTGATTTTAAGGGGTATAAGACAACTTACAAAAGAAAAAAAAATACAATCAGCCTATATGTCAGCATTTCATAGATTTCTATGAAAAAAACAAAATTAAATTACTTTAAAACTGTGGATTCTAATATAATGTCATATCAAACATCCTTAAAATATGTCACTTAGACCCTCTGAGACTCACAAATGACTTGTTTTGGTCATTTTTAGGGGGTACAGGGTGTCTTTATGGCAAGATCCACAAGAGCCTCAGCTTTCCAGTGAGTTATGTAATTTCAAGACTGTTTAGGGACCCCAGTATTCAGAAATATTCAGACATATCATTTTTTAGAATAGGTGTAAATAACACATTTATACTGCATGAAAAAACTGCATAGTTTTTGCCCAAAACTGCATGTGATTATCATAAAGTGGGCATGTCTGTAAAGGGAAGACTTGTTGGTACCCATAGAACCCATTTTCATCCATATATCTTGAGGTCAGAGGTTAAGGGACCCCTTTGTAAATGGCTGTGCCAGTTTTTCCTCACTAAAATGTAGTCCAAATTTGGAGCTTTATTTTACCTTGATCCCGACATCCTAGCATGACATGGCTGGTACCAGATTTTCTCGTCTCATATGATGTCTGTAGCTTCACTCTTGCCCTAAAACTGAACCTGCTAGGGCCTCTGAAAGTAAAGTCAGTCTGAATTGCCTCTTATTGCTTACTCAATGAAAGAGGTCCCTTAAGGAAAACATGTTGGGAACCACTGTTCTACAAACCCCAAATTCAAATATACATCTGGAAATAAGTTAGAATAATAGCTTTGAAATACAGTGTGTGGTGAAAGAGGACTCCAACAGCACTGTTGAAGTGAACTTTTTCAGCAAACATTAATCCATCAATTCAGACGTGCATCCTCCCTCCGTACCTGTTCATCTGGAGTGGGTGAGAACATCCTCTCCTCATGCGGGTGTCTAGAGAAGTCAAAGGGATACGAGACCACCAGATCCCCTCCATGGAGGCTGGCAGACTGAACAAAGGGCAGTGACCTGATCCACTTCATCACTGCATAGGTCTCTGGTGCCACCTATAGTCCAAAGATAGGATTGTTTTTGGACCCAGGCTGAAATACTGTATCTTGATAAATCTCCTAAATCTGATACTGTATCTTCTAATGATAAATAAATCATCATAAATCTGATTAATAAAACCTTTCCTCTTACCTTGCCAAACCAGTAGGCGTCAGGGATTGCGATGTGGTCAATGCGGTAGTGCCTGCTGCGGCGGTTCCGGTAGAAAATGGAGGTGAGATCAGGAAAATTGCGGTTGAGGTCAATATTCTGGGCGTTGGTCCGTCCATTGGTCCAACCATTCAACAAGTGACCCTGAAACATTTAGGTTAAAAAAAACTAGGAGTATTACAATGTGTGGCATTATTCATGATGATGATGTGCACACGTTAGTAGGAGCAGTGATTATGTGAAGAAAATATTGGGCATATTATATGAATATTAGTCAAAAGTACAGGAGGAAACCTGTTAATGACTATTACTGTTAATTCTGTTGTTAACATGTAGACAAGACCATATATCCGTAATGAGAAAAAGGAGCAAACAGAGCGACAAGAGGCAGCCATTATTCATGAATATTAGATGTGAGCAGAATATACAGGACATTTGATCCATCCATCCAAACAATCAAAAAAAGACTATTAGATTATGCAAACTGTCATTGCATATTAAGAACATATACTGTATGAACAGTATATGTGGCCATATACAGTAGGCTACAGATTTGGGAACAATTTGAGGTTTCATTTTACTCTTTGGTAAGTATAACTGAACGTGCAAAATACTGAATATGAATACATTCAAAGTAGTTTGGCCTTCATTATATATTTGAAATCTGATCATATTAATAAAAGGTACAATATGCTGCACACTTTCATTAATGTTTGAACCATGTATGTATTGTGAATCATTAACACCACAGATGTGCCTACGTAGATAGCGCAGTGGCTGTTTCAGTCTGTTGCTGCAATAGGACAGCATCGTCGCCATATTGGAGAGGTCAGGACTGGCCTGTAAACATGCACAGTGACTGTCGGACCTCTGTATAAAAAGCACTAGAACTTTTACATTTCCGGATTCGAACCTGCGACCCTCTTGCTGTGAGGCGAGCTGCAGTCAGACAATCAGACTAAAACTCATGCATATAAGTTTCTTTGTTGGCATAAAACTGTGTGTAGTAGTACGCATATCATGAAGATATTAGGCTGCGGTGTACATTTAAGATTGCGCATGGCATACATGGACAATGATGATCTTCATAGTGGACTTAACAACTTTTAACTGCCCCAGTGTCAAATGACTGCAACACACATTTGAGCATACACATGATCGGTCTATGGCACACATGCATGCGTGGCTTGTAAGAGGAAAAGTGACACGGCGTGACACATTAGTGAATAAATACACAGCATTACGACCAAAAGGGAAGGTGGGAGGATTGCATACTCTTTTACATCCAATTTAATAACTGATCCAAAATTGAGACATAACAATTAGGGCTGTCAGTTTAACACGTTAATTAGATTAATTAATTACGCTGCAAATTAACGCGCTATAAAAATTAACGCAATTAATCATGAGTGGCAAGTCAATGCGCAAGCATTTTAAATTTGGCCCATTGAGTGACCCGTAGGCTGCAGTGGCGTCACTTCGTACCTCCGCCACTAGTCAAAAGCAGGGTGACTGACAACAGAGATGTACGCAACACAGGAGAGCGAGGCAAGCCCACTCGGACCTTTCACTCGGACTCGGACTCGGACAAGGAGGAGCAGGGGCCTCTAGCCCGCTACAAAGCTGAGCCGTGCATTGAATGCATGAGTGTCCACTGGAGTGGTGGCAGCTCACGCAGGAGCTGATGAACAGCTGTCCTCTCCTCCTACCTGGCTACCGCTGCCACGTCTGGGCCATGTGAGAGACTCTTTTCACTGCAGGTAACATCATTGAAAAGAAGAAGGCAGCCTCACACTCAGACAATGTAAACAAGCTTGTTTGTCTGAGCAACTGGCTCAAGGACACATAGAGTTGTCTGTTGTCAGTTCCTGTAACGTTAGCTGACCCTTTTAAAGGAAATGCCTGTTGGCATCTTGCTATTGATGTTGCCTTATTTAGAGGCATGTTATACTATTCATTTTGAATTGCTGTATTGAGTCAGCTTTAGTATTCATTTTGATTGAGAGTCTGCTTATGTGCCTATTTGAGACTCAGCCTTATTTTATTTCTGAATGTTATTTATTTTATTTAACTGTATTTGTATTGCATTTTTGAGAAATGCACCTGGCCTTATTGGTTTGCTGATGTGCTTGACCTTTTTTCGTTTGAATTTCATTTATAAAGCACACTTAACCAATAAAAATGTGGATTTCAAATCTTCTCTTCTTGGTGTATTCTATTGGTTAGTCATGCACTACAATTTTGTAATGTCCTAGAATTCAAATTCTTTATTTGGGGGCCTTTAGCAGGTATGAGATTAAAATGTGATTAATTAGATTAATTGATTACAAATCCTGTAATTAATTAGACTAATTTTCTTAATCGCCTGACAGCACTAATAACAATAAACCCACCAGCAATCTCCCAGTAGCACTCATTTATTACATGTCTTCTTGAGTAAATTACTCTTATCTTAACACCAAAATGAAGACATTGCCAATTTAACAACCTTAACAAGTAATCTTTAACAGGCTTAAAGTCAAGCAAATGCTGTTATTTATCCTTCAGCATGCAAATGTGTTCTTTTTCTAGATATTTAAAAATTGACAGCCTCTGTTCACAACAAGCACAGCTACAACACTGTCATAATGTTGCTCAATGGTGTTAGAACAACGTTGTTAAAAAAAAAAAAAAAGCCCTCTACATTACTACCCTCTACAGCCAAGCAATGCTCTGACTTCCTCAGTGGAATAGCTCATTCCCCCACCTCTACAGGTCAAGCCAAACAGACTGAACAGACAGTGAGATTGAGAACGGATAATGGCGGTTTGTCTTTTTTCCTGTTAACAATATTTACTTCCTGGTTGCTGAGCTCCGGGTCATTGTTATCCTCTACCTCTGAGGCGGCCAACTCATAGCCATCTGGATTCATGGAGGCCAGAATGTGGATGCGAGTGGTGTTGATGATGGTCTGAATTCGTTGGTTCCCCAGTATGTACTCTGAGCACAGGTACTGAGCCATGTAGATGAGCAGCTGGCGGCCCAGCACCTCGTTGCCATGCATGTTGGCCACCAGCTTGATCTCTGGCTCTACTACGGTTTACAGACAGAAGCAAACATAGTTAAGTTGCATGCATTGATTTGGACACTTTGGGACAGTGCAACAAGCTGTAAATACAATACTGACATATTATCCCTTTAGAAAGTGCTTGCAAACAGTTGCTTAGTTCGGCTGATTAGACTGACATCAGGTCATTAAATGGGGCATTATCAGTGGTTATAAGCCTCGTAGTTGTGGATCAGTAGGGCCCTGCTACACCCACTAGTAGGTTGTGTCATCTATTCACAAGGTCAGTCACCAAAAGAAGAAATAAAAGAAGATGACAGTGACCTCTAGTAACTTGTAGTGTAGTATAAATATCGTGAATCTCCATATGGGGTGGAGGTCAAGGGTGACACACAGAGGGCCGGAGTCAAACAAAGCTATTCAGAGTGGAGCTGGAGAGTCTAAAGAGTCTGGATCGCTTGACCAATCATAACACTGGGCCAGCTGACTGCACAGCTGATATGAGAAGAGTAAAGCATTTTTTGAACATTAAAGCATGAAAACATGTTCTAGCAGAAACCTAAAATACAAGTATGAACCTGAAAATAAGCATAATAGGTCCTCTTTAATTCAGCTAAATACTACACTACATGCACCGGTTAGCCACTGATTTCATCTGGTATTTACTGTTGGGCAGGTAGCATACAACATTGATCAGAACTTTTTAGCTAAAAATAGCTGCAGTTGGAAACAAGGTTGAAGAAAGCGGTCAGATGGAACCAAAACAGTAAAGTTGCAGGCCATAAATCCAAAACAATGGATATACAAACTACCCCCAAGTGCCCAGTGATCAGTTACTGCAGGTTTTAAGATGAACATTAATAATGCTAGGTATAACTCACATAGCTCGTGCTGTCCTGGGTTGTTGCTGAACTCAATAACCAGCAGGTCCCTGCCTTCTGTACTGCGTCCGATGCTGTAGACATGAGAGATTTGGGAGCACTTGGCTGCTGTTCTCTTCAGCAAGCTGTACATCTGGGCGTTGGAGGTGTAGGTGAACTGGATGATGGTGCTGGGTGATTCAGGAGAGAGGCTGGACATTTCTAGCTCCTGTCTGGCTAGAGGTGGGATGCCAGGGAAGGAGAGAAGGATGCTTTGTTTGTTTCACAGAGCAGTAGGAACACAATTGATCCAAACAATACAACACAACAGCGTGACCTTTACCTCTTAGCCCTGCTAGCGGGTCAAAGCAGCCCTCCTGGTCGCTGGCAAAGAAGCGGTCACAATCTAGGAAATAGGGCCAGGCCATTTCGATGGATTCAAAGGCATGGGCGCAGTCCTTCCGCAGTGCGTCACACGTGCTGCGGCAGGGTTTGATCATCTTGTCGTCCTGACACGGCGAGGCGAGAACCGAGCAGCCTAGGAGACGTATCTCAGGAGAGCACTCCCCGTTGAGCAGGCCATGGATGACACTCAGCAGGAGGTACTCCGGCCCTGACTCGGCCTCCATGCGACTCCGGTGGCCAAGGGTGTTGGGGAATATGGTTCTGGAGGAGCAGCATTTGGACAGAAGTTGAAAGGTACAATCAAGAAACCAAAAGAATAACAGCCAATGTTTTTAAATGTATGTATGGTTAGAGTTTTTATCTGGCACAGATTGGCTCACACACATTAGCACCAACCTCTACCACCCACCTGGAGTATTCCATATCATTACAGTAGCCCAGGTTCAGCTCTGTACAGGTAGCTGTGGGACAGAAAAGGCAGACAAAGCTGTTAAATTACATGTTTGAAAATAACTTGTCTACTTACTAGGTAAAAGCAAAGCCTTTCTTTGGTTTCTGTAGGCTACGTTTCAACATAGCTAAACCGTTTTAGGGCTTGTGCTAAAAGATTTATGTAAAAAAACACTATGATCTATTAAAGCTACTATGAGGAACTCCTAACTGGTTATAACAGTCTCAGTTTGATACTGATGCCTCTACATGACCTAAATAAGTAAATGAGAAGGTGGGCTATTATATATCTATAAAGGTATTCTTAATGCTCATCATTGGTGCCACTGGGTCAGATTTTGGTGAAATCAGACGAAATCATGCAGGTTCACCAGAAACTCCTTCAGCTCAAATTCAAGCAGGGCCTCCAACAGCAATTAGACCCAGATCTGGCTTTGCTGCTGCCATCGACCTGCAGTCAGAGTTCCGGTGGTAGGTGGAGAACTCAGCGCCCATCAGCAGCAGCAGCTCCTCCTCTGGCCAGGAGCAGAACTTTGCTTCGGTCTCCACTGGAAGCCAACACCGACACCAGGCTGCTGGAGGCTGTAAGGCTGCAAGGCCGCTGGAGGGAACTGAGGCACGGAGAACCTGAACTACGACTAAGGGGGGAAGACTGTCAGACCCTGCTGCAGTAAAATGAGAGGTTTTCTAAAGGGACTCTGGCGCTCAGAAACACTGCTGCTCTCGTCCACTTGGACCACCAAAATCAATACTAAAAAGTTTCTCGTAGTTGCTTTGAAAGGCTGCAAGACCTAGCAGGTGTCTTTATAAACTGGTGTTTCAATGGAAAAGAACAGATTTTTGAAGGTCCATAAATCCTCCAACCCTCTGCAGGCGCAGGTTGACCCCAAGTACTGCAGCTGCTTCTCCTCTCAGACACCAGACATCTGGAGAAGAGGCCTGTTGCATCTTGCAGGGGCAAGAGAGTAGCTCATTTCACAAATATTGATTGAACTTTCCAAGGTCATGGAAATAACAAAGTTCCATAAGAACCTTTCATCCATCCATCCATCTTCAACTGCTTATCCCGTTAGGGGTGGCGGGGGGGCTGGAGCCAATCCCAGCTGGCATTGGGCGAAGGTGAGGTATACCCTGCAGGGCACACAAAGACAGACAACATATAGACAGACAAGCATTCACACTCACCTCCACACCTACCAATTTAGAATCATCAATTAAGCACAAGTGCTAACAACTGCACCACCGTGCAGCCCCAAGAACCTTTCAGCATATTGTAATTCAAGTCCTCTGAGAAAGGCTGCATGGTGGTGCAGTGGGTAGCACTGTCGCCTCACAGCAGGAGGGCTGAATCCAGCTTGGGGCCCTTCCCATGTTAGCGTGGGTTTTCATCACTGATGACGCTAAATTGCCCTCAAGTGTGAATGTGCGTGTGAATAATTGCCTGTCTCTACGTGTGGACATCTATCCAGGGTGTACCCCGCCTTCGCTCAATGCCAGCTGGGATCAGCTCCAGCTGATCTCACCATGGCTACCAGATCACAAACAGAATATTGCTTCATATTTGATCAGCGCTGCCTAGTTTGACAGGTTCATTAGAGTTTGCGAGTGATTGAAATCTGTTCCAGCTCGGCTCTGATTGGTTGTTTTCCTCCGGTCTGTGAAATCTTGCAGATGCCATTAGGAGCACCGGAGGACACAGAGGAGCATATCTTTCAGATGACCTGTCTCATGCACTACTGTCAGGATATAGTGACCGTTTTTAAATCGTATTTGCTCCAGTTGTACCCACTGCTGCTTTAATGTAGCCTAAGGCCCTGAATTACACTGGTGAAATGAATTAGCCACGTACATTTGTCTCCAACTGCGTTGTTGCTGCATCTTCCTGTGAGGGGAACACACATGAAACAAACAAAACAAGCATGAACATAGTTGTGGGTCACAAATCCAACGCTAGAGGGCGACATCTTGAAGAGCAAGAGACAAGCCAAAGCAGGGCTTCCTGTTTTGTTACTGTTAATGACCCGACTGATGGTTAAAAAAAACAGCAGGTGACAATGCACAACACCAAGTCCTGAACAAATCTGCATAAGGACACTTTAAAAGCCTACAACAGAACTTGATAGTATAAGGAAAGAAGCTGTAGGAGAATGCAGACTTTAACAAAATAATAACAATTGATTATTTAGTACTGCATTTTAATTATGTCATGTAAATGTGCAAATTATTATGTCTGTATCTCATCTCCACCAGCTGTTTTTACTGGTAAGGAGCGTAGGAAATCGGTCTTAAATCGTCCATATTGTTCATTCAAATACGGCTTTATGCTCCTGGGTGTACAATACACTAACGCATATTTCTACCAGCAATTTATTGAAGTTGAAGTGATCTTACCTAGAAGTTCGTCTCCTGGAAAACAAGTCTGCTGCGGTGCGCACCAACAACTTCTCACCAAGGAGAGAAACAGCACCAAAAGTCCTAAATACATGTCGAGTAGTGCAGTAACGGCGGTGTGTGATGTGGCAGTGTGTGTCTTTGAAGCTGTGACTTTTTTCCGTTCTGTAGACTGGAGGATAATTACCACACACACTCAGACCTCCTTCCTTTGTCTGCGTAAAGGAGCATCCCTGACCCGAGAAGACGAGCGGCGCGCCAGGATTATGGCTCACTGCTGTGCGTTACGAGTGCCGATCATATTTCACTGTGTGTGTGTGTGTGTGTGCGCGCGCGTGTGTGTGTGTGCGCGCAAAGAAAAAAAAAAGGGAGGGGGGCATGAGGAAGAAACGTGGCTTGTGGGGGCGGGAGTGAAGAAAGTTTGTGCCTGTTTGTTTGACATAATAGAGCTGCTGAGGCTGTACAATTACTGTGAATTATTCTGTGAAACCTCACCTTTTATTCTTGTAATAATAAACCATTATTTGACAACTGAAGAGGCATATAATGTTTATATTGCACTGGTTCCCAACATAGGGGTCAGGACCCAGTCACAGGATCCAGAGGTAAATATGATGGTTCCATTATTTCTGAGGCTTTTATATCATTCTGTAGCTTCGCAATGGTGTTTTTATGTATTAAAATCTGAACATTGAAATTTTGCTCCGATGTTTTAGTGTCTAAATGCCCCCAAGCCGTTCTAAAAACATTTTCCCACATAACCTGGTGTAGGTTTCTGTATGATGACACTGCTCCATATACAGTATATATGCAGCCTTATAGCCAGTGTATTCATGTTAAATACAGTAACTTAGATGGCAGTCAGTATGCTACAACTTTGGAGAAGCAGACAGGAAGCTATGTAATGTACTACTGTGCGGACGCCATGTTAGTTCAGATCCGGCAGTCACACAATTACACGAACTGATCGATGCAGCAGCAGACCCGCAGCTCCTTTGCTCTGAGAGGTAAAATTCATGTTTTTGTGAATGGAGTCTGGTCTGTCTAACGGTTTCAGTCCCCTGTCAAAAAGGGCTGTCTGATGGCAAACTAAAGTGGTGAAAATATTCAAAATATTGCATAAACTTAAACTGATACTGACTTTTTTAGGTAGCTAAAATGCACTTTTCTGCTTCTCCCGTCCCGCCGCTTTACCTCACCATCAGACAGCCTGTTCCAATAGTAACTGACTTAAAGACAAGGTCTTCAAGACCAGACCAGATGTAATTCACAATCATTTTACCTCGCAGAGACACAACAGTACACAGACAACCCCACATTTCCACTTGAAAAAAAATAACAGAAAACAGATGGGCCTGCCCTTTAAAGGAAAAACAAAAAACAAAATATTTTGCCAAAACTGGTCTTGTGACTTTTGTCTTTTTTTTTTTTTTTTTTTTTTTTTTTGCTTTTTTGCTTTTTTTTCTTGCGAAACACTCGATGCTTCCACCTTCTTCAGGCATCCTTCAAATGACTCACTCTCTCTCCATCTGTCTGAATTGCTCACAGCTCATGTGATTAAGCAAAAAAAAAAAAAGTTGGAAACCACCGCTACAGCACAGCTATGATTGAAATGACCTATACAGTATCACACTTCTAGAAAGAATCTGAAGGTTTTTCACTACTGGACTCATAGTGTCTGTGGCAGTGCAGTTTATTTTTTAATTTGTGTTTTTGCAGTGATAAGTATAAACATTTTCACACACCTTTTTTCACACCCTATATGTTAAAAATGGCACTTATAAACATAAACTTTAATATTAACTTCACAGCAGCCATAAGAATGAACATTGTTCTGTTCTTTCACTGAAACATGACCACTTCTTAACAAATTCAAGGTTTCTTCAACCCTACATTTACAGTGATGACAAACAGTGTTGTGGGCTTCATGTGGCGTGTTCTTGGCAATGTTTCGGCAGGCAAACTGACCACCTCTGTGGAAACAGCAGTCTGCAGATGCTGAAGAGGCCAGTGCTGTGCAGTCTCACCAAGCATGTGTCCTACCCAGTTCTCCCAGTGGACAGTGCTCAGGTCCGCCCCTGCGTTGAGCAGGACTTCCTTTTATCTGCAGGGCTGCTGCTCTTCAGAGACCCTGACCTCAAACCTCCCTGCTGGAAGGATGCAGGTGTTTCATTCATCATTTCAACCATTTGCACATCAAGCTCAAGTGATTCTGGTAATGCAGTTGTCATCTGTGGTGTCCAGCGTGCTGCTCGCGCTGTGGACCGACAGCGAATAGTGAGTCTTTCTCAGAACCCGGCTGATGACACTAACTAGGACTTTCCTGTACTGCTGCCGCAGCAGGCAGTAGACGAACGGGTCGCTGGAGGTCTTGGCATAGGACAGACATTTGGCGGTCATGCCCCAGTACCGAGGGATGTGCACGGAGGGCAACAACTCCACCAACCTGCAGGAGGAAGAAGCAGAAGAAGTCAATTCTCTGATGTGCTGAATATGGAAGCCCACTTATGAAAAAAACACTTTATTATGTCACATCTCTCATAAAAGTCCAAATTATGAGATTGTATTTCCGAATTCTGACTTATTTTTTTATGATTATGAAACACTTGGATAGGAACTTAATTCACAGCATTTTTTGTTTCTGAAAATATTTAGGCTGCGTAAACAGGCTTCCATAGGTCATTATATCTGTGTATTAGCAGTCTTTATCAGCTGCAACATCTTTTGAAAGATTCATACACATTTTAGTTGTTTTTTTTGTTATCGATGTCCTCCCATTATAAAAAAGATACATACATATATAAAACAGCTATAAAAACTTTTATAAAGCCTTTGTGTGGTTATAACACAATAGAGACCTGAACTTCATATATAGTGTTTGCAAAATATCTTCAAATAATATTATATAGAAATGTAAATACTGATTTGAGGGCATATTTTTTGCTTGCCAGCATTATTCTTACATATTTTAACATATATTTTTCATTTGAAAACAACAAAATATGAATGGAGATTCAAACAGTGCTTGCTTTTTTTTTTTTTTTTAAATGAACAACATTTATAAATGTTTTATTGCCTTAGGTTTTGAGATTACATCACGTTAGTATGATATTGTCTGTTTGTGGGCTTTTTGGAAAATATGCAAAGCTGCTATTGTGGAAAGGCTATCGTGTTAATTTTATGGCGGTCAAAGTTAATGCAACAATGATGCATTTTTTAAAGGTACTAATTTCTTTAAGGTATTAACATAATTCAAAAGGGAAAAGTCTCGGTTTTAAAGCTAGAGTGAACATACTGGCATCATATGGAACTAGAAAAAAATCATTGTTTTGTGTTGTTAATTGATTTCCAATAATAACTCTATAAATACATTTTTATAAAGCAGCATATTTGTCCACTCCCATGTAAAGAGTACCGTATTAAATAGTTGTCAAATCTCCCTTTAAGGTACATTTGGCACTGACAAATAATATGTGATTGATTTGCAATTAATCACAATTAATTATGGCTAATCATGCAATTAATCATCATTAAATATTTCACTTGATTGATAGCCTTGATTAATTTACTTATATTGATCCTATAAATAGTTTAGTAAAGGTAAGGCTTTGCCTGCTCCGATGGCATCGATATCTGGTCTGACCATGAACTACTAACAAATTCATGAACAATTGCAGAGCATGGTGTAATTCAATGTTATATCCCTGCAGTGAATGTTGCCTCATTAAAGCTTATCACATTAAAATTTTGTGTTGGAGAGCTATTGATTGATTGGCTCTACTAGAATAGCACTTGTATTGTGAGGTAACAAAATATTAGGAATATTTCAAATGTTAAAAATTTCAGGGCTCTTGCATTAAAATTCTATAGCTACTGGCAAGCTCAGGTTATTGTGTAGTGCGTTAGATATTTCACAAATAGGACTGCAAATTAATGATTGTTTTCATGGTCGATTATTTTCTACCAGCCATGTCATACTAGCTTGTCACGGCTAAATAATGCTCCCAACGTACGCAAAATTTTGGTGAGGAGAAACTGTCATGGCAATTTTCAAAGGGGTCCCTTGACCTCTAACCCCCAGATATGTGAATGTAAATGGGTCCTATGGGTACCCCTGAGTCTCCCCTTTACAGACATGCCCACTTTATGATAATCACAGTCAATTTGGATCAAGTCATAGTCAAGTCAGCACTCTGACACACTGACAGCTGTTGTTGCCTGTTGGGCTGCAGTTTGCAATGTTATGATATGAGCACATTTTTTAATCTAAATGTAGTACCTGTGAGGGTTTCTGGACAATATTTGTCATTGATTTGTGTTGTTAATTGATTTACATTAATAAATATATACATACATTTGCATAAAGCAAACATATTTGTCCACTCCCATGTTGATAAGAGTATTAAATACTTGACAAATTGCCTTTTAAAGTACATTTTGCACAAAAAAATGTGTGATTAATGTCTATAAAATCAAATGTCTATAAAATGGTGAAAAATGTCCATCTGTGTATCCCAGATATCAAGATACGTCATCAATTTGTCCACAACTCATAAATATTTACTGTCATAGAGGAGTAAAGAAACCAGAAAATATTCACATGTCAAAAACTGGAATAGCAGAATTTTAACTTTTATTTTTTTCTTAAAAAATGACTCAAACCAAATAATGAATTAGCAAAATAGTTGCCGATTAATGTAATAGTTTGCAGCAAATGGATTAATCGTCGCAGCTCTACACATGATCAATACAAATTGTAGCAGACACAGGAAATGTTAGACAGATGAGCCATGTGGGAAGTTAACCAACTGGCATGCGAACAGAGACAGTGAGCTATAAAGCAGTCTATTACCTTGTTACAACATACGGTGAAAAGCAGAGGATGAAGGTGCCGATGAAGATGCAAATTTTTTTAGTGGCGCGTTGTCTCCTCTTCTTCTGCTCAGCCAGACACCTCTCCTTCACACTGACAGACACACACAGATTAATTCATGTCTGACAACAGCTAATATGTTAACATTCAGAGGATTTTTACAGCATTTTAATGTGACAGTAGGCAGAATATTTTTGGCATCATTGGGCAAAAAGTCCATAATAACCTTTCAACATATTGTAATTCAAGTGTTCTGAGAGAAAACTAAATGTCTGCTCCTCGTGGCTGTTTTCAGGATTTAGAAAATCTAAGCCATGATGGGAGACTCTGGCCAATCACAGGTCATTTCAGAGAGAGAGAGTGTTCCTATTGGCTGTTCATTCAACGGCGGCAGCTGTCAATCACTTGCGAACTCTGATGAAGCTGGGCAGCTGATCAAAGATGAATTCTGATACTGTAATTTCTCACATGAAATGTTTTCAGAAACATCTTGTTATTACTGTTTAACTGAAAGATGAGAAAGTTTGCTCCGCCTGGTGGGCGGTGTTCGGTATTTCCTCAACTTAAGGCTGCAGAGTCTCAAACTTTCTCATTTTACAGCTAAACATTCCACAACAAGATGTTTTTGAAAATATTTCATGCAAAAAATATCCATTACAGTAATTGAATATTGATTCATATTTGATTGGCACTGCCTAGTTTGACCGTTTGATCGGCGTTTACCAGTGACTGACAGCTGCTCAGAGAGGAGAGGCTCCAGATCAGCTCTGATTGGCTGTTTTCCTCCAGTCTGTGAGATCTTACAGATCCCATTAGCAGCACCAGAGGACACAGAGGCACATGATTTTTTTTCAGCTTACCCGTCTCATGCACTACTGTCAGGATATAGTTTTATGCACATAACTTTAAACTTTACACACACATAACTTTAAATCATATTTGCTCCATTTCTACCTACTGCTGCTTTAAGTCAGAATTGTCTCCATTGAAACCAGTCAAACTGGAGACAGATCCCAGACTGAAGTTCAAGAGCATATCTGAAGGACTTTACCTGGGGTGAATATCAACCAGCAGCAGCAGGGTCTGCACTGTAATCACATCTATCCTCTTGCAGTGCGACCTGGCCACTCTCAAAACTTTCAGGTAGGCGAAGCACAGGACGAGCAGGCAGAGCGCGAAGCTGCTGCAGTGGAACAGCACGGTGAAGGACGCGTAGGCGGCCAGCTGCTGCGACCTCCTCTCACCGTCCAGGTGCACGGTGCACGACGCGTACGTGTGGCTGTAGCCTCCCCAGTCCATGAGCAGCTGAGTCAGGGAGAAGGTAAGGGAATGCAGCCACGAGTACGCCACGATCAGAAAGGCGTCCCGGTAGCGCATCTTGCTGGAGTATCGTAGCGGGAACACCACCGCGACCCACCTGTCCATGCTGAGCGCGGCCATGCTCAGCATCGCGTTAGCGGTGAGAAAAGTCTCAGCAAAGCTCACAGCTTGACAGAACAAGTCCCCGAAGGGCCTCGCGCCTTTGGCCACTCCGAGAAAAGTGGCAGGCATGTTGATGACAGTGAGGAGGATGTTGGAGAATGAGAGGTTGAGGATGAAGGTGCCTGGCACGTGGGATCTCAACTCGGCGCTCTGGGTGAAACATAGCAGCACCGACAAGTTTGTCAGCAACGAGACGACGGCTATCACCACGAGGGACACTTCCAGCAGGAACTCCGGTATGCTCATCTCTTGAGGCTCGTTAGCAGCTGTTGTGGTGGTGTGGAGAGTCCGCCATGCTCCCTGCTCGTGCCCCCCACCAGCCTGTCACTTCCCCGGCGCACATGCCAGAAAGCGCGCCTGCGAGCTCTAGATAGAGCTGTCCAGTGCTGAAATGTGCCCAAACAAGCCGCCCTGATGTCACTCAGCGGCACTTATAAATACACTATACAGTATGTTACTTAAGAAGTCAAGTGACTCCTAATTCCCAGTAATTAACCCTCCCGTCCTTTAGTGGAAAAGCTGTGCCAATGATGACTTTAGTGTTACCAAGTGCTCAGTGTTTACTCTCGATCATGCGCACTTTCCAGCGCCTCCTCTCTCGCTGGCAATGCCGTGCGCCCTGCACGTGCCGTCGGTAGCTGGCTCATGTGACGCTCGAACAATATTCATGCAAGCAGGCGATAATGTCAGAGATGGGGATGGCATGGAGTGTGTATGTGCACTGAAAGCCCACCAAAAAACGACATTACATTGTGTTTTTCTTGCACGCCTGGCCCGAGTGATGTCTATGGGAACGTGGAACTGCTGCAAATTTGATATATATATATATATATATATATATATATATATATATATATATATATATATATATATAATTTGTGTGTGTGTGTGTTACTCTGTATCATCTCTTTTTTGACATACAGTATATTTCCCTTAATGAAACACCCTCCAGTGGATCAACATGTGACTTTTTAAGATGTGACCACAGTGGCAGACTCAGTCCACCCGCAAAAAACACACACACACACACACACACACACACACACACACACACAGACACACATTCATAGACACACATACACACACACACACACACACACACACACATTCATAGACACACATACACACACACACAGGCACACAGAATAACTAATCTCCATAGCAACACCACCAAATCTCTGGTGGCTTC
Source organism: Pterois miles (assembly GCA_947000775.1). NCBI lineage: Eukaryota > Metazoa > Chordata > Actinopteri > Perciformes > Scorpaenidae > Pterois > Pterois miles. Next base: position 1,577,963 of record CAMQGK010000253.1, read on the forward strand.
ATCACTCTTTGAACTTCATCTCCTTAGCGCTGATTTGTGTTGATCTGCCTGTATAAGAAAGCATCTGCCATTTAAAATACGATATCAGACAGTGTGTGAGGCATTATCTACATTACAAATGCAGTTTGAGGAGAGGGAACAGCAAGGGGAGCATGAGAGGAAGCATGAAACCCGAGGCTGAAAAGAAAAATGGATGAGGGTGCAGGACGGGTAGATAGAAAAATGGATGGTACGTCGTGTTTTCTATGAAAGCTTTTAGTAAATTTTAGAAGATAAATACAATACACATTGTGATATGTTTTCTACGGTAACGTCTGCAGTTAGGTTAAGGCAACAAATCCACTTAGGTTAAGGAAAAATGTCATGGTTGGGCTCAAAATAAGTAGGTAAACTAAGTCAACGTATTCTCATGCAACGGTTCATATGACATCTTATGAAAAGTTATTCTTCATTTTTTTGTGCGTTTTCCTACAAATGTCCACCATCAATTTCTGCTCCAGTCTTGTTATGAATAAACTTCACAGGAAACAACTTTTAGTTAGGTTTAGGCAAGAAAACTGCTTATTTAGGTTTAGAAAAGATCATAGTTAAGTTCTGCCACATCAGAAGTGGTTATGTGACAATGGAAGTGGTGTAGCTTGAGTACAGCTGTAATGTACCAACAACAGTTAGCTTTAGGAAAAGGTTGCAGTTTGGGTTAAATTGTATGGAAGTTTCATGACAAATAAATCAACATTGACCTCTGGTTTCACGGGACACAAACAGTGGTCTCCTGGGCAAAAATATGGTGAATAAAATACGCCCAATGCCAGCCGATCCCAGCTGGCACTGGGCGAAGGCGGGGTACACCCTGGACAGGTCGCCAGTCCATCGCAGGGCATATATATATATATATGTATATTTTATATATATATATATATATAATATATATATATATATATATAATTTATATATATATATATATATATATATATATATATATATATATATATATATATATATATATATATATATATATCTATTATGTGCATACAGTCTTTTCAGAATAAACTTCACTCTCCACAGGAAACAACTTCCTTAGGATCAGGAAATAAAACTGCCTAGTTAGGCTAAGGAAAGGCTTGACTTGGTTAGGTTTAGGCAATGCCGCTACTAAATTAGGCTTGGGAAAAGATTGTGGTTTGGCTTAAAATAACTCTGAAAGTGGCGTTGCTTTGCCTACATGACAAATACATCAACGTTAACTTCTGATTTCATACGAGCACTGGTCTCCTGGGCGCTCAGTGTATTAACGGTTTGTCTGATACCCTCCAAAAACTTTAGTCCTCCTGTTTTGTTCATTTTCCTACAAATGTCCAGCAACATGTGGCAGTTTTCACTTGTTACATGCAGCCTTTTCAAAATTAACTTCTGTCTTCACAGGAAACAACTTCCTTGGGTTTAGGCAACAATACTGCCTAGTTAACTCGTGACAAATCCACCCTGACTGGGCTTAAGTCCAGTAGTTTTTGACCCTGACGTCCTTCCTCTTTATATTTCCTGGATCCTCCTCATAATTACATGAATCACACACAAACTGATTTCATGGCATATATTTTGTAGGTATAGAACAGTGTATAAGACCAGCCTGAGTTGCTGGAGGGTTTTGTCACTTGAATGCAAACAGGGCTGATGTGGCATATAATAACGTGTATTGTGTTTCACTTTGTTTCTTTGTGTCATTTGTTTTTATTTAGGCACTTCAGATCTTCCATCCTTTCACCTCTGCAAGCATGAGCGAGCTAGTGTGTGCAGCTGAATGCGTGGGCAGCTATTTCCTCGGTGTATACACATTATATATGTTTGTCTGTGGGCATGAAGGTGGGCTGCATAGCTTTTCTTCCCAGCAGGTCCCCAGATGTTGTTTATCCCTCCTGTCCCCAGAGGCTCCATTTATATTCAGTCATTAACTGGTTCTTAGTAGATCACATTTACTGTACATGCGGCAATGCACCCGATTTGCTGCCCCTTTTGTTGTCACCCTGCTATCCTCAGTGGAAGCGCTGTCCCTCAGCCTGTTATATTAATGGCTTTTTTTGCCGTGAAGGAAAAACCCCTTTGTTGCTCAGAAGGAGAGAGTGAGAGAAAGAGGAAGAGAGGGAATGAGAAAGAAGAAGAAGAAGAAGATAGTCCTTTATTAGTCCCACGAGGGGAAATTCAATTTTTTCACTCTGTTGTTAACTTATACACGGTACATGCAGACCCGAACACACACATGCACAAACATGCAACAATGGAGAGATGTCAGAGTGAGGGGGCTGCTCCTGACAAGCGCCCCGAGCAGTTGGGGGTTTGGTGCCTTGCTCAGGGGCACCTCGGCAGTGCCCAAGAGGTAAACTGGCACCTCTCCAGCTACCAGTTCACACTCAGTTCTTGGTCCATGTCGGGACTTGAACCGGTGACCCTCCGGTTCCCAAGCCAACTCCCTACAGACTGAGCTCACTGCCGCCCCCTCAGCCAGAAGGAACCCTCTTAGTGGTCACGTGTACACTCTGGGTTCCCAGGGCTGGAGAGGCTGTTATGCAAGCAACAGAGCACTGATGGCAGAAGCACTTAAGAAGTCCCGTTAGCGGGCGAGGGGTCCATCCGACTTCCCCCTAAGCCAATGCCCCTGGATCTGTGGCTCTGTGTATATCCTGTGAGTGTGTGCACCATTACATAACATCGCAATTCCCACGGTCAGCAACACAATATGGAGCTCCCTCATCACCTCAACTTCGCCTCCCTTTGAGCTAGTAAATGATTTTACTCTGTCTGATGCATCGCTCCATCCTCACTGCTGCACGCAAGTCAGCCTCCCGAGGCTCGGTTTCCCCCGCGGGCCAATTTTGTTTTGACTGTGTCTATTTAAACTTTTCCTTTGATTTCATTCCAGTTTGCACCCCTGGGTGCAGCTATTTACTACTAAAGGCTCGCAGTGGCTGAGTGAAGAGAATCACTCCTTTTTGGCAGCAGTGACCCTGATCTGTCTGCTCTATTCAATTCAATTCAACACTCAACAGACCTGAGAGCAAAGCATTTTGTCGAGGTGATGGTAGCATGCTGCTGTCCAGGGATGATAACGGCGAGGAGAGGAGAAGAGATGTGGGGTGAGAAGATAATGCGAGGAAGAAAAAGAAAGGAAACAAATGTCATGGGCGAGTGTTTCTGGAGCGTGGGAGTGTGGGTGTAAAAATAGGTTTTAGCCCTTTGAGCTACAGAGCAAACGCTCCGCATAGAAACGCTAACTCACGCAGACACTCACATGTTCAGACACACACATGCACTCACTTTCATCCATGCGCTCTGTCACTCTCTCACTCTCTCCCTCCCCTGCCTCTCTTTCCCGCTTTATCTCACTCTCAGTCACGTGCTAACAGTACAGCAGCCTGGCGAGAGTGTGCAAATGTATGTTGATGTAAAGCTGAGAGACACTTTTTCCTCACACGGCTGATAACATCTTTTTATGACTTTTAATGGCGAAAAGATGGAAACATGGCTGATGATGGACTGAACCAAGTCAACTCTCATCATCAGCATCATTGACTTTGAAACAGATGTTACAAAACCCACTTATAGATTGTCCACTCTTAGCATTCACACCTCAATAAAAGTGATTTTAAAAGGTTATAGCTATTCATTTATCTGTGTCTTTCATGTTAAAAATATCTTTTTATCCTGTCTGCTCAAACTGTCACTATATCCTGACAGCAGTGAATGAGACAGATAATCTGTGAGAAAAATCAATCAGAATAGATCAAATCAAAACAGCCAATCAGACTTGAGCAGTCTCTCACACAGCTGTCAATCACTGCTCATGAGGCTCATGAACTCCAATCAAACGGTCAAACTGGGCAGCGCTGATCAAACATGAATCAATATTCTGTTACTGTAATGTCAGTTTCTCTCCTCGAATGTTTTCAGAAACATCTTGGAGTTACTGATTGTCTGTAAAATGAGAAAGTTTGCTCCGGCTGGTGGGCGGTGCTTGGTTTTGGCTCGATTCTTTGGCAGACGGGTCACAAACTTTGAGGCAAGAAACAGGCAACAGTAACCAAAGTTTTCATGACGCCTTATCGCAAATTAGTTTTTAATGCCACTGATTTCTTTAACACATTAATGCAACATGTGATTTTAAGTTGTAGCGGGCTCAGTTTTGAAGCTAGAGTGAAGATACTGGCGTCATTAGAAGCTAGACTAACTAACCTATGGAATCCACTGGTATCAACCATGTTATACTGACTGAAATAAAAAGAGGTAATTTTGGGAAGAAAAACTGTAGGTTTTTAAGGGGACCTCTGACCTTAAGATCTGTGAATGTAAATGGGTTCTCTGGGTACCTACCAGTTTCCCCTTTACAGACATGCCCACTTTATGATAATCACATGCAGTTTAGGTGAATTTATAGTCAAGTCAATAAATATATACTTGTGTAAAGCAACATATGTTGACGACAGTATTGATACTTGATAAATCTTCCTTTAAGGTACATTTTGAACTGATCAAAAAAATGTGTGTTTAATTTGCAATTAATCATGATCAGATATTTTAATCGATTGACAGCCTTAACAATAAAAGAATCTTGACACATATTTGATCAGCGCTTCGTTTGACAGTTTGATCAGAATTCATGAGCAGTGATTGGCAGCTGCCTTTGAGACGTCTCTGATTGGTTGTTTTTATTCGGGCGTGGTGGAATCTTGAAGATGCCATTATGGGCACTAGGAGGAGGCAGAGGAACCTGATTTTTACACAGATTATCTGTTTCACATAATGCTGTCAGGATATAGTGACAGTTTGAACAAATATGATAAGAACTTCTTTTTATAAAGGTTACCAACTGCATCTTTATAGTATATCAATAATTCTGTGAAGGTTCTCATTCATCCAGGTCATATTCATTCTGGCAAAAGTTGAATCGAAGGCAACTGGACTTAGATTTGTCCCTGAAGACGTTTCGCCCCTTGTCCAAGTGGCTTCATCAGTTTGAACGCTGCAGTCTGACTAGTCCCCACTAGTCTGACAAACAGTGGAGTTAGACCCAGGTTTTTAACCTCTGTGGAAGTGTCCGCCCCTTATTCTCCTAAGACAATAGTTCGTTGGTAGAGTTTCACCTGTGTGAGTGAGTCCAACTAGTGAACGACAGTCGTTAAGGATTCAACGGGGCCAACGACAACAGTCGTTAGGTATCATGTGTGTTGCCAGTGGACGACAGTCGTTGTGTTCGTTAGGGACACTTGAGGTTAGTTTCGGACTGTCTTTGATATTGAATTTTCTTGGTACCGCTGAAAGTGCAGCATTGTAGATGGGGGATAGGTGGTGTCTGAGACCCCCTCCTCTGTTTAAAGATGGTTTTTCCAATTTAACATAGATGGCTTCCTTTACTCCTCTTTCAAACCATCTCTAGTGAAAGAGAGGATGTTAAGGACAACCACTTACCTTTTTTGGACTGTGATGTTCACTTGGATGAGGACATGAGCCTCCACATTGGGGTGTATAGGAAACCCACTCACACAGACCAATACCTTCTCTTTGACTCACACCACCCTCTGGAGCACAAACTAGGCGTTATCAGAACCCTACAACACAGGGCTGATAATGTACCAACCACCACACAGGCCCAAGCGAAAGAGCACAAACATCTAAGGGGAGCTCTGAAAACTTGTGGCTATCCAAACTGGACCTTTGACAGAGTAACACGCTCCAAGAAGACCACCAACGCAGAGGGAGCCGAGGACAGAAACAAACGCAGGAACATAGTCATTCCCTATGTGTCCGGGGTATCGGAAAAACTCAGAAGAGTTTTTAACAAACACCGAATCCCAGTGTGTTTCAAACCCGGCAACACCCTCAGGCAGAAACTGGTCCACCCCAAAGACAGGCTACCACACTCACAAAAAAGCAACCTGGTTTATGCAGTCCAATGCAGCAAGGAATGCAAGGACCTCTACATTGGTGAAACCAAACAAACCTTAAACAAGCACATGGCCCAACATAGAAGGGCCAACTCCTCAGGTCCAGATTCAGCTGTCTTTTTACATCTTAAGGAAAAGGTACACTCCTTTGAGGACAGCAATGTTAAAATCTTGGACAGAGAGGACAGATGGTTTGAAAGAGGAGTAAAGGAAGCCATCTATGTTAAATTGGAAAAACCATCTTTAAACAGAGGAGGGGGTCTCAGACACCACCTATCCCCCATCTACAATGCTGCACTTTCAGCGATACCAAGAAAACTCAATATCAAAGACAGTCCGAAACTAACCTCAAGTGTCCCTAACGAACACAACGACTGTCGTCCACTGGCAACACACATCATGCCTAACGACTGTTGTCGTTGGCCCCATTGAATCCTTAATGACTGTCGTTCACTAGTTGGACTCACACAGGTGAAACTCCACCAACGAACTATTGTCTTAGGAGAATAAGGGGCGGACACTTCCACAGAGGTTAAAAACCTGGATCTTACTCCACGGTTTGTCAGACTAGTGGGGACTAGTCAGACTGCAGCGTTTGAACTGATGAAGCCACTTGGATAAGGGGCGAAATGTCTTCAGGGACAAATCTAAGTCCAGTTGCCTTCGATTCAACTTTTGCCAGAATATATCAATAATGTTTTTTTGTGTGAAAACATCAGTCTGTAATATGAGTTTCATGTGTTCGGGCTCTGTCTTTTATCAGCTGAATGGGATTATTTTCATCTGTTCACATGCTGAACATCTGCAGTATGTTTTCAGTAGGGAAGTTTGAAGTTGTTTGGCCTTTGTGATTAATCTGAAAGTGCTGCCATAATGTGTGGTAAGTGCTGAGAGGGAACTTCTGTTTAATCATTTGTTTTATTTTTGCACAATTTTGTATGATGTTTTTAGCAATTACATATTTTAGATATACATATATATAGTATTTTTATATTGTGCAGAAAAGGTTGCATGCATGCTGCTGCTTTGGAGGAGATGAGCTCCTCTGATCATCGCTAGGAAAATTGTGGCCTGGTGGTGCGTCTAGATGAAAGAGTCAAATCAATAATTAGACACAAAAATGGTCCTCCAAAGTCCGACATCAGAGCTGCGTCTATAGCAACGGTCTGTTATAAAGAAATAACAGACCATATAAAGCTGTGATTGCCCAATCAGAATTGAGTATTCAACAAAGCTAATGGGCAGAGCTAAAGTTCAAAGGTCATTTTCTGCTATAGTTAACTGTCTGATTCCTGTTGTCTTTGCAATCCAGCGAGGAGTTTATTGTTTATTTCTGGCCCCAGCTCAGACCTACAAAGAACATGTGGTTCTTATCCAAAATTACAGACTATGCTTTCCCTGGCTGGCTTGTCAATTATTTTCACAAATGTATGCTCCAGACGTGTCCTTTTCTGCTTTTGTCTTCTGGATGCTGTATCCTAAAAAAGCTGCCAGGAAACATCATTGTTTTTCCTCACCACCTGTACTTCTCATAATAGTAGTGCAGCTACAATAAAAACTAAGTAATCAAGCAAATATGTCTATGACAAAAAGCTGAATACTCAATGCAACCTTTTCTAACTACAGTAACATGCTGGTTTACGTGTGTGTGCCAACTTTACCCACAGAATACTGGGCTTCTAGCTGTGGGCACAGCGAGCATTACTCTCATTAAGAGACTTAGCCGGCTGTACAGCTTTGGTAGGAGGCAATTACTCTGTTTCCTTAAAACTGCACAGGCAGGAGAGGTGATTACACACATTAAACACACCCACACACACAATCCACGAGATTAACTGACGCATACACTCACACCAATATCGCTTGCATGAGCACACACACGCACACACAAAGAAGTCACAACAAGATGAGGAAATACAGTTGAAATATTTAAAATCCCCAAAAAAGGCCTGAGTAAGAAAGAAGAGGAGTTGAGGGAAAAGGCTGCAGACTGGATTTATAAAAAGAGAGACATAGAGAAAGAGGCAGAGATAGAGGAGAAAGCATGAGTCAGCAGTCTGCCAGAAAGAGGGAGTTGAGAGACAGAGGAAGGGCTCAGAGGATTTAGCTATCACTGGAGCCCTGACCAAACAATCTCTGGGCTCACTTTACTGTGTGACTCTGCATGTGTGTGATTTCCTCTGCGGGGCGTACGACGAGGCCGTCCAGCTCTGAGGAATTTCTGTAAAGCCACAGCAAAGCGCTGGCTTCTATCTCTGTTTTGACAGAGATTTGCTGAACAGTTTTTGCTCAGAGCATTACATAAACGCTCAAATCTCAAAGGAACAGTTCCACATTTTGGGAAGTTCACTTATTCGCTTTCTTGTCAGGCATTAGATGAGATGATTGATACCACTCTCATGTCTGTGCAGTGTTGAGCCACAGCCAAACTGTTTCCTTTTTACACATCCAACAGTTCCAGACATACAGTAAAGCTGCAAGCAGCGATTAACGGGCCCTATCACATTCACCACGTTGGGGGTGAAACAGGAATCCTGCTGAGTGCAATGATGAATCCCTCTACTGTCTACGACAAGTGGTTTATGGGTTATGAATGGCGGCGGGGCTAAAGTGTAGGTTGCAAGGATAATCCACAAAGTAACTTGCTAACTAACCTGTTTTATGGCAAAAAAGCTGTTTTTCGCCACCACGCCACATTACCAGTAGTGCATAAAAGCGCGAACGTGCTATCTTTTGAGCACAAAGGTCTTTAGATGGTACTGACTTCCTGTTGGATTTGCGTATACCTCCTGTTGTGGATTTTCTGATACTCAAGTTAACTCAGCCAACAGGAAGGAAGAGGCTCTGGAGCTGTTGATGTCTTAACACAGACCGTTTATTGAAGCTCGATCAAGGAGAATTATCAGGCCGCCACATTGGTGTGCTCTCTGCGTGACGGCCTCACTACTCTGGCTGTTCTCTCTGCGTTTTATCCTCATCATGTTTTCACTTACGAGATCCCTCTGGCATCTCTGACCCTGGTTGCCCCAGCGACTGGCTCTAAGGCCCCTACTGCAGACACAGTTGTACAGATAACAGTAACACCCCAGATCAGGAATCCAAACCAGTGACGTCAACTCGAGAGACACCTTGACGCCTCGACCAAGGCGAGAGGAATAGATAGAAGATTCCATCACATCTCCGAGAGGGAGAGGAGTGGTCAGCACTCTCGCCTCACAGCAAGACGGTCGCAGGTTTGAATCCGGCTTGGGGCTCTTCTGTGTGGAGTTTGCATGTTCTCCCCGTGTTAGTGTAGGTTTTCTCCAAGTACTCCGGCTTCCTCCCACAGTCCAAAGACATGCAATTTAGGTTAATTGATAACTCTAAATTGCCCGTAGGTGTGGATGTGAGTGTGAATGGTTGTCTGTCTATATGTTGTCTGTCTCTATGTGTCTGGACTGGCGACCTGTCCAGGGTGTACCCCATCGTCACCCAATGCCAGCTGGGATCGGCTCCAGCCCCCCTGCGACCCCTAACGGGATAAGCGGTTGCCGATGGATGGATCTCCAAGAGGCTTTTTTGTACGCCTCTACATGTTACGTCTGCCTTACCAAATTTCATACATGTAGGTGAAACCTGAACAAGCGGCTCAATTTTTCCATCTTTGTAAGGGACACCAGTGAGCCAATTTGCCACAGCCAAGCCAGTGACCCCAAAAATATCAAATTTTCCACCTTGTGTGATGAGTGTGCAAAGGTGAACAACTTTCTGAGCACAGTAAAGCCCTCAAAAATGTGTTTCATTTTAATAATAATATTAAATCCTCTCAGTTTCATTGGGCTGCCTGACACTGTCTGTGCTCTGGCCCTAATTAAGAACAACATTTGGAGTCATATTTGTGTTCTGCACAAACTCCTGAGGGAAATATCTGTCTCTTCAGCTGCTGAACGTTGCACCATGTTCACCAGCTAGTCTCTCACTCTGTCCGTCTGCTGTTTGCTGCAGGACAGGGACCTGCTTTAAGAGCGTGAACCAAAACAGAAAGTTGAAAGTTGCTGAACTGGTAGCTTTTTATTTCTAATGATACACCTCCTTTTCTTGCAACACCTGGGAGCCCGGAGACTATGCTGCAATATTAACCAGGGGATTTATATTCACACCTAGAAATAATAAATGAGAAGTCTTTGAGGAAAAGGGAGGCAGTGTCCTCTACAAAGTCTGCTTGTGCTGATTTTATGCCGTAGCTTTAGCACTTGAGGGCTAGAGTCTACAAAGAAGAGACACTGTGCAGACTCACCCTACTTTTGCAGGAAAAAATGCAGAATGAGAGGTGTAAAGAAGAAAAATAGATAAGTCGTGGAAGTAGGAAGAAACTAAAAGTAGACAAAGAAAGATGAGACAGACAGGGAGATTGGTCGTGAAAAATATCTCTTGGTTGGCACATGTATGTATGAGTGAAAGAGAATTAAAAAGTCAACTTTTTCCTCTCTTTTTGTACAGAAAGCTGTTTGGATGAACTAAATGGACAAACAAGAGAGGAAACATCTGTCTCACTTCATCCAGTAACAACTTTGAAATTACTGTGGATGGAGTTTATCTCGAAAAAAAAAAAAAAACCCTCAATAAAACACAGTGCCAGGAATGACTGGAATTCCAGCGCTCATTAAATCTTCCAAAACTATGTGGCCTTTGGAAAATGAAATATGTGGCGTAAAAGCTGTCATAAGCATATACATAGACACTCCTTGCATGTACAGATATGCACATGAATGTACTGTTTCATCACATTCGTGGAGGTGGAGGCATAGTATATAAATTCCAGGCAGAACACAACACATGGATCTATTTAGCTTTTTTCCAAGACAGCTTGTCCAGTCTTGGAGCCTCATTGTGTGAGAGATGCAGCCTTTAGCTGTATTATATTGTATTTTAAGTCTGCATGGGTTTATGTGTATGTGGTGGGTTGAATGACTTTGTTATTTTCTCTCCGAATGTCTGCTCAGAAGCTCTTTTCTCTTGCTACGAAGTAAGTTGCCCGCAGTAGTTTTGGTCAGTAAGGCGCTGAGTCATATGTGAGAGTTGGATTCCAGACAGATGGAAGTAGTTAGGCCTGTACTACTGTAATGCCACAGTGTAACAGAGTTTTCTTTTTAACTGAGTCCAATCTGTCTCCAGCTCCGCTGCCATGCCAGATGCCCCAGTCTGCCGGCTGTGCCTCCAAAGTTCCTCCAACTCCCAGCTTCACTGTGAATGCAGTCTCTAGAGATTCAGTTGAAGCCACATACTGTAAATTAACTGTTTTGTTATTTCTTTATGGAACATTGCATCTTATGTTACTCACTGCCTTGACCATATGAGAAACAGCACACACACACAATCATGTTTCCATGACTTTTGAGGACATTACATTGACTTACATTCATTTCCTGGAGATTTACCCTTACCCTAAGTGTAACTGTTACTTGCCTGATCCTCACCCTTACCCTAACCTCAACCTAAATTTAACCTTACCCTAACCCTAAACCAAGTCCTCCTTCTAAAATATAATGTTTTATGTTATGGGAACATGCATATAGTCCCCAAAAGGAAGGCAAATCCCCACAACATGAGTAATCCACACACACACACACACACACACACACACACACACACACACACACACACACACACACACACATATAGTTGTCTTTGTGTGCTTAAAGTGCTGAAGTTGTAATTTTGTTGCCTAAACCTAAAAAAGTTGTAGTTTTATTGCCTAAAGCTAAAGAAGTTGTAGTTTTCTTGCTTAAATCTAAAGAGTTGTAGTTTTATTGCCTAAACCTAAAGAAGCTGTAGTTGTATTGCCTAAACCCAAGGAAGTTGTAGTTTTCTTGCTTAAATCTAAAGAGTTGTAGTTTTATTGCTTAAACCTAAAGAAGCTGTTGTTTTATTGCCTAAAGCTAAAGAAGTTGTAGTTTTCTTGCTTAAATCTAAAGAGTTGTAGTTTTATTGCCTAAACCTAAAGAATCTGTTGTTTTATTGCCTAAACCCAAAGAAGTTGTGCTTTTATTGTGTAAACCTAAAGACGAACCATTGTGTTTTACCTTACTTCACAACAATGGCCGGCTTGCTGTACATTATTCCTTACTTCATTATTTTCCATCACAGCCAAACTCAAGAGGGCTGTCTTTATTATTAAAGATTACCAGCTCAGTATTTGTAACAGCTAATAGCAGAAGCTTCCATCGCAGGTCAATTTGAGTAGCACATAAAATGCATGTGTGTGTTTGTAAACGGAGATGGTTAGCATCCATTAAGAGCTACTGATGGCACTCAGTGTCATCAGGTTCTGAGGTTGCGGAGGACTCACAGTTTGATATTATATAGGGCATCACGATTGCGTCCTACTGTGAACATACCTCTTTCTCTCTCTGAATGACAAACAAGGCATCATGTCAACACGTGACTGAGCCGAAGGTCCATTATTCCCTATGGATGTCCTTCCTGGAGGGCTAAGGTCCGTGGACTGTACCCCAGCCTCTTCCCAGCCGTAGAGCTGGGTTAAAAGCCTGGGTAGGTCCTCTCTGTGTGAGCTAGAAATAAATCAAATTGCTTTGGATTATTTTTAAGATATAAACAGGATAAGGGGACAATGACGACCTGAAAAAGTTATATTCACAGAGCCTTCCCTCCGTACTAAATAGGCTTGTCCAAATATGCAGTTTAAACAACCAAAGAGCAAACAGGGTAATGACCAAATGTCAGGGAGAAGAAGGTTATTGTGAAGGACAAAGTGTGGGAACCACTGTCCTACACGTTTGGCACACAGGTGAAGTTTCAGCTGCTTGACTGGTATACAGAAATACATCATCATGTTTCAGCAACTTCAAAACTGAACTAAAAACACAAATACAGAAATCTCTCATGTCATGGCATGACTCAACGATAGTGAGAAGCTGATTGAGAAAATAGCTTTTCAGGGCCTTTAAATCGCTGATATTAAACTGTAGATGTTCCTCCTGGTCAACAAAAAGGTTTCTAGAGGGGAATGTCCACAAACAAATGGAAAGATGCAACCTTGAGACAGGCCAATATAATGCATGGCTGATGGATTCCAGTTCATAGATGCACTCCAGTGATTCATTTTTGCACAATTGCACAAAGACTGGTCAAAATGATCACATCAGTGGTGTGATGTTCTGATTTTTAACCCCTAGTATGGGTCAAACTCCAAATAACCTGGATCCCAGCTTTAACGCTACCCTCCCTGACCGCTAAATGTCCATGTCGTTAAAACTCCAGACCTTCTGCTTATGATGCAGACTCTGTCATTATTTGTAGTCTCCATGCCCAGCAGATAACCCTAACATGTTCAGAACATAAATAGACAACAAATACAAAAAATCTACACAAGGGTCCATAAATTCATACCCAAATCTCTCATAATGCCTGGATATTACTGTAAATTACCCTTCATCTAAAAATGTATAGCTGGTTAACATCTCAATAGATAATAGTGCTTCATCCAGTGCACCATACTGCAGCTTTAACATTAGAAACCAGATCTATATGTGGACTGCTTCAGAGGCTATACTTCACATACATTATACAGTAGCCTTGTAATCAGAGCATCATTTGCCACGTCAGGAGCAAAATATTATGCTCAACACGCCATCTAGTGGTCTATTTGGGAATCATAATTTGGGTTTGATTTAAATCAGACTCCATCTGGCCTCTAGATGGTGATACATGCATTGATCCATATCTTGAACAGGGCCTTATGGGAAATGTACTGCACATATTCCATTGTGGATTAATGTATTTGATGCACACATATCATTGATTTTAGCAGCATGTTTGGATTTTTTTCAGTTTTGTCCGTTTAAGGAAAAACAGCTGTCTGCCCCGCTTAAGTAGTCTGGAGCTCTGCTTTGACAATATGACTTGGCAGGACTAGAAAACACCACACACACTGTCTCGTAACTGGGTCAGCGTCACACGCTCAGCTGAGAGCATGTGGAAGGACGACTCCTGCTGGGTGATATGGTAGCAACTTGTCCACTTTCTTATTATTCTCTCAGCCCTATTTCCCCCTTGTTTTCTCTATCCCAGTCTCTTTTGTTTTTCCTGTCATCCTCCTGTGTATGTCTTTCACAGTGTTGCAGTCAACAGTAACATACCACAGTCTTTATTCAGTTAAGCATGAAATATTGTCTGTCTGGGTCCAGTTTATGAACTGTGTACACACTGGTCAGGCTGGTCTTACACTGTAAAAGTAATGCACTGTAAGTTGTTTGTATCCCACAAAATCAATTTGTGTGTTCCTGCAGTTGTGAACCAGAAAATATAAAGAGCAGTGACCATTGTGTTGTCACGTAAGTAACTCCAATTTATTAGCTATTTTAAGCCAAACAAGGATTTTTCCCAAGCCTAATTTTGTAGTTTTGTCGCCTGATCATAACCAAGTCGATCTTTTCCTAAGCCTAACAAAGTTGTTTTATTTCCTAAACTTCAGGAAGTTGTTTCCTGTGAAGATGGAAGCATGTTTTGAAAAGACTGCATGCATGGAACAAGAAGAAACTGACACATGTTGTTGGGCATTCATTGGAAAGCAAAGAGGACCAACTTTTTCATAGCATATCATATAGGGCCATTTTAACGCTATCCTGAGACAGTGTCATGTCAAGTCACAAAGAACAGCGTTGCTCAGGTCAACTATACAGAACTACATTTTATTTTATTTCAAAGCAAATACTGCCAAGCTGGGTTTTGTCATTAGTTTCAGGCTGACTTTGGATTATCTAGAAAAACACAGACGAGGCAGCCTGGGATTTTTTTTTCTGTCCTTAACGTCAAGGTTCAGAACATGTTATGCATGAAGATTTCCATTACCAAAACAGGAAAGGATAAAAGTGAGTTTTCCAGTAACAGCTTGACTTGGCTGTGTGTGTGTGTGTAGTGTGTGTGTGTGTGTGTAGTGTGTGTGTCTAGGTGTCAGCTTAGGTTTGTTTAAATTAGGAGAACGTCTCTCCGAGGCAGAGCGGGAGGGAGGAGGGATGAGAAGACATAAACAAAGGAGTAGAACGTGCCGTCTGTGCAGATGGACAACAGCTGCAGAACAGACAAATACATACCAGTGTTCAGCTTCTTGTTCGGGAGCTTTTACTCCTCATACAATATACACTTCAAAATACTTTCAACTGCAATATTTTGAGTATTGTAATAAACTTCTGTATTTATTGAAGAGTCACACACACCCAAAAATTTAGCAAATCAAATCCATCAGACAAAATAAACATCACCAGTCAGTTTATACATGTATTTCCATATATAGCTATTTTACAGTATAATTTCTTGCAGTGTGTTGCTCATGGTCAGATGGAACATTAATGCCACTATACTGTCCTGTTCGTTATGTACTATAATGAGGCTTTATGTTAAACTATAAGTCATCATTGCATCTGTGAATCTCAAGCAGGAGAGGCTGGTCACGCTAAAACACACACATGACTCAGTGTGTATGTGTTTCAACAACACATTCTCAAGCCCAACTAGTCAGATACCGCGCCACGGTCACTTCAGCATCTGAGGCACACAGATGCACAGAGTACCACGCCTGCAGACCAGGGACGGTGTTTTAATACACATTCGTTACATGCATAGTGTCCTTTCAGAATAAACTTCTGTTTTCACAGGAAGTTAGGTTTAGGCAACACAAACACTCACTTAGGGCTAAAAACGTATATTGTCAAGTAGTGAAAGTCAATTGTTCGTTCCATTGCAACATCAGTGCCGAGCAGCAGAGCTACGCTTCTGCTGTTTTATACAGAAAGCGACTACCAGACAGCAGTAAAATGTCCAAGTGCATATAATAAGCATATTCATTCGAAAATGGAGTTTCGTCTCTTTGCTTCTATACTCTGGTGAGGGTTGGGAAACGGTTGTGGTTGATGTTGACTCCACTCTCGACTCACATGACTCATCAGACTGACGATACTGAAAAGTCCTGTAACTAAAGACTGATGGGACAAAATAAGCCAACGTTATTTTTAGTTTTACATGGGGACAAACACCGGTGTCCAGGTTGAAAGTCTTGTGTTTGTTTGACCCATCCACCACGTGAAGGCACTCCCATGCCAGTAATACTATGTCACTTGCTCCAACTATCGAAGGTGGCATTCGACAGTTGGACCAAGTGTGTGGATTTGCATAGTGAAAGCCCGGTTTGTCACACAGAGTCGATAAAGAGTGCCTCCGTGCGTCGGTTTCTGATGTCGAGGGGTGCTTACCAAACGCTGGTATTTGACAAGTTTAGAGTGAGAACGAGTTGGTTTCAAAGGCCATTAATAGTCAGGGGTAACCATGAGCAGAAGGCAGAGAAGTAGAGGTGTAACAGAAGGCCGAGGAAGTCCAGCGATAAAGTGAGCGTGAGTCAATAGGAAGTTGCTGACCCCAGGTGAGAACTACTGTTCAGTGTCCTGTGGGGGATAAAGAGTGAAGGAATAAGGAGCACTGGTCCCAGTTATGTGGCAGAGGAAGCATATGATAGGAGAGAAGTTCACTGATTGGTTGGTGCATCCAAAAGGGAGCCAGGGATTGTGGGTGTTGATATGAGGTCACTCAGAATCCCGCTGGACCTCAGAGGCATCGGCTCGACAGATAGGACAGGTTCGGTTAGCCTGGAAGGAAAAGAAACATCAGGTGGTGAGCGTTAAATGGATGAAAAATATACCTCAAACATAAATACTAATAATGGATACAAATACTACAGCGAAAAGTGTTCAAACTATCTGATTATTGAAGGCAGCAGATTGAAGGTCTGGTCACACCAGGGAATTTAAAGTAAATCTGCACAAATTTCAACTTCAACTTTTGTGAACTTTGACAGCCAAATTCACACCTCACCAATAGCAAGCTAGTATAGAGATATATCCATCCACCCATCCATCCATCCATCCACCCATCCATCCATCCATTATCTTATCCTGTTCAGGGTCTCAGGGGGCTGGAGCCGATCCTAGCTGACCCTGGTTGAAGGAGGGTTCACCCTGGTCAGGTCGCCAGACTATCACAGGGCTGACACATAGAGACAGACCATTCTTGCTCACATTCACACCTACAGGCAATTTAGAGTCAACAATTATGCTGCATGTTTTTGGACTATGGGAGGAAACTGGAGAACCCAGAGAACCCAGAGAAAACCCACGCTAACACGGGAAAAACATGCAAACTCCACACAGAAGGGCCCGAAGCTGGGTTTGAACCCACGACCCTCTTCACCGCTGTGAGGCACCACATCGCAGCCTGTAAATAAATATACCAATCCAAAATCATTTTGACAACATACTTTTCTGCTTCAATTTATGACCTGTTGCACCAAAACTCAACAGGAAAGTCTAGATTGTGACAAGACACACAAAAACACGATACTGATGCTAATATTAGCACAAATACCAATTCTAATACTAATAGACTTCTCTTCAGGTGTTACAAAAAACAGTTTCCCTGGATTAAAATGGGTAACTAGTCCATCATTGTTTAGCTAATTTCTGAATTGAATTTCTTCTGACACCACTGAAAACAACACAAAAGAATACGAGATACCATCTTGGAGAAAGCAAGTCATGGAAATTGCATTACGACAGATGCTCGTACACCAGCAGCTCTCACCTGCATCGGGCTGCGATTCCTCTGTAAGTCTTCTTTGCAGTCCTGTCTTTTCTGTCACAGCAGCAACAACAATGGGATTTACTGCAAAACACTATGAAATAACCACTTCATAGGCATTAGTGCTCAAGACTTGACCTCTGACCTTTGCTGTATTTGATCTGTGACTCTGTGAGGAAGCGGCTGATTCTGTCTGACGGTATAGCGAAGGAGATCCCTGCTGTCACTTTCAGAGTGTTGATCCCTATCACTTCACCATCCTGAAATACATACATGTGTGTACAAACATTCAAAAAAATGACTGGATTTCAAATACTGTCCAAGTGTTGTTGTACACTTTGGCCAATATGTTTAATATTTGGAGGCTAAAATATAGTTTAAAGACCTAAAGGCAAATGCATAGTTTAAAGGTACAGTGTGTAGGATTTGCTGACATCTAGTGGTGTGGTTACAGATTGCAATCAACTGTACAAATGTGAAACTCTCTCTAGAGCCAATGTTTGGTTTGTCTGTTCTACGGCAAAGCAACAGGGCCGACTGTGAAGGGGACACGCTCCCCATGTGGATATGAAGGGCTCATTCTAGCTAACGAAAACATGACTCTTAGTTTTAGGTGATTAGACACTAATGAAAACATAGTTATGAATATCATATTTCATTTCTGCTAATAGGTCCCCTGAAATGCCTGGAGGACGGACCCTGCCAAAATAAAAAATTAGATTTTAGATTAGAGCAAACAGTATGTGTTCCTTTAACACATTAAATACACCGTATACAGGCATTGGTGCAAAATCTTGTAATCATTTATGTAAATGCATGAAATTCAGACTGAATTTAGTTTTTACTCCATTCACTCAGTTGAATTTTTAATTGTTTTAATGTGTGGTGGCAATATTTCAAATCAAGTCACTTTGAATTATATGGTCCCAAATCGCACATCTTCACAGTACTAATATAAGAATGAGGGAGATATTTCTAAAGTACACATTTATTTTGATTTGTTGGTATTCTAATAAAAAAAGATAATTATTATTATACAACAATGAGGACTTCTGAAAGTCCCACTAATACAGTAATAATCCTCGACAATCGTAATGCCATCACAACACTACTCACCAAGTTCACAAGAGGTCCTCCAGAATTCCCGTACTTCACAAATCAGATGAATTATGAGAGAGAGACAATAACATTAATGATTCGGACACATGCAAATGACCAAAAGCCATACACAATAAAAAATCATATATATAATGAAAGAATGACCTGTGTGTGTGTTTGTGAGTGTGACTATTGCTACACAGTGAGGAGAGAAACTAATTTTTAAACAGCAGAGTGATGACACTTTTGGACATTTCCTCACTCCTTCAAAGATCTGTTTGAGGGTTAAGACTTAGTTTTAAGGTTCAGGTTAGAATTAGGGGTTGGGGTTAAGCCATAGACTGTGTATAAGAAGTGAACGTAGTTACCATGACGTCACCCATTGCTTTGTGGACTGCCATTTTGAGGCCCTGAGACTGGCATTTTGGCCGTCGCCATCTCATTTTTTGGCTGTTGCCATCTTGGTCTTTTGCAACCAGAACAGACACGAACAACCGAACAGTGAATAAGACATTTTTAGGCAACTAAAAAAGTTCATGCCCTAAAGCATCCCCTGCTTTATGGTCTATTTGACTCTAAACGAGACCATAATTTACTAAATGAACATCATGCTGTATTGAAGGAGACTTGAAACTAGTGATTGAACCCATAAACTCACAATAGGTTCTTTACAATATTTACTGAGGTAATAAATCAAGTGAGAAGTAAGCTCATTTTCTCACAGACTTCTGTACAATCAGATTATTTTTTGCAGCCAAAGGAGTCGCCTCCTGCTGAATATTAGAAAGAATACAAGTTTACGGCACTTTAGCATTGGCTTCACTTCTCAGACAGTGGAGTTTCCCACTGGGTTACGCATTAAGTTGTGATGCTTAAAGTTAGGGTGAAGGCATTATGCCAATGGGGGTTCAATACAGTGTGTGTGTGTGTGTGTGTGTGTGTGTGTGTGTGTGAGTGAGTGTTGGTGAGCTTACATTGATAATAGCATCAGTCTGGATGTAGTCCATGTCTGAGTCCTTGATGCCCAGCTCCTTGCCGTCTCTCTGAGCGGTGCTGACGATGCCGGTGGTGACGGTGTTCTGCAGGGCGAAGGGGCTGCCAATAGCAACCACAAACTCCCCTGGTCTCAGATCAGCTGAACGGCCCAGAGACAACACAGGGAGCTTCTTCTGCTCCCACATGGACACGCATGGATCAAACATATCAACACAGACAGGCACGTGAGATGGAGACATATAGAGAAAATGCAAACTTTATGAAAGGCAAAATCTGCAAAAGGGAGACAGAGAGGGAAACGAAGAAGAGCGCAATGCTTACAAAACTGTCCAAGTATTTGACATATGGGTGTGAGAATACACACATCAGCGCAGCATCTCTGAGTCACAGAGCTGGTGTTTAGGAAAGTATCTCACTATGAATGTCTAGCAGAAAACTGCCAGAACTTGGCATAGACGTTGTGTCAGTATGTGGGTTATTGTGCCATAGTGCAGAATGTTTTTTGTATTAGAAATGTCTGGAATATAACATGTTTTTTTAAAATTGCTTCAGTATAGATGAAGAGAAAAGAGTTAAGACAATGATCATGATCTGGCCTGGATTGGATGGAAATGCTCTCACCTGAGGATTGACCTTGATCGTGGCGATGTCCGCCTTCCTGTCTACATCTCTGATCGCAGCCTCGTACGCGTCGCCGTCGTGGAGCTGCACACGCAACTGGGGCCTCCCCGTCACCGTGGCAGCTGTGGTTACCACGTGAGCGTTGGTCACAATCACACCTGAATGGGTTACGATGAAACCGGAGCCACTGGAGAGGCGCACATGGCGACCAAACAGAGGATGTCTGGAGACAGAAGGAAGGAAGTGCACAGTTTCCATGACTTTTGAGGACATTAAATTGACTTACATTCATTTCCTGGAGACTTACCCTAACCTTAACTGTAACTGTTACTTGCCTAATCCTAACTCTAACCTCAACCTAAACCTAACCTTACCATAACCCTAAACCAAGTCGTCACCCTAAAATATAATGTTTTACATTATAGGGACGTGCATTTTGTCCCCAAAAGGAAGATAAGTCCCCACAATGTGGCTGTATAAACAGATTAATGTCCCCAACCACATATAGTAGAACATGCGCCACACACACACACACGCACACGCACACACACACACACACACACACACACACACACCTTATGAAGAGTTCAATGTGGACAACAGCAGGTGCTATTTTCTCCACTACGTCAGCGATGAAGTTGAACTTGTAGCGGGGGCTGCTGGGATGGACAAGGGAACGACCTGTACTGACATGAAGAGCGCACTGTGTTAACATAAACACACACACACACACACACACACACACACACACACACACACTGA
This sequence comes from Pterois miles, assembly GCA_947000775.1. Classification (NCBI taxonomy): domain Eukaryota; kingdom Metazoa; phylum Chordata; class Actinopteri; order Perciformes; family Scorpaenidae; genus Pterois; species Pterois miles. Next base: position 1,598,998 of record CAMQGK010000253.1, read on the forward strand.
CAGGATTTAATCACAATTTAACACCAGCAAGTTTTCATTTTTCCTTGAAAATAGGGTGCAATAAGTCAACTGTGTTGTACCCTGCATTAATACTGCATTTCTAGTTTACATTTCAAGAAATATCCTATTCTTATTTATACTATTCCTGCATGTATTTATATTTAACACTTAATGGAGCCCACTTCTCAGGATATCCAACTTACTTATTTGCACTGTGGTTATATGTTATACAGTATATCGTGTATTAATGCACATATTTCTTATTCTTCCCTTCCTTACTCTTATTTGTATTATTACTTCTTTTTATACTGTGAACATAATTTACATGTTACATATTCCTTTATTTCTATTTTCTTATATTTCTTTATGTTCATACAAGAGCAACATCAATAAAGTGTTTCTGATTCCAAAGTATGTTAAAAATAAACTTTTCCACATTAAGGATTATTTTCATTGCTATAATACACCAGAAAACAGTGAAAAATGTCCATCACAGTTTCCCACAGTCCAAAGTGACATCCTCAAATTATTTTTCTATCCGTCCAAAAAGTCACTGTTCAGTTTTCAGTGATACCAGAATCTGAAGAAGCTGAAATCAGAGAACATTTGCCTTTTTTGTTAGAAAAATTGCTAAAACAATTAATCGATTGTTAAATGAAGTTGCCAGTTAGTTTTCTGATGATCTAGCCTTCTGATGGATAAACTGACTAAGTGTTGGAGCTCTAATAGAGATATTGTTTTGAATGCCCACCCTATTGTTTACACACAGTTTCACAATTTAGTTTTCTTTTGTGGTGATTTGATGAGACAGTAGCACTGTACATTTTTTGATACGCAACACAAGATCGCATTGCTGCATAAATCACACATGTATAATGTCATTTAGCATGCTTTATGATCATTTTATTAATTTTTTCCACCCTCCGGACTGTAGGACCTCTGACCACCCAAAGCTGCCCTACCTGCCCCCGAAGGCGCACAGGGTCCTTTATGCGCTTGGTTAACTGCGGGTCTCCCCTTCTGCTCAGCTCTCCGACTGGCTGCTCTCATCTTACACACATTACCGTAAGTTTTCCCGTCGCTTCCGCACACTCCGTGCTCCGTCTTACACCGGCAGACCCCCTTCGAGCCTCGCCGCCTCCCTTCGGCGAGCAGCTTGCACTCCAAGCCCTCCCCGCAGGGCAGGTCGTTCTTGCGACCGCAGGGGTCTCCCTCTTGCGGGGAACACGCCAGGCAGCAGTTACATCTATCCGGGACGTACCCGCCGGGACAGCTGGGGCTCGGACACGAGCTCACGTCGCAGCGGGAGGCGCACTTATCAGAGCGCACAGCTCTGGTGAGGTCGTGCGTAAAGAGAAACGCCGCTGCGAGTAAAAGAAGCTGCATTGTGATGAGTTTTGACAGCTTCAGACAGCTCGGACTGATTCCTTATATCGTCATGTCTCCCTCCAAATGTTTCTGTGTTCAGACCCTAAATAAATAAAAGCTGCTTATATACTGTACACTCTCCTCTGGTCACTCCACACATCTATGGTGCTGTTTGGAAAACGATTGGGCCCGTGACGCTCGTGTTCTCAGCTCTCTGTGGATTTAACTCATTGCCGGTCATGAGTGTCAGCCTGCCTGCATATTTTCACAGCCTGGTGATTGTAGCCGACTTTGCTTAGTTCAGAGCCGGGGAGCAACTCATGATATGAAACTGGTCATGAACACCATCTAGTGGAGAGAAATCATAACAACACCACTGACTGTAAAAGCAGCCTGTCAGTACTGATGAGTTTAGGGCCTGTACATTCCTCCACTGGTCTACAGCTTCCCTCTGAAGCAGAGCCTGTTGGCCTACTTTAATCTAAATTAAATTAGGCCGGTTATTTTGCACTAAACTGGTGAATGACTTTGAAACATGTACATAAAAGGAAAGTCTGATTTTATTTCAACCAGTGTCAGATATTCTAAGACATGTCCCAAATGTAAAAAAAAACCCAAAAACCTAAGGATATTGTTTTAGTAATTATATTCACGTATCATTCCTATTTACTATAGATTAAAACTCACATGCATGGCCAGAAGAAGAGTTTGGGTTACAACAGACAGGGAGGGAGACTTCGTTCTCTGCTCAGTTGGACATTACTTCTCTGTATCTTTACACAGCAAACAGTAAATATCATAGTAAAATCATAGGCTGTGTAAAAGAAGTGGATGTAGTCATCGGGACATCATTCATTGGTGTGTGGACTGCCAATCTGAAGCCTCGAGTTCAGCTTTTTGGCCGTCACCATCTTGGTGCATCCAGAAGTGGCAGAAGAGGGTGGAGCTAAGTACAACTCAATGCCGAAAATGTCTTTTTCGGCACTGGGTTGGGTTTCGCCAAAAAGGTTATAATTAACTTCCATGAGCTGAAAACACACTGTGAAAGGGTTAAAGTTGTAAGATGAAAACATGAAACTCCCAGACCGGACAACGTCATGGTAGCGACCCATCAATCACCAGGTAGCCACGGCCTAACACATCCTGTGCTTCATGGTCTATTTGACTCTAAATGGGACCATAATTTACTAAATGACCATCATGCTGTGTTGAAGGAGACTTGAAACTAGTGATTGAGACCATAAACTCATGTTTACAATGTTTACTGAGGGAATAAATCAAGTGAGAAGTCGGCTCATTTTCTCATAGACTTCTATACAATCAGACTTCTTTTTGCAACCAGAGGAGTCGCCCCCTGCTGGCTGTTAGAAAGAACGCAAGTTTAAGGCACTTCAGCATTGCCTTCACTTCTCAGACATGGAGTTGCCCACTGGGCAAAATAAGTAATAGTTGCCCTATGCCCCCTGCATGCATCTGGTGTTAAAGCTGCCTTTCTTATATCTGGTGTTATTTGTCTGTGTTACCGTGTTACGGTGTCATAAGAAGGAAAAGCACAGGTGTAAATTATACATTATATCGGTGATGGCTGAATCCCAGTTAGCTGCTTCAGTTTCAGGGTCCTGGTATTGTGCATGTTGGGGCATTTGATTAGAATGGAGCCATCGTTGACAGTAATAGTAATGCCTGTGCTTTTCATACTGTCAAAAAGACTTTGTGCTGTGAGAAAGGACTATTGTGTTGACACTTACCTCCTGCTTGTGGCTGTGAAGCACCAAATTCTACAGCACTGACTGTGCTGAAATCATAACTCAAGATACAGGCCAGTTTTACTCTAAATATGGTCGGAAATATGTGGAGCAAACTGCCCCCCGACATTCGTACCATCACCGAAGTCGGCCTTTTTAAACCGAAGTTAAAGACCCACTTTTTAGACTGGCGTTCAACACTGACTGCCTTGTCTTTTATTTATTTTTATTCTACATGTATTTATTTTTGTTGGTCCCGATTTATGTACTTTTTAAAGGCTTTTAACACTGCAGCACTGGAGCGCTTTCTTATAGAGTTTTTATGTTTGAGTTTATGTTTTTATATTTAGTTTTTATGTTGTGTTCTTATGTATTGTTTCATGGCTTTGTTGTAAAGCACTTTGGGAGCCTTTCAGCTTTTGTAAAGCGCTATACAAATAAACTTTGATTGATTGGAAAAAAATGACTTTTAACTGTTGTTTAATATTAGTCATTATTTTAGAAGACCTGTCAGTTACTTTGGGAGTGATGGACTCCGAATGCTGCTTTTTGAATTTCAGCATACAGACTATTTACCACACGGTGGCAGTGTGAAGCTGCTGTGTCCCCCTACTTCTTTCCACTGCTGCTCATATTGCAACAGATGTTTTCATATTGTATTTCCTCTCCAGATGTGTGTTGCTGCGCAAACGGACGAGTGTGTGTGGTGACACTTTTCACTTACTTCACATCTACCAGTGTCGTGGTAGAGGGGTAACGCTGGGGCGGAGTATGCGGGTGGGTGTTGGTGCACGTGTTTGACTTGCACATGCACGTGGAGATGTTTTAATGAGGGCAGTTCAATTATGCACATGTTTGCATCCACATGACAACATCTGCTCATCAGTTGATCCATTAGAGTGATTATCAGCCTAACCTGCGGCACGAACTTCAAGGATGTGGATCTCTCTACTGCATGGAGGACACAGCCGTGCTACGATGCTGTCCGGTTTTACTAACACTACTTTTTACAAGGTCATTGATTACCAAGGTGTCTCTGTAACCATGGTGATAAACCATACTAGGTGGTTTATTTATTTATTTCATTGGTTGATTTGACAGGCACAATACTAATCCCAGATGATTGTTGCTTCAGTTTTTTTTTTTATATTAATGTACAAATAAAGTATAAACGTATAAACATTGATTTCTGATCCAGTATTTTCAAAGTTTGCATGTATAATGACATAAGGGGACATAAGAGGTTTCAGAGCTGACCGGGCAGCCTGGCCCCAGACAGCTACACTGTACAAAAGATGTAGTCATGTGCATATATGGTTGCAAGATCCCATGAAGGCTGCCCAACTACAGACATTCATACTATGACTTAGGCAATCATCAGGATTGCATGTAAAGGAAGATTTCAAAGTAATTCTGATAATCTGCATACTGCATCTAGACCAGGAGTGTCAAACTCATTTTGGTTCAGGGGCCACAAACAGTCCAGTCTGGTGTCCAGTGGAACAATAAAACCACTGCATAGTAACCTATAAATAACACCACCTCCAAATGTTCACTTCCTACTAATTAAAAAGAAGTACCAGAAGTATATTCTGAAAATGATCACAATTAATGAAAAATCCAGCCCACAATACGAATAAAGGTGCATTTAACTGCAAAACCTCAAATTCAACTTAATATCGTGTAGCTTTGGCTTACTATGTCAAAATATTGCCTTGAAAAAATGAAAATCTCAGTTTTCACATTGAATATATGTATATATATAGCTTTGAGTTGTATCTTTTAAGTTTGACTCCCCAAGTTTAAGTCAAAAGTTTAACTTAATTCTCATAATTATGACTTTCTACGATAACTAATAATAAATCTGACTTAATAGCTCATCATTTTGGCTCCCTACGTCATATTTCATTTAACTTAAGTTTGGACAAGATTCATGTTGAAAATCATAAATGTGACAAAGTATTTCAGAATTGAGCCTTGAAAAATTAAAATCTCATATTTTCTGCAATTTTTACACTTTGCAAAGTGGCAGGCCGGTTCTGGTCCTCGGGCCGTATGTTTGACAGCCACGATCTAGACAGCATAAAGATGTCTGTAATCTACTTTTATGAAGATTGATTGCTCCATAAGTGGTTTAAAAATGCCTGATTTCCAATCATTCGAGGATAAAATTCAAAATACTGTCAAAAATGAGATAAAATTCTGATATTTAACACCCTACATCTACAATGAATTCAAAATTTGTTTATTTATTTTCATAAACATTGGAGCTGTATTCAGCGAGACTTTACTGTTTATACCAAAATGTTTTCATGCACTGTGGGCTGAATGTTTGATAATTCAAAAATCTGGCTGGATCTTTGATGGAGGCCAGTCTGAAGATGTAGCATCGCAAATCTGGTGTCACTTGTTTTAAAGTTTTAAAGTTTAGACAGTTGCTGTCGTGCCACCATCAGAACTATAGGTACACAAAGCTGACCAAGTCTGGCATAGGACTGGACCTGTGTGCAAAGTTTGCTTCAATTTTCATGCAATGGGAAGGCAGATTTCCTCAGATGAAGAAGCCATAATGTTATTAACAATATTCATCACATTCTCTGCATTTATTTGATCTGTTGTTGTAGCTTTGTAATGTTTATATTTTATCATAATCACGTTGTAAAGAGTGTTGTCTCTTTTCTCAGTTTTCTGGTTAGCTTAGGGTAGCATTTTAACACAGACGGTATGACAGAAAAGCAGGTACGGGCTGGTTATTCCACATTTGAATGTGACAGTTATTTATAGCTCACGTTGTCTTGTATCACCGCTCCCCTCATTAGTTAATTATTAAGAAAGGTGCTGTCAGGTGTGTGAAAACTGTCACCCAAGACGTCTCTGCTGAACACGCCTTCATCAACAACAAACAACATTCAAATTTCCCAAATTTTATTTTTCGTCTTTTAAATATACAACTTTTCTCGTACAATCGTTGAGTTGGAATAGAAATCTCAAGATGCATACATAAGAAAACACGACGGCATCGAGCAGGTGTGAAATATCGTCCTCCGTTTTGTACTTCCTCTTCATATAATGTGTCAGAAAGGGCACGAGGTTCAAGAGAAAGCTGCTTGTCAGCAATTAAATACGTGTCAAACAACAAATACATTCATTGTTACAGCATTCACTCGTACTGAAATGTTTTAGGAGCAAGAATCTGTGTAGAAACTGTAAACAGATTACATTCAAGCAACGTGTTTATTACTAGTCCTCCTTCCCCAGATTTCATATTCAAGTTTCAGGAATATTTATTTTTCTTGAGGCTTTTAAATATTCCTTCCACAAACAGATTTTGGCAGTAGTGAGAGTTGAAGACACTGGGTCTGTGTTTGTTCAACAGATGTGGTTTTGAAAAACTAACAAAAGCGGTTTGACCCACTTCTGTAGAACAAGTCAAACACTTTCAGCGGTGTGGGTGCACATCTATATTTTAATAAGTAATCCTACAAGGCAAAGCAAATAGTGTGGGACTTTATCCCAGACCAGGATCAACGCTGTCCCAGATTTTAAGAAAACCACTTTCTGGAGAAATCTGTGAAACCAGTTCTTTAGATTCCCAAACATACTGGACCACAGTACCATTTTTAAGTACTGCTTCTTTGGCCATTAGCACCACTAAAAGACCTTGCAATAGACTTCAGTAGGTACTTAAGGTGGGTAAAAAAAAAAAAAATCCTTTCTACCTCCTAACAATAAACAAAGCCTACCCCTGTGGCAAAGCTGATTATCCAATGAATTCACCATGGTAACCACAAACAGCCCCAAGGTCTCTCGGAGACACTGGTATGCCAATCTCTCCAGTTCGCCATGTTTCTCTGGGCTCTCTTCACAAAACAAGGAATGGGCCGAAGCCAAGTTTCTTCGTCTTACCATCCGTGTCTTCCTCTTCCATTCCTCTCCTGCCAAAGAAATATGAGCAGTCTCCAGTGCGATATTCACATCTTCTATATCGCTTTCTGACTTCAGGATGAAAAGAAAAGAAAAAAAAAAAAAAGCGCTGTTGCAGAAGTCTCTCCTCGGCTGCCCTCCTCATCCATCTCCGATTACCAAGAGGAGAAAAAAGGGGCGCTTGCAGTGGAAGGTTTGCGTGAAGGCGTTGCCGAGCGTGACCACGCGTCCCTGGCCGCCTGAGCGGCTGCGCTCCACTACCACCCGGGGCATCTGCACCAGCTGGATGGGGCTCTTCCCGTCCTTAAGCGCCTGGGTCAGGTTCAACACCTGGTGATAAGCAGGGTTCATGATGTATGACATACAGAAACCATCAGTACTGTTGCACTGGTTGCACTTGCGATTGAGGTTAACCCTCTGAGACCCGCAGGATGGCGGGGGATCCCAACCGACATTACTGTCTTTCAGAGGCTGTAGCAGGTTCAGGTTAACAGCTGGATGTCTCCATGTCATGCTAGAAATTTTCAGAAAGGAGGCTAAAAAAGGCTCCAAACTTTCATGGCTATTTTCAAAGGGGTCCCTTGGCCTCTGACCTCCAGATATGTGAATAAAAATGGGTTCTCTGGGTAACCACGAGTCTCCCCTTTACAGACATGCCCATTTTATGATAATCCCATGCAGTTTAGGACAAAAAACATGCATTTTTTTGCATGCAGTATAACTGTTATTTTCACCTATTCTAGAAATGAGTTTGAATATTGTGTGAGATGACGTTAGTCCCCATAGTAGCCATTTCATTGCAATGAAACCATTTTTTGAAACTTGACCTCACTGTATAAAATGACCTTTGGTGACCTCTAGGATAATCACAGCCTCATGAAACTCTACAGCCACAAACTAGAGACCAAGAGCATTCAGAGGACGGATGCTCGACATCCAGTCGCCAAAATCTCCAAATGTCAAAAGTTTTTGAAACCAAATCACAGCATGGCTTTTTCTGTGGTGTTCCTCAACGTCTTGGTGTCTTAATGTGGTATTTCAGAGGAATTTTTGATAATTTTTTTATCAATTCTCGAGTAGCAAATAATGGTTAAATTTAGCACCAAATCTTTGTAACAATCAACCAAAAATTGCTGCAACTTATGAGATAATAGAGCACTGGAACAACCATGATATACTTTTATCATAATGTTCTAAGCCCTTATATACTTTCACAATTTATTTAAATTAATCAATTCATGTATATTTCTGATTTATGACACAGTGCTGAGCTGGATCTCAAATTAATTTTCAGGTTCTCAGCTTTCAGACGATGTTCACCACTTCTATGAGACATTATACTGTTGACCTGCTATCGCCCCCTAGAGACCTCTGTACCCCCCTAAAAAATACAAAAACTGGTCTATTGTGGGTCTCAGAGGGTTAAAGGAATATTACACCCACAGAGTGACCATTTGTACATCTATTACTCACCCCATGTTACCTTGAAATCTTGAAGAGCATTTTTTTTTCTCGCATGCATCCATGGTGAATGGAGAATCAAATCAGAGAAAAGTCTCGACATAGTGAAGTAAATAAGGTCCATCTTTTGATTCTCCGTTCACCGTTCAGGCATTCGAGAAAAAAAAAAAAAAATGTTTTCTTTAAGTATTCAAGCTAACACAGGGTGAGTAATTGTTATGCAAAATAGTCATTTTGTGGGTGAAGTACTCCTTTAAGCACCTATGTGCCCTGCAATGGACTGGCGACCTGTCCAGGGTGAACCCGCCTTCACCCAATGCTAGCTGGGATCGGCTCCAGCCCCCTGCGACCCGGGAAACGGGAAAAGCGGTTGACGATGGATGGATGGATGGATGGATGGATGGATGGAAATCTGAACCAACATGGATTAACTTAGTCTAATCTACAATTCAACAATTAATCAGTGAAAATAGTTAATTCTCTGTCAAATTTATAATTGTTACGGCTTTGACCTATGTAAACATCATGCTCAGTGGTCACTAATCCAGAGGTCTGGGGTAAAAATAAAGCAGAGTTAGAGATGAGGAGCAGAGTAGACACAGGAAAGACGAGGCGAGGCAGTAGACCGGGGTGGAGGGTAGTGATGAGTAGGGCACGAGAGAGAAAGGAGAGCAGTTAGGATGTAAAAGGAAAAAACAAAATAGAGGATGCAAATACAGAGAGGCTGACTGAGTCAAAATACTCATTAAACTCACCTGTCCCCTCATAACGGACATCTGCCTCTCAAACATGGTTTTATCAAAGCCCTTATCCGTCTGAGGAGAAAAACAAGAGGTGTGAGGTGCTACTTTGATGACAGACAGACGTTTCTTTACATAACTATTAAAGAATCTTAAGTTATGAGGCGGTTTGTACCTTGAACATCTCATAGAGGTCCTCACAGAGGTCCTGGACAAAGTTCATGTCAGAGAGGCGGGACAGCACCAGGTCTCTGGTCTCCTGGGAGAAGGCCACCTTAGCCTGGGGGAGCCATGCCCAGTGGAACGGGTCTGACAGGAAGAGGCAACAGTCAGGGTCGTAGCCAGGGTTTGGGACTTTCATGGATAATATTAAGCAGGGGGTCTGGGGATGTTTAGACTTTCAAACACTTCATACATTCTGGTGATTTCTGATGCACCAGTTTATGGTGTAAATGTCTATTTCTTTAAAGGGAAACACAACGCGGCAGATGACAATTCAAAATATAATGTAATATAATGCAGTAAGGCTCTCAGGCATCCTGTAGAGCTTTCAAATATTTATTCTCCTGCAGTTGATCAACTTTAATGTTATCTCTGCAGAGGCGTGAGTTACTCTTCTGTCTTTTGTTTGGGGAAGTAACCTCTTTAAATGTGCATGTCACACTGGTTCACCTCAGTGATAAATTAATGCACTGAATTCATTTGCAAACCGCTGGATTTAAAAAGCTCATATGTGTTTCAGCAAGATTTCTGCACATTAAAAGTATATCACACATACAGTACCTGTGTTCTCTGAGAAGTCGAGAATAAAGTTGTAATAATATGAGAGAAAAGTTAGAATACTAACGAGAATAAAGCTGAAATTTAACGAGAATAAAATCACTATATTTCATGAAAAAAAATACCTGCCTGCCCTATAGTCTGCTGTGCTGTCTGAGAGACACTAAACCCTGTTTGAGACTCTGGTCTCTGCATGAGACAAGGTTTAGGGGAGTGGCTGTGTGCTGTTCGGGGTGCTCTGCAGCTGATGAAATTATCATTATCGGTTGTAGAAATCAAACGTCAGACAGCTTTTCATCTTCACCACCACAGATAGCCGTCTTACTGATAGCGGTCAGTTTTAAATCGGTTTCACATCATACAGATGCCGAGAAACAGTGGGCTTTTAAGGGAATATTTACAGGGTCCGGACCTTGGTGACCTAATAGCTGGCTACGGCCGTGGTAAGTTAACTATTCAATGGACAGAACATTAAAATAATAAAATAAACAAGCAGAATCACTCTTTTGTTAAGACCTCAGATGGGTAGATTGATACCACTCATGTCTGTAAGGTAAATACACTGAAAATACAAACGCAACACTTTTGTTTTTGCTCCCATTTTATATGTTCTAAAGTCAAAGATCGAAGACTTTTTGTGTGTACACAAAAGGCCTATTTCTCTCAAAGATTGTTCATAAGTTTGTCTAAATCTGTGTTAGTGAGCATGTCTCCTTTGCTGAAATAATCCACCCCCCTCACAGGTGTGGCGTATCAGATTAGACAGCATGATTATTGCACAGGTGAGCCTTAGACTAGTCACAATAAAGGTCCACTGTAAAATGTGCAACCGGATGTATATTGTGACCAGCCTAAGGCACACCTGTGCAATAATCATGCTGTCTAATCTGATTTAGACAAATCTGTATTTTAGAGAAATAGGCTTTTTGTTTACATGCAAAAAGTCTTCGATCTTTGACTTCAGCACATAAAAAATGGGAGCAGAAACAAAAGTGTTGCGTTTATATTTGTGTTCAGTATATGAAGCTACAGCCAGCAGCTGGTTAGCTTAGCACAAACACTGGGAACAGGGAAACATTACGACTGGCTCTGTCCAAAGGTAACAAACATCCACCTACCAGCACCTCTAAGCTCACTAATAAACATGTTTGTTCATGTTATATGTTGAGTTTTTTCCCCCTTTGGAACGAGCCAGAATAGCCGTTTCCTCCAGTTTTACAGTCACAATGCTAAGCTAAGCTAATGGTCTGCTGGCTCTGGCTTAGTGTTTAGAAAGTAAGTGCACTATTCCTTTAATTGATAATAATTTTCTAATTGAGGACAGCTTTAAAATCTAAAAAAATCTAAAATCTAATTTGTGTTTCACATAATTACTAAATTATTATTTTTAATGGCAATGCCATCATTGTAATTTAAATAAATCATTTAATCATGCTGTCCTCTAGTAGCGTGTGATGGATGTGTCATTTTGTGCTATTTCATAGACTAAATGACAAAAATGTAATTAATTCAGGATGAAAGTCAATAACTGCTGTTATTAGCGAGGACAAGGCATTGACAAATTCAGAACATGAATGGAGAGAGGTGAGGGAGGAAAGAGACCAACATACAGGCTCTCCATTCGTCCGGGTGTTTAAAGGGGAAGGCCAGGCCGTTGTCGATGGCTGCGATCTTGATGCAGGAGTCGGAACTGCTCTCTGGCCACTCTGCATCCTACAGGGAGGGGAGACGACAACCGACTGAGTGATGAATGATCGCTGACCGCACTAGTCATTGATCACTGTCGAAAGGCCTGATTAATTGGGACAGATGGATGACAACCTTTGGCTCATTTATCAATGCATGGCGAACAATGACTGATGATGGGGAGTCAGACAGCGTTCTGGTTGCTGCAGCCAGCGAAGTCACTGAGGCACTGGTTTGTTCCAGACCTGTAATAGCCGAGCTATTGTCTGTCCATGTGGGCCCCTGTGTGTCCTGCATGTGAATGAGCGACAGAGCATCAAGTGTGTGTGTGTTTAAGCTTTTGTGTGTGTGTTTAACCCGCTAAGACTCACAGTATCGCAGACGACATGGAATCCAAAACCAGCTAGCTTGTCGGGAAGGAGGCTAAATAATGCTCCAAAGTTCAGCTAAATCCTGGCGAGGAAAAACTGGCATGGCCATTTTCAAAGGGATCCACTGACCTCTGACCTCAAGATATGTGAATGAAAATGGGTTCTATGGGTATCCACAAGTCTCCTCTTTACAGACATGCCCTCTTTATGATAATCACATGCAATCAAATGTCTTATTTTCACCTATTCTAAAAAAATGTTGAGTTTGACTATTTCTGCATACTGGGTTTCCTAAACAGTCTTAGAATTGCATAAATTGGGCATCACTGTAAAACTGAGACTCTTGTGGATCCAATGAGCCCAACTGCATTAATGTGTGATGATGTTGGTCCCCACAGTAGCCATTTCATTGTAGTGAGACCATTTTTTTTAAACTTGACCTCACTGTATAAAATGCCCTGTGGTGACCTCATGAGCCTCGTGATTTTTACAGCCACATACTAGAGATCTCTAGCATTCAGAGGATGGATGGCTTTCCTAGCTAGACTGAGCTCGCCATCCAGTCGCAGAAAAACACAGTTCTTGCAGAAATCTCAAAATGTCAAAAGTTTTTGAAACCAAATCACAACATGGCTTTTTTCTCTGGTGTTCCTCAAGGTCTTGGTGTCTTAATGTGGTATTTTACTGAGATCATTGATGATTTTTATTAATTCTCTAGTGGTAAAAAAAAAAAAAATGGTTAAATTTAGCATCAACTCAAAAATTGCTGCAACAACTTATGAGACATAGCAGAGCATGGGGATGACTCATATACTTCCATCATGAGGCTCTAAACCCTTATACACATTCACAATTTATTCTAATTAATAATTAATTTATTTATTAATTCATGCGTATTTCTGATGTATACCTAATAGGCCTGCACAATATGATTACAATCTGCGATGTGTGCTAACATTGTTCAATATTGCAATGACAATATGACTTACGATAAATATTGAAGTGTGCATATTAGCTATACATGTGCATTTGAAATATAACTAAGCTAAATGTTGTTTCTAGAGCAGCAACAGTAATGTTTACAACAGCAAAGGCACCATAGAAACTCAATATCTCACTGGAAACAATCTAAAACATTAATAAAATAAATCACATTCCTGAGTGAAGTTTATTAAGACTGAAGAACACAAATCAAGTCAGTATCAGTCCTTCCTCCTGTCCTCTGTCAATCAGTAGAAGTCCTTCCTCCTGTCCTCTGTCCTTCCTCCTGTCCTGTCCTTCCTCATGTCCTCTGTCCTTCCTCGTCCTGTCCTTCCTCTGTCCTCTGTCCTTCCTCCTGTCCTGTCCTTCCTCATGTCCTCTGTCCTTCCTCCTGCTTCCTCTGTCCTTCCTCCTGTCCTCTGTCCTTCCTCCTGTCCTCTGTCCTTCCTCCTGTCCTCTGTCCTCCTCCCTCTAACACGCTGTGCTTGTGTAAACATATTGTGGTGGATGCGAGACTAAAGACAGAGCAGATTGAAATATCGCTTACCTACATGTTTAATCGTTTCATCATGTTTATGCTTTTTGAACAGGTGTGATGACATATCTCGGCTTTACGCTCGCAAAGTTTTATTTCTCTTACTGACAGTAACGATCATAGATGATGTTAAGTCCACCTTGGCCTCTCTGATCAGCTGTTCGCTGACTTCCGACACAGCAGCAGGGAGAAGATACAGCGTGGTAATAAACACGAGTCTTTAACCTCAGAGCCCGTTTATTACTGGATTTCCTCAACCATCCCGAAACATAATGATGATTCATCACGTTTCAGACGACCATGTTCATATCGCGATGACAATGAAAATACGATTTATCGGTCAGCTCTACAACAGCTTGACATACAGTGCTGATCTTCATTTCAAATTAACTTTCAGGTTCCCAGCTTTCATTTCTATGTGATATATACTGCCAACTTGCTATCTCCCCCTGTTCTCCCCCTAATAAGACAAAAAACGGGTCTATTGTAGGTTTCAGAGCATTAAATTAAATAAATATTGTGGTGCAGCAGAGACGCATCATATTCTGCTGCAAAAATCACCATAATCATTTTAATATGTTTTTGAATGAAAATGAGAATAATGCTAAAAATGATAATTCCTTCTAATACTGCATTTGCAATATCAGTCGAAATAATCGCAATTACATATTTTGTCCAAATCGTGCAGGCCTAGCATCAAGTAGGGGGGTGTGTGTGTGTGTGTGTGTGTGTGTGTGTGTGTGTGTGTGTGTGTGTGTGTGTGTGTGTGTGTGCGTTTGTTTGTTTAAGCTTTGTGTGTGTGTTTAACATGACCGGCTTCCCACAGTGAAAATGTATTTCAGCAGTTCCATTTCACAACACAGGGTGAGAATCTGTTGTGTGAACACACCCTATGTAAATCTTAATTTAAGGTCACCTTTTGTCCCTCTCCTTCTCCTGGCTTCTCATACTTGATCAACCAGTTGTCATTTCCTCGATCTGAAGAGGATGACAAAGAGAAGATTTCATTAAGAAGACAGGAAGGTGGGGAAAGAGCACAGCTATCAAAATGATGACAACCATGATGAGGAATTAAATGTCACACACGAGTGACCTTACAAAGAGGCCAGTAACAAGTAACACCAGTAACAACGGCTGTAAATGGCTAGTGTGTCAAGATTAACTCACTTTCGTAAAATATGACAAATGGCAGATCAGTCAGTGTGTAAGTTGAGTAAACATGGTGTTTAAATGTCAGCGCAGACACAGCCTCACCTGTGTTTCTGATAACGTAGTCCAACACTACCAGCCGCTCAAACTGGGACTGCAGCTGCTTCCTGATGTTCTCTGGCAGAGGTTCTGCCTCAAAGCGTCGCAGCCAGTAGTCCGCTTCACGGTAGCCCTCCACAAACAGCTGAAATGAGCCCACCTGGAAACAAACACACCGCATCACATACAGTATAGTCGGCAGCTTGTTTCTATGGTAATGATGTGGTGGGGTGATGTAACGTGAAGTCGTGACGCCAACAGGCTGAAATGTCAGCAGCGCAGGACGGTTGAAACATGAAGACAACTTCCTCATAACTACTTCCTGAACACATTCTTTCAGCCACCTTTTCACAACTTCTACAAAGCTATCAATTATCAAGAGGGCTGTCTCGGATGAGAAACAGGAAGTTGCACAAAGCACTGTTCCATGTGTGTTTGATGAAATACTAAACTTTGTGCTGGATGCGAGTACAGCAGATTCGACAAAAAAAGATAAGAATACACAATGACAGTTTGAAAGACCCTGAAAAAAAAGAACACAATTTGAAGCCGAGATGACATTTATGGTTTTTCTGACCTATTTATTTGAATAAAACTGTGTTTTCAGGGAGTGTGACACGATTCCTTTCGCTGTCCTTTGCCAGGGCATGTCATAATGATGAGACAGCACACATTGGCATTAGACCATGAAGGGTTAACACTGTGTTACCTTGGGTGGCAGGCCCACTCTGTGGAAGCGTCGCCCCACTTTGGGAACTTTCTCTAAGGCGTACTTCTTCCCCCTGGATTTGGCTCTATCGATGGCGCTGTAGTGGAATGTCTCACTGGCCAGATACACCACCTGATAAAAAAGGAGGATGCTCAGTTACCACTGACTTATAGTTATGACCGCCATATAAGCACCGCCTCGTGGTTGTATGCCTTCGCCAAGCAGTCAAGTTGTAATTTACATCCATGTCTGTCTAAAATGTCATCACTTCATTTTATCCTGTTAGACATGTGTGAAATTGAGTTATGGCCAAAAATGTGAGGTCACAGTGACCTTGAGCTTTGACCACCAAAATCTTATCATCATCTTTGACTCCAAGTGGACCTTTGTGCCAAAGTTAAAGCAAATCCCTCCAAGCGCTCCTGAGATATTGCATTCACAATACAGATGTACAGAAATACAAACGTAGGGAAGTACAGACATACAGTACAGAAAACCTGAAAACAAAGCAAATCTCACATCTCCATCCTGGTCCATTCAGTTGTTTAGAATTTAGTCTGGTTTCAGTCAAACTGTACTGACATGCTGCAAATTCAAAAAATGCAATAGCATGCATGCACTCTGAGGCCCCACCTTGGTTTTCGGCACCACTCCCAGGCCGAGCTTGGTATCAACCAGTGAGGCGGCAGCCTCTGAGAGGTAACCCTGGTTAGGCAACAAGCAGCCTCGGCCGAAACAACACGGACAGCACAGCTAGTGAGAGAGGTAAAGAGAGAGAGGGTAACCAGGAAACTTTGAGAAAGCTGTTTATAAAAACAAAATTCCTGATTTAGATTGTTGTGACACGTCTGCTTATACTCCTTCAGATTGTTTGCACAGATAGAGTGTGACAAAGGTCCTGTTCAGACCTGGCATTTACATGCATCTTGGGTGATCCCATCACATGGGGACAGCTCTAAGGACAGGTGTGAATGCGCTCAAGTCAAATTGAGATCCAGTTGTTCAGACCACATTTGGAGGTGGTGCAGGACGCGTATGGCCTCATTCTTTTAGCGTGTAGGATATAACTACTGCGGTCTCCTGCTGGTGAAAAATAACAATGCATTTGATCTTTACAAAAGGGAAAGATGCAGGCTACGTGTTTATTTGCATATAGAGTTGGGAAGTGAGATCCAGTCATAAGGGGGTCACTCGACACGCATGTGGAGACGCATTCTAATGCCAGGTGTGAACAGACAGGTTAGAGCTGCCCACTTGTGATCAGATCACACAAGATGCTAGGTCTGTACAGGGCCACAGTGTACCTTGTGAAAATATTTGGTCCATTTGGGGTTCAGGTGACCGTAAGGTTCCTCTGACTTTGGTTTGAAAACACCAATGACTTTCTGTAGAAAGAAAGAAAAACGTTTAATTTGGCACATGGCAGACAATGGGAGAACACAGAATACAGGAGAAACTAGTCATTTTTAATTTCATGGGACCTTTAAAGAACCACATCTAACGTTATAAGCAACAAATGCAAATGTGACGGCGACGGCGCTAACAAGTTAGAGATCAATACGTTTTCCCTGCAGCGTACATTAAACTTGTTAATGTGATGCTAACCGTGCAAGCTGGCTATCTGTTATCAATGTGAGCTTCGCTGGCTGCATTATTCAGCGAGTCTTCACTGTGAATTCCTCCTCTTGTGATCTTTCCAACTCACCTCACCGCTCTCTGCAGCTCGAGAGCAGTGCAGAAGCACTTTGTAGGGAGCTCATAGTACGCTAAATGTCAAAAAGCTAGCTACACTTTCTATATGAGCAGCATAAAAATGAATGAGGAGAGTGAATATATAAAGCTTTCTTAAAACCAATATAAAAAGCCTAATGTATGAGGCAGTAAAGGCCCCGTGGTCCTCTGTCCCCTCCTCACCCCTTTTGGGTCTTTGACAAAGTAGCTCCCACTGGAACCCTGGGAAATCCTCTCTGGAAAGACGCCGTTCTCCATTGCTTGTTCCGCCCTTTGGATAATATCTGCAAACTCAGGATCATCAGGGAAATGGTTGAAATCTCCACTGCTGGTACCTAGAATAGGAAAACAAAAGTTCAGATTAATAATCATGTTTACATTGTGGGCAATCGGACACTGATATGGTAAAATAGCAATGGCTTTTCTTAAAGACTGGACTAATGATACTGCATAATTATGCAACTTCTAAAATGAGGGTGTCAGTAACAATGTCGAAGCAGTTTGGGAAGGAGGGTACGGTTAAGTCCCGAATGGACAAAAAGAGTGTGAACTGGTAGCTGGAGAGGTGCCAGTTTACCTCTGGGTGCGAGGGCCCGAGAAGGCACCAAACCCCAGGGGGGGACCCCCCCTCCTTAATTGTTTTTAAGAAAAAAATTAAAAAATTTTTTTTTTTTTTTAAATAGGGCGGACTGTGTGTAAGTTTTTACTTATATAAACCTTTTTCAGTCGTGCAAAATGCATGAACAGGTTGTAACCTAACCTAAAAAATAAGGTCAGTCTGTAGACCGCATTTAATGTGAAGAATGCCAGCCATTTTTTTATAGGAAAATCCAGCAGATGTGATGTCATTCTTGCTCGCGAGCGCCTTTACTTTCAGCTCAGCTACAGGGCTAACGGTGTGTAAACATAGTTAACATTCAGTTACAAATGGAGTCCACTAACGCCAAGAAACGACCAGCCTGCACTACAACTCAGACTTCAACACAAACTACACAGAAGCACAAAACGTCGGGCAAAAACTGGTGCTGTGGGAGTGGTGTAGGTTATTCTGGGGAATAGAGCCAGTGCGAAGAGTGTGTCAGCACATATGAGGTGAGTGGTGAAGTGAGAGAGATAGAGCAGCAATGAGTGTTTGAGAAAATGGGTGAGCAGCGGAGCAGAAGAGTTAATTCAGCTCTGTGAATATCAAGTGAATGTACAACGTAAGTTTGTGCAGGAATAAATGCTGCAGCTCCTCAAGACCAACAGAGGTTTTCCGTGTCTTGTTTCCCTGCTGCTGAGCGAAGTAACGGGGGTTAACTCGAGTAACGTTAGCGACTCTGACCCAGGAGACCAAAACTACAGTGTCTCCCTTGTTCCTTCTGACCACGATCGGGAAGCTGAGACAGGAAAAGTTAACACTAGTATCAACATCAGCTGGATCTTCAGTTCATTTAGTTGGTCCGTTTGGTAAGCTTACATTACCGCCAAGCATGTGAAATATAGTGATATTGTGGTTTTAGCTGGCTAATGTTGCAAACGTTAATCAGAATGATGCCTGTCAATCACCTTCAGACGTGAATTCATTGGTAATAAAGTTTCCATGACAACGTTTGACGTAGCATATAAACTGCCATGAAAGACATAAAAAATCTTTTAATCTGTGTATGATAGCGGAAAAACAATTATTATACAACTATCATCTTCACAAAACCTATTTAAAAATAAAAAGAGGATATTGCTCTAGTTTTTACAAGTGAATACAAGACTGTAGTAAGATCAGTTTTTATGTATGAACAAAATTTACTGAAAATGCTAACTGAATTCAAATAATGTCAATATAAGCCTACCTACAGATCTTTTCCATCTAATGTTTCTCCTTAAATTACCCACCCATTCAGTCCACTGTGTCCTATCATGCACAGCTTGTATGTGAGAGGCAACTGCAGCCATCGGTTCATTCTCTAAAGCGCTTATCCTGTTCAGGGTCAGGGGAGGCTGGAGCTGTTGCCAGCACCCACTGGGTAAGAGGTGTCACGTACACCCTGGACAGGTTTCTAGTCCATCACACACATTCACACATACGGGCTGCTTAGAATCACGAATTCATCAAACCTGCATGTCTTTGGACTGTGGGATGAAACGCACACAGGCACAGTGAACTGCACACACTAAGGGTCCAGTGGGAAAGTGGATTTAAACCCAGCACCTCCTTGCCGCGAGGCGACACAGCTGAATGTGTGACTCGTCAGAAAATGGCGTTTTCTATCGCCTCACAGATCTAAAATTATTCTCTGGATGAGACTGTTCTCAGACGGGTGCTAATTATTCCTTTGATGAAGGCCCAATCATATGACATGACACGTTCTAGCGTCTCCTCCTCACACGGGGAGGAACAGTCAGCTGACAGAGTGGCTCCATATGCTCGGTATCAGTCCCACCGAAGTCACGGTGGGATGCAAGGGACCGACACAGGGAGGAGGGGGACAATGGACAAAGGGATGGGAGCACAGTTAATGTGCCATTTGATCTGAGGTTGCTTTGAAGCTGATTCACTTGAAGGGGAGCTGAGAGAGAAGCTAATTAAAAAGAAGGAAGGGGAGAACAGAGGGAAGTAAAGACATGCAAAAATTACATCAGGGACCTGGATTATTTAAAAAGTACATACATGTCAGGATTTTGCTAGCCATGTAGCCCACCTACACCTGACCAAAGACATTAAAATGTCATCATCAATAAGTCTGTTTAGAAAATTCAAACAGTCTTTAACAGGGGGACTCTGTTTTTGCCTTCATGTGTAGTTCATGTCATATCATCACTGACATTGCTCTTTAAAAGCCATACTAATCATAGACTGTATATAAGAAATGGATGTAGTCAGTGTGATGTCCCCCATTGGTTTGAGGACGGCCATTTTGAAGCCTTGAGTGTGGAATCTTGGCTGTCGCCATCTTGTTTTTGTTTTTTTTTTTTGTAACCAGCAATGACATGAAATGGTGGAACAAAGTAAAACCGAATGCTGTGAAAAAGTTGAATGGGACCATAATTTACTAAATGAACATGCTGTACTGAAGAAGACTTGAAACTAGTGATTGAGACCATAAACTCATATCTATAATGTTTACTGAGGTAATAAATCAAGTGAGAAATAGGCTCATTTTCTCATAGACTTCTATACAACCAGAGGAGTCGCCCCCTGCTGGATATTAAAAAGAATGCAAGTTTAAGGCACTTCAGCATTGACTTCTCTTCACTAATGCTTTTTTTATGTTTTCCAGGTCTGTGCATGAGGTGCACCTGAATGTAGTGCTAGGGGCTACCAAAATAATGATTTAAGTGAGGCTGCAAGTCTAGTTTAAACTACAGTGCTGTGAAAAAGTATTTGCCCCCTTCCTGGTTTCTTATATTTTTGCATATTTGTCACACTTAAATGTTTCACATCATCAAACAAATTTTAACATTAGACAAAGATAACCCGAGTAAATACAAAATGCAGTTTTTAAATGGTGATTTTATTTATTCAGGGAAAAAAGCTATCCAAACCTACCTGGCCCTATGTGAAAAAGTAATTGCACCCCTTGGTAAATCTTGAATTGGCTGTGATTAACCACATTTTTTGGAAAGCTGATTTAATTACACTCGCCACACCCAGGCCTGATTACTGCCAGACCTGTTGAATCAATAAATCACATAAATATTAACTGTCTGACAAAGTGAAGGAGGCTAAAAGATCTCAGAAAGCAAAACATCATGCTGCGATCTAAAGAGATTCAAGAACAGATGAGAAGCAAAGTCACTGACATCTATCAGTCTGGAAAGAGTTACGAAGCCAGTTCGGGTCGGTGTCCATGATTCAACAATGAGACAGAGACCGGGCAAAAATGCCATCATGGGAGAGATCCAAGGAGAAAACCACTGCTGACCAAAAACAACACAAAGGCTCGTCTCACATTTGTCAAAAAACATCTTGATGAACCCCCAGACTTCTGGGAAAATGTTCTGTGGACTGATGAGACAAAGGCTGAACTTTATGGAAGGTGTGCGTCCTGTTATATCTGGCGTAAAAATAACACAGCATTTCATAAAAACATCAGAAAATGTCCAGCCATCAGTTTGTGACCTCAAGTACAAGCACACTTGAGTTCTGCAGCAGGACAATGATCTGAAACACACCAGCAAGTCCACCACTGAATGGCTTAAAAGAAACAAAATGAAGGTTTTGGAGTGGCCTAGTCAAAGTCCAGACTTCAATCCGTGACATGACTTTAAACAGGTCGTTCATGCTCAAAAAACCTCCAATGTTGCTGAATTAAAACAACTGTGTAAAGAAGAGTGGGACAAAATTCCTCCACAGTGATGTAAAAGACTCATTGCTAGTTATCGCAAATGCTTGATTGCTGTTGTTGCCGCCAAGAGTGGATAATCACAAGGCCAGTTATAGAGATTACCCCTAAGAAATTAAATTTGATTGGATTTTAAAGGGTGGGGGTTTGAGGGGGGGGGGGACGTTTTGTATTTTGTTTGTGGAGTGAAGTGTGGAAGGGTGGATGTGGGGTAAGAGATGTAAATAAGAATTTAAAAAGAGGAAAAAAAGGTTAAGAAGGGGGAAGGAAGGGAAAAAAAAAAGGGGAAAAAAAAAGAAAAAAAAAAAAAAAAAAAAGGGGGAAAAAAAAAAAAAAAAAGGGAGGGGGGGGGGAAAAAAGGAGAGAAAAAAAAAAAAAAAAAACAAAAAAATGCATTTTCTATTTACTCGGGTTATCTTTGTCTGATAATAAAAGTTGTTTGATGACTTGAAAATTTAAGTGTGACAAATATGCAAAATATAAGAAATCAGGTAGAGGGCAAATACTTTTTCACAGCACTGTATAAAATTATTAAAATCATACATGTATTTTGGGTTTCTACAAGAAACGTTTACATGCTTTAATGTTCAAAAAACACATTATTTGTCATACTATCTGTCTTAATATACCTGTATTCACCCTCTGTCTGAAATGTCTCTAAGTCCCCCTCCTAAAAAAGCCTCTGATTGGCTTACAAGAAAAATATGGTACACATTTGCAAAGGAGGTTGACATGCTGTGGAGAGTATATTCTAACGACCCTGCATGTGACATAGGAAGGAAAGCTAAATGTGAATGGCTTGTTGAAATGCATGTTTTCTGATCGAACAGTGACTGGGTTGTCTTAATACACAGTTTGTGGGTTGCCAGGAACTCAAGATACCAAAACGAATGTGCACAAGCACCCAAAAAGTGAGTTTTTTCTGTCCCCTGTACCTAATTTCCATTAAAATCTATATAGTTTATACTACTGTATATACAGTAGTATATACAGTAGTATAAACAAGCAAACTATTAAGTGACACACAGTTTATGAGTCAAGATAACTTGATCCTGATTTGGAGGAAAATATGCTGTGAAAAAATCTGAGTCCGAGTAGTAGTGACCAATCACGTTCGAGCATGTTTTGGTTGCAATGCAGGTAAACGGTGACTGTTGAGAGCAACACATTAGCGGGGAAATGCAATCTCTGAACCCACCTGCTATTGTCTGACGATGGTTTTTATTGGTTTAAAATGACCTTGTAAACTGGCTAGTTGTGAAACAATCCAGTAGCACACCTCGTCAATTTAAATCAAATGTCACAATATTTCAGACTAAATACCTCGATATCGATATTGCAGTGACAACAATATCGCTAAATTTCCCAGTCCTACCCATTACCTAGTATGAGATGGGTCTTTTCCCTGAGTTAGGCCACTATGCAGTCAACAGCCACCCCCTGAAGCTGAAAAGTCTTCTGATTTGTGTCCAATTAGCAAGTGATTATTTATTATGTATGCCGCCATGGCTCAAGAAGTGTGACCATCACGAAGGTATATCATGGGTGGTGTGCAGGGAAGCTGATAGTTGTTTAAAAACAGCTCCGACTTGACTTTAATATAGAAATAATATGGTGTCAACACAAACCCAAAGATAGATTGGGATAAAGTACCGCAGGGCGCCTCTGATTTACAACACTATTTCTCTGTGTGAGACAGAGCTGACACAATATTTTATCTTCATCGTTTAATTTCCAACAATAGAGTCGGTGTGTTTATTCAGCTGTCTCGCCTGATGACGGATGTATGCTTCCACTGGATTGTACTGCTGATGAAAGTCTATGATAATGTCATTGTGCAGTGTGACTGCAAGAGGCAGGAATCTCTCTCCTCATTATTTTCACCCCACTGAAAGCTGAAGTGAAAGTAAATACACATGTATAATTCCTCTCTCCCAAACTCCCTCTTCATCATCATCATCATCATGCACTGTACTGAAGAATGTTTGCATGTCTGTGTGTTTGCTTTCACAAATGCATTGTGCATATTTAATGTCCACCTCTCAAGCCCTCGGTCGGTCAACAGGCCCAGCACACCCTTATCGCAGCAGGAGTGCAGCTTGTGATGTCGCAACACTGCACCCTGAAAAGAGTTACTGCTACAGACGTGTGGCCACGTTGAGCTTTAAGGCCCTGACACACCAAGTCAGCCGTCAGCCAGTTTGGGGGCATCGGTGTGCATCTGTCAGCCTAGTTTTTACGGTGGCTATTTTTTCTGTTGGCTCTTGTCTGTCCATGTCTGAGGCTTTTTGGCCGATTCAGCATGTTGAATTGGCGGTGGAGCACGTCGGTGAGAGAAATCACTCTGATTGGATGTTCAGCTTAACAGAATCAGTGCACAAGAGAAATGGAAGTGAGGAAAGCAGGTAAAGTCAGAGGAAAAATAAAGAATGCTTTTTTAAATTTATCATCTTCATCTCATCAGATCATTCCAATACGTGGATATTTTCCCAACAAAATTGCTGCCATACGTGGTGAGTGAGAGTGGTATGAAAATGGTTAGTAAACTCTGCTTTGTGTCATGTACGTATCACAACAACAGCTAGTATATCCGCAATCCTCGGTCTTCCCGTTAAGCTGCTTCTATGACAAATACAGACCACCATCACATGCTGGTGTGGAGAGTTATTTCCTCTGACGCAGGCGCAGAATGTACATGCTAACTGGCCGTCAGCTGTAGTCTTTGCGGTGTGTTCAAGTGCAAATTGTTGGCCAAGACAAAGGCGACATGAGGCGACGCTTCAGCTGGCCATCAGCGCTGCTACTTCATTGATGTCGGTTTGGTGTCTGGACCTTTACACACAACTTTAAATCAAACTTGTTGCAAGCTCATACTCTTGATTCATCGGTGCTTTACTTACTGAGAACTTTGTCCTATGCTTAAACAGTTCACATGATTTAATGTTTCAATATTTTGTGGAAGTTTAATCTAAGATAATTTCACATTGCTTCCTGCACACTGCAGTCACTGGTGAAAGAAGACAGCAGGAACAGGAGGTGAACCAAAAGCTCAGCACATTATATCAATGTAAATTTTAGCAGGAAGGACTCGCATGGTTTTGAATAGAGGTGGTGCAATTTACCTCCTAATTTGTAATACATTGGATAAAATGGTTGTAAATCTAGACCTGAACACCATTATTCTAAAAGGCTAGAGGAAATGGGACACTAACACCTGCGATTTCAGGCTCAGCATGTCTACCTGTGGCCTAGATTTCTGCCCCCGATAGAACATGGTCAAACAATAGATCTCAGCAGACGAGAGAGAGAGAGAGAGAGAGAGAGAGAGAGAGAGACCAATAGATGTGAATATAAAAGGAACAAAATGATGAAGTGGGTGGTATGAGTGGGAGTGGTGTTAAATCCAATTAGGAGTTAAGTCAGAATGTGTGCTGCTTCCATGGTGACTATACCACCTTTTCTTTGTTTTCCACTATACCATTTTTCCTCTTTTTATAGTCCGAAACAAATCTAGTGATGCCTGCAAATATGTATGTCTGACAACTGATGAGCCAAAAAAAAAAAACACAGACAAAAAACAGATTCTGTTCACCTCCTTTTTGAGTTGATACTGAGGAAGACATCTGCATGGACCTAAACACTTGCCTGATGGCATTAACACAGGCACATTTTTAAAAACACTAAGGTGTTTACAGTTAGAGTCGTTCTGATACCAATACCAATATTGGAAATGCGTCCGATGCTGCCCAAAATTCATGATCAAGTATCGGTGAGTATGCCAGTCTATAAACCGATGTGATACAATAATCCTAAAATCTACTTATTTAACCGGACATCAATTCTTCTTCGCCGCACCAAAACGGTAGCCTTCAACATGCCATTACTATGGGTGTATCATGGCTGCCACTGGCAACTACTGTTGCAGAGCAGTGAAAAGGTAGTTTGTCATGTGACATTAGCAAAACAACAACAGTGTGGTGCTAGTGGGGAGTGTGATGGTAGTCAGAGCAAGTAAAATGTTGATATGTACAGTATGTAAGGCTTCCGTGTTGAGGAGTGACACTAGTTTTGCCAATTTCAACTCTGCAGCAGCAAACGCTGAAAACCACAGTCTAACTACAATAAATTCCACAAAGATAGCCCAGAAGAGACAAAGAAATGCTGTTTATCACGCTGGTAGGTAATCTGTATTGGGCGACACTTTCAAGTACATGTATCAGAATCGATACTGGCAAGGAAAAAATTATATCGGAACATCTCTATTTACTGTGAGGATGTTTTACAGTTACTATGACCTGTACTTGTGGCTGGACTTGCATGTCGTGTTACTGTTATCAGGTGAAACTGCCAGCTCCTATCATCCACAGCGATAATAACATCACTTATTGAATCAGCTGACAGTAAAACACACAGGGCTGGCATACAGGGTACAGAGTCCATCTCCATACAAATACAAGTTTAAAGCAGCAGTAGGCAAACTGGAGTAAATATGATTAAAGAAAGTTATTTTTATAAAATGATCACTGTATCCTGACAGTAGTGCATGAGACAGGTAATCTGAAAAAATCATGTTTTTTGTGTCCTCTGGTGCTCCTAATGGCATCTGCAAGATTTCACAGACTGGAGGAAAACAACCAATCAGAGCAGAGCTGGAGCCTGCAGTCTCTGAGCAGCTATCAATCACTCCTGATCAACGATCAAACGATCAAGCGAGGCAGCACTGATCAAATAGGAGTCATAATTCTGTTACTGTAATACCTATTTCTTGCATAAAATGTTTTCAGAAACATATTCTTGTGCATTGTAATATGTTTCTGAAGACAGTTTACGCCTAGTTTGACTGCTTGATTGGAGTTTGCGAGTGATTGACAGCTGCCTCCTTTGAATGAACAGCCAATAGGAATGCTCTCTCTCTCTGAAATGACCTGTGATTGGCCAAAGTCTCCCATGACAGGCTAGATTTATTAAAAGCCTGAAAACAGAGCCATGAGGATGTACAGAAGTCTAGTTTCCTTTCACAACACTTGATTTACAATAAGATGAAAGATTACTATGAACTTTTTGACTAATGACGCCAAAAATATTCTGCCTGCTGCAGGTTTACTGCCTTCAATGTAACATGAATGCATATGTGGATAGTTTTAATAACAATGACAGAGTTTGCTTTGAATCTGGGTACCTTTCTACTCTGCCTGGGGCAAGAAGTTATTGATTTATTATTTTATTATTTATTATTATTTTAATATCCAAAGCTTTGTTTCCCACAAATCAGGCACTGCAGGGGCCCTTGAGTGGCTCCCAGTGGAGAGCCACAGTGAAATGGTTAACTATTGAATGACATCATAACGTTTTGACCACGTTGCATTGCCTGTTATCAGTACACCCAACAGTAATCAGTCATTTCGCACTGACTGAACCATATGCGACAAAAAAGCTTATGTTAGGACATATCCTGATATACTGAGCACGCGTTCCCTGACCTACTTTAACTGCTCACTTATGTACTTCCTTTCATCATATCTCAAAAGCACTGATCCAAAATAATTACCTGGGGAGGCCAGGGTGTCTTTATCCGACGACGAGCTGTGTCTGTTCCGCCTGCTCCTCTTCTCTCGTACACCCCGCGGAGACGACGAGCTTCCTGCTAAGCACGGTAACAACAGCGCCTCTTCGCCGGAGCCGTCCGTCTCCAGCTCGGTTAAGACGCTTTCACAAGAGTCCGAAATACGAACGGCGGCCCCGGGGCTCGCCGCAAGTCCCAAACCAATCCTGTTCCTGTCAAATAATACCTTTGGAGGGTCCGAGGAGTGAAAGTTACACTCTGAAGCAGGCACCGCTGTCGCTCCGGTGTCCAGCCCGGGCTCGCTGGTCTCTGTCTCTGTCGGGTCGCATTCTGACATCATTGTTGCTCAGTTTAATACATGCAATTAAATGTACATAAAATGACACCGACTTTCACTTACGATGTCAGCCTTCCATTTTCAAGTGAGTCCGTTCTTTTCAAGAGAGTATAAACCTCAATTAAATTATTGGAAAGCAGCTTCCTTCACCGATATGTCCACATAATCCGTCAAGATAGTCGGCTCTGCGCTGCTTCCTTGTTGGCTCACTGCGCATGCGCATCACGAATGAACACCGTTGGCTAAAGTTGCATTCAAGTGCTCCGTGTGAAGTCCGAACTCCCAAATGTGACGTTGACAATGAGCCAACAGTTTATGGAGGACCACAAGAGTCACGTAAATACGAATAGAGCATTTAATTGATTACCATCAACATCCATTAATATATGTGTAGGGAAATTCACAAAATCACAAAGTATTTAATTATTTTAATAGGAAAAATAATTTCCAAATGAAATATTATATACATATATACATATGAATGAATACAAGAATAAATACATGGAAAAATAAATGAATAATGTCTTCCAAAGGCCTGTACTACGAAGCAGGATTTTCAGTTAGCGAACCTCAGGGTGAACCCTGGGTTTTCAGTCCTACAACACTTCATGCTGGGGTAGATAGCCATGGTAAGTTATGCTGAAGCACTAACCTGCTCCAGAGCAGTTTATGTTCCAGATAAGAGATCAAAATGTATAAAGCACAGCCTACTGACCAATCAGTGATAATAATACACAAATATGAAGAAGTTCGTTATAAACCAAGCTAAAAACAACACAGTTTAAACTGACAAATGCAGAACTGAATTTATGCTGTAGGTACTTACTGCTTTGAATTATGTTTTTTATATTTATTTTTTACTTGCTAACAAGTATGTTTCACACCGTCTGAGACAGGGACACAGCTGAAAGGCAGCTGAAAGTCAGACACGCCACAACTTTCCTTAAGTGCACAATGAAGTGTAATCTATTACTCCACTTCATGTCTGACAGTTATGTAGAATATATATAACAGCCCCATCTAGATGACTATATTTGAATTTGAGTATTAAATTCATGTCTGTTAATTTACACATTGACCCGTCTGTAATTTTTCTTTTGGCAGCTCTCCTTCCTGCATTTGGCAGCTTTAACTGTGTTACCTTTAGCCTGGATTACATGTGTAACTTCTTTGTCTAATATTATAGTTTGCTCCTCGTTTGTAAAATATGCCGATCTGCTGCCAGAAGACTTGTCCATGGCTGTGATTGGTGAGATCCTGCAAACACCACTCCTTTTAAGTGCACACGCCTATGACGAGATTGGGAAAACCTGGGTTGATTTACCGAGTTGATAACCAGTATCGTAGGAACACTTAGCGGGATCTCGTTTGTTAGGGTTAGTGGAGCCAGATAATGACAAGATACCCTGGGTATGTTGCACTTGATTCGTAGTACTGAACATCCCACCTTCATGTGTATTTTGTTGCTGATGCTGAAATAAATAAATAAATAAACTGACCGCAGCTGTGCAATACTGTGGATGGCTATAACCATGATACTGTGATGGAGAGTTTTCAAAGACACACTGAAACATCTTGTTATCTCTCTGTATGGGATTCCCAAGGAGCTCTGCATCCATTCCTCTCCTTCCCACTTCCCTGTGAGTCTGCATAAGACCACATCAGGTGACAGCCAATCAGAGAGCCTGCTACATCCCATGTGGCCAATTTGCATTGATTCAGCTCCTTTTATTAGAGGAGGACCAAGACCAATTAAATGCGTAGAGTAGCTAATGTAGGTTTTAAACCAAATATTAGCTTTACAGTGCCAAAAAAATACTTCGAACATCAACAACAGACAAGTAGGCCTAAGTTACAGACAATTATTGGAGGTATAATGTTGCCTAGCTGTGATGGCTTTTTAAGTCAGTTGGTTTGATAATTAGGTTCACCTGTTGGCTTGCTTTGAAACCGCTTTCTTCCCTCCACTGTTTCTCTATCTCTGTCACTACACTACTAATTTATAAAGCTACATTAACTTCAGCTAATCACAGTCAACCTATTGCAAAGTTAAGCAACTTCGACACTACATAACATACATTACTTGTTTAGGTTTAATTATGAAGAATTTCCACAAATCTTAATACTTAAATTAACGTGATTGAAAGCTGCAGTAGGCCGAATGTTTGTGACATCAGTGGACAAAACTTCCATAATAACGTTTCAGCATATTGTAATTCAAGTGTTCTGAGAGAAAACTAGACTTCTGCACCTCCTCATGGCTCTGTCTGTGACGGGAGACTTTGGCCAATCACAGGTCATTTCAGAGAGCGAGCATTCCTATTGGCTGTTCATTCGACAGAGGCAGCTGTCCAATCACTTGTGAACTCCAACCAAATGGTCAAACTAGGCAGCGCTGATCAAATATGAATCAATATTCTGTTACTGTAATGACTATTTCTCACATAAAATGTTTTCAGGGACATATTCTTGTGAATTGTAGGATTTTTCTGAAGACAGTTCAACTCTGAAGCTGCCTCTATTGAATGAACAGCCAGTTGGAACGCTCTCTCTCTTTGAACTGACCTGTGATTGGCCAAAGTCTCCCATCACAGGCTAGATCTTTTAAAAGCCTGAAAGCAGAGCCATGAGGAGGTGAGGAAATGTTTTCAGAATCACCTTGTAGTTACTGTTTAGCTGTAAAATGAGAAAGTTTGCTCCGGTTGGTGGGCGGTGCTTTGTATTTCCTCAACTAACCTCAACATGGCAGCTGGGTCACAAACTTTCCCAGCTAAATAGTATCCTGCAAGATGTTTTTGAAAACATTTTACACCAGAAACAGACATTACAGTAACAGAATATTGATTCATATTTGATCAGTGTTGCCTAGTTTGATCAATTTGATCAGAGTTGGTGAGTGATTGACAGCTGCGTAGAGGCGGCAGGCTCCAGCTCGCCTCTGATTGGTTGTTTTCCTCCAGTCTGTGAAATCTTGCAGATGCCATTAGGAGCACCAGAGGACACAGAGCAACATGATTTTTTTCAAATTATCTGTCTCATGCACTACTGTCAGGATATAGTGACATTTTATAGAAATACATTTTTTAAATCTTATTTGCTCAGCTCTTTCCTACTCCAGCTTTAAGGTGGGCAGACTGTTTTTTTATTTGATGTGGTTTAGACTTTAATAATCAAAAGCTACGCTATGCTACACAAAGTAATTGTATTGTGATCATTGTCCCACCCCAAAAGTGTTCAAGACACTTCAAGCATACTGCCTGCCTATTCATTCATGTCACTGCTTGCCCTACTTTGAAATGTAGCAGTAACTTTTATAACCACTAGATGTCGACAGTGATGCACAAATCTGTGTTGAGTCCCACGCAAAGTGACCTTTCCTCAGAAACATACTTCATTCATTCATTTTTTTTTCTTTGATGTAAACTCCTTAATTTGTCTGCTCCTTATCATGTGTCACCATTCCTAATGTTTGTCCAGCCGTAGCCTAATACTTCTTGACCTACTCACTGAACTTAAGGCTGGGGCCACAAATTGGCCTTTTTCTGGTGCAGCCACCACATGGAAAGATATGGATACATTCTATTAAGCTCCTCTCTGTTTGGACTCATGGTTGATTAATGCGGGTGCAATGCGTTGCCAGGTTTAATAGAGGGATTTTTGTTTCTCCATTTCCCTTCTCCCTTCCCGTCTGCCTTATAAATCTATAGTCTCTTTCTCTCTTCATTCAGTCCTCACAGTGGCCCTCAATCACCTCGCACTCTCCACCACACCACGCTCTCCCTTAACCCTCAGCCCCTCTCCAGCTGTAACTTGGCCCCTCCACCATCACCACCACCCCTCTCCCTAATAAGAAAATGTAGCTGAAACACATGCAAATGAGCAGTCAGCCAGCTGGTATCACAGCAGTCATGTGATCTATCAAGGTAGGGGGTTAGGGGGTGAAGGAGACATGGAGGGAGCAGGGAGAAGAGGAAGGAGGGTGAAGGATGAAGGAGGGATCTGGGGGGATGAGAGGGAGACGGACAGGTTCAAAGACATGCTAGAGAAACATACACAGCATCCCTCTGCTAGCTCTTTGCTAGATGTTGAAATAATCCCCCAGCCGTCTCTCCTTTTGTCCATCAGCTTTCTCCATACTGTCTCTGCTTCCACTCTTTACTTCTGTATCCCTCTATCCTTCAAGGGCGAATACCTGAAATGTCACTCGTGTGACACATGACACTTTACAGGGAAGCACATCGGCACACTGCTTTCTCTGTGTGTGTGTCAATGCACTTCACCCACCAGTGGGTGACAAGCCCCTGCAGCAGTCAAGGCACAGTGCTTCAGGGGCAGTGGTGTGCATGAATGTGTGTGTGTGTGTGTGTGTGTGTGTGTGTGTGTGTGTGTGTGTGTGTGAGATCCGTCTTGGCTTCACCGTGGCACCCATTCCAGCAGATTCTGCTGGCATAAGATCTGGTTTACCCTGCCAACAGCAACCACCCTCATCCATTCCTCTTTCCTTCCTTCCTTCTTCTTTCCCCTGGCTGCTCGGATGAGGGAGAGAGGGAGAGCTCTCCTATAGCTCAACTCATTTCATTTTACGTGCTTGTGTGTTGTCTGCGATTAGCGGTTTTGTTAGTTTGTGAGCAAATACATCCGGCCCACGTGACCAGATGCAAACATGTGGGCTTCTGATTACAAAGTCCACCACAGAGACTGAGACATCCTCCGGGGTTTGATGTTGACATGTTTCAAAATGCATTTATTAATAGACATATGCAAAATTAATTTATATTATAAAAGTGAACAATCACATACACATGGCATCAAGTGGTCATCACACATTTATAAATAACTAATTTTGTGGAGGTGTAAATGAGAGTCAACTGGAGTGGATCAGCCGCTTAGACTGTTGTCAGGCTAATAAATAGACAGTATCAGTGTTATAATTACTACAAGCACCATAGATGTTGGTCAGTAGGGGCCTACTACACCCACTAGCATCCCATTCACATCCCATGTGAAACCAATATTATGTAGGTGTGTTCATTGTCATTTTAACCCAAAGCACTGTTTTTCCCTAAACTTGTGTGAAAAGTGTTTTTTTTGCCTAAACCTAAAGAAGTTTTTTTATTTGTGTTCAAAATGTGATGTTTCATTAAGTTTTTACAGGTTAGAACCTGTTACGTTTTAACTTCACTTTCACTTTTACAATGTAAGAAGTGTAGTTGGCCCCTAATAACCCAGATCTATAAAGCTTATAACGACTGATAATGCAAATTTAGTGGCCTGATAACAGTTGAATTGGGTGCAGCTGATGGACTATTTGATATCTGCCTGTGATCATTCATTTGTTATTTATTTATTTACTCTTTTTTTTTTCGGCCAGTAACCAGGCCCTGTGTGTCTTTTGTATGTCAGCATTTGTCCATGTTGGCTCAGTCTGGTGTCTACGAAGGAGCGGCGCTGTGCCATGGCTGGTGACACCTGTTACCTGTCAAGAAAGATTCAAATAGAGAACAAAAACATTCAGAAAAAGTGTGTGTGTGTGGATTTTGTGTGTGTGTGTGTGTGTGTGTGTGTGTGTGTGTGTGTGTGTGTGTGTGTGTGTGTGCGCGCACACTTTCATAGTGGGAAGGCCGTACCTCTTGGACCAAACTTCTTCAAGTAGCAGTGTGAACAATATGGCTTCTCATCATGCTGAAACACAATCAGCAGGACATATTTACTGCATCATCCTTCTCATTCATTTAATCAGTTAAAACTCTATTTTCCTCATATCATTGTCTACATATACCTCAGCATGTTGTCCAGCTGTGAGCTGTCTGTTGCACATTTGACACTTGAGACACAGAGGGTGGTAGTCCCTGCCTAGGGATCTCTTCTTCTCACCTAGAAAATGAGGTCTGTGTTAATGAGAGGCAGAGAGGGGTATTTTTTATATGTAGATATTAAACCAAAATTTCAGCGAAATTTTGTATAAATGAATGTGGGACAAAAACGTGTAGAAGAACTACGATGGCTGTCACAAAAATGTAAATATTGTACGTAAATGTCCCTTTATAGAGCCAGTGTTTTTATTTCGTCTGCTCTGGCTACCCATTTTCACTCCCAACCTGTCCAATGCTGCTGTTTGGTAACTGTCAACACATGGAGGCAGCCTTTAGCAACATTATGTGACAAAACTTGCAACTCCAATGTAAACCCACAGCTACCACAGCGTTATTTGACAGCAAAAACAGAGCATGAGAGTCTTCGTCAAATAATCTCAAGACTTTCAACCAGGAAGCCGGTGTTCATGTCACGTGTTAAACTAAAAGTAACGTGAACTTATTTTGTCACTTCAGTCATTAGTCACATGACTTGTCCGCATCATCAGTCACGTGAGTTGCTAGTCAGTGAAGTTAGCGTCAACCACAACCTTTTCCTAATCATATCTAAGTGGCTGTGTTGCCTAAACCTAACTTCCTGTGAAAACAGAAATTTATTTTGAAAGGGCACTATGCTATCTCTGGTCTGTCCAAAAGAAATGCAAGAGTTGTACCCCATGCATCAGTCTCCGATGCCAAGCGACACTGACCAAGCGGCAGTATTTGATGAGTTGGAGAGAGAATATGTTGGTTCTGGACTACTGGAGAAATATGGCGGAGCAACATGGCGTACTCTGTGAAGTGGACCCACTCCCTATGTAGATATAAACAGCTCATTTTAAGCTAATGGTGATTAAACACTGAAGAACAAATAATTATTAATATAATACCATTTCTGCCAATAGTTCCCCCTAAATCTTACACACAATTTTTAAATTCATTTACAAGAAATAGAGATTCAAGTGTTTGGCTCTGAATGTAGACGGCCACTTTCATCAGTACAGATAGACCAGAGAGTGTGGTGGTAAAAGTAAAAGAGTTAAGCAGGCCAGAGAATTTGAACTTATCTGGCTCACGAAAACAAAGTAAAACTAAATGTAAAATACAAACAACAAGATAGATTTGTTTGTTAGATCTGTATATGTGAAGGGACTCAACTAACAGAGACAGAAGGTAAGGAGGAAACTCAGAGAGCAGCATGCAAGCTCGTTTGGCTAGACCCACATCCTGTTGTTATCATGGATATGTGTGCATACATTTGAGTGAGTGTGCTTGAAAGAGAAGGAGAAAGACAGAGAGAAAGGCCTTTTTGTCGTCCAAACAGAGAACAGAGAAACAAAACCTTTGTAGCACCTATCAGAATGAATATCATGTATATCGACTTGCCACGGAAGGAAAAACACAGGTGTAACGAACAATGTTAATAATGTCTATAAAATGTCTATAATGTTAATAATGTTCAATTTAGGATGCTATTGTGAGCCAGTATGCAGGCGCACCTCTGTTTGGCAGGATAATAATATCCGCTGTAAGAAAGGTACATTGTTAAAATCATGAACACATTTAATCTTTTATCTATCCCACAGAGTTACTGTTTAGTGACTTTTATTACACTTTTGTTAGGAATACAGTCTTCTTATTAAGCCTCTGAAACCCACATAAACCAGTTTTTGTGTTTTTGTGGGGAGGCACAGAGGGTCTTTAGGTGGAGGTAGTACACATAACAGTGGTGTGCATCATCTGAAAGCTGGGAACCTGGAGATTAATTTGAGTTTTTAAAATTAAATGAATTGAAATAAACTGTGAAAGTGTATAAGGGTTTACAATATTATGACAGATGTATATGATGGTCACTCCCATGCTCACTTGCGTCTCATAAATTGTTGCAGCAATATTTAGGTTGATACCATTTGTTACACATATTTGGTGCGAAATTTAACCATTAAAATGATCAATAATACCTCTAAAATACCACATTAAGACACAGAGACTGTGGGGAACACCACAGAGAAGGCGATGCTGTGATTTGGTATCAAAAACTTCTGAAATCTGGAGATTTCTGCAAGAATTGTATTTTTTGGCAATTTGATGGCGAGCACTTCTGTTCTGGAAACTGCTCTGAAACCCCCTTATTTTCAAAATACCTGGAACACCATGCAACCTCTAAATGCTCCAGGTCTCTACTTTGTGGCTGCAAAGTTTTCATGAGGCTGTGATTATCCTAGAGGTCACCACAGGTCATTTTATACAGTGATGTCAAATTTTAAAAAAAAATCTTACAATGAAATGGCTACTATGGGGACAAACATCACCAAATATGAACACAGTTAGGCTCATTGGATCCACAAGCTTTACCGTGACACCAAATTTATGCAATTCCAAGACTGTTAAGGGACCTGAGGATTAGTAGTCAAGGAACCCCTTTTAATAGTCACCATGCCAGTTTTTCCCTCGCCATAATTTAGCCTAACATTGGAGTGTTATCTATGCTTCCTGACAAACTAACATGACATGGCTGGTACCAGTCGATTGGTAACTTAGGTTTTCTGGTTTTATATGTTATCTGTTTGGTCACTTTACCTATAAAAATGAAGCTGCTAGAGCCTCTGAAACATGGTAAAGTTGGCCAGGGGTCACGGTTCTCAGGGGGTTAATACTTTTTTCTTTTCAGGTGAAAGAAATATTGTATATAATAGGCACTGAGAGAGAGCTAAAAAAATCAGAGAAAATATACCAGACAGAGAGGAAGACAGACAGAGAGTTAAAAAAAAATGAAATAGGTCACACTCACCAAAGTAGACAGGCTTCCCACAGATTGGACAGTAGCCTACCATGATGGTATATAATTATTTAACGTACAGTGTGGGCGCATGCACTTTAGCTGCCTGGCGTTGTGAGAAAATATATCCTACGAGAGCATATGTGAGCATATGTGTGTGAACTGAAAATTGACAGGAAAACCGTGAGGCGGCAGATATGTCGGCATCTCGTGAAGTCAAAACCAGGATGTGGTGAGTGAGACGTCACAGGAAAGAGAGAAAGATGTGATTTGAGAAGCTAGCATCAATGGAAGAAACGAGGCAGACCGCATCTCTAATCACGTCTTCTCTTTATGATATAAAGCCGTGCAAATATAGGAATCATATTATGAGCAGTGTGTATACTGTATATATAAATGCTTTGGGTACACAGCCAAGAAAGAAAGAAAGAAAGAGGGGTGAGAAGAGAGGGGACAAAAACAGCTGTCAGCAGCTCAAGTTCCCAGCTATCTTCTCTCCTTTCCTGCTGTTTTCACCCTCTTTTCTAGATTAAAAACAAGGAGTTGAGCCTATGAATTGAAAAGAGAAACCCGACACTTTTGCCTTTCTTTCAGTCTTTCTGTCGATCCCCTCTCTCTCTCTCTTTCTCTCTCTTTCCCTGTCACATACTCACACACATGCACGCCCCCGCTCACTGACTCACACCATACACCCCTTTATACTCCCCACACACACACACACACACACACACACACACACACACACCAAAAAGGCTGTACTTCTCCTCAATGACATCACATAAAGAGGCTGCAGCCAAAGAGCAGAGGGAGAGGCAGGGTGAGGTCGGGTTGGTTGAGGGACAGACAGAGGGGGAGGTGTGTGTGTGTGTGTGTGTGTGTGTGTGTGTGTGTGTGTGTGTGTGTGTGTGTGTGTGTGTGTGTGTGTGTGTGTGCGTGTGTGTGTGTGGAGGCGGTTATCCCCTCAGGATAGGTGATGGAAGTAGACCTGGGGAGGGACAGGGGTGAGGAGAGATGAGCGAGACAAGGATGGAGACAGTAGTCGGCCCCCAGCTCAGCGGGGACAAAGAAGATGGACTCTGATGAACTTTGCAGAGCAGAACGAGTCACTGTGACTGAAGACAGGCAAACGTCTGTGTGGTTTGATCCCTATCACTGTCAGTGGAACTAGTTTCTCGCTTATGAATGACCGAAAGAGATGCACGACTGCATGATAGCAGGCAGACAATTACAGTGGTGGAAGAGGTACTCGGATCTTTTACTTAAAGGAACAGTGTACAGTGTTTCGGGGCTCTAAATAGAGTATAATATTTGTAACTATGTTTTCATTACCTGAAAAAAAAAAGCATCGTTTTGTTTTTGTTAGCTTAGAATAAGCCCTTGATATGTACACAGAGACCGTGTTGCCCCCAGTGGGCAACCTCTGGTTTTGAAAAGTGAAGCCAATGTGGAAGTACTCCTCTGGTTGCAAAATAGACGTCTATGAGAAAATGAGCCTACTCCTCACTTGATTTATTACCTCAGTAAATGCTGATGAGTTTATGGTCTCAATCACTAGTTTATAAGTTTTCTTCAATACAGCATGATGTTCATTTAGTAAATTATGGTCCCATTTAGTGTCAGATAGACCATAAAACAGTGAATGCTCTAGGGTGTGTCTACCTTGAGATTGATGGGTCGTGACCATAGTGTCGTCCGGTCTGGGAGTTGTCTGTGTTTTCGTCTTACAAATTTAACCCTTTCACAGTGTGTTTTCAGTACATGAAAGTTAATTAAACCTTTTGGTTGCCTAAAAATGTCTTAATCAGCATTTGGTTGTACTGTGGTTGTAGCTCCTCTCCTCTCATGTCGCTTCTGGTTGCAAAAACCAAGATTTCAACTGCCTAAATCCAAGATGGCGACGGTCAAAAGGCTGAGGGCTTCAGAACCATGAACCATCAATAAATGGGTGTCGTCACATTAGGTTACCTGAAGGCCACCGTAATTCTCCATCATGTGAAACTGCGTGAGCAGCAGAGTGAAAACCATCATCTGCCAGCTGCTGTCTGACTTCCGTTGCTCCTTAAGTGTTGTTATTATGGTAAGGATGGCCTCTGAGCCAGGTGAACGGCGTTACCACGGTTTTGCATTTGGTGGCTCACGTTACTGCAGTTTGGGAATGGTAGAGAAGGGGTATTCAACTGGTTGCAGTCTGCAGCCATACTGCTAGATGCCACCAAATCCTACCCACTGTTTTTGAAAACTCAATTTTTGAAAAACCACACAATTTTTGAAAAAAATAAATAATATATATATATATATATATATATAATATAAATATATATATATATATATATATATATATATATATATAGCAGCAAGAGGTCCTCAGACTGCTCATTATGAAAATTGACCGTTATCAGTGTTGTACTTTTGCATTATTATAATGGATATAATAATGTAGGCCTATGCCACATTTAATAGTGTAGCTGATTAGTTGTTCCTAAAATGTTTTATGGGAACTCCACCATTTTTACACATCAGTCTGTTTACAGGTGTCGGGGAGGGAGAAAGGTTGAATGAAGTCTTTTGTGTCTACAGAGGGAGCTGTGTGAAGTCTGGTAATAATAATCTGGTAATAAGCACACCTGAATCTGTCCATGGTGTCTGCCGGTGTTATAGGAGTGCAATGCTAAATAGTAATAAAGTACTCTTTTATACTTTATTATTACAGTACATTATATTATTGTGTAAAGGTATGGCCAAACACATATAAAAAATACAAGTTTATCCTTTAAAAACATTAACATCACAAATCAGGCCAAAAATATTTACTACCTGAAAATATCTGAAAGTAGTTTAAAAGCAGTGATAGCCAATGGGATTCTACAGCAGTTTTCATGTTTAAGATACAAAGGGGTAACATTGATGTGACACAAAACACAGGGCTTTCACTCAGGAGGCCGGCGTTGGCATCCCATGTGAAACCAAATGTTAAGTTTCACTTTAATTTTTGAAACAGTTATTTTAACCCAAGCACAATGTTTTGCCCTAAACTTAACAAAGTGTTCTTGTTGGCTAAACCTAAACCTTTTTCCTTTTTTCAAAATGTTTCATACAATTTTACAATGTGTTACGTGTTGCTTTTAAGTTTCTCTTTCTTTTTCACAGGGTAGTAGGTGTAGTAGGCCGTTAATGGCCCACATCTATGAGGTCAACACATTCTCTCTCCCAACTCGTCAAATACTGTTGCTTGGTCAGTGTCCCCCGACCAACACATGGGGTTCCCCTCTTGCATTACTTTTTGATGGACCAGGGACAACGTGTCAATACATGCTAGATACATGCATATTAATCTTTCAAAATAAACTTCTCTTTTCACAGAAAGTTAGGTTTAGGCAACACAACCATTTAAGTAGGGTTAGGAAATGGCCGTGGTTGACGTTCGCTTCACTAACGACTCATGTGATTCAC
Source organism: Pterois miles (assembly GCA_947000775.1). Lineage (NCBI taxonomy): Eukaryota > Metazoa > Chordata > Actinopteri > Perciformes > Scorpaenidae > Pterois > Pterois miles. The sequence continues at coordinate 1,638,580 of CAMQGK010000253.1, forward strand.
AGGACTGATGATACTAATGACTCATGTGACTCATGGGACTGACGATACCGACGAGTCACAACAACTGATGTGACAAAATAAGTCAACATTACTTTTAGTTTCATACAGGACATGAACACCGCTCTCCTGGTTTAAAGTCTTGTGTTTGACCCATCCACCAACCCTCCCGCCCACAGATTCACATGCTATTAATACTACGTCACTTTTTCCGACCATCATTAATCACCATGAATGAGTTTACATTGGAGTTAGCTGAAAGCCCAATTCGGCACATACTGTTGCCAAGGATGCCTACATGCTTTGGTTTCTGATGCCGAGGGGTGCTGCCCAATCACTGATATTTTGTAAGTTGGGAGTGTGACTGGGTTGATGAGGCTTATAGAGACTGATAACACACATTAAATGGCCTAATAACAGTTGAATCAGGTGCAAATAAATGGTGATTTATAAAACTGTTTTATGAACAATGCATCATATTTTGTAAAACCTTACATTTTCAAATCCTTACGACAACTGTCAGGTAAATGTAATGAAGTAAAAAAGTACAATAGTTCCCTCTGAAATGACATAGAGTAGGAAGTTAAGTACAAGTACTTAATAAATGTAGTAAGATACTTTCCACACACGTGGGCCTATACAGTACATACACACATATATACCTTTGCATTTACAACATTTGCGATGTTTTAAAGAACATTTTCTGAGCCCTCCCATATCACAAACACATCTGCGTATCATTGCTGTTCCTGATGAACTTCAGAGGGCCATGAAATATATTAAGTATTTCTTCATTTGCATATTTGCCAGCATCTCTCTCCTGTGTGTCATGCTTTGCAGAGGGATGGAATACCAAGTAGCTATTTCATTTGACCAGCCTTCCCTACAGGATAACCTATCATGTCTCTCCATCAGCATTCATTGTGTGTGGACAGCGCTTGGAGGGTTACATCCTGAATCTGAGGACTATATGCATGTGCATTTTACAGTGTTTTTTTTATGGAAATGATAATGTCATTATTTTAATAGAGAGCAGATAGTTAATGTGCACCTAAAAAAAAAAAAAGCAGACATTGGAGTCATTGGAGCGAGAGGAAATAGCTAAAGGAGAAGCAGAGAGGAATTCCACAGGTTGAATTAGAGGAAAATGTAAAGAAACTGAGAGAAAGGGAAGGAAATAAAAAGAAAGAGGGAGCAGAGCATGGAGAAACAGAGGCGATGTAATGGTGAAATGGAGAGAGAAAGGAAACAAGAGGAGAGAAGAGAGGGGGCGTTAAAACCACATTTCCCAGTGGATCTTTTAGTAAGGCTGCGTTGAGAAAACTGCCAAAACTCTTAACACACGTTCCCGCACTGGCACACACATATGTACGGTTCACTTCTGCCAAGTCATATGAGATACACCAACAACACACACTGGATGGAGGAGATGTGGGAATGCTTGTGTGTGAACGGGATTCATAGTAACATTCAGTGAGTGGTGGAAACAGACCGAGCTGGGAGGACAGAGAAACACTGGCTCCTCTCCTCCGTCTCCTCTGGTGGGTTGGATCTTGTCGAGGCCAAACCCTCCGACGCCGGCTTTGAGAATCGTTGCGCGGGGGGACACAGGAAGAGGCTCAGGAAAGAAAACGGCTGGAAGGATTCCTTCTTCCCACACATAAATGCACTCTTGATCACATGTGCGTACACATGAAAGTACACACACACACACAGCAAAAAAGAGGCTTTGGAAGGCTTCCTTCCCCCCCACTCACTCTCACACACCCACTCATCATCACGTTTCAGTTCCTGGCATCCTCCTTTCTCCCCGAAGCCCAGAATATGACATGGCTTTGGGGTTGCATCTCAGCTGCATACACACAATCAGCATCGCAGCAAAAGACATATGGCAAACAAAATCAAGCAGCGTTTCAAACATTTGACAGATAAAGATAACCAAAGGACCACATGGTGGATTCACTTTGTGGCACCTGTGTGGAACTTCTCTGATATTGGCATTTGTAGATGTGAAAATATCAGTTTTCAGCATGACTTTTCCTTGCTTCTTTTGAATCATCAGACTGTCAGAAGCAGAAAAGGGGAACAGCTGCTTTTTTAACCAAGCCAAAAAAATATCTCACCCTCTGCTGTTTCAAAGCCATTCTGGTGCTCATCTGGCACAGCCGGCTGGATATTTTGGTGCACCATGGTGTGGCGAGCCATTTCTGGGGTGTTTTTTTTTTCCACAAACATCCCCCTCTGTGACGGCCTTTCTAGAGTCAGACGATCTAAAGGCTATAATCCTCTACTTAGGGTATCAGCGGATGGAAAAGTCAGAAAAATAAGTCCTTGTTTTTCACTATTAATCTGGCAAAGCCTATAAGTCCCCTCATGCCTCTATGTAGTGATATGATTATGGCATGGCGACTATTACTACATGATTAGTAGCTGTGAGTGGCTGGGTCAGTCAGATTGCATTATGGGATATTTTGTTGTTTTGCATGGTCTGTGAAGAAACCAATGGAGGAATAGTATTTGTTTTTGTGTGTGTGTGTGTGTGTGTGTGTGTGTGTGTGTGTGTGTGTGTGTGTGTTTTAGTGTGCCAGTAGCAGAAATTACACAGGTGTTGATGCCACTCTGGCTTTCAATTCTCTTTAGGGCTGATATGCAATGCCAAGCCTCCAAATGGCTTACACAGCACTTGAAATACCATACACACACTCGCAACAGATACTAACACATGCCATGCCATAAATACCAAGAACTAAACTAAACTTCCAGCATCCATTTGTTGTTGTGATGGCATTAACTTGAGAGCTGCTTCGCAAAACACTAAAGGCCAAATTGAGATTTTGAAGACATTTTTAGTCCAGCTAGCGGCAAGTTGATCAGTCTATTGGCCAATCCACCATTTTGGTCCAGACTGAAAAAGAATGCCTAATGGATTGAAGGCCATGAAATTTGGTATAGACATTCATTGAGGATGAATCCTACCAACTTCGGTGATCAAATGACTTTTCTTCTAATTTTTATTAAGATATTGCTCCAGTAGCTCATCTGGTAGAGCATGCGCACCATACAGTATATCAGTGAACCTGGGTTTGATACCAAGTAGGTTTAATACCCTTATCAACATGGTAGAGGGTAAATATGCTTGCTTTCAGCAAATTTATATATATATTTTTTGGAAATAAAATGACAAAACAAAACAATGACAGATATTATCAAGAAACCCTCATAGGTACTGCATTTAGCATAAAAAATATACTGAAATCATAACATAGCAAACTGCAGCCCAACAAGTATAACAGCTGTCAGTGTGTCAGTGTGCTGACTTGACTATGACTTGCCCCAAACTGCATGTGATTATCATAAAGTGGGCATGTCTGTAATTGGGAGACTGGTTGGTACCCATAGAACCCATTTACATTCACATATCTTGAGGTCAGAGGTCAAGGGACCCCTGTTAAAATGGCCAAACCGGTTTTTCTTTGCCAAAATTTAGCATGAGCTTAGAGCATTAGTTAGCCTCTGTCACAACAAGCTGGTATGACATGGTTGGTACCAATGGATTATTTTGTTTTTTTAGTTTCATATGACATAAGTTTCTTTGTTTTAGCTTTGAAATTGAGCCTGCTACAACCTCTAAAAGACTGATTAGCGGCTTAGCCTGATGGCGGCTTGTCAGACTTTTAAGAGGTTAGTCTAATTAAAAATTGCAAGTTGCTTTAATGCTTAAGAAATTAGTGGTGTTAACATAACAACATGTGACTTATTCAGTGAAATATCTGAACATCTACCAGATAAATTGGCATCATTTTTGGTACAGGCATCATGTCCCCTTCAAGATGAATTACATTAGCCTAACTCGAGATTTCATGAATTTTCCTCTAGCTCCATCATCGGGTCACATTCCTAGTGTGCAATACTTTGGTTTATGACCAAATTCCTGCAGTGACATTCCCATCAGCCTCAACTGAACTTTTTGTTCAGTGCTAATCAGCATATAAGATAAGATAAGATAAGATGAACCTTTATTAATCCCCGGGGGGAAAATTGGGGGTTTTTAAAAAAAAAAAAAAAAAAAAAAAAAAAAAAAAAAAAAAAAAAAAAAAAAAAAAGAGAGGGGGGAGAAAAAAAAAAAGGGGAAAAAAAAAAAAATTAAAAAAAAAAAAAAAAAAAAAAAAAAAAAAAAAAAAAGGGGGGGGGGGGGGAGAATATATATATAGAAAATATATATATATATAAATATAAAAATATATATAAATATATATATTTTGGACAAAAAAAAATAAAGAAGAATAGAGGTGGGTGGGGGGTGGGCTTGGGTAAGGGGGTGGGAAGGAAAAAAAAAAAAGGGAGGGGCCGGGAGGGGTTGTGGGGGGGGGGGGGGGATGGGTGTCGGGGGAAAATTACCCCTAATTTGGATAATAGGGAGGGGGGGGGGGGGGGGGGGTACACCAGAAAAGACTCCAGTTTCCTCTTTTTCCCCCCCTCCCCCCACCTCCAAAGTTTAAAAAATCAAACAAAAAAAAAACCACCCTTTTACAAATTTTTTTGGTTTGGGGGGGTTTTTGGGGTGGAGCCCACCCCCCAAAGATAAAAGGGAGAAGAGGAGAGAGGGGGATATAGAAGAGTGGAAGAAGATGGAGGAAGTAGTGTGAGGTGGAGGGGGTGTGCCCGCAGAAAAAAAAGAAAGAGTTGTTTCTTCTCTCGTGTGGGGGGGGGGGGGGGGGGGGAAGGGACAAGTTAAATTAAAAAGTAAAGAAAGGCAGTGGAATTTATCTTTCCCCTCCCCCTCCCCCTGGGGGGGGGGGGGGGGGGGGGGGGGGTGCCTCCTCTTCCTTCTCCAAAAATCATTAGTATTATTAAATTTTAGGTATAGGGGGGTGGGGGGGGGAGGTGGCAAAAAAATTACCAAAAATATCCTAAATTTCTCTTTTTCGTCATCATTGGTGGTGGAGAGGGGGGGGAGGGGGGGAGGAGAAGGGGGGGGGGGGGAGGGGGGGGGGGGGGGAGGGGGGGGGGGGGGGGAGGGGGGAGGGAAGGGGGGAGGAGGGAGGGGGGGAGGGGAGGGGGGGGGCGGGGAGGGGACAGGGGGGGACGGGGAGGGGTGAATGTGTGGGGTGGTGGGGGGGGGGGGGAGAGGTAGTCCAGAGGGGGGGGCCGAGGGGAGAGGAGGGGGCGGAGGGGGGGGAGGGGAGGGAGGGAGGGAAGGGAGGAAGGAAAGAAGAAGATGGGGCGGGGGGGGGGGGGGGGGGGGGGGGGGGGGAGGGGGGGGGGGGTTATCATGCCAACATGCTCGACTAAGATGAACACTGACAAAACTATATCTACAGTAAACAGCATGTTAGCATTGTAATACATGTGATTGTAATTGTGAGCATGTTAGCATTTAGCTAAGAGCATTGCTGCAGTGCCTGTAAGTTCAGCCTCACAGAGCTGTTACCGTGATAAATTATCTAGAAATTTAACTTTTAATAACTCTGAAGTTCAATCATTACAAAATCAGGCCATGCAGCGAAACACTGGTCAAACTCATAGAACTTTATATTAAATTCTAATGGCGACTGCAATGGCCCTCAGTACATCGGGCTGAATTTGGTGAAAATGTTTATAAAATGATGCACACAAGAGATCTAAAGTTTCCATTTGATTGAATGATACAGCCATAAACCATGTCTTCCTTGTGTTTCAATATTTCACTCGGTGTAAACATCACATAGCTTCGATGACAAGTCGGAACAAGATGATACAGAATATGACACAGTCAGACCGTGTGGAATAAGATGATTTTAACACCTTTAAAGCTACTGAAGAGGAAACAAAAAAGGAAAACGTATATTAAAGGGATGATATGCTCATCATACACAGTTTCAAACTTCCAGAGTCGACCTCAGCAGGGTTCTGAGTGTATAGCGTGATCGGTCCTCGTGGCTGGTCCCACCTATTGTTTAGATCTGCTGGGGGAAACAGAGAGGCAGGCAGAAGGAAAGAACCTAATGTGTTGCTTCTTGCCTGTGCATTCTTGGCATAGCTCTTTGCCCTTTTCATTTTTTGACTGTGATTTTTTTTTCTTCCTTGCTTTAATAGTGAAGCCAAGGGTCCACAGCCAGCCAAGTCCCACTGCTCCAGTCTGGCTAAGCCACAGAAAGCTTGGCTTCCTCTACTCTCTCTCTCTCTCTCTCTCATTCTCCATGTATGACTATATGCATCCCTCTCGCTTTCTCTTTGGATGCTTCTCCATGTCGCTATGTCTGTCCTGTTTGTTTCTTTCCTTTCTGTTTTATTTTTTTGTGTCTGGCTGCATTGGTCAATCTGCCTTTGTCTCAATTTCTCTTCTCGTGTTCTCGTCTAACACACACACACACACACACACACACACACACACACACACCACCCTCTCTATTTCCCTGCCTGTCAGTCTGTCACAGCCAGCGGACTGGTTTAGCAGGCGGGGTTCAGCTGGGCTCCACAAACACATGGCTCTCAATCTGCCTCCTTGCGTGTGCTGGAATGGTATTTCTTTTGCTAAGCTGTTCATGCTTTCTATTTAATCTTCTTCTTCGTTATGGACATGTTTAAAGAAATATTTTTACACATACAGACGATGTAGACATCGTACCGTATTAATGGCCATATGCGTTTCTTTCTAATAGTGAACTTTGTATCTGAGCTAACACATTTCGACCACTTGGATCATTTGGAATGTCTTTATTGTCACATATACCCTTCAAAAAACATATTGCATAACGATTAGGTAACACCGGAGGTATTAAAGCAATGATGTGTCATCTGAAATTCAGCTACTCCTCAGAAGGTACTCAGTCTTGATCCACACAATGCGAATACATGTGAGTTTGAATGTATCCATGAGAGACAGCGCTGGCAATTTGCTCCTCTCTGTCTCTCAAGTGAAATTGAATTATAGATCAAGAACCCCTCATGTGCACTAAAAACAGAATTCTCCAACTCAAACAAAGCCTGCTCCGTCTTTCTACTTCGCCCAGTTCTATCTGATCAGCACCATTCATTCTGCCACTTAGACAGGAATCTAATTAGACCAGAATATCAACATTAAAACACATATCTGCCCCCCACCCCCTACCCTCCTCCTCTCTCTCTCTTTGTTTCTCTGCTCTTCCCTACAGCTGGTGAGAGTATGGTTTGTGGCTGCCCCTCCCCCAGCGTTTGAACAAGCCAATAAGAGAGCACGTCAGCAAAATACCCCCCCAACACACACACACCATCCCTCGTTTTCCCTTACCACCCCATCCATTCCCAACCCCATCCCCCAGAGCCCTCTCTACACCCCATCCCCCTTTCCTACCACCCCTAACCCACTTACTCATCCTGCCTCCACCCTCTCGCACACCCACGAGATGTTCCCCACCCTCTATGCTTTCTCACCCGTGTTCATCCTCCCTTTTCCTCTCACTCTGCTTCCCACTCACCCTTTTTCCTGGACGCCCTTTCTCCAGACTTCCTCTCCTTCATCACACCCACTCGCCATTTTCCCTATCCCCATCTCTGTGGCTCCCCTTCCTTCCCCCACCTCTCTCTCTCTCTCTCTCTCCTCCCTCTCTTTTCTGTGGCCTTATCTTATGAATATCGGTAGCACACTGGGTGAAAAATTGATCCTCCCCGCCTGTCTGTGGACGCTGCCACAGCGCATTAGCCTGTGTGTGAGTGTGTGTGATGTGTGTGTGTGTGTGTGTATGTGAAGGCTTGCTGCTTGCGGGAGAGAGGGAGGAGGGTGGAGGGAGGAGAGAGGAGGGTGGGGTGGGAGGGATATTTGCATATCATCAAAGTAGGGAAAGGGAGTGTAATGAGGAGAGAATGTGTGTTGGGTGTAGCCTATGTGTGTATTAGGAGTGGTGTTGATGGGTCGGGGTTGATGTGTGTGTGAAATGAGAGACCAAGGGAATATGGTATGGGAGGTGAGATGGACTGGGGTGGGTGTAGGTGTGTGTCTGAGAGAGAGGATCACATGCATGCTTCCCTTCACATGCCATCCATCACACCCCTCACGCACACACACCCACACACACGATGCATAGAATATCAGCACTACACATTATTTATACAGACCATATCCTGACCTTTGACCCAACAGCCCTCCACAAAAAGGTGCTCCCTCTGGCCTCACTCACTGCTAGAAAACGAGAAATTGCCAAACACAACTCCCTATTATAGGAGCATAAGGAGCTCAACTGGACACATGCACAAACTTGTTCTCTCCGTGAGAAATTTGGCTAACAAGCAGTAGGTCACATAAGTAAATTGATTTAGCTTTGATGGTGAAAACTAAATTAGGCCGATTTATGCTAGACGTGGGCTAAATAAAGATATTTTTTTCGTTTGTCACTCTTTATTTTCTTTCTGTCTATTTAGCTTGCTTTTCAGCCACTGTAAAACTATTCGCAACTTTTGCAAACACAGCGAATACTTATTTTTAAAGCGAAGTTTCGGGCTCCAGGAGAAACAGCTGCAATGGGTAGGCTTGGTATTTGTAAATAAATAATTTAAAGCCCCTTTTAGCCTGCCTCTCTGCTATCCGCAGCTTCTGATTTACCAGGAGTCATAATCGAATACCGATCCTTAACCGGTTCGTATCACTGGTGAACTCGTGGTTCTGAAGTAAAATGAATGAAAATAAACCGCGCTGAACACTTTTAAATTTAGTTTCGTGCTTTTTTTTGTTCTCGGTGGAGTTGTGAGAGGGGCGTATGCTGAAAGCAGCTACTGACGGGTTGTGTTTTTCTGGTATCGATTGGGCGTGTCTGCTGAAATCCGACTTGAGCGTTGACGGTCTGTCACATTTCACGCTGACACCGAGCGAACACTGGGCGCATACACACACATTCGCATATACTCACACGCTGGGCTCACCGTGCTATCGACAGATCCGAGTCAGGAGTACAGACGAGGAGAGCACATTGAAGGTAAGTTGTTGTAAAAAAAACTCAGGGCAGGGGAATTAGACCGGGTTACAGCGGGAGACTCAGAGGCGGGGTCATTCCTTAAAACCGTGTTAATTTTAGCCGTGGTCCTTTCTTTGTAATTTCAGGTTGACCACTTTTTATCTTTCTCCGTGCGCTTTGCTGTTTGCCCCTTCTCACATGGGAAAACATTGCCGGGTTACTCTAACGTAATGAAATCACCCTGAATAAGTTTTTTAAAAAGCCTTATTGTTTTGTGACTCTTAACGAAGCAATTTAAAGGGATTCGAGGCGTGGGTGGCTAGCTACGGGATTTTTCTGTGTGTTGGTCGGTGGAGGAGGAGGGGTTGCTTTGCCTCGCCAAGCTAGTGCGCGACATTACGCAGACTAGCTAAACTAGTTTAAATGGTTGTTAAAGTGGACAAAGTCGCCTTAAAGTCAGTTCAGGGATTAATGCGGTTATGGTAAAGTGAGTGGGTATGCTAATACTGTCGTTGTGTGGTTATAATAAGTGTAATATTGTGTTTATGCGCACTAACGTTAGCATGTCCCCCCAGCGTTAGCCTCCTGTGAGCTAGCGAGCCATGGCCGTACTCGCTGCTCGGTTGTTGTGAACTAAACGCTGGTGAACCGCGATATTAAACGGTACTAGCCTGTGGAAGTAGCCTCATATATTTAATAGCGAAGTTAGCGACACTTGGCCACAGTTTTGTTTAATTTAAAATACGATATTGTGGAGGATATCTCGACGAGACGACGTCGTTTAACGTTAGTTGTTGAACCAGTTTGTGTCCTGTAGCGTTACACAAACTTGAGGGAAGTAGTTGGCTCAAAGTTAGAAGACACATGCTTGTCTAAATAAGCTGCGGCGGTTAACATGAAGTGTTTGTGTGACCAGTAACCCAGAGCCCAGTTTAACTGTTAGCCGCTCTCCAACTTTGTATTTTTAAACAGTGACTAAAAGCTTCGTCTGTGAGAGGAAACGAGAGGAAAAACGCAGAAAAAGAGAAACAGAGGAAATCCCCCGAAAGGAAATGCCAATCGCAGCCACTGGACAGCCAACAACTCAGGAGCCCAGAGTTTGCCCCCGGCTGCCCTCCACCCCGGAGCCTGTCCCTAAAGGGGCTGATTTATTCGACGAGGCGGGGGCGGCGGAGTCGGCGGAGCGAACAGAGTACGGGGGCGCGGAGGGGGGCAGAGGACTCGGGGGCTATAGTTACAGCCAGAGCGGCGCTAGGGGCTTTGTACAGCCCGGATCCACTAACGGCTCTCCGCCGCAGTCCCCAGCCGCGTCCTCCTCTTTTCTCTTCCATCCACTTCACCCCCACCCCCACCCCCACCAAATGGCCATGGAGCCCCCAAGGACTCGATCGCGTTCTCGGTCTGGATATTACCAACAGTACGGTGGGGGGAACGGGAATGGAATTACCAGCAGCGGAGTCATGGGATCTAACCATCACCACCACCATCAGCAGCAGCAGCTACATCCACAGCAGCACGGTGCCGGTTGCGCACCACTTGGAGCACACAGCAACCACCCGGAGAACCAGCAGCGAGCCCCAGGAAGTAACGCCTCTCCCGGCATTCAGCGGCTTCCTTCGGTTCCCGGAGCGCACCGCATCCCGGCGGCAGGTAATTGTCCCCACTTGTCATTGTCACTGGCTGTGTATGCTGCTAAATGTACCCTCGACCAACACAACTAAATGAATCGCACGTTTTAGTCGACTTTTATCTTTACATAAGCACCAAGTTGACGCTTTAGAAGTCGAGGTGTTTAATACCTTGAGGTGGCAATTTGAGAGGAGGAGGGGGCTGTCCTGGGGTTGGCATGACAAAAGTGTCTGTGCATGTGTGAACACATTTGTTGTATTCTAATTAGACAGGGGTGCTTTATGTGCTTGCCACAGCTGCAGTGTGGATGTGGTGCACATACAGTAGGTAAATGAACAACAGCAGTCTGTGGTGTGGACTGGGGTAGCCTCAAGCGGATTGAACTGCTGTGCATAGTTAGTTACCCAGACTGTTTCTTAAAACACGGTGACATGTCAGCTACACAAATATTGATGTAGCAGGGTGACAGGGCTTACAGACCAATTTTAGTCTAAACTAGACATAGACACAAAATCATGGCTAGATAGCCAAGAAAACTGGCACTCCTCATATTTTCTGTGTGCATTTTAACTTTTATTTAACTGTTAGGTGCGGGTTTGTTTTCACATTCACTCACTAAAATCATGGTACAATACTGTAAACCTTCATTTGATGTAGTACTTTGGACAAGAAAATCAACTAAATGATGAAATAGGATGTCTCATGTTATATGAAAAGGATGGCTATTATAACAGACTAACACCGTCTCATGACAGTTTGTGAAATAGTAACAAAATTTATCTATTTGATTCGTAGACACAAATACCCCAATCTTTTTGTGATGTCAGCGCAACTTTTTGTGTGTGTTTCGTACGAATGTGATGCACATGTCAATTTCCACTTCAATCTTTTTAAAATAAAACTACTTTGTTAAGTTTAGGAAAAGAACGATTTGGTTAGGTTTAGGTAACAGAACTACTTAGGTTAAGTTAAAGGGGGATTCTCTGCTAGGGTAAGCCATACTCTGATAGCTGTGCTTCACTGCCAAGCAAAACTTCATGAGAATGTGCATGGACTGGTGCTGGGTGCAGAATACATGGGAGGGCGCTCACAGTGCAGTGAACCACACAACATAGAAACAGCACAGCTATAGTTTCACATTCAGCGGGGCTCTGGGAAAGCTTTTATTTCAGCACAACTAACTGGCTTCTCAGGTTAGGAAAATGCGTGGTTGGTATAGTTGCCTCCTGCAGGGCTTTGGGAAGTATTTTATTTATTTTTTTAATAACTTTTTAATGTAGCTAATTCAAAAGCATTTCCTTATCTACAGATCATGAGACAGTTTTTGTTGCATGAATTTTAATTATTGACTATCAAAATGTAAGGCCTAAAAGAAAAGAGGGGTTTGAAATGAATTTTTTATAGTTGCTTATCCTCTCAGTGACTGTTTTGCTCTGTCCTGAGCAGACAGACTACTCATACTGATTTAGCATGTTGAGATAATTTAACATGCACAGACTAAGAACCCAGTCATTCCTCTCATTGAGTAACTCACGATGTAGCTTAGTCACTACGGGTGTTTATTTTTTTCTTTTGGGCACACAATTCAACAACACAGTGAAGTAAATGTAATGTAATGCACATACTCTACCAGTCCAAATTACACTCTCACCACTTCTAACGTCAGTATCTTTACTGACAGAAAACATGCCTGCATGTGTGTTCACAAGAGCCTGAGCAACTTTGTGTTGGGACTGGAATTACCTGTCTGGGAGAGTGAGAGTAAGAAAAAACAGCTGAACATACATAAACAGACAAAGGCTCCTCCTGGGCTGCCAGCCTATAGGGTGTCTATCAATTTGTGTGTTATATTTCTAGCTTTGTACAGGCTTGAAGGAAATCAAGTTTATTGTTTGTATGTTTCTGGAGATAGCAGGGAGAACTGAGACAAAGGATTAGAAAAATGACTAAAAAGACAGACCACAGACGGCGAACTAAACATCAGCAGACTCTTATCGGTCCGCTGTGACCTACCACCCTTACTTTGTCATAGTAGCTTGGCTATGACATGTAGGATAGCACAAATCAATGGATAGAATGACTGTATTGTATTTCTATCCAAATGGATTTCGATCTAGAGGGGGAGGATATTCTAGAGGCACCCACTCATTATCTGGATTAATTTCAATTAGACCTGAAATGCACAGCACATAAAAGAACAGTGAAATGGAAAGAATATAAGTGTCTGTGTACACTTGTACTAGGGATGCACTGATAGCAATATCAGGGCATTGGGTACCGATCCGATACCAGTGTTTATTAATAAGCTGTATGCCTCACTGTGTGGAAGTGACTGGGATCAGTCTATGTGTAGGGCAACATCAGGCCAGACTTAAACATTGCTTTCATAACTTTGTAAAACAAAATGAAAAAATACATAACTAGATATGAATTTAATTAAGTGTTCTTTACTATTAAAATAAAAAAAAAATCATACTTCAGCAACTTGGTAAAAAAAAATCTGGTGTAAACCTTTTTAATACAGCAAAAAAAATTGCAGGAATTAAAAGTACAGTATATATAGTATATAACCATTAAATTTAATTGAATGGATCAGCCCCATTGTCACAGATAACTGAATCAGTATCAGCCCGATATCCGATTCAGTGTTGATATCGGTGCATCCCTAATTTGTACTCTGTTCCTAGCACAGGTAATACTGACCGTAAAACAAAAGTGGTAAAAGGTTATGCTTCATTTAGTAGCTGTGAAGCACTTTAAAAGTAAAGCAGTTGCTTTATTTTGAAATAAAAAAACAGAAGGCATTTGTTTTATTTTGAGTGCTAAGCCTCTGGGCTAATTTATTGTTGAATATTCACTTACACAAGTGAAGCAGCTGGCTAGCTGGACCGACACTACACACCTTTTATTAGACCCTCTTTCCATCTCCAAAATGGGTCCAGCTTGGTGCAAGAGGAGGAGAGATACTTAGTCCATTCTTCCTGTGCTAGTCACCTGCGTTGGGCATGAAAGCTAATGATATCCTGTACTCTTCAACCCCCCCCCCCCCCCCCACTCTCTCTAGTAGTCCATTTGAAATCTTCTGCCCCCTTTGTGCCTTGTTCTTTTATGCTTGTTTTATACAGTTTGTAGTACTCCCATTTTTTTTTCTGTCGTCTTTTTTAGACATTCTATCTCATGTACCTTTCACACAACCTACCACTTTTGGAAGTTAACAGGTCTAATGAGGTAAAAAGACTCCAGAGAGCTCGCGTCTGCAAAATTTAGACTCAAGGTGCAAAAGAGAAGCACAGAAAATGTGAAGTACTTAAGCTTAAGTTCCAACCAAATGCTTAAAGCTGCTGCCAAATTGGTCCAAGTGGATAAAAACATCCTCTGTAGCAGCTGATATCTTACCCTGATTCAGACCCACCTCTGTCACAGCCTGTCCTCTCCTAGCCACTTTCATTTCTCCCCTCCCCTTTGGATCAGTCGACCCTTTCTGTACCCCTCCGGTCCATTTTCTCTGGCTTCCTCCCTCCCATTTGTCTAATGGAGGGATCGTTTTAATGGATTACCCAAAGCAGCGGAGGGGCAGACACTCCTGCCACTCTACCTTTACCCCTCCACTCCACTCCTATCCTCTCCATCCTTCTGTCTGGAACAGAAGTGGAAACATGCACTCTCTCTCTCTCTCTCTCTTTCTCTCTTTCTCCTTCTCTCTTTTCTTAAACTTTTCTTTGTCTTGTCGCCCAGGCAACCCCCCTCCGGTTTGAAGAGAAACTCTTTCACTTAGATTGACCAAGTAGCAGGGGTTCCCTGCTATTCCGTCACTCCAAATAAACAACAGAGCAGTCACGTTGGTCAGCAAGAGAAGATCCTGTGGACAGTGACCTCAATTATACTTATACCCAATGGATGGGCTCTGATCTGGTTTGAAAACAAAGATGTACTTCTAAGCGGGAGTGGGAGAGAGGCGGTCAGTATAGGGAAAGGCCAGTCTGTGCAAAAACTGAACTGGAAAAGAGAGTCGGCTTTAAAAAAAAAGTGGGTTAGATTAGGCAGTCATAGGAGCTGATGTTGAGAGGAAGTGCGGTGCATGACATTTGGGTAGGTCAGGTGCAGGGAGACGTTGAGGAAGGAAAAGAAGAGATGATTAGACTGAAGCACAGGAGACATGGCAAAAGGCGGATGTGAACAAGTTTCATGGAATAGGGCGGACTGTGGAGGAGACGCAGGACGTCATGAGTATTATTGTAAGCCAAGCACAGAGAGGAAGCATGCTTCACGGGCAACAGTTGCAGTGTGCAACCCGGGAGGAGGCGTGGATACTGTGACTGGAAAGATTAAAATGATTGGCCTGGAGCAGATGGAGGCACAGTAGAGGATGGGGTTGGAGCTGAAACTAGATGCAGTAAGTTTATGAGTGTAGGTAAAAGTGAAATGCATGAATGAATGTTGATAGTTAAGGAGAGGGGAGAGGGGGGCGGTTGTTTACTCCTGCTGTTTGCTCGTTAGGCTACGTCCACACTTCCATGTTTTCATTTTATAATTCAGAACTCTTGCTAGATTTATGCATAGCGTTCACACTACTCCGGTGTTTTTTTGAGCCTCTGAAATGGAGATGTTTGAAAATGTTCCTGACCCCATTTTAGTTTTAAAACTCCACTGTTTAGTCTGAACAGACAGAAACGGAGACCTTTGAAAACAATGAGGCAGACACCCATGTTGGCTTCTTGGGTTTTATCAGCCATGAGTGTTATTCTCTGATTCGTCATTCCCCATCACGTGAACCGGAAGAAAAACAGCATCAGCCTTGACCACCAGTGGTTAATTTCAATGTCTATGCTAGAAGCTGTTGTGCAGTTAAATTATGCATTTTATAATGCCGCTGCTGCCTACATGCACAGAAGGTAAGCTACTGTTCAAGCACTTTGCATCAATTCCAGCATCCAGCGCTGCTTCCTGTTTACACTGGCACGCGCATGCCCTGTGTACATGAATAGTCATGTGATATACATTTTCAAGAGTGGTCGAATGGACACATTAATTCTGACACAGTCCTAAAACACTCGTCTGGACGAGATCGGCGTATTAGTGTGGATGTAGCCTTAGACTCCTGTCCCTGCTGTTATAACTGGGATTGTCCAGGGGCTGTGGCTTGGTTGTAACATGAGTGCAAATCTGTGGTTTCAGTTTCTACTGGATGTAGTACAGATGTCTAGATTTGCTAGATTTGTGTTGTTTTGTAGCTCTCTCTCACAGCAAGTTTAAATCCAATGTAAAGATGATTCAGCTCTCACCAGCCACAGTTGTACCATTTTTCGCACTTTAACCTCCAGTTGCTTTTGTAGCAATTCAGTGTTTCAACAGTTTGTTAGCTTCTTCAGCTTTTACTCATCATTTCAACATAGCCCCCATCAGCATCCTTCCCTATTTCCACCTCTTGTGGTCCTCTTTCTACCTATGTTGTAACGGATATGCAAAGTGAGTTGGCACTGCACATGTTAATGGACTGAACACCACACTGCAAGTATCTGTAGATACTGATTGATGTAGTAAATAATAGTTTGTTTTGGTCACTTTGTAGACATATATAGTTGTAAAAAAATGTTTTTTTGTTGTATTTCAGCAAATCAAGGGCTGTTCAGAACATATTGTCAATATCTTTTGTTGTTTTTGAATTTATTGATTTGGGCAAACCTCTTCATGCAGTCCACACACTGAATGTTCCTGTTGTACAAAAGACACTGTGTGTGGTTGTTTGTGTCTTTTTTACGGTACTGTTATGTAAGAATGATCTCAAATACAGAATAAAAGATATTTAAATTTCATTTTAAACATTGCCCATTTTCATAGGTGTACTCACATTGATCCCTGGGCTATAAGTCATCCTTTTTTTGCCCCAAAGACACAACCGGTACATTTCTCACAAGTTATCGCCGTTCACCTCCTCAGAATGTAGTTTAAACGAGTTGATAGCTCAGTTTGTGGTGATAGTGTTGAGATTTATGATAGAAGAAGAGAATTAAGACTGTCATTCGTCTGTGTCGTTCTGTCCATTACCTTCTCTCCTCTAACACTCCCTATCAGCCGGCTTCTGTCTTTCACTGGGGAGTAAGGAAGGGGAGGAGGACAGAAAGAGGAGTGAGAGAGTTAAGTGTGAAGCAGTATGTGTATGTTCATGTACCATTACTGACAGTGTGTGTGTATGTGTGTGCACATGCCTTGTTTAGTTGCAGCCTGGGTGGGCTGGGAGCAGGAACAGGAGTGTCAGAAACGTTTGCATACATACAGAATGGCGTCACCATAGAAATGTGCAGAAACGTTGTTCGTTGCTTGCGTTAAGAAGAAGTGAAGTGCAAAGCTAGATTGCAACATGTAAAGCAGGGAATACATTTCACTGAAATATCAACCAATAGCAATACTGTAATCGAAGTGGACGATATATTATGGAGCTGATATTGGCAGGGAAACTGTGTGGGAATCACAATGCAGCCAGACAGGTATTGTCCTTGAGCTGCTAGTGTGTGTCGAGCACTGAGGGACTGCATAACATGCTAGGAGCTACTTTTAGAAGCTTTTTTCTAAACTAAAACATTTCGAAGGTCTTTTTTTTTGATGCATCAGTGTTTTGTGCGCCTACATTGTAAGCCAGTGTGTAATGATTAGCAGCTCGCACTTCTGTGACCAAAACATGTAACAACAAGATGACAAGAAGAAGAGGAAGAAGATATTCCTTTATTAGTCCCACAGTGGGGAAATTCAGTTTTACACTCTGTTGTTCACACAGTACATATACATGCGTCAATGGAGAGATGTCAGAGTGAGACAAGATGTAATTGGTTCATTTTAGGAGTCGCAAAAGAAGAGGAATATAGTAAAGAGGAATATATTAAAGATCCCCCGGCTCTAAGAATATGCAAATACGTTTCATTTTAAAAGTTTAACTTCTGGACACAAGACGTTTCTCTTTTCTCTGAAAGTTCATTTTCAGAGCATTAGAGGTTTCCCACATCATACTGGAGTATGCTTCATACTTGATCACGATTCATCACCCTTGTGAAATCATCCTTGTACGTACACATCTTAAACTTAAACCTAAACTTTTCCCCGTCAGCAAATTAATGTGGAAACAATCTTCTAGTCTGCACATGCATGCACCATTTTGTACGGTGAAAGGTCAATCATCGAAGTGAAATAACAATAAGAAAAATATATTTTTTGAGTGGAAGGGCACTTGTGGGGAGTAGTGACTCTTATTTTGAAAGAAACATGGTCATACAGACAGTTTGCAATTAAAGGGGAACTACGCCCATATCCTACATGATGTACTGTATCTGTGGTCTAAGACAGTCCAAAAATATTAGCAAATATGAGCACCTCTCTCCCAAATCCAAATTTTGTGATGTATAGTTTGGAACTGCTCTATAGACAATTTTTTTTGTAAGCTGCAGAACCAAAAAAAACTGAGCCTTTAAGAAGACAGTGAGCTGAAGTATTTTGACAGAATGCAACTTCTGTTGTAGTAGGATGAGGATAAATCAAACAGCTATGCAGTATTATGGTTGCAAGTACCTTAGCTAACCACAGTCACTTGCTACAGAAATAAATACATTTTGGACAATAAATATTTGGTGAAATGCAAAGGGAAAATCAAGCAGGCATGAATAAATAAATAGAAAATAAAAAATGCATAAATAAATAACTAAAAATGCAATAATAAACACATTTTAAAATTACTAAAAATTAATGTTAAATATATAAAATGGAAAAGTAAACAGAAGCGTAAATAAATAAGGGAATTAATGCAAAAATAAATAATTAAAGAAGCAAATTAAAACAGAAATATCAATTTATGTCACATTTTTATTTTATCTATTAATTGAATTATAGCTACATTTATTTTTTATAGAATTTTTGCTACATTTAATGATTTATTTAGTTAGTTATCAAGTTGTTTATTTATTCTTTTTTTTTTTTTATTTTGACAGGTTGTGGTTTTCAGATTATGACACATTGCGCTCTGTCTCTATGGAGCAAACCAATGTTGTTTTGGCTTATAAAGCTACGTAGGCCGTTATTAACCTCATGATTCCAAGCTCAGGTATGTGTGGGGTGTGTAGAAGGGTTAAAACCACGGCATCAAAACAAGCCTCAGCAAAACTGATATGACTTGATGCCCAGAACGGGTTTCTGGGTAGCTGGGTATAGCTTGTTAACTAAACACAATACTCCCCTTCAAAATTTCAACTGCACATCATGTGTACTATTTACTGTGTCATTTATTATATTTTATGTACTTTTTAGAGTTGAAAACAGGTTTTTGTGTCGTTAACACCAAAGCAACAGTGCTGCCTTTTACACATAATAACTTGACGATGGAGTATGTGGAGTGCGAACACCTGCGCATGCTCTTCGGGATGCATAAGCAGTTTTCAGACTTGAGAAGAAGTGCGGGATGGAGGAGCAACCTCAAGGACTGCAGTAGTAACCGAACAGAGAGGAAGATAATGAGAAAGATAATGAGGAAGGAGAGAACAATAAATAGATGGAGGAGGACAATGAAGTGGGAGAGAGGCAGAATCAGTGCTGTTTCTATACACACTCATGCACATGCACAGGCGCTTTGCCATCAGGCCTGTGTGAAGCAGTGTTAGGCAGGTAATGGCTGGGCAGACGTTACATGCCCACCTATTTTAAGCCTGTGTGCCAGCTTGCTACTCCAGTCTGCTTTGTGCTAGGGCGTGAAGTGTGCTGTGACATGTGTTCAGGAGGCAGGGTGATGCGAGAGGTGTGTTATATGCATGTTACACATATGCCTGGCTGAAATTATCTTTCTGTATGTAAATCTGTACAAGTTCGGCAGCACTCGATGGCGTTTCTGTCCGTCTTCCCATTTGTTACCATTCAGCTGGTGTTAAGTAAGCCCTTATCTATCCAACCGTCCTTTCTTTTCGCCCACTTTCCCCTGTGTTTTGACATGAGAAGGGAAGTTTAATGGAGAAAGCCTGCAACAGAGAGGGCGATGGAGATCATGGGCAGAGATGGTGAGATAAGGAAAGCAAGGAAACGTGGATGCTGTGAGATAAAGCAGCAGGGATATACGGGAGAGAGAGAGACAGGCCGGCAGATAGGGAAATAGATCGGTGGCAGGGAGGGATGGTGATGAAGTGATGGAGAGTGTGAGGAGGAGGAGGATGTGTGAGGAGGGTGTCTGAGCTGAGTGCAGGAGGGGAGGGGGGATGAGAAAGGGAGGGAGAGGTGGAGGAAATGGATAGAAATAGCTGATGCACTCTGAGGCTTACAGAAAATCAATAGCAGTCAAGAGGGGAAGCCACAACCCCCCCCACTCTCTCTCTCTCTCTCTCTCTCTCTCTCTCTCTCTCTCTCTCCCTCTCTCTCCTTCCAGTTGTCTTCCTTATGTTATTCCCTCACTCTTTATCTTTTCCCATCTCCCTTTCCTCCTCAGTGCTCTCACCCTTTTCATATGCGTTTCCATCCTTGCCCTCTTCTTCTGTACCGCCACTTTGCCTTCCTCTCATCCCCCACATTCTCTTCCCCCGGTCGTTTCACTCCTTCACACCCCCTCCTCATCCTCACCTCCCTTCACTGTTGTGCCGGCCTTGTCTTTCACCCTCTTTCCAAGACGTCCTCTTTTCTTCCACAGGCTGCTGCATGCTTTAGACACATCGGGTATCATGGACTTGTACGTCCATAATTTTATTATTATTATTTTTTTTAACTTTCCATGACAAACATTTGAAGTCTAAGGCGATTTTGTACAGCTGTGAGGAGGGTGTGGTTGGATGTGAAAATAGGAATGGTTCGTTCTTCACACTGTCACTTCAGCTTATTGATTTTTGATTACTTAATGTTAATATTAAAGGGCGGGTTCATCTGCGTTCTTTTCCGTTCTTTATCAAATGAAACCACCCACTCATCTGGTAAAAAAAAATAAATAAATAAATAAATACATAAAATGATGAATGTTTCCAAAGTAACCTAATCAACAAGGTTATTGTTAATATGAACACTAGCACTAGCTGAGTCAATGTTAGTTTGGAAAAAACTGAAAGGGTTAGTCTGGATTTTCTGAAGTGGGATTATATGCATACTTTTGCGTTCTGTGAGGTAAAGCGACTGTTTTGTGAATGGGGTCTGGTCTGGTCTTGAAGACCGTGATATAATATCTTCAGTTCCCAATCACAAAGGGCTGTCTGATGGTGAGGTAAAGCTGCAGTGGATGGAAGCTGCTGAAATACATATTTTAGCCACCTAAAAGAAAGAAATCATGAGTTTAAGCGTATACTATATTTAGAATATTTTCACCGCTTTACCTCACCATCCAACAGCCCTTTCTGACAGAGGGCTGAAGCCATTATATCACAGCCTTCAAAACCAGACCAGACTCCATTCACAGAAACAGTCATTTTTACCTCAAGGAACACAGGAGTTGCTGGTCTAACGTTGCATCGATCGATACGTTTGTTGGTGTTATTTTGTGACTTTCGGATCTGAACTAACATGGCGTCCACACAGCAGTACATTACTTTGCTCCTGTGTGCTCCTCCAAACTGGGAGCATGCCGAGCGCCATCTAAGTTACCGTATGGTATGTTAATACACTGACTATCAGGCTGTATACATAACAGCCTTATAGAAACTTTCACTTGTCAAGATGGTGGTTTGCTAATTTTGTAACTTGTAAAGTGGTACTCTCTTGTTTTCAGTACCAAAACATTTCATATTTTCTGGTTAATACAGCATAAAAAAATCCCTGCCTCAGATGGACACCATCTCATTCTCAACTTTACATTTTGCACCTTCTTTTAGGCTTGTTTTCCTCTCCACCATGCTTTGGGAGGTGATACAATTTCACTTTGCAAGTCCCATTCATTTCACTAGATGTGAAAATCTTTTTTTCTCAAAGTATAAATGGTTCATTGTAATGGTAAAATAAAGGCCAGTCATCTTCAAATAGTTCCTGTAAATGAAAGTTGTCCGTAATTAACATGTTTTTAAGGATTATGATGGTTTAAGTTAATGCACGGCCGTTGTGGATCTGCTTTTTCTTGCCGGATTTCCTTCATTAAATCTTTCAAATTGAAATTGAAACAATTTTTTTATTGAATTTTCTCCTCCACCCATCCTACTGGATTTTTTCACTGTTTCCCACCAACATTTGTAGCATTGACATTGACTCTGTGTGTGTTTTATGTGAGTGCAGAATTCTCCACTATCTACCTTGACAAGTATTAACATATTTTTAAAGTTATATAATATTATTATTATCATATAATATTCATGAAATTGGCCATATTAGCATTTCCTACAGTTTCCTAGATGCAGGAGGAGAAATAACCGTGTCTGCACACATTGAAATTCACACGACGCTCCTGCTATTCAACTTTCCTCGAGGCCCCGAGTGTAGAAAGTGAACCGTGCGCGCCGTGCTGCGCGCAGCCTGTTCATCCAACAGTGGACACGATGTCATCGAAACATTTTAAACCTGTTCTGTAGCTTCTGTGTTGTGCTCTGTGGAGTGACTCCGACTGAATGACTCGTCTCTGACTCAATTTACGGGACTATGACAATGTGCAAGTGAGACCGTACTGAGGGAGGGAGCTGGGTTTTTGCCTATTGTGACCGGTGAATGAGCGTTGCACAGAAGAGCGCTGCGCCGCCGGCGAGTCCCGTGAATGCTTCACCGGCACTCCGTCCCAAATCATCTCGGTGAAAACAGCCTTTTAGCCGGTTTTCACTACACTAATGTAAGCTTTACTTAACTCAACCTTTTCAATCCATTTATTTTACCTGCTCTAGGGATTGGAGAGGAAATGTTTTTTTTTTTTTTTTAAATATTGAGGAATTCAGTTGTGAAAACCTCACTCTGTCGGCTTCTTCTTTCTCTTTTTCTCTCCCCCCTCTTCTTTGAAGAAAAGCTGTGATTGACAACAAAGAACGAGGCTGTGAGCAGGAAAAAAATCCCACAAACAAACAGCCAAGAGGTTAAAAAATGCTCTTTTAAAAGGCTTTTTTTGGTACCTATTCCCTTCTACTTCAGCTCTCGTCATCTCTATCTGCAAAGGTAGCCTTGCCTGGAGTGCCCTTGGGAGTGCTTACCCTTGGTGTGTATACCACTGTCACCATCTGTGGTGAGGACGTCCCCAGCTAAAGACGTGCCCATGATAAAGGGAAAAACAAAAGCTAGAATGAATAGAAAAGACAATAATAAGATGAAAGGACTGTGGAAAAACAAAAGAGTAAAAGTCTTAGCTGTGATGCAAGCAGTGGTATCATCAGAAAGCTTCTCTAATCCAGGATTACTGTGTTTATTTGTGTGTGTGTGTGTGTGTGTGTGTGTGTGTGTGTGTGTGTGTGTGTGTGTGTGTGTGTGTGTGTGTGTGTGTGTGTGTGTGTGTGTGTGTGTGTGTGTGTGTGTGTGTGGACCTACATCTCCTGCCTCTGATCTGAGACTATACCATATGTGTTTCAGTCACTTTTGTGCCGTGCACACGGTCAGCACCCCGTCTCACAAACATGTTGTCATTGTTTTCTTGCTGCTGTGTATTAAATCCAAGATGCACGAGAACAATAACAACAAAGGGATTAAGCGTAGTACTGTACGTAGATGAACAGGAGTCTGCGCACAATGCTTGGGTATAACGGCGCTATCAGTTTCAACAAAAGGTATTATCAACATGTTTTGTGTATTTGTCTTGTAAAATAATCCACATTAATACGGGAGCTGATTCTAGTCAAATGTATTCAAACTCACACAGAGCAGGACAAGACTGTGCAGAGTGTAAAGATGCTCATTTCTAAATATGGATAAGTGTAGAAAAGTGACTGTATGGTTTTGTTTTTAGGCCAGATTCACAGCAGTTGGTGGTCCAAATTGAAATTAAGAAACTGAATGAAGTGAAAGTCATTACATTGTTGACTAAGTGATGGCAATGTTGTAACAGTGGTGGTGAATGTATGAAAAATACAATATTTTCTGCAATGTTTGGGGAATATTACTGAGTTTCCAAAACCTTACAAGGACTGAGTATCTGAAAGTATTTGATATTTTGACGTATTTGACATGGCAAACCAAATCTTCCACAGGAATTAATGTATGAAAATTAGATGCATTACGGTTATGAAACGTATGGTGCCTTTAATTGGGGTCGATGAAAGCTCCCCACTCGAGTCGCAAGTTGTTTTATGTCAGAAATGGCGGAGGCCATGGAAGTTAGTTTTTCGGTACATAATGAGTTTATATATTGTAATTTCTATTGTTTTTCTTTGTAATTTTATATGTCTGGAGAAAATGTTGATATTCCTAACTGCCTCATCTCTCAGCTCTGTCATGTATTTCCTTCATTATGTTACTCACTTGCTAGCTTGCTAAACTAGTCTCTGTGACTTCTGGATGGAGACATAACGTTGAATATAGTTGTTCTGTACCACTTGAAAGTCAAGCATATTATGTACACGACTTCCCATGTTGTAAAGATGAGCTCACGAATTTGGTTATGGGATTATATAGGATCCCTTAGCAATTAAAACCTTTTATATGAATTTGAGATGTGCATAATAACACGCTTTACAGATTCAAGGCATATGTAGTCTCACTGTGTGACACTGTGTTAATGTCTGTGTTTCCCTCCTCTGTAGGAGCCTCTGGCGGGTCCTACCACTGCCACCCCGATCATGCATATGGAGAGGAGAGTGATAAGGTAAGCCTCACACCTTTAACTTACTTGCGCTACATGATACATTATAATAATACACGGATGCTTTTAAGATTGAATTCATGCCGCGGCAATGAGGAACAACTCTGTCCACCTATTCTGCCTCTGTACCTTTTATACAGAACAGCTAGTTGGACTAACGCCACAACAGCCCTGCCTAGAACAGGCTGTGTGAAAGGGGCTACTGAGATGTGTTCAAAAAAATATCATTTTTGATAACATTTTGTCCAATAAAAAGTACTTCAGAAGTACATGTTTACTACAGATGCATCAGTATAAAACATTGCAGGTTCGTTCTGCTTCCCACTGAGTAATAAAGATGTTCCAATCAGATCCAGACATAATATTCACCTACCTAAAATGTTGTCATGTCAAATCATTTTTCTTAGGCAACTTTACAGTAATGATGTAAAAGCAAAATGTCTTATTTTTACGAAACATATTCTCATTCGTCTATTTTTAAAATAAAACAGATGAAAGGGAATATGGGCTGAAAAACTTAAAAATTATATATTTTTCAGTGGAACTTGAGCTATCTTGGTTAGCTTTAGCTCCAAGAAACTTCTCGTTCGTCTGGGCCATGTGGCCAAAATCTTCTATCAAGATATAGGTAATGTCATATCTTGATAATGATATATATCAAAGTATAGCAGGTTTTCTGGTAAATAAATAAAAAATGGTAAAGCCTATCTTTCTATACTCCTCTGTGAATTAAATACTTGACAAATGATGTATGATGATGATGATGATCACAAATGTATAGAGATTTTTGTATGGTTTCGATGATCTTTATCGTCATACCGCCCGGCCCCGTGAGAAACCCTAGATGTTGCTCAGTATGTCATGCTCTCAGGCTGTTAAATCATGTTTGTTGTGCAAACTCTTTTAACAGCAGTACCTCCATGAGAAACTCAAACAGCACAGTTTGCAAATCTCAACTCTGCTTTACGCTTCACAAATGCTGAAGTCTGTTTTTTATACGGCGTACATTATTATACACATTATACAAGTTTAGAGAGCCTGCTGCTGCATAAGCCAGTGGCCAAGTATGCCCCCCCCCAAGGGTGGAGAAATGTAAAGTGTGCTTGTTCTTGCTCCTTATGGGCAGGTTTGCTCACAATGCTCCACTCGTTATTGTTTTTCTTTCTTTTGAGTGAAAGGACATCGTAGGAGCCGACCATGCTATAAAGTAATCAGCTGATGGTCAGTTGTGGAAACCTTTTATCAGATGATCACTGGATGATGCATCCATTCATCCCTCATATCTACGATGTCTACACTAACTATATAGTTTTTCTTTTCCATTGAGGGTGCTTGTTCTTTATTAGACCCTATAAACTTAAATTCATAAGGAGATAAACGTGTAAACACTGCATATTATAATGATCATTCCAGCAATGTTGCCATGTCTATGATGACAGTATTAGAAAAACATATAAGCATAATTCACAACCCAAGTGTACTTCAGTTAATGATAGTCATCGTTTCGAGCAAAGGCCTGCGTTAAAAAGCAAGCAGCTGAAGCAAAAACCGTCAGAGAAGAGGCGAAGAGGGGAGGCAGGATGCTGAGGAAGGTGTTGCAGAAAGCTCGGAGGGAGAAAGGGAAGGGAGGGGAGGCCGAAAACAGGGAGGGGGTATTGCTAATGATTTCACCTCCAGCTGTGGGACTTGGTTGGAGTGAGGGAAGGGGAAGGAGGGGAAGGATGGAGGGGGAGGAAGGGAGGAACAGTGGCAGAGGAAACAAAATGGGCTTTGAAATCTTGTTGATGGAAAGAAAATAAGTGGGGGAGGGAGAAGTGTTTCAGCGTTAGTGGAAGCATGTCTGCAAATATTAATGAATCTGTAAAAGCAAATGACCGTATTTGCTCGGTGTGCACATTCATGCGCATTTTCTGGGACACGGATGCTGGGAAAGAGACCTGGGCTCAGTTGTGTTTCTTAGGTGAGTATTTGCATGCACTCTGTGGGCCTCGCTTTATTTTGGTTCCCAGCATTGACAGCGAAGCCACAACAGCTGCTGGCCACAGTCGTGTGTGTGTGTGTGTGTGTGTGTGTGTGTGTGTGTGTGTGTGTGTGTGTGTGTGTGTGTGCGTGCGTGTGTGCGTGCGTGCGTGCGTGCGTGCGCGCGCGCGCGCGTGTGTGTGTGTGTGTGTGCGTGTGTGTGTGCGCGAGTGCCTGCACGCTCATCTCAAATGTGGACATAGTGAACTAGAACGTGGTAGGGTGTGTCTGTACTCGTGCTTCAGGATATCTGCCCAGCCTAGTGTGTGTGCACACTGAATGTGGACACAGTGAAAGGAACAGAGGGTGTGTGTGTGTGTGTGTGTGTGTGTGTGTGTGTGTGTGTGTGTGTGTGTGTGTGTGTGTGTGTGTGTGTGTGTGTGTGTGTGTGTGTGTGTGTGGTCTCCACACCGTGTTCCTGGGCCTTGCCGCGAGTCGCCGTGTGCGTCTGTCTGTGTGTGTTGAACCTCTGAGACTCAGCATGTTTTTTTTTTTTCCTCTATTTTTCTGGCTTTAGTGGAAACATGGTGTGTGTGTGTGTGTGTGTGTGTGCACAACAAGCACTCTATTAGAACATAAGGCCACGTTGAGGCATATTGCTTGAGGACACACACACACACACACACACACACACACACACACACACACACACACACACACACACACACACACACACACACACACACACACACACACACACTCCTTTGTCTGACACTGCTCCCCTCCCACTAACATGGGTAGACAGGCCCATCAAACTTTCATACTAATGGGCAATAGTCTGCATGTGTTAAGACAGGGTGTGTTTCTGTGTGTGTGTTTGTGAGGGTGTGTGTGTCCTGTCTAAGAACTTCTTGTCTTGTCCCCTCAGATTTTTAGGCCGGGGTCTCGGGCAGGACAGACAGAGGAAAAAGGGGGGAGGGAGCGAGAGGAAGAGGGGTTCAGCTTATCTGATGGAAGGAAAGTCGGGGGGGATGGGAGGAGGGCTTGTGAGGAGGGGATATGTCAGGCTCGGGGTGGAGGAGGCTGGCTTAGATATGAAAATGGGCACAGTAGATGTCCCAAGGGTGTTGGTGTTGGGGCCAGGCTGGTACAGAGGTTGTGGGGTGTCGGTGGGAAGAGAGGGGGTTGTTGTTGAGAGGAGCCGAGCGGTTTTGGGGGTGGGGGTGGATCGCCGCTACCCTCCAGCCTCTGTAGAAATGGGCGTAGACACAGTGCGTCTTCCATGTCACTTTTGATCATAGCTTTACTTAATGATGAAGTTGAACATATGACTCTTTTGTTTCGTTTGCCAAAAGGACTATGTAAAATTATTTAAATGTTTTTATGTACAAAGAAAGATCAGGGGACCTAATTGTGTTTGAGCAGTATTAGTATAAATGTAGGGCTGTCAAAGTAAATAATAAGATAAGATAAGATATTCCTTTATTAGTCCCACAGTGGGGATAATGTGTTAATGCAAATTTGTTTTAATGCCACCAATTTCTTTAACACATTAATGCAACTTGTGATTTTTAGGTTGTGGCGTGCTCAGTTTTACAGGTAGAGTCCAGATACTGGCATTATATGAAACTAGAAAACCTCAGGAATCCATTGTTACCAACCATGTCGCTAGTTTGTTGCAAAGAGCCTAAATAATGCTTCAAACTTGTGCTAAATTTTGGTGAGGAAAAACTGGCATGGCCATTTTCAAAGGGGTCCCTTGACCTCTGACCTTAAAATATGTGAATGTAAATGGGTCCTCTGGGTACCCACCAGTCTCCCCTTTACAGACATGCCCACTTTATGATAATCACATGCAGTTTTGAGCAAGTCATAGTCAAGTCAGCACTCTGACACACTGACAG
The DNA here is from genome assembly GCA_947000775.1 of Pterois miles. Classification (NCBI taxonomy): domain Eukaryota; kingdom Metazoa; phylum Chordata; class Actinopteri; order Perciformes; family Scorpaenidae; genus Pterois; species Pterois miles. Next base: position 1,666,677 of record CAMQGK010000253.1, read on the forward strand.
CTGTTGTTGCCTGTTGGGCTGCAGTTGTGATTTTATCATATTTATTATGCTAAATGCAGAACCTGTGAGGGTTTCTGGACAATATCTGCCATTGTTTTGTGTTGTTAATTGATCTCCAGTAATAAATATATACATATATTTGGATAAAGCAGCATATTTCCCCTCATGTTGATATGAATATTAAATACTTGACAGATCTCCCTTTTAAAGTACATTTTGATAAGATAAAAAATTTGAATAAATTAATTTAAAAAAATTAAATTTTAAAAATCCATTGACACCTCTAGTATAAATGCTACACCAAACATATTGCCATTTAAAATTTTAAACTAGGGAGGACTCATCCTACTCTTAATCTATTGCCATGGCTTTCATTTTCACTGTAAAGGAGTTTTGTTCTGTGTAGTTATCATCAGTTTACTAAAATTCATTAATCATTTTTTTTCTCAAGACAGATTTTAAGCACAACTCGTTTGAGAAGATTTTTCCTTTTTACGATCAATGTTCACTTTCTAAAAGTTATTAAAATTGAGTTGGTAACATCCATGAATATCATGAATATCCAACCTGTTTGCTACTAGGGCTGTTCATTGGCAAGAATCTGGTGATACAATACATTTCATGATACACGTGTGTGTGTGTGTGTGTGTGTGTGTGTGTGTGTGTGTGTGTGTGTGTGTGTGTGTGTGTGTGTGTGTGTGTGTGTGTGTGTGTGTGTGTGTGCGTGTGTGTATACACACGCACACACACACACACTAATAAATATTGGGATTTTTTTTATTTTAGGAAAACTAGAAGACTGCATGCAAAAAAAAAAACTTGTTTGATAAATTTGTTAAATTATGTTTTTTGCCCCAAACTGCATGTGATGATCATAAAGTCATAAAGGGGACATGTCTGTAAAGGGAAGACTCGTGGGTACCCAGAGAACCCATTTTTATGTAAATATCTTGAGGTCAGAGGTCAAGGTAAATATGCTCCATGCCAGTTTTTCCTCTCCAAAAATGTAGCACAGCTTTGGAACGTTATTTAGCCTCAATGCACAAGCTAATATGACATGGAATGAATAGCAATTTTAAGAGGCTAATAAAAAATCGTATCTTATAAATTGTATTTTGGAGAATTGATACAGAATCACACAACATAGAAAAGCGATACTCGTGTATTGATATTTTGTCACACCCCTCTTTGCTACCACACAGTTCAAAAGCTGTCTGTCAAAGGTAGCATAGTATTACTTCCAGAAAGAATGAGAGAACTGTATGTACTGAGAAATGTGTTTTGAGCTATGTGAATGGCAGGTGTGTATGCGTTTGGAATAGACATAATACGGCTTTGAAAGGGTTGGGTCAGGCTTTCTGCTGCACCAGTCGTCTTGACACAAATGCTCAGGCATGATATTTTACACTGCTTATTAACACACAAGCAGACACAGACAGACAAACTGTGGTGAGTAATCCTTGATACGACCCAAATATGTTTTGTCATTAGGGTTTGGTGCGCCCCGAAGTGGCTTCTCTCTTTCATCTGCGTCCCACACTCATTCTATCTCTACTTCTCTTTTTCTTCCATTGTCCGTCCTTCTCTCCAGCCCTCTCCTATCATGTAGTCCTCTCCGGTCAAGACTAAATGAAGTCATCGTTATTGTTTGTCTTTCCCATAAGCTGGGCAAACTCAGGTCACATCCAGTGCTCGTAAGCCATTAGTGTACAGTGTGTTTTTGGCCCTGCAGTCAAAATACATTTTGTTCAGGTTTGTGAGAACAGCAGCGTCTGCCTCTAAAGAGCTTCAGAAGGTATTGTTCTTTATAGGCTGTAGAACTCAAACAGTGGCAGCTGCCCATGTGTGAATGTGAATTTGCGCATGTCTGCAGGCGTTTCCATAACTGTGTGTGTTTCTGCAGCCTGCTCTCCAGCTGTTTCCTGTTAGCTATCACACTGCTCTCAAGGTTGCTGAGCTGTGTGTGTGTGTGTCTGTCTGTGTATGTGTGTGTGTGTGTGTGTGTGTGTGTGTGTTTGTGTTGAAAGTCACAGCCGCTGAGTCATTTTTTATCACACTTTAACAACGTGTCTCTCCCACGAAGAGGGGCGGTGGAGGCAGGGATCAAGTAAGTAGAGGGGGGGAAAAAGTGATGGTAACTATGAGGAAATGTGTGTGTGTGTGGTGTCTCTTAAAGAAGCGGCGTGTCCTTCAGAGCACAGCTAAGGTCTGCGTTTGGGAGGGTGACTAAGAACTGACACATGAGCGTGTGTGTTCTTGCCTCACCAAGTGCCAAGTGTGAGAGTCACTGCTTGACTGTAAGTGAAGTGACTCACAGATGAGTTGATAGGATTGAAACAGAGGATATATGATAACTAGTCCGTCTAAATCTGGATGACTACATGTTCAGCTATGTCACAGTTTTCCTGTGTATTACTGGCTTTTTTTTTTTTTTTTTTTGTTGAGCTTTTCAGTCGAGGGTGCGTACGTATGACTCGCACATGGGCCTGTGAGTGCTTGTCTTGCGTTTGCATTTCCTTGCGCCAAGAGGAAGTGACTCTGTACCCTCAGGGCCTCAGAGCGCTGGTGGTGTAATATGCTCTCTTTCACACATGCACACAAATGCATATAAGCAAACACACACACTGTGGACCATACAGGAAATGCCATGAGTCACAAAGGAACTTGGTGTCTATGCAGTAGTATGGATTATAGGCCTGCTAAGCGTGGTGAAATTGATTTGATACGAGTGCTATGGGTCACTAACCACAACACTCATCCTCTCTCCCACTCTCCTTTTCTTTCCTCCATTTTCCACCCCTGCCTCTACAGAGTGAGGAAAGCCCCAGTCCAAAGCGCCAGAGGCTGTCCAGTCAGTCTGTCTTGGAACAGCTAACCTCATCCGCCCCCCCACCATCCACCCCATCTCCCCCAATCCGCCCCTGGGAGTCAGGACCCCCAAGTCGAAGACAACCTCATCCCCACACACATTACCACCAGGAGAGATGCCTCACTCCTGCTCGGCACCGACGCAGGTACGTTGATTTCTTGATGTCTGCAACTCAGGGTCAGGCTGCACATGTGGCGGCTGCTTCGCTGAACTGGTGTGTTTCTCACACGTGTGGTGTCCACACTGGCAGCATCTCTGCTGCCGCTGCCAGACATTCCTTTCTTCATAGTTTGCCTTTCATAATAGCCATTTCATTTCATTAAAAATGTTATTTTATATTTAAGATCATACAGCGCTGTATGTTTCTCTTCCTCGATGAGTTTTGTCATTGATTGTTCATGAGTGGTCTGAAAAGTTATGTGGTTCTTGTTTGCAGACAGAGAGAGATGAAGGGAGATGGAGAGAGAAAGAAATGGAGAACATTGGAAAAATACTGTCTGAACTTATTATCATAGTCTATTATACAGTATTTATAGGGACAAGTAATATATGGGGTTTCTGCCATGACTACTGTGTTTACAAAATGAAAAGCTTGTAATTTATGGAGACCTACAAGTAACTGCTTTTTCACAACCCTTTCCTGCGAATATATCAGAATAAAAGCGTTGTGTTAATGAATGATAATGATAATGAATGCTACAGGGCTTTTACTTTGAAATATTTTTTGTCTGTGACATATTCTACAGATATAGATGTTGAAACTGTAGTAATGCTGCTGGTATGATGTCAATGTATGATCAAAAGATTATTTTCACTGTCTGTTGTGAACCATAGGCAGCATGCGGTAAAAATAGGCAACACTTTGAATCTCTAGATGAGACGCAGCTGATACCAAGCCGTGCCACGCTGCTCACGCAGTATAGCTCCTCTGACCTGTTTAAAAAGGGCGCTGAATTAAAAAAACAACAGGTTCCACAGCTGCCAAGCACTGCTGATGTTCCCAGTGTGGTCCAATGTGGCCTCAGTTCCACTGTATGTTAACTGAGCTTCCCAAATGTAAAACTATCCCTCTCTTCCCACATCCAGCCCTCCAGCGAGGCGTCAGCGTGGCCGTCTCTCCAGGCCCACCCGTCACCTGCCTCCCCATCACTACCCTTCCACCCAAGGTCCCGCGCCTCGCCTGTCGCCATCAGACCACCAGGATGAAAACTACCACCACAATCCCCATCCCTCCACGCACCAGACATACCCAACACACACGCCCAGCGCCTACGGTCAGCCTCCTGCAGCTGGAGGCGGCGGGGCAGCTTTGGAGGAGCCCCGAGCTTTCCACCCTCCCACCTTGTCTCCACGACTACTGCACCCGGCTGCTCACCATCATCACCTCCACCATCATCATCCGCAACAGCATCATGCAACACAACAGCAGCAAGGAGCCATGGTCATGGATTTGCACGAACAGGTTAGTTTGCAAATACTTTCAATTTGTGTGTCGGAGAACTAAGAGCCATCACATAGCTGTGTGTGAGGTTGTATGTTAACCGTGTGTTTTCTCCCCAGCTGCAGCAGGGCAGCGTACCGGTCTCCTACACAGTGACCGCGGTCCCTCCGCACAGTCTCGCAGCGCCACTGTGTAGCGGCCAGCACCTTCCCCCTACCTGTTCCTCACAACAACAAGTCCCCGCCTGCAGTGTGGTCTTCAGCACTGGACAACACTACCACCCGGTGAGAAAAACACAGCAGTGTGCAGTTTGTAGGAGTGTGTGGGTTTGTTTGTTAATATGAAAGCACACTTTGTGCGGCACAGGCTCACTCACGGCTCAGCCAAAGAAAAGCAAAGTGGGTAAAAAGTAAGAGAGCTGCAGTTCATTTCCCTGTTTAAAGGGGAGTGTTAATCTTCCAGGTCTTGGCTGCCATCTTGTGGCTAGGCTTGTCACATTACAATCACAACGGTGAGAAAACAAGCATTTAAAACTTTTCCTTTTTTTTCCTTCCTTTCTCTTCTTATTCACTATTTTTCCAGATGCTACAAGCTTGTTCGATGCAACATTTGCCGGTGCCCTATGCCTTTCCTTCGTTGCTGTCCAGTGACCCTCAGTTCCTGCTTCCCCATCCACCCCACCTCTCTCACCACCCGCCCCACCTCCCCACACCCGGACAGTTCCTGCCTTTCCAGACGCAACAGCCACGATCGGTATGTTATAAATTATCTGCCATTTATTTATATGAACTTGCATCATTCTGTGCTAAAAATATGGCAATACAAGGACTTTGGTATGCGTAAAGGAAGCCATTAATGTTTGTGAAGTTGCAGATATTTATTATCCATTTGTCATGATAGATAACTTAGTGCATTTCTTCTCAGCCCTTACAGAGGATCGAGAACGAGGTTGAGCTTCTGGGAGAGCAGCTTTCAGTAGGTGGGGGCTTCAGCTACGCCCACCATCACCACCACCACCATCACCACCAGCCTCCCTCCACCCTGCCGCCCTCCACACCACTCCAGTTCCTCTCACACCACGACCCCCTGTCGCAGGAGCTCTTTACAGTGGTGAGTACATTCATAACCATGACATCATTTGTTTGGATTATAATCTAGTGCTGCACGGTATACCGATACCCTGCTGGTATCATACTCTGTGTTATTAGTAGTGGCACTTTAGGAATGACAGTGTTTTAAAATGAGCTGTGAGTCACATTGATGTGTGAAGATTAAGAAGATTAAAGCACTTCATGAATCTCTCGCTGCCTGCACAGTCCCGCTCTGCGCTGGTGTCTATCAGCAGAACTGTTTTAAAAAAACAAGTAAATAACAGCACAGCTCAAATTACTGATCAAATGTACTGATCAAGAGTCACCATTTTTTTCTGAATCTTTCCAAGTGTCTCTTGTAATTTGGCAAACACATAATCCAACAAAGAGCCTGTGTTAAGGTGACGAAAAGCAGTTCAGTATGGCATACAGGACATCAGATTACTGCATACCATTTCATTTTTGTTTTAATTAATATATTTTTACAGTTTAAATTCAAGTTCCATGTTTTATCGTCTATTAATCCATTACATTTCCTGATGTTTTAGATTTTTGACGCGTTATGGTTTCAGTATCGGTATCAAGATATTTAGGCAGGGTGTTATAGCAAAGCCAGAGTTTTGGTATTGTTATATATTCAGTTATGGTAAAATGAAGTATTTATGCTTTGTGGAATAACTGATTTTCATTTCTTTGCCCCATCTTTCACAGCCCTATCCACATTTTATGCCTCGCCGATTCACAAGCCGGCGTTACCGCTCTCAGCAGGCTGTACCGCCATCACCCTACCACCCCAGCTTCCTGCCTTACTTCCTGTAAGTGTTCTTAACTTCCTCGAGCTTATTTTGGAAGTACACAGGTGAATTTGCCTCAGAAACAAATGCACTCCACTAAATTTTGTGTACCTTTTCTTCAACCACATACAGGTCTATGCTTCCCGTGCCCCCAAATGTGGCCCCTACCATCAATCTAGAGCTGGATGTGGATGATGGAGAGGTGGAGAACTATGAGGTACGGCATACTGCTGCCACAGCGTTCAGCCAATAATAGTGTTAACCCATAATAGGATTTCATTCAGGTTTTTCACACAGTCATTTATTCTTAATACTCTTTGACTAGAGACAATCAGTTTTCTAACTGCTGTTAATACAGTTTCCACTGTGAACTTTGTCCTCTAAACTCTGCATTTCTGTGCGAAACCATCAGGCCCTGTTGAACCTTGCAGAACGCCTAGGGGAGGCCAAGCCCCGTGGTTTGACTAAGGCAGATATAGAACAGCTTCCATCATACCGGTTCAACTCCAACAACCATCAGTCTGAGCAAACACTGTGAGTAGCTTCCCGCCTTTAAAAATCGATGTAACCTTTTGTCGTGGGTGGCTGTAGGTTTGAGGCAGTGTGATGTTTGTACATGAGGCTGTTTTAAATGGCACCAACCTTGCTTTGTCTTACAGGTGTGTGGTGTGCATGTGTGACTTTGAGTCTCGCCAGCTCCTAAGGGTCTTGCCATGTAATCACGAATTCCACGCCAAGTGTGTAGACAAGTGGCTTAAGGTGAGTAAAGAGTAAAGTAAATGTGTCATCTGTTTTCCACTGCACCCTTAAAGTCACACCAGAATGTGGCATAGCAAAGTTCATCCACGTCTAAGCAAAATATTTGTTTTTGGAAGTTTGGGAATGAGGTGACTACTCACGGGACAAATTGGCGAATTATTGTAGATGGTCATCTTCTGCAGTAGTTCACCAGTTTGTCCTGTGAGTCCTGCAAATGGTTAAAACACTACGCTAGTCTGTCACAGTAGCTGCCTGAGCTTGTTTCTATTCGCTCAGTACTGCTACAGAAAAGAGTCCTAAAACCCAGAAATGAGTTAGCATTTTAGCACTTGTGGTTCCCTCGTCTGGAAGTCAATACTTTTTTTTTTCAATTATTTAGTTAGATGCCTGAAATAAGGTCTGTGGTTAACACAAGCCCAAGAGATTTTAAAGTTTTCTTTTATGACATAAAATACATCAGTAAATAACCCAACTGTTAGTTTTGATGCCTTTCTGCGTCTTAAAAAAGGCGGTTGATAACAAAAGGCTAAATGAGACTTCTAAACGTCATTGCGCAAACTCTTCCGCCTTTACTGCCTTGGTTTTTGCATTTATTCACACTTGTGACCCAGTGTTGTTCATTAATAGCCTTAACGTTAGCTTTTTATTTGTGGAGATTGCATTCACACTTCAAAAATCAGAAAAGTGGTGTTCATATGTGTAGATTTTCTTGCTGAACAAAACATGTATGTTTCACAAACGTGTGTTTGCCACAGAGCTTATTTTACTTACTTTCTAATAATCTAAACCCCCCCTAAAATCCCATAGGCTATTTATTAAGGGCACTAGAGTGATGCTAACTTCCTGGTAGGCCTTCAAAAATGCATCATCCCTGAAGCACTCTATTACCCCTGGTATTGTATATCTTTTGTTCAATAATTGAATTTTAAAAGGGTCTCTGAGCTAACAAGATAGCTAAGTGACAGTAAGCTTATTAACAGGACAATAACATGTATTTGAACCATCATCTCCTGTCTCATACTGTCTGTAAACCATTTTGTAGAGCAGTTTTCACCCCCATCATCCCACAAGCCGCCTGATTGCTACGATTCCAGTGCGATAATTGGATTTTGAAATTTCTCTGATTTAAATGCTGGTGTGACCGGACCTTTTAATCTGCTGATATATAAGTGCCTTCACAGTTTGAACACTTCTCACTGTGGTGTTTGTATCTGTATTGATTAAGTATATTTTCTTTCCGTTTAACACTCACTTCCTTATGTTTCCGTTCCTTCCAGGCTAACCGAACCTGTCCTATCTGTCGAGCCGATGCCTCTGAGGTCCAGCGGGATTCTGAGTGACCTCATATCAACAGCCACAATCCCTGGCTCCCTTTTGGATGCACCAACCAATCAGTGAACTTCTCTCCTATCATATGCTTCCTCTGCCACATAACTGGGACCAGTGCTCCTTATTCCTTCACTCTTTATCCCCCACAGGACACTGAACAGTAGTTCTCACCTGGGGTCAGCAACTTACTACTGACTCACGCTCACTTTATCGCTGGACTTCCTCGGCCTTCTGTTACACCTCTACTTCTCTGCCTTCTGCTCATGGTTACCCCTGACTATGAATGGCCTTTGAAACACATACAGTGTCATGTGCAGGTGGACATATATATGTGTATTTTTTTAAACTCATTATAAGCCCTGGACAGAAAACAAAGAAAAATGTCTATAGTTGTACTAACAAACATTTAGGGAGAACTGGCAGTCCAAAGATTATTATAATTTCATTGTTATTATTCTGGTTATAATTGAACATTCGCATCTCAGCTTGCAGAGACTGTCATTTCTACTAGACTCATTATAATTGCAGTTGAACATTATCAGTCAATTTTTTTCATTTCTGTATATGTATTCTTGCATTCCTTGGCGTGAGAGCAGCCTGTAACAAAGATATTGTACACTGTCAAAGCAGCTACTTTGAAACAGTGAGAAATAGACTTTATTTTCTGTGCGCTTGCTTGTACGCGCTTGCGTGTGTGTTACTTCCCCTGTTGTATTTATACAGTTCATGTGGTACAGTGCATTGACTTCCTTAATTTAGTTATTTTTTCCCCACCTTACTTCAGATAGATTTAGACTCACTGGAGGTCGAGAGTAACTTCAGACCTTTTATATTCAAGGTTTGTCCAAAAATCAAGTTAAAAATCAAACTGTAAGACCAGAAAAACCTCCAGGAAAGTTCACTATGCTTCGGTGTCATGTTTCTTCTTTTGTTTTGTAAGCTCTACAACTTCGACTCTATCGCTCCGTGTCTGCCCATCTGCATCGTCTCAAATGAGTAAAGGCTGGAGGCTTTTTGAAAGGTTTTTTGTGATTCAGTATGTCCTAACCTAAAGGCCCAGACACACCAACCTGACATCAAAGAACTAGCGGTGACAAAGGCAACCGGTTGAGCCGCCTCACGTCACCTTGGTCTGGACAAGAAGTTGGACTCGAACACACCGCAAAGACTACAGCTGACGGCCAACTAGCATGTACGTTCTGTGCCTGCGTGAGATGAAATAACTGTCCACACCAGCAGACCACGGTAGTCTGTATTGGTCATTCAGAAAACGACACTGTAAGATTGATAACTGTGGATATACAAACCGTTGTTTGTGTCACATATATGAAACAAAGCAGTGTTTACCAACCATTTTCTCACCGCTCTCATTCACCACTTAGCTTCATTCCAGATGGCCATGTTGCTGTGAAAATGTCCGTGGAATGATGAGATGAGACGAAGATGAAAAATGAGAAGAACCTTTTGCGTTTTTCCTCTCGATTGTAATTGCTTACTTGCTTTCCTCACTTCCGTTTCTCTTTTCGTGCACTGATTCGTTTAATCTGAACAGCCAGAGTGATTTCTCTCACCAAGAGTCACAAGTTAGGCCAACATACGCTCACTGACCACCTCAAACTGCCCGTTGGCTTAGTGTGTCAGGGCCTTAAAGGAAACAGGTCCGGGATTATTTATCTCTTCCTTGACATATCCACCTAAGCTTCCCCCCAAGGCACATCAGCTGAGCTGACAATTCATTAAAAATGTCACCAAAATGTTCATACATGCTCCGTTTACTAGCTTTCTCACAGGAACGAGGCCTTTGAAAACACGCGTCTATATCCATCTTGGTACCTAAGCAGCTTTTCTGTGCGTGTTGGTAGATATAGATGCGATGATTTCTCCATCGTTGACAGGGAACAAGTTTGAAGAGACTTTTAAGGTCACGGCTAAATCTGCTGTTTCACCAGATTGTGGATGTGACACTTCAGCACTTTAATACGTAGATTTAAGACCTTTTCATTCTGAACCAACCACTGATCAGTTTTCCCACAGTCCATGTGCGTACGAATATTTGAATGCATTTAAAAACATATGTTCCAGTAGCTCCCAGTATCCCCGTATGTCAGTTCCTTTATATTGTCCTCACTGCACGTCTGTTTCTTAATGATGCTTTCTCTCTGTAAGGCCTATGTCATCATGTTAATTCAACTCAGAGATGTTCCCCTCATGCACAGAGCAGGCTTTCTAATGAAATTATAGCTATTCATCACAATTGGTGTTTTGTTTCAAGATGACAACCTAACATAGGCCTTATAGAGATAGTCTAGTAGGCGAAGTTCGGCCAGACACCTGCACAGTCTTATATCCGAGAAGCCTTTTTTTTTTTTTTTAACTTCATTTTTCTGCAGGTACAACTTGTCTCTATCCAGCGTTGTCACATCAGACCAATACATTTGTTCAAACCTGAGTTTTGTTTCCCAGAAAATGCAAACCAACAGTGGAGAAGCAGGAAGAACGTTGTTTTATAAAACCTTCCTTCAGTGTTAGCAGTGTATAAAGTCATGTAATATCCACGGGAATGGAGGGAAATTATACGTTGTCATCTTTTTATTCTTTTTGGGGTCAAAGGCCATATTTGTGATCGTATGCATCCATTTTGTGTTTTGGGATTATTTTATGTTGGACAGTTTCTTTTTGTTGTTGTTGCTTGGTACAGTAGCAATTACCTCAGTCCCACTATTTATGTCTTTCTGAAAATGGCACACCCTGTATGATTAGTGCTTCTCAGTTCATTTTGCTCATCTTTTCCATGCAAGCTGTTGGGTTGTTTGAATATTTTTCTTTTTAAACTTTATGAAACTCTATAATTAAAACGGTGGTTTCATTATGTATTATATCTGTAACCAAAATCATTTGAAGGCCTGTTATGATGATAATGACATTTTTAACAAACATTTGTACATTTTGTATGAGAGTTATTACTAGTAATACTTTATTAAGTAGTGCAATGATTTTTTTAATCCCTTACCCCGTCTTTTGGATTTCAAAAGCTGGTTCAATAATAAATGTATAACATCCTCTTCTAAAACATTGTGTTTTTCATTTATTCTTTCCTCGTCCACTCGTTCACTACATGACAGGTGAGGTGTTTTTGAGACCGTCCACTTGGTGGCAGTGTAGTCCTGTTATCCATGAGGCTTTGAGTTTCACCAGCTCACATGACTTCTGACCCAAACTTCAGAAGTGCTGACAACACTTGTCTCTGGAAATGCAGCATATTTTAAATACAGTTTTGTTAGAGCATAGTTTTTTTTTTTTTTTTTTCGATTGCTTACACACATTTTCCTACCTCATATTCACGTTTTCGTACCTCATATTCTCAGAACTCTACTCCATCCATCTTTAACCATATATCCCATTAGGGGTCATGGGGGGTCATTGGGTGAAAAACGGGGTACCCCCTGGACAGGTCTCCTGTCCATCGCAGGGCACATAGAGACAGACAACCATTCACACTCACATTCACACCTACGGGCAATTTAGAGCCCTCAATTAACCTGCATGTCTTTGGACTGTGGGAGGAAGCCGGAGAACCTGGAGAAAACTCACGCTAACATGGGAAGAACATGCAAACTCCCCACAGAAGAGCCCCAAACTGGATTCGAACCTGAGATCCTCTTGCTGTGAGGCGACCACCGTGCAGCCTATGAAAGGCACAAATCTCCTGCAAAATGAAACTGCATTCAAAACAATGTTTTGTTCTCAAAACACACATGCACACACACACACACACACACACAACATATGAACAGACATTTGTAAGAACCAGCTGAACACTGACATGCTCAGTGTAAAGCACCACAAATGGAAAACATCATTATCAGGAGACGTATGCCTTTTGCATATTCATTGTTACACTTATTACATGTGGATGGATGGATGGATTGACTTGTCATCATCTTTAGACCAATGTCTTTGTTAAGCAGCTCTTCAGCAGTGTGCAACATGAAAGTACATCATTTGTAAAATATCTTTTAGTTTCTTTTCATACAAAAACAAAATGCGTCCCAGTGAAGTGTTCTGTAAAGTGTTCAACATACAGGACAAACAATAGAAAATGTAGGTAGGGATATGCAGTAGTTCCCAGTCTCCTACATTTATGAGACATGTTTTCCATTTACGGTACTATGGTCTACCTTCAATACTGCACGACAATACTGTATTGATAGGAGTATGACATTGCTGTAATGAGAGTATGGTAGATGTCTTCTGGTTGTACTCTCTCCCCAGCCTTTCTCATTCTTAGTCAAATAAAGTGGCCCATATCTTTTGAGAGTATCTCCTTCCCTCCATGGTCTTCCTCTTCCTTGCTTCAAAACAGAAAAGCTCACCTGTGGCCTCCCTTTATTTCTAAAGCTTTGACTGCTAATGAAACAACTGTGCAACATGTGTTTGTCCAAGTGGAAAGAAGGGAATTTAAGTTTAGCATTTTGAATGTCAGTGTGTTGAAGATATTCATGAAGATTGTGCCAGATGTAGAGGATTGTGTGTAGTGTTTTGAAAAACGTGTGGTTTAGAGCTGCAATCAGAGTGCAAAGCGGTAAATGTGCTTACATTGTAGCAGAATTGGTTCATTGGGTTGATATATTGTGGTCATTGTGTCTCAAGTACCAGTGTAAAACTGTAATACAACACAAGTGATGCTTAAATCAGAGAAAGGCTGAGGGCCCTGCTGCTAGACTCAACATGCTCGCCTACTGAGTACAGAAAAGCACACAAGGGAAGGCTGTCCTCAGACTATCAATCTGAGATTCATTTATTTAAGAGAAACTTTGTACAAAGCCCATGTCAGTCACCACGGTATATCAATGTGTGTGTTTGGAGGAAAGCCCATTGATACATTAGTATAATTACCTGTGTGTGGCTTTAAATTGGAAAAGTGTGTGACGTTCATTGACAAAACAGAATTTCTGTTTCCCCTTAATTTTTATTCCTGCTCTCAGACCAGTGGTCTGAGTCTGCTTAGCAGTGAACTAAGAGGTTTTGCTAAAACCTGCTATGAAGTCTAATTTCCTTCAAACCAGAGTTAGCTGGTGCAGCGGGAGGCACTGCTTACTGTACGTGATGATGCTCTCCATGGCTGGATCATCTTATCAATCACACCAACAGTTTGGTGTACTGTATATTCAGTGTGGGTACCATATCCTACTTGTTGAGCCCTAAATATTTATATGTACTGTATTTATTGTGACTGATTCTGTTTATATTTGTCAACGCCAAAGAGACATTGATTTATCTACCTTCAAGACTGGATTTACTGTGAACCAAAAGAGGAGCAGAGGGAGAGGGAAAATCTCATTAACTGACCCTATACTGAACTTTCATTATCTCCTGTTATCTCTGTGAGTATCGACTCAAAATAAGCCATAAAGCAAACATCATCCTTGCTGACTGGAGAGCATTAACTAGATTGTTTCTGTAATGCTACTCCTATCTTGACATTGTTAGAGACTGATGTAAGAACTAGGTTAAGATAAATCTTAGTTCAAATACATATCACACACTTTGCTGGTGAGCTAATGCAAATACGGTTTAAGGGAAACATGAGAACTGAATTATGGGTTAACGCTTGTGTTAATACGTTATATAAATATAACTTTTAGTCATTATTGTCCCAGTCTTGACCAAGAAATGATGATATCCTCTTGTGCTTAGCTAAATCACAAACAATTCTTGGGTAGTGCAAGCTGACATGTTAAGGTAAGTTAAAGGAAAAATCCAACAGTACACAGAAATGCATGTCTAAGGAAATGTTCTGTGCAGAAATTAAATGAAAAAAAATCACATCTTTTTGGAGGGTGGATCTTTTGCATTCTGCAATTTGAACATGGCGCTGCCTAAGGTTACAGACCCTCATCCCATCAGATTAAACAGCACCATCTAGTGGACAGTTCAACTCATTGCATTTACTCAAACTATGACAATAAATTAAAAATTGGTTTAGATTTTCAACCATGATGAGCAATCATGTGTATCAATTAGTGAACTTAGTCAGAATTCAGAAATGAAAAATAAAAAAAAGGGGAACAATTGAAAAAAATAGGTTTTTCGGGAGCTTTTACAATGCGTGGTCCTCATCAGAGTCTCAGTGGAATATACATTTTCAAAATTTGGAATATTTCAAGGCCTTAGGGATTTTCCCCCCCAAAACCATGATGAGCAATCATGGTTGTTCTAATTACGAAACAATATTTGAAGTCAGTTAAAAGTTTGTCAAACACAAGAAAAGTGTAAAATAATACAGGGTAAGATAAAGATCCTCCTGAAAGAGTTGAGAATTTACTTGGCCACCTAACATTAGATTTTCAGTGTTTTCTGTCACCTTAAAGACAAACTATGTGGTAATGATTTAGAAAAGTTGCAGGATGGATGGAAAAATATTTTAACATCAAATTCCAGCTTATTTAAAAAAAATTTGCTCTCCTCTTCCAGGCGCCAGCAAAAGGGCGTCTTTATTTGGCCGGGGAGCAACACACTGCCACCTAAACCCTCCCTGATAAAGGCCTGGACCTCGTAGCAGGAGGCCAGTAGGGTTCCCTCGTATATTGGGAAGTAGTCTGTGGAGGACGAGCAGAGCAGAGAGGAGGAGACTGTCACTCAACAGAGCACCTAACAGCACATCTGTATATGACCGAGACACACAGGGTTTTCAGGCTGTCAGTGGTTTCTAATGCAAGATAACATTTTCCATTTGTTTTCTGCTTTTGTGCCTGAATGCATCCCTGCACATGTAAAAATATTATAATATTAGTATAAGAGTATAAGGGAAACAACCTCTGAGCATAAGTAAAATCAATCCATTAGAGATGGTCATGTTTTTGGAGAAATGTTCCCTTTTTCTCTACTGGCAGAGAAATAAATAAGCAAAACTCAAGTATTCAATAATAAAAACATTATTATATCATTGTTTCAGTTACTATTTGTCATTTCAGATTTTCAATGCATAGTGTATAAATGTCTGTAGTTAAATGTTGAAGGATGTCTCAGCACACTTTTTTTTCTATAAAGTACTATTTTCAATAAAGTACTAATCTGCAAGAAACAAAATATCAGGGAAGACTAAGTCAATTCATATAAAACGTTACTGATATTATTCCAGCCTTATTTTTCTCAGAACATGACACATGCCAATTAATTCAGGTTTTATTTCATAAGCAAAGTCTCAGTTGCAACATCTGAGGTCCAAAAAAAGGATCTTTACAACTATTATTTATTTTAGCACTCACATTATTGTCTGATATTATTCATAAACACCAGATTAGTGAAAAACTTACCAAACTGGCTCGTTATTGGCTTGGCTCGGTGTATGGGTCGGACTTCATACTGCGGCTCCAGCACCCCCATCACAACACAATCAGAATCACAGAATCGCAAAATGGCAGCTCCTGTATATTTTGGCTTCAGTGGGAGGAAGTGGAGACGTGTCGTTTCATCTGCATAAACAGTCTATGGTCTCATTCTCAGCGTGTCAAATATGGATGGCCTGATATCAGTGCATAAGACACCACTTAAGGTCTGTTTGAGATGCACAGAAAGTACAGAACAGAGGTGGGGCTTGTTAACGTCCTCTTCACCTCTGGGTTACTAGCACCTTGAGTCATGCTCACATACTCACTATTAATCCTTAATCTTCAAGGAATAAGGAAACAAATACACACAATAATGCAACTGATATAAACACAAAGAGAGGTTTGTTGTCATTACAAATCCTCTTCACCTCTACGTAGCATTATTGTGGCTCTCTCAAAGGCTGCAGTAGTTGCTCCCTCTATGGCAAGCAGGTTGGGAGTTACCATCACCTCGAGCCATGCTCACATACTCATTATTAATACTTAATCTTCAAAGAATAGGGAAATAAATACACACAATAATCTCTATCTAGTTGTACAATATAATTTATGTATAATATAATGTATAGAACAATTACAGTTGCATGTGAATCCTTCCCATCATTAGCAGAGACCGACCCATCATCATATTGTATATTTGGATGGGCTGAGGGGTGACACAAATGAAAACTTTAGCTGTAAACTCTGACTCTGTTACTGAATTAACAGAAAGAGATTAATGTACTCAAGAGTCAAAATTAAGCCATTTTCTGTATTTTTTTGTCATTATAACCTTAAAACTGGCAATTGAGTGGCTGTGCATGAACATCAAGCATAGCAGTGGATGCTCTGATTTCCTTACAGTCCTCCGACATCTGTAAACTGGGACTCTAGGGTCCATATCTATACCATACAACAGCAGATGGGTCTCTGTGGACCCCATAGAGACCTCAGGCCTGAACACGACATGTGCTGACTTTTAAATAAATCTTAAGTACCAAAACACATTGTGTATCTCTTTGGTTTAATACTTTATGTGTTAAGTGGTATGACCAGATATACAAGTGTTTGGTTGGATGTCGGAACTATTTGGAAATGAAAAATGCAAATCCCCTCCAGCATCTCATGGGCCACACAAACACTATATTTTCAAAAACACATCAAAACATATTTGGCATGATGCAACCTCGCCCTGCACATCTCTGCTGTGTCGTTATTGTCTGTGTCATCCTTCAGATACAACTCTTCCCTCTGACCAAGCACATCAGTCTTGAGTGGTCTCATGCACAGTCTGGTGCATGCTCAGTAACTGTGGTACCTGTAAACCTTGATTATACAACCTACCAGTGACTGTCTAAGCATAATGACTGATTTTTATATGTAGAATTTATTTTTACTTGTTACAGTGGTTTAACAATTAAAACCCCAGTGACTGTATTCACAAAATTCCTATTAAACATAACTATCCCAAGGGCTGCACGGTGGTGCAGTGTTTAGCGCTGTTGCCTCACAGCAAGAGGGTCGCAGGTTCGATTCCGGCTTGGGACTTTTCTGTGTGGAGTTTGCATGTTCTCCCCGTGTTAGCGTGGGTTCTCTCCGGGTACTCTGGCTTCCTCCCACAGTCCAAAGACATGCTGTTTAGGTTAATGTGAGCGTGAATGGTTGTCTGTCTCTATGTGCCCTGCGATGGACTGGCGACCTGTCCAGGGTGTACCCCGCCTTCGCCCTATGCCAGCTGGGATCGGCTCCAGCCCCCCCGTGACCCCTAACGGGACAAGTGGTTGACAATGGATGGATGGATAACTATCCCAGACAGACTGCAGTGCTGTGCTCCAGCACCTGTCCTCTACAGACCCACTGCCATCTCATTTACAGTGTGCTCCATTATGTCCCCATTCTCAAGCAGGTGCAAGGAAAACGGGCAAGCAATGATGATTTTAAAATTGGCCTTCATTTTTTGGGCCCATGAAGAAGATGGAGTGTCATTTGGTCTTGAGCAGCACATTGATTCACCACACATTGTGGACTTGAACTGTACTTGCCCTGTGATGCAGTGTGGTCAGCCTTGTAAAAGGATGGAGCCAGTGAGCTTCAGATCATAGCAATAACTATGACTTAATGTAGACCTGTTCAAGGTGGAGCTGGATACTGAATTAAAGTTAGTAGTAGTAGTTTGTAGTAGCCTACACAGTTGACTTGCAGATTTACATGCTTTGGAGGCCTTTTGTAAGTTATAGTAGTAATTATTAACATAATTCAATATTTGTCATAAGTAAACATCATAATAAATCTATAGCTGTTTGGGCCCTTTTACTTGGGGGACCCAGTAGACCCAGTCTACCTGGCCGGTAGACAACTACTAAAGGTAAAATCTGCCCCAGATGATAATGTTACATTACACCATAAAGTACAGAGAAAGTATTTCACCTGACTGAGTCTGCTAATTGGATGTGTGACACAACTGGATGTTTCTGCAACTATGAGCATTTTTAAGTCCCAGCATTGCTTGATAAATAAGCACACAGTATGATTGCTCGTCTTGTCATGAAAATTATAATAAAATTTATGAACCATTTTATGGGTTCAAACACCACTTGTTTTCATGTCCCATAAATGTAATCTTATTGTTAAGATATGTGAAATGAGCTAATTCAATTACAATATGACATTATCTCAAGTGGGATTATTTCATATACACATTACTTTACACCGTATTCAACTAACTTATTGTTTTACAAATCATGTACACATTTTTTACATAAATGAGCTTGTCCCACACTTATGAGTCCTTACCGCAACACTGAGCAAATACCATAGTAAAAGTTTTTCAGGGCCAAACAAATGTATTTTCCATGGAAACACAAGTTACAGCTAATGACCACATGGATGGCAGGCTGGTCCATCCACATAGGGGACCCTCAAGATCAAGAACAACAATGTTAAGATCAGTTTTCTCTAAAATGTTTATTGTGGGCGCTTACTATCCAGCTTAGTAATTGTGTATTTTTTAACTACATTTCAAAAATAACATAATTTTACTGTTGAATTCATTTGTATTAGATGCTGAGAGTTGAGAGTTGTCATTAGAGGTCAGGAAGCGCTTGTACGCCATAGAAGACCTGGAAAAGCAGCTCCAAGCTGAGCAGGAGGTCAGCCAGGGCCTCCGAACTGAGCTCAGTCAGCTCACAGAGCACCAGGTCAACATGGAGGAGCACGAGGCTCTTGAGAGGACGGTGCTGGAGCTGAAGTCTCAGCTGCAAAGAGCTGAGAACTACAACGACGGTCACCTGATCAAGCTGAACCTGCTCAACCAGCAGCTGGAGACACAAAAGAAACAAAATGAGTCTCTTCAGGCAGAAGTGGAGAACCTGAAAACAGCAGCTCAGCAGAACCCCAGCAGCCAGCCAAAGAAGAAGAAAAAGGGTAGGGGAGCGGGAGCTGGACCGCGTCCCTGAATAACACGTAATACTATATATATATATATATATATATATATATATATATATATATATATATATATATATATATATAGTGTAATGTGGATCTATATGTATGCATTTACTGCAATATGTATATATATGTACATAGTGTAATGTGCATAGATATGTGTATAATGTATATATATATATATATATATATATATATATATATATATATATATATATATATATATATACTGTACATTTATATATATAGTGTAATGTGCATATACGTTTACTGTATGTGTAAAAAATATATAAATGAATTCAACTCAGAATAAAAATTAAATGTTTATTCTTCATTTCTATACTAGAAAAGCACTCAGAGAGCGCAGACCTCTGCCATCTGATCAGATCTGATCAGATCTGGATCAGCCTTTGGGATTTGATAGAAGTACACATCGTAAATCCCTGAGTCAAATTTCATGAGCTTTGGGCAACAATTACCAGATATATTGAGAAACAATTTTTTGGGTCCCATTTACCCCAATGTTAACGAAAATTTCAAAGTGATCCAGAATCCAGGATTTCTTCCGGATCACCCCCAAAACCCTGCAGGAGCCTGCAACCCCGCAGGAGCCTGCAACGAGCCTGCAACCCCGCAGGAGCCTGCAACCCCGCAGGAGCCTGCAACCCCGCAGGAGCCTGCAACCCCGCAGGAGCCTGCAACCCGCAGGAGCCTGCAACCCCGCAGGAGCCTGCAACCCTGCAGCTGAACAAAACGGGTTAAAATTGAAATGAATATAGTTATAACAACTGAACTACTGACTTCACTTTGAAGTAAATGCTTTTATTTTTTAGTAGACACCAGAGTTATGATGACTTTGACAGCTGTCATGTTTTGTTTCATCCAGTCCCATCTCTTAGTAAAAGTAACAGGAAGTTATCCGGTGCGGTTTGCGAGCAGGAGGGGAGGCTGCCGATCCCTAGCAGCTGTTGCTCCTTGTAACAACAGTGAGCTTAACGGAAGCTGAGAAACAGCAGGAAGTAGGTAACAGGTCCCAGCTGTAGATGTCGAGCAGTTGTCAGAGGACAGTGGTGTGGTTTCTCTGCAGAGGAAGCCACGACACCGCCAGAAGTGCCGGTTTCAGCTCCTCACAAGCCTCGGTAAGCTAGGTAAGCTAGCGTTAGCTTCTCAGCTCCGTTTAGCTAGTTGTGTTGTGTGTTAGCAACGAGCTTATTTTGCCGTGTAAAGCCATTCTAGCATTTTACTGCTGTCTGTGAATACCAAATGTCTCAAGTTAAATGTGTCTGATGTTGAAAGTGTAACTTTCTTAGTTTTATTCATCACGTTACTAAATGAGAAAAACTGACATTTCTGCTAAAGTGGAGTGCTTAATCAGTTAGCTGGCTACTCTTCATGTTGCTAGGTAGTTAATACCTCTTTCACGCTAATGAGTCAGACCAGGGTTATCTGACCCATGTTCAACCCGTCTTTTATTCTAATAAAGCCAGTCAACACGGCTTAATACCTGGTCGTGACAAATTAGACGATGAGTATAGAAGCAAAGAGCCAAAACTCGCCATTTTGGACTGAAAACGCCAATGAGCCATGGATGTATAAAGAGATGTTTGTAAATCAGAGGATAATTGTGTTTGGGGTGAATTAACTTCCCAGTGTGAACACTTAAATAGCCCTCATTAAAATCATTATGCCCTTAAAGTGGCATAATGAATGTGCATCAGACCTACAGGACAGCACCACCCTGTACAATCATATGACACATCAGCCTACTTCTGCTAGCTGTATATGGCTGTAACAATGGATATATTGGCTGTAATTCATCACTTTCATTATCTTATAATACACCCACGGGCAGTATACTATTAGCCTGTGGTGGATGTATTAAAGTCTCTGTTCCCAAACAACCACCTATCGAGCAGTAGCTAGTAGCGAGTCCTAAACAGAATCTAATGTAGGCTTTTAACCTGTCCAGGGTGTCAGAAATTATTGTGTTTATTGAACTGGTGAAATAAGTGTTTCTACAGAAATATACATATTTGCTTCACTGAGAGCAAGGTTTGTAGGTTGAATGTTCAATCTGGGATGTCATGTCATGTACAACATAAGAGAAACACGATGAACTGCAAAGTGAATTAAAACAGAGACTATAAATCTGTTTGAAAATGCAGGGTGAAGAAGAGTGAAGAAGATCCAATGACCCCAGCAGATGACGACCCTCCCAGCTTGATTTCCAGGAACCCGGATGCCACTGAAACAGCCGGATGCTTTGCGATCTGCTTTGTGGTAGGATTGTGCCAGTCCCCTGGACTGGTACCAGCTCGAACACAGAGAGTTTAATCAGACTCATCAAAGTCTGATAGATCAGACCTTCATCTGATCTGATCTGAACTCAGAGTTGACTTCAATGTGGTCATCACACAGTGACTTGGAAGTTACTTGAACTGTGGAGAAATCCCACTTAATTGTGCCTACTGACCTAGGGTGATCACCAACACAATTGTTAAAGGACAATTGATACAACTAAGGACAATTATCTCTGTTTAAGGGGCTCATTTTTTATTTTTAATATCCATATAAATGTGATGCAAGTTGTACTGTTTTGGTACTCATATGCAAGCTAAAGTTGCAGTTAACTGAATTTTCCATTTTGTTGTGTTTATGTTTATTGAACTTACCTCCTTCTGAATCTGGAGTGAGGTGCACTCACCCAGGAGGGGTTTACACAAACATACAGTATTTCTACATTTAAGCATAATAAAGGCACACATACATTTACAAAGGATTGGCAGGTAAGCATGGGTCTAAGACCCTCTTTACACTTGGTATTAAAATGTGTTGGGTGATCAGATTGCAATCAGATAGTGCTTGACCACATGAAAACACAGATGCACGTAAACGCATTTAGGACAGATTGTGATCCAATCCAAGTGATCTGAGAGAAAATTAGACTTCTGCACCTCCTCATGGCTCTGTTTTCAGGCTTTAAAAAAATCTAACCCATGACGGGTGACTTTGGCACATTTGAGTTGAGAAATAGTTAATACGGAAACAGAATATTGATTCATATTTGATCAGCGATGCCTAATTTGACTGTGATTGACTCATGGCTCTCAGACGGCAGCTGGATGGCCGGCTGCAGCTCGGATCTGATTAGTTGATTTCCTCTGGTCGGTGAAATCTTGCAGATGCCATTAGGAGGACACAGATTGTAATTTTTTTTTTTTTTTTTTTTAATCATTGTTCATTTGTCACTTGAAAACTGTGATCTGGCTTCAGAGTTAATTGGACCCAGTCATTAGGTTACCATTGCCATCTAGTGGTGATGCAGTATGCAAGACTACTTAATATTCATCCATTCATTTTTATACCTTTTTGATTGAGTCAGCTTAAATGAGCATTAATAATAAACTGTTTATCTTATCTGCATCTAATGTGTGTAAAAGCTGTAGTGTACCATAGAAGCACAAATTCATGTTTGAGGGAAAATTCTCGGGTGTATGTGTGTTAACCTTTACATTAGTGATCACATACAGAGCTGTTGTGGCAGGATAAACTGAGTTTTTATCTGATGTTTGACTGAACTGATTTTGAAAGAAATGCTTGACTGATTGTTTGAATCAGATCCAGGCTTGCTGTCATGATGTATCAGTAAAGTGGTAGGTGTTTGCATCTAGAATCAGCTAATCCGTCTAATCCGAGTGAAGCACTTCCAAAACATGTAAATGTAATCAGCTACCCTGACATATTGTGCCAATATTGAAAACAGATTAATTTTAAGGACTGCCTCTCAGAGACACCCCCTCCATTGGTACCTGACGTGAACTTGCTGCTGTTTCAGTTCTTGAACGCACACACAGCAGATAAATGATAACACCTACTGTAGCTTTTCATACATCATACTCAGTTTATCTAGGACTGGCAGTACATTACTTTCTATTTGTTGCACACACATTAACTTCTGTACAGTCACAGTTTCATTTGTCTTTGGATAAGTTTGCTTGAAGTTGTTATAATTCCTGTTTCTTGAGTTGCCAGTCCCGAGGGTTCTGTTGTTGGTTGCTGGTGCTGGAGGGACATCTTTGGGGTCGAGCTGTTTGCCTCGGCGACCCGACCCCAGATAAGCGGTTGATGATGAGTGAGTGAGTAATCACGTGATTGTCCATGATTAATTGCAAATTAATTGTACATTTTTTATCTGTTCAGAATGTACCTTAAACATTTAACAACACAAAACAATGACACATATTGTTCAGAAACCCTCACAGGTACTGTATTTAGGATAAAAACAATCTGCAGCCAAACAGCCAACAACAGCTGTCAGTGTGTCAGTGTGCTGACTTGACTATGACTTGCCCTAAACTGCATGTGATTATCATAAAGTGGGCATGTCTGTAAAGGGGAGACTGGTGGGTACCCATACAACACATTTTCATTCACATATTTGAGGTCAGAGGTCAAGGGACCACTGAAAATGGCCATGCCAGTTTTTCCTCACCAAAATTTCTTTTATTTTTATTTAACCTCCTCCCTGACAAGCTGGTATGACATGATTGGTACCAATGTATGGAATTCTAGTTTCATATGATACCAGTATCTTCACTCTAGCTGAAGGCAGCCAATCTCGCAAGAGGCTTTGCAAGTTTTTGCAGATCTCACATCAGATTTTGCTATTTGTGAGCTCCCTTCTAGACATGACTCCATAGGGACTAAAAATCAGGATGTGTCGACCTCTGCTGCTTCAATTTTGACAATTTGAAAATAACCCAGTCTTTGGCTCATCCCACAATTTTGAGGAAGTGTTATACTAAGTTGCTGAAGCACCCTTTAAGGGACAGACTCACATTGGTATTGATTAACTCATATTACAATAATAATAGTAATAGTAATAATAGTGTAACAGACGAGGTTAGAGATGGGTTTCTCTCCCTGTGTTTAGTCAGAGTAGCTGGGTTTTCTTTTTTTTAACTCTGGACCTCAGTGGTTTTTAGGATGCTTTTTTGAAAGTTGACTACTACTATTTTCTTTCATTGGCTAACATTAGCACACTCACCCAAGTGTGAGTGTGTGCGAGTGTTTTTATGAATGGGAAGGGACGTTGTTTGTTGCAAGCTCAGCAGTCTTTCCAGCATGCACACTCAGCAGACCTTATCTGGATGAATAAAGATTAAAACAGTAACTCCTCCTCTGTATAATAAGTTGATATATTGGTCCCAGCAAACAGAGTGTCCTGACTGTAAATATATAAATGTGTCAGGTATCATCTTGGTTCTGTTATTTAGCAGCTTGTGTCAGACAGAAAGGTAGTGATGGAGCAGCAGAGGTAGAGAGGGAGGGTGTTGTGTATTGCGGTAAGCTGTGGCGCCCTCGTGCCAGTTTTACTTGACTGAAGCAGCCACACACTACCATTACGGTGGATTGAAATGTCCACTGGGCCGTGTAACGGAGTAATGTGTTAGTTATATGGCCTGGACTGTGAGGGATTTATGCACATGCTAAAGCCATGAATAATGTGAATGTGTAAATCTCTCGTCGGTTTTGACATAATTATTTCAGGCATCAGGGTTTTTTTTTTTTTTTACATATCCTGCTTGTGCTTTGTTTTATTGAATCTAAAAGAAACAAAATAAAAGCTAAACCTCTCAATCCCCCTGGCCAAGAGGAATCCGTGCTTGCGACTGTCAGCCGCTGAGTCTGTAATGCGTTATTCATGAGCAACAAGCATAAATATCTAAAAACAGTGGAGCCTGTTCATGTCTTCTCCTCGTTATTGCTTTCACACCCAAGTCTTTCTCTCTTTTCACTGACTTTTGCAGCAGAGTGGCTTGCGACATGACTCTCCTCTTAGTCTGATGGCAAATCATAGCCATATGCAGCTGGTCCAACTGTTAAAAATACTCTTGGCGTGAGTATAAAGGCAAGCCCACGCACATATGCAATGTAACTGAGTACTCTGTGTAGCAGCTCTGATGGCAGGTGATGTAGGACAGTAAGATGAACTGGAGACATTAGCTCCTCTATAGACGAGTGTCTTTTAACCCCCTGAGACCCACAAATGATTAATTTTTGTCCATTTTGGGGGGAGATAACAGGTCAACAGTAGATGCCACATAGAAGTGGTGTACATCATCTGAAAGCTGGGAATCTGGAGATTAATTTGAGATGCAGCTCATCTCTGTGTCAGGTTTTTCTGTCATTCTGGTCATTACATTGTCTCATAAATTGTTGCAGCAATTTTTAGGTTGGTACCATTTGTTAAACAGATTTTTAATCCCTCCAAAATACCACATTAAGACACCTAGACCTTGAGGAAGACCATAGAAAAAGCCATACTGTGATTTGGTATCAGAAACTTTTGACATTTGGCGATTACTGCAAGAATTGCATTTTTTTGCGTTTAGATGGTGAGCACTTGTGAATTTCCCCACTGTGGGACCAATAAAGGAATATCTTATCTTATCGTACTTCTGTTCTGGAAACTGTTCAGAAACCCTCTTATTGTCAGCCTAGCAAGGAAAGCCATCTATCTTCTGAATGCTCCAGGTCTCTAGTTTGTGGCTGTAAGGTTTTCCTAGAGGTTACCACAGGTCATTTTAAAAAAAATGGTCTCACTATAATGACATGGCTACTATGGGGAGTGACCTCATCACACATGAATACAGTTGGGCTTATTGCATCCAGAAGTGTCTCAGCTTGACAGTGATGCCAAATTTATGTAATTCTAAGACTAAGGACCCCAAACTGCATGTGATTATTATAAAGTGGGCATGTCTGTAAAGGGGAGACTCGTGGGTACCCATAAAACCCATTTTCGTTCACATATCTTGGGGTCAGAGTTCAAGGGACCCCTTTGAAAATGGTCATGCCCATTTTTCCTTGCCAAAATTTAGCCTAAATTTGGAGTGTTACAGAGCTTCCTTCACGACAAGCTATCATGACATGGTTGGTACTAAAGGTTTCCTTGGGTTTTCTAGTTACATATCATAGCTGCTACAGCCTCTGAAAGACGAAGCTGGCGGGTCTCAGGGGGTTGACAGAACCCAAATGTTAAGTTTCAAAGTTAATTTTCTCTCAATGGCACGATGATGTATGTGCAGTTTTTTACACTAAGGCTGTTTTCACCGTCATCTGATGAAGGGGTTCACCTTAAATCTCAGTGAAAGCTGTGTGTAGACAAGCGTGGCCCAGTATGGAACTTACCATATTTTCCGGACTATAAGGCGCACCTAAAATGCTTTAATTTCTCAAAAGTCGACAGTGCGCCTTATAATCCAGTGTGCCTTATATATCAATTGTGGTTGTGCTTACTGACCTCCTCGAACCAATTTTATGTGGTACAGGGCGCTCAAAAATCTATCAAAATGTTTTATTATGAGTTTGGTAAGCTTCGAAGCTAAACCGCTGGGTGGATTGTAGGAGCATTACGGTAACAGTAGTCAGGCGCCTTGCGGAGTAATATGTACGGTTACTATGCTTCGACAGATAGGCACCGTAACATTACAGAATTTAATATCAATGAATCAGTGGTACGGAAGTGGTAACGTAAAGAAGACCAAACAGAGTTTCCGAGGGAACAAAGCCAGATGGTCACAGTTAGAGGACAAAATTGAACAGTGGGTTATTCAACAGAGAGCAGCAGGTAGAAGTACAGGTACAGTTTCTATTCGACTCAAGGCAGCAGCAGTAGCGCTTGACATGAAAATCAGCGACTTTCGAGGAGGTCCTTCTTTGTGCTTTCGTTTTATGAAAAGGCGTAATCTCTCCATAAGCACAAAAACTACCATCTCACAGCAACTGCCAAAGGATTACGAAGAAAAGCTAGCCATTGTCCGCACCTACTGCAAGGACAAGATCACTGAGTGAGTGGCTGAGAGAAATCAAGAGACCGAACGGCTTTTTCCGCAACTCTCCGTCCCTATTGATCTGCTACTCCATGCGTGCCCATCTCACCAACACTGTGAAAACTAAAGTGAAGAAAAGTAATTCGGAGCTTGCCGTCATTCCGGGTGGATTAACTAAAGAACTCCAATTGCTAGATATTGGTGTCAACAGGTTGTTCAAAGTTAAAGTTAAACTACGTGGGAGCGTTGGATGATAGAAGGCGAACACACATTCACCAAGACAGGGAGGCAACGCCGGGCGAGTTACTCCACTATCTGCCAATGGATCACGAAGGCAGGAATCATCACTGAACAGCTCAGTAACAGCAACGAGACTGAAGAATAATGACGAGACGGATTCGGGCGTGCTTGATGCCGAAGTCGCCCAACTGTTTAACTCAGACACTGATGATGAAGGATTTGAGGGATTTGTGGACTGAAGGAATGAACTGAAAAAAAACTGAATGTGTATTGTTTTGTATTTCGTGTGTTCCAACAGAAAAATGTTGAGAGTTATTGAAGTTATTGAGTTGTTAAATTAATAGAATCAAGTTTGACTTATCTGACTGTTTTGTTTAGTTTATAATCAGGTGCGTTTTATAATCCGGTGCGTTTTATAATCTGGTGCACCTTATACATGAAAAAAGACAGTGATATTGATATTTATTGATAGTGCGCCTTATAATCTGGTGTGCCTTATGGTCCGGAAAATACGGTACATGAGTGTGATGTGGAAACTTGAAACCTGGACTTTTCAGTGAAGGAGACAGATTGTGTCCAGCAGTATTGAAACCAACAATATTTGCATAGATTTTCAGTGAGAGAGAGTAAATGTGAGTTTATGAACTAAGTGTCATTTAGATGTTTTTGTGGGGGAAAACATATCATACCCAAATTATTATTCATCCATTATTTGAGGTTAAAGATTGTTAGTATTCCAGATGCAATCCAAACAGTGGAGCAGGGCCAGCTTATGTGGAATGTGTTGTTCAGCGACATGTTGGCAGGGTGTGATGCTGTTATGTTTGTTTATTTATTAGATCACAAGTTGCTGTTATCAGTACAACCACAACACTTCCTGGGGTCCATAGAAAAAATACTACAACAATTTCATGTGGTGATGTGAATCAAAAGTTAGTGAAAGTGATGTTATCAGGTCTGTCTGTCAAAGTTAATGCAAATTTGTTTTAATGCCACTAATTTATTTTATGCATTAATGCAATTTGCGATTTTTAGGTTGCAGTGGGCTCAGTTTTAAAGCGAGACAAGAGGATACTAGCTTGTCGCGAGGGACGCTAAATAACGCTCCACACTGACACAAAATTTTGGTGTGGAAAAACTGGCATGGCCATTGGGGGTCCCTTGTCCTCTGACCTCCAGATATGTGAATAAAAATGGGTTCTCTGGGTACCCACGAGTCTCCCCTTTACAGACATGCCCACTTTAAGATAATCACATACAGTTTGGATCAAGTCATAGTCAAGTCAGCACACTGACAGCTGTTTGCTATGTTATGAATTGAGCATATTTTTTATGCTAATTTCAGTACCTGTGAGGGTTTCTATACAATATTTGTCATGGTTTTGTGTAGTTAATTGATTTTCAGTAATAAAGATATACATATATTTGCATAAAGCAGCATATTTGTCTACTCCCATGTTGAGAAGAGTATTAAATACTTGACAAATCTCCGTTGAAGGTTCATTTTGACCAGATCAAAAAATGTGCAATTCATTTGCAGTTAATCACGTTTAAATGTTTAATTGATTGACAGCCCTAAATATTATATACACATGCATATGCACATAGGCTACAGATACATTATGCTGCATGTACAGCTTAGGTATAACCTAGATAAAAGTATGGAAACAGAATTAAATAAGTAAATAATTTTGTTACATGTTGTATTCTGCGCTTCTTCTTTTATTCCATTTTTAGTGCTTATTTTCCACAGATCCCCCATTACAACATCTCTTCACAGTTGGCACTCTTGCTTATCTTCAAACTCAGCTCACTTTGATGAATTTAAACGATCATCTTAAAATAACCTGCTTCTTATAATGGCTCATATGTAGATTTGCAAGTACAGAGAGACTAGAGGCTGCACATTTCCGGGTATGGTCGTGCTGTTTTCTCTTGTGTGTTCGCCTCTCTGCGTTGTTCAGGTTTGGGTTCACTTAGTGTCACGAAAAGTAGGCTATCAAAGCACCACTGGCAGGCCATCCAGAGCAGACTGGCAGCTGAACTGAACATCAGTTGGTGACGTGAATCTTTTCCACTCCGGTCCGAACCTCTAGGAGCCCCCCTCTCTTCCCTCCTCCTCTTCCTCCTCTCGACTTCACCTCCGGGCAACACGGACTTTCATTGAACATCGTCCCTTCCCTCTTTATGGAGTTAAACTCCAAGCAGTTACCCCGCGGTAACAAATGCACAAGCGCGTTGTCAGTGCGTCCTGCTCTTTCTGCAACTGTGCCAATTTCTTTACGCACAAGAACTTGTCTGCGCTGCGTCAGAGGAGAGAGAACTTAACGCAGGTGGCGGTTTAATCCACTGAAGGAGAAGCTAAATGAGGATTCTTTTGGGACGACAACAACCTTGCACTCATTTGGACTGCTGGATCTGGATCGATGCCACCGTGGCTGGTTTGTGCCTGAGGCGGTGGCGCGCAATGGGCAGCCCATCTCCACGAGAAGTCTGCTATAAAATAAAAGACCAATATGTCGTCTTCGCCAAATAAACATTTTATACAAATAACCTGTTTCTTATACAAGACAAGTTTCTTCTTTCGTGTATTTTTGCGCTGCTGAATATTCCGACAACAGACGACCAGCCGGAGCAGGTGCGCGTCAACCAGCGCAGAGAAGCGAAGGGAGTTGTTAGAAAGAAGGCTAACTGTATCACGGCGGAATACAACCACTGCTATTAACATTCAAGGCTTTTTCTGGAGGAAAATATAACAAAGCAGCAAGTTTGTCCAGGAAAGCAGAGGGGAGATGACTGCCAACACCGTCCTCCTGCTCTTCATTCTCTCTCTCACGCGTGAGTTCTTCCATATTCTTTATATTTCACCAAAGTGTGAATGTGTATTTAAGAGAACAGTAATGGCGTTTTCTGTACGCTTTAACCGTAGTCTGTGCTTTAAGACATTAAGACGTTGTGATGTACACACAACTTTGCTGTCACCCAAAACCTTTGAAAAAGAGGAAGATATAGGATCAGTCTCTCTCTCTCTCTCTCTCTCTCTCTCTCTCTCTCTCTCTCTCTCTCTCTCCATCTATCTATCTCCCACGCACATAGAGGAAGTTTAGTAAATTATGTCTAAATGAGCTGCAGAAGAAATAACTCACCCAAACATGAATATATAATGTATTGACCTGTGTAATCATTCACAGGTCACATTAACCCCATTTTTGCCCAAAGACCATTAAGATAAGATAAGATAAGGGAAAAAATGCCACTGCTTTTGTTCTGATTGGTGACATACTTTGGGCAAGGATCTAACAGTACAACCTTCTAATTTTCATATGAACCATGACCATGAAAATAACACTTTTATTAATAATTAAAATCTGGATTTTTGAAAAAAATGGAAAAATGCTAATGTTGTTCATTAAATATTTTCCATATCGTTTTTTTTTACACTGCATATGTGCACATAATATCTTTAATATTGAACTTGTGAATTCGTAGATACCAAGTACTTGATGGTGCTCATTGTAGTTTCTGAGATGCAGCCATTTTCTTATCATACTATATCCAGTCTTTGGGCATGTGGGACTACTGTTTTTTTTTTTTTTTTCTAAAACATAATGGAGTCGATTGCATGAACAGAAGTTCCATATGCCCAAAGAATAATTTGAAAAGAAAAACTTTTCAGCCAAACAGTTTGACCAAATTTGAAAATATCTTCACATTTGTGCTTGGGCAAGCCTGAAGAACACTCCACTCCACCAATGGAAATTTAAAAAATTTAGTTGTGGGCACAAATCAGTTAAAGGTGGCACTATTTTGAAATTCAGAATTTTCAAACAGATAGACTGAATGCACTGCTGCTTTTTTGGCATGAATACATCATTTGTCATTGATTTTTTTCAACTCTAACTGCTGTAATACTGTATATGTCACTTAAGGGGTTAAGTGTAGCCTACTGGAAATCCATCCATCCATCCATCCATCCATCCATCCATCCATCCATTATCTGTAACCACTTTTTCCATCCGGGGTCGCGGGGGGCTGAAGCCAATCCCAGCTGACATTGCGGGGAGGCAGGGTACAGCCTTGACAAGCCGTTAGACTATCATAGGGTTGACACAGAGACTGACAACCATTCACGCTCACATTCACACCTACGGGCAATTTAGAATCAACAATTAACCTGCATGTCTTAAACTGCGGGAGGAAGCCGGAGAACCGGGAGAAAACCCACGCTAACTCGGGGAGAACATGCAAACAAGCCAGGTTTGAACCTGCGACCTGCTGTGAGGCAGCAGTGCTGATCACCACCATGCAGACCCTACTGGAGGCATTCCTTTATCATCTTTAACCATCAGAAAGACACATGAGAGGAAATCAGAGTCATAGCGCAGTCTTCCAGAAGTAAACCAGTCGAGTGCTAACTTCCTCTATAGCGCTACCAAAGAGACATCTTGTCATTTTATTGTCTATCAGCGTAGCTAGGATAATTCTTTGACAATTTCCCTATAGTCTGCAAAAAAAGGCAGTGAACATGCCTTCTTTTGTCATTTAATTATTAATTTGACCCTTTATATCACAGTGTGATGATTAAATGCTATTTCAGAATCAGAAATACTTTTTTGATCCCAGTTACAGTTACTCTTATACCGTATAAACATAGCGAAATGTAAGGATAACAGAAATAAAGAAAGTGAATTTCTCCACTGTGGGACCAATAAAGGAATATCTTATCTCTTATCTTAAAGGAGTATGTAACATACATAATATTACAACATTGTACATAACGCTACAGTATAAACACAATATCTGTAAGAAATATAAATAAGTAATAATATTATAAATAAGATATGAGAATATAAGAAATATATACAAATATTTGCATTAAGATGTACAATATATAGCATACAGCCACAGTGCAAAAAAGGTAATTATTATTGAAATTATATTTTATTTTACAGCGATATTAGAACACGGGAAAGGATATCACAATCAACATGAAATAACCCATCATGTGTAGTTTGTGTATATTTAGAACATAACTCCCTAATAAATATAAATCCCCAATTTTCTAGATGACCTTCATGTCCTTGATAATCGTCACATCCCTGAGTGTAGCTTAGCTATACTCTGTAGTTATTGTATTTTTTTTAATCATATTGATCCTGTAAATAGGATAACAACATCAACAGTTTCCAGTGAGTGTTCATGTTACCTTGAAAAGCATTATTCACCTATATGTGTATTAATCTGTGACATGTGATTGACAGTGTTGGTGCAGAGTTTGATGATAAGTGGAGTTTGAGCCCTTTATGACTAAAGAAAGAGACAAACTCAGAGGACCCCTGTGTGTCCCCAAAGAGGAGGGTGTGGTATGTCTTTGACAGCAAAGTTTTTTAATCAAAAGCAACTTTTGCCTCACAGACAGGGTTTTAAAAACTATGTGTAGTACTTTTAAAATACTTGTAAGTAAAAGCAGATGGGCTTTGAATAATTTACAGAAAGCTATTTTATACCAACCGCCAAGAAAGTACCGTCTCCTGTCTTTTACACAACACTTGGACCACTGTCCTTAAAGAATAGCTTCCTTTTAGTAACCTGACCTTGATTCAGCCCTTCGTCTATAGAGTGTTAACTTCTCTACCTTTTTCTGTATTAGCTTGTAGACTGGGCTTTAGCTCGTAGGCTGGACTTATGTTTCAGTAGGACAAAATTAATGATACAGAAATAAAATCCGAGCCATCAACGGTCGTCGTTGCTTTACAAAAACAAGTTGACTCGGACAAATGTCAGGTATGACAGGCAACATAGTCAAGCATTATTCTGTAACATCCATCAAGGCAACGATACCCTGAAATCTCGGTTTGAATTATTTAAATGATGTAATATACCAAGAAGGCACGTAGCACTTTGCTGTGTCTTCCACCATGTTGTTGTGAGTGTTTGCATTTCCCTGAAGGCCTGAGGACTTGACCGGGCCTTGTACTATGAAATGATGTTTGGCATCATTCCTCAGTCTCAGCATCTGTCTTTCAAATGAAGCTATCATGAAATATAGAGATTAAAAAACACATAACTTCCAGTATAATAAACAATTCTATCAATTTTACACATCAAAGTCCGTTTACTGGTCTTGGGAAGTTGTATTCACACTTTTTTGGCTCCAGAGGGTGTTGTGTGAAATCTGATCAATTGCAAGATGTGTCACTTGAGTTAAAGCTAAATTGTTACACAAATAGTCAGCGGTTGTGTCCATAATGTTAAACCCAGCGTGACACGTCCACTACCTCCACCCTGTCAGTGAATGCACCTGATTGGTTTTTGGTTTTCTGTTTGCTGTTTCAAACAGGAAGCAACATGCGGCCTGCTTGTTATCTTTCTGTTATTCCATCTAAATAATCCACCAAAATCTACATCTGACTACATTTTAAGCCAGAAATAGGTTATGCCACTGTTGAGTCTTGTTTCGTGTTAGATTGAGATTGCCTAGTTTGACAGCTTTGTCCGAGTTTTGTGAGCTGGACTTTTGTCTGTCAGTGAGTGAGGTTTGTAGGGCCGGCCCTCTGTGGTCCAGCCAAAAATTAAAAAAATCTGTGGATGTGGAGTTAGAAAGAAGTGAGTTTACTAGACCACCATAGCTCGCTCCTCATCTCTGTTTGAGGCTAGCGGCTTGAGGCTACTTCAGCTGCTACTATGTAACACACCTGAATTTATGACTGAACTGGAGTAAAAGTTGCATTGTGGGTAAGGCGAATGCATGGAATAAAAGAGACGTTGACTCTGGTTCTGCTGGACTTTGATACTTTTTTTACTGTATATAATGAGTCATTCACGGTTATATGAGTGCAATGCTCAATTCGTTGAGTACTCTTTTAAAAGTAATAGCTATTAACTCAGCTGGAATTACTCATGCATGCATCCAAAACGTATGTGGTCCAATAAATCTCAGAAAAGTTTACTTGGACCAGCTGCCGGGCAACCAGCCGAGAGTCCAAGAAGTTACAGCTCCTGGCCAAGAAATAGTCAAAAAATCCCCTAAAACCAGCAAATTTTCATTTTTACACACAAGTTAAAAAAACAAGATCTATCGTGGTAATCTGTGAATTTCAGAGGCACTGGTAGGTGGATTTTGTTACCTTCAGACAGAGCCAGGCTGCTGCTACATATTGACCATATAGACATGAGAGTATTGATCTTCTCATCTAACTCTCAGCAACTCTCAAAATGTCGAGCTCCTCTAACTGCAAGGAACTTTCATTTTGTGTTGATTTTGGCGTCCCTTGTGGACAAAGGAGGTAGTGCTACCATCAGCACCACCGATCTTGATCTGGTTAGCACATGCAGTTGTTTTACAAGCGAGTGAGAGAAAGATGCTACTTATTTTTAATACTGTTTCTCTTTTTTTTTAAATTGCTGTAGGACACAAATGAGATAATGTATCTATTTGTGGCTATGTAAGATTTATAACTGTAATATGATGATGGTGAAACAAAGTAAACATTGTTTTAGCCACCAACATATATTGATGTACAACCATGTCTCACATTGAATTTCATAAATAATATATGGAGAGATAAGAGGATGGGGAAGGATGAGTCACGTTCGGTTTTGAATCCTTTCAAATGCCGCAGTTTTCTCCATCTGTTGAATGTCTGACCAAGGTTGACTCTTGTTTCATGCTCTATCACCATCTCCTTTAGGCTTTTTTTGTTCAAGTCTTTTCTTTTACCTGCCTTAGCCACCTAAAAAAATTCATGTCAGTTTAAGCGTACGCTCTATTTAGAGTATTCTCACTTGTTTACCTTGCCGTCAGACAACCCTTTCCAAACTGGAACTACTACGCTCTCACCAAGCCACCAGGCTGCACTGAAAACATCTGAAAATCACCAGTAACTCCTGAGTTGTGTGAGGCAAAATTACTATTTTTTTCAATAGAGATCTCTGGCGAGAGCGTAGATAATGGCTATCCCCATCGGAAACATACTGTATACTGTACAGCTGTCTCACAGCAAGGTAAACACTCAAACTGATATTGATTTGTCTTTTAGGTCACTAAAATATGTTTTGCTGCTGGCCCACAGCTGTACATTATGTTGGTTCTGTGCAGTAACTCCTGTCTTCCCCAAACTGGGGGCGTGCTGACCGTCAACTAGTGTAGGTACGCTATGGATAAGTAGTTCTTATAACCCCACTTCAGAACACCCAAACTACTGTACTACTACTACTCGCTGCAAAACTTTGCTTGGGAAAATGTGAACTTAGGATCTTCCAGACTGCGTGATGTTAATTGTTTTGTCTGATTTAACGGGGATCTTTATCGGATCAATCTACCACTCTGATCACTGATGGCTTCATTTGCTTATGTAGATCATATAGAGGCGTCAGTATAAATTGAGACTGTTTCATAACCAGTTAGAAAATCCTTGAGCAACTTACTCGTAGTAACGATGTATTTCTGCAAAGTATTTTCTGTTCGTTTCCTGATATGTTACCCAGTAACAATATCACTCTGCCCTGTAATTATTAAATAATCTCAACTAAACTCAGTAGTACGAATTAAAAAGATAAAATGACTCACTGTGTGATTTATTAATTTATTAATAATGAATTAAATTAATAATGAATTATTAAAATTATTAATTTGCAGGCTGGAATCTAAATACAGGCCTGTTGCATTGAGGCCACTACAGATAGAATCTAATGGGCCTTTAACTTTTAGATTAACCTTCAGTTTAAAGGGCTTTACACACTGTGGGGATGTGACGAATAACTGACACAAAAATGCAAAATACTTGCCTGCAATATCATATGCACTGCCTTTGTCAAGGTTGAACGGATTGATAAAGTTCACCATGTTGGTGTGGACTACGGAGCCTCCATGTTGTTGTTTTATAATCCCTATAATTATAGATGTAACGGCACTCGTTCCACACAGCGTGATTAGCTGATGCCTTTACTCACAGTGCAAATGCTCAGAAAAATGTACTTTGCTTTGTAAAAACAATTACAGTTGAAAAAATATATTGATGTGCGAATGACACAAATAGACTACTGAGTTTCGTGCTACGTGGCAAGTCGTTTATCCTCTGAATTTGACAAAACTACAGTTCCATTAAGTTCAGATTAAGTACCAGATTCCTTTGCCTCTCTTGCTTTCAAATAGCTGCAAACACTGGTGTTCCCAGTGACATGAAAACCTGAAACAGCGGGGTGCTGTTGTAAAAAGAAGAACGTCCCTGCTCACTCAGCCTTCCCTTCATGTAATCTTACAAAAACAGACAATTCATGTGGCACAGAGGGGGTGAAGCATTCCAGATATTAAACGCTCTCTGCGCTGTTGTCAGTTTGTCTGACAATGTCGACATACTGGCTGTGGAAGAGTGGGTAAAAAAAAAAAACATTTTACTTCTGACTTATTCATACGATCACTTTTACGTAACCAATAATTTAGGGCTGAGGAAACACAAAGCTTCAGGGTTTCCTTCACAGGAACGGATGCATGACTGGATTTTTGTTTGATCTTTTGCTCTAAAACCCTGCAGTAAAGCGTGAAACTGCAAGACGCACACACATATTTTAAAGAGAACACGTTAATGCCCTCTGGTAAATTTACTTTATTTACAGCCAACTTGCTTATTGTTCATCATTCATTGTGACACTGGACTGAAAGCATACTGGGATAGAGAGGACGTCACGCTTGGGACTGCAATACACATGCACACATTTTATTTGACATGTCAAACCCAAATATCAGTTCATAAATGTGACATTTTTCTATTCAGTGCTACAATGAAAGGGAGACACACTCCCCTAGACAACAGCGCAGTAAAGGTACATGAAAGTGTACCCATATTGTTGCACTTTCAAATAAATGTTTTCCTGGTGTGTAGGCAGCAGGGCAGAGAACGCAGAAGAGCGGCTGGTGAACTACCTGTTGGGACCAGAGCGCTACAACAAGCTGATCAGACCAGCTGTCAACAAGAGCCAGCAGGTCACCATCTCCATACAGGTGTCTCTGTCACAGCTCATCAGTGTAGTAAGTATGTTTAAATACAGAAACACGCATTTCTACTCATGCACAAATACAGTATCAGAAATGTTCTGGGGCTCTGACACAAATTAAAATCATTAATTCCTACATTACCGATTTGATAACAGTGATCCTGATTATGACAAAATGTTTACAGTCATATAACCAAAGACCCTTTTGGCGTATTATCATGAACCTGACCTGACAACTTGCATTCAGTTTAAAGTTACCGAGTAGTTCTTGTGCATGACAGCTCATACAAACCTGTAACGTAGTAATATTTTATACTTACATACATATAATATCATATACGGTACATCATTAAGGGTGCTAAATTTGATATTCAGAGCATTAATATAGCATCAAATAAGTATTTGCTAAGATAAAGACAAATGTGGTGACCGTTTTGTGTGTTCAGAGATCTAACGGTGCCGCTTTTACTGTGCTAGCAGGTCGTTGTGATTCTACTGTCTGCTAACAGTAATGACCGGTGATTTTCAGTCTAAAGCATCCATGGTTGCTTGTAGTAACTTACGTAAATGGTCATCGTATATAATAAACACAGATGGGTATATATTTAAAATGGATTAAAGTTAAATTGTAGGCTTTTACGAGGACACATGTACGTGTTTTCAGCAGCTGCTGTCAATACACAACCACGAGAGTCACAAGTTAACGCAGTTAGCAGATACTGTTCTGTTTGTCATGCTGACTGATAAATGGTGTTTACTTTGTGGTCAGTAGGTTGCCCCGGTTAGCAACTAGCATTATGTTTCACAATAATGCCAAATTTATTTGATTGAGTTTGTTCTCCACCGCAGCCTCTAGACAGTCTTTAGCCCACTAATATTAGCTACACTAGCTGTTACACCATGTCAAGCTAACGTTACATATCTGAGAACTGCTCAAGTTCTTCCCGAACTCCTAGACATCATTGTCAAAAGTAACGTTACGTAAAAAGTAAAGGTAAACGTATAAAATTGTACACTTCTTAGAACAACTTGCAGTCAAACGTGCGTATTGTAGGGAGATGCCAATGCAGCAGTGGTGACTTGGTTACTTCCAGTATTTCCCCAAGTTCATCTAAAGTGTAGTAGAGAGCAGAGAATGACGTTACTCTCTCTGTTTGTGTTGTAATTAAAAGCTTCTCCATGCTTTATTGACATAGCCAGGCCAGCCACAAATGCTTTTAGTGCATGTTCATGCATGTGAGCGTGCAACCACTGGCTAGCTCACGACTGCTGCTCTGCACTGCGCTCATACAGGACATTGAAACCTGGGGGGGATACAGGGGTAAGTAGCCTAACTGTAATATAATGACTTTAATTCAAATTGTAATTGCTTTAAAAATGTTAAAAAAAATTAAAAACAAAAAATCAAACAACCTCAAAATTAAGTGATGCATTACTAACACCTATCTGTACCAACAGACTGGTACAGATAATACAGATCTTCCTCTCTCTCCTGCTGGCACAACACAACTTGTAATGCAGTTAGATTAAAGTTTATACACCATTCATTTCTTCCAGATGCCACTTTGGTGCGTTGTGTGGCATTCAACCATACATAATTGACATCTGTTATTAATTTAATCACTACAATTTTAATGCGTTTTATTGTGTTAAGTTTTGACCACACTGCACTCTGAAACTCCTGCATGATAAAATACTCAGGACTCAGCTCTGTATGAAGTCTACCTTTGTGACATTTGTGAAGGTGATAGAGGGGATGTTGTTTTGCCCCAAAATGTTTATGCTATTGGGTCCACTCCCTTAAGGCCTGTTTGATATTTAGGTTTGACATTTAGCGCGTTGTGCTGAACCCACTGCCAGTAGACAGCATTACAGTAATTCAGCCGCTTATATTGTCAGGTGAGATTCTCTGGAAATGATGCTCATTGTTTGACAAGCTGACTATTGTTTTCTTGTAGAATGAGAGGGAACAGATTATGACGACCAACTTGTGGCTGTTTCAGGTACAATACAACATTTCTAACCCACATTCATGTGCAGTGTTCAATACACGTGAGTGTGTTTGTGAGTGAAGGAGTTTATAAAGTCTCTGTCTCTGCAGGAGTGGAATGATTACAGGCTGAGATGGGACCCAGAGAAGTACGAAGGAATTAAGAAACTACGAATACCATCCAAACACATCTGGCTCCCTGATATAGTGCTCTACAACAAGTAAGTATGTGCATGTCATCCCATCAAAGAGAAGGCCAATTTGTATGTTTTTGATTTAAGGGATCTGGTACTATTATGCTGTTCTAAAGTCAGTATAATGTGGTGGTTCTCAAACTGTGGGGTGCTCCTAGTCTCATGTTCATGGCAGAACAGTCAAGAAATCATCTGTTTTCTACATCCGTAGTAGCGATGGTGATCCTTCAGACAGGTAGTCTGAGGGTTTACAGAATGGACACATACTTGACAGGGACAAAAAGAAAAACAGACAACGCTTTGGAGAATGCTCAGCTTTCGGTAATCAAAGGATGATGATGTAGGGCTGCACCAAGTAGTTCAAAGCTTCATTCATAATGTTGACATTCTAGTTATTATTAAACTTACAGAAACATCAGCCTCTTCTCTCCTCTCTTTCAAACATACAGAACGAGTCAAGTCAAAATTTGCTGAAAAACGTGAGCTCATATTATTTCCAAAATTTACTACATGTTTTATTTGGGCTTGATTTGGGATTCAAATATTTAATCGTTATGAAATGCATGATTTGTCACAAATTAATTGCAGTTATCTTTTCAAAATGTACCATGAAGGGAGATTTGTCAGGTATTTAATACTCTTATCAACGTGGGAGTGGGTAAATATGCTGCTTTATGCAAATATATGTATATATCTGTTATTGGAAATCAATTAACAGCACAAAACAATGACAGATATTGTCCAGAAACCCTCACAGGTTCTGCATTTAGCATAAAAAAATATGCTCAAATCATAACATGGCAAACTGCAGCCCAACAGGCAACAACAGCTGTCAGTGTGTCAGTGTGCTGACTTGATTATGACTTGTTCCAAACTGCATGTGATTATCATAAAGTGTTCGTGTCTGTAAAGGGGAGACTGGTGGGTACCCAGAGAACCCATTTACATTCACATATCTGGAGGTCAGAGGTCAAGGGACCCCTTTGAGAAATGGCCATGCCAGTTTTTCCTCGCCAAAAAAAGTTTGGAGCTTAATTTAGCCTCCTTAGTGACATGCTAGTATGAAGGTGGTACAGTGCTTGGTACCAGTGGATTCCTTCGGTTTTCTAGTTTCACATGATTACAGCGTCTTCCCACTAGCTTTACAGCCTCCGAAAGATCGGTTGCATTAATGCATTAAAGAAATTAGCAGCACTAAAATGATTTTGGGTTAACTTTGACTGGTCTAGTTTTTATTTTTATTTTTAATTTTGAATTTTTTCTTTTTGTTTTGGGGGGGGGGGAGCGTTTTTCATTTTATTGACAGTGACAACATTGAAAGGGGGTGACAGAGGGGACGACAGGCAGCAACGGGCCCCAAGCTTTATTTTATGAAATATTCTCCTCCGCTCCATATTTTTTTGTTGTTCAACCTTTCGAAGACAACAGTTTTTTTCATCCAACAGCACCATAACTGCATTTATATAAATATAAATAATAATAAAGGAGGTGGGTGATGAGGAGAAACCAGTGTGTATTTTATGTCTGGAAACTCTGGCAGCTTCCTGTATAAGACCTAACAAATTAAGAAGACATTTAGAAACATGACATCTCAGTCACGTCAGTAAACAGAGTGGTTTGATAAAGTTTAACTCTCATCCTACCAACCTATTTAACAGACTGAATAAACTGTAATAAACATAGCAAAATGTTACCTTATTTCTTCTCAAAACTTTACTAGGTATATAATTAATGTCATCTGAAGAAAAACAACAAATTGTTATTATTTTAGCAGTTAGCCGATGTGTGAAAATATTTCTTCCTCCAAAGGAGGGAATGACAGAAAAAGTTTGAGAACCACTGGTGTAATGAAAGAGTGAAACTAAGATAAGATAAGATAAGATGAACCTTTATTAATCCCCGAAGGGAAATTCGGGAAAGCATATACACTCCTGATCAAAATCTTAGGACCAGTTAAAAAATTGCAAGAATTTACGTTTTGCACTGTTGTATCTTAAGAAGGTTCTAAGTAGAGTTTCAAAATGCAAAAAGAAGAAATGAGAGCAAGAGACTAAATGTTTTGAGCAGGCAATTTATTGAAAAGAACAATTTAACTGAAATAGGCTGTTCATCAGCTGATCAAAAGTTTAAGACCATAGCTCAAAAAAAAACCCCTAAAACAGAAATTAAAGTCTCAAAAACAGACTCAGTAATGAGTAGCTCCACCATTATTGTTGATCACTTCAAAAATTCGTGTTGGCATGCTTGATGCGAGTGTTTCCAAAAGGCTTGTAGGAATGTTGCTCCAAGTGGTGAAGATGGCTTCACGAAGGGCATCCACTGTCTGGAACTGATGTCCATTTTTGTAAACTTCCCTTGCCATCCATCCCCAAATGTTCTCAATTGGATTTAGATCAGGGGAACATGCAGGATGATCCAAAAGAGTGATGTTATTCTCCTGAAAAAAACTCCTTTGTCAGACGGGCATTGTGAATTGCAGCATTGTCCTGCTGAAAAACCCAGTCATCACCACACAGACGAGGGCCCTCCGTCATGAGGGATGCCCGCTGCAACATCTCCACGTAGCCAGCTGCTGTTTGACGCCCTGCACAACCTGGAGCTCCATTGTTCCATTGAAGGAAAAAGCACCCCAGATCATGATGGCGCCCCCTCCGCTGTGCCGTGTTGAAAAAATCTCAGGTGGCATCTCCTTGTCATGCCAGTAGCGTTGGAAGCCATCAGGACCATCAAGGTTAAATTTTTTCTCATCAGAGAATAAAACTTTCTTCCAACTTTGAACGTCCCATGTTTGGTGCTCCCTTGCAAAGGCCAAACGGGCAATTTTGTGGCGTTGAAGGAGACGTGGCCTTTGAAGAGGTTTTTTGTTTTTGAAGCCGTTCCTTTGCAGATGCCGTCTGATGGTTATCGGGCTGCAGTCAGCACCAGTAATGGCCTTAATTTGGGATGAGGATCGTCCCGTGTCTTGACGGACAGCCGTTCGGATCCTTCGGCTCAGTGCCGGTGAGATTTTTTTGGGTCTACCACTTGATTTTTTTGTTCCATAAACGTCAGGATCTTTTAAGAAATGCAAAATGACTGTCTTACTGCGTCCAACCTCAGCAGCGATGGCACGCTGTGAGAGGCCTTGTCTATGCAGCTCAACAATCCTGCCACGTTCGAAGGCAGTGAGTTTTTTTTTGCTTTTCCCATCAAGAGGTCTTGACAGTGTGATTACTTGACAGAAAATGACATGGAATCCAAATTTTTGCACAGATTTGGGCTTTTAAAGGATGTGGTCTTAAACTTTTGATCAGCTGATGAACAGCCTATTTCAGTTAAATTGTTCTTTTCAATAAATTGCCTGCTCAAAACATTTAGTCTCTTGCTCTCATTTCTTCTTTTTGCATTTTGAAACTCTACTTAGAACCTTCTTAAGATACAACAGTGCAAAATGCAAATTCTTGCAATTTTTTAACTGGTCTTAAGATTTTGATCAGGAGTGTATTCCCATACCGGGAGTCAAACCCGGGCGAAAACCAGGAATGCTAACCGCTAGACCATATGGGACATAAACTACATGTACAGCCTGTTTGTATGTGTG
This sequence comes from Pterois miles, assembly GCA_947000775.1. Lineage (NCBI taxonomy): Eukaryota > Metazoa > Chordata > Actinopteri > Perciformes > Scorpaenidae > Pterois > Pterois miles. Next base: position 1,709,609 of record CAMQGK010000253.1, read on the forward strand.
TGTGGTGGCCTGATATTAGCGGATTAGACTATGGTATTAATGGAGTTACAGTATATCATTGTACAGTATTAAGGGGTTTTCCAACAGGGTGTTACAAGCAGAAAATCTGATGCTAAAATAAGCAGGTTTTTCTCTGGGGATTTTATAATTACAATGTTCAGCTTTTGCTCTGTTTCAAGCCTGTTTTTCCATGTCAGCTTTTAATTTCCCTTCAGACCATCATGGGGGAGAGTTTGGGTTTGTCTTATTATTATCATTGCGGTGAAGGGAAAGAAAAAAGATTTACAGTTTTGCCTGAATAGTTAACTGCCTTTGACTATGTCTTAATTGCAATCCATCCTGTTTCAAATCTTCTATCTCACCCACAACCTCTCACAGTGCTGATGGCGTGTACGAGGTTTCCTTCTATTGCAATGCCGTGGTCTCCAACACGGGAGACATCTTCTGGCTTCCCCCGGCCATCTACAAGTCGGCCTGCGCCATCGAGGTGCAGAACTTCCCCTTCGACCAGCAGAACTGCACCCTCAAGTTTCGCTCCTGGACCTACGACCACACAGAAGTGGATCTAATCCTCACGAGCGACTTTGCCAGCCGTGATGACTTCACACCAAGCGGCGAGTGGGACATCGTCTCGCTCCCGGCGCGCAAAAACGAGGACCCCCATGACATCACCTACCTGGATATCACATATGATTTTGTGATCAAGAGGAAGCCGCTGTTTTACACCATTAATCTGATCATCCCGTGTGTGCTGATTACGTCGCTGGCCATCTTGGTGTTCTACCTGCCGTCGGATTGCGGGGAGAAGATGACGCTGTGTATCTCAGTGCTGCTGGCACTCACTGTGTTCCTGCTGCTGATATCAAAGATAGTGCCACCCACTTCTCTCGCAGTGCCACTCATAGGTCAGTCATATTTAAGTGTGTCTATGTGCATCTGTATGTAGTTAGGGGTGTGAACCATTTCCTACACACGGGGCGGCTGAAGTAGAGCAGGACATCCAGCAATCGAAAGGTTGATGGCAGTATCCTTGACTCATTTGTCAGTCATTAATGTCCCAAAGGCTGTACCATCGGTGTGTAAATGAGTATTTAGATTTGATCCTGATGGAGAGGGCAACCTCTGCCATCAGTGTATGAATGTGTGTGTGAATGGATGAATGGATGACCTAGTGTAAAGTGCTTTGAGTGGTTGGAAAACTAGAAAAGCGCTATATAAGTGCAAGTTCATTTACCATTACAGATGAGTCATGTCAGATGAGAATTAAATGAATTAGAAAAAACCCAAAACAAATCTAAAATATCTCAAGATCTCAGCCACAATTTTAAATGAACAATAACTTTTTGATGTCTTCAAAGACACTGCTTAAGATGTTAAGACCAGAACCAAGCATAATAAACATATCCTTGTGTGAGATTTTGCTTAAATAAATCAGTATTGATTCATCTAATCTATAATCAGTAGTAATTTTAGACTGCATTTAGGGGTGCTTAGTCACACCAAAATTTCAACTCAGCACCCCTAAGTAACGCCCCAAAGTTAGGCTAGATGTTGTCAATCTCCGATCAAAAGATATGTGAGTGAAAATGGGTTCTATCTCATCTTTTCTCCCTCTAAGGTAAATACTTGATGTTCACGATGGTGCTGGTCACTTTCTCCATTGTGACCACGGTCTGTGTCCTCAATGTGCATCACCGCTCCCCGTCCACCCACCACATGCCCGACTGGGTCAAACACTTCTTCTTAATCCGCCTCCCCACCTTCCTCTTCATGAGGCGTCCAGGATCTTCCAATGTCCGTGATAAACTCCGCAGGAAGTACGCCAACCGGAGTACAGTCGGGAAAACCAATTCCCAGAGCAGCACCGACAAGAGGCAGTATTCCAACATCAGACTCGGTGGGATCCGAACAGATGCCGACTCTTTCTACGTGAATGAGGACTTGGCACGCAAGTTTTGCTGGAAGGTGGATGATATCCCAGATGGGGGTGGTGGGTTTTCAGACTTCCGGAGGCCTTTGGCTGTTCAGTGGGATGCAGATGTGGAGGAGGCAGTGGATGGAGTGAGATACATCGCTGAACACATGAAGACAGAAGATGACGACGAAAGGGTGAGGAGATAAAGCCACGGTTGAAAGAATAAATAAATGATGATGAACAGGCAGAGGTAGGATAAAAGGATGAAAGAAAGGGAAGACAGAATATATTACTGGGAAGAATGGAGGAAGAAAAGACCTATAAAAGCTAATTTTGGAGATGGGTGATGACAAAGATGCAACAGGGAGGAATAAGGAGATTTGTACTAGAAATAAAGAGGTTATCAGGGCCAGATAAGACTCAAGACATGCCATGTCTTAAATCATTCATTATTTGGTTTTGTTCTGTGGCATTTTTCCAACCTGTCAACCATCTAAATCTGTCTGAAAATATCAGATAACTTCAAAAAGCCCTCATCCAAACACATACTGACTAACCCTAACCCCAGATTTGTGGCTTTGGGCTTCGAAACTTCCACCGATCTCCCACACTTAATAAATATTACAAACAAGTTTTGCAGTTTTAATTGCTCATGGCAAATTCTTCATCAAGCTACCTCTCTTCCTTTCAGCCTCACTGCAGTTAAAATTATACCCTGATATGCATTTGGTGTCCTAGAAGCTTCATAGATGCAGCAGAAGTTAATATCACACTGCTTCAGTAATGATCAGTAATGCTAAGCTACACGGGTTAGCTCCTTGTGTTGGTTAAAAACGCGGTCACTGATTGACTTTATTGTCTCCAGCTGAGTTGTATTAAAACGAGAACCTAATAAAATGGTCTTAAATGTGCACTTGATGGCAACATATACAGTGATATTGTGCTAAAAGACTGGGTTAAAGCTACATGTCCTGGGTAAAATATCAGCATCCTCACCAGTTGATCCATGTAGAAGCAATGAAAATAAAGTAGCAGCATTATTCTTGCATTGCAGTGGTTAGAATTATAAGCATGATAAGGGAAAATGTAAGATCAATAACCCTGTCTGACTGGTGGCTCGTATTTCTCACTTTTAATATTACAAGAGACAATTTCAGAATGAGGATGACCCGATGTGTTAACACAAGGCTAGCATGTGCTGTAACAGGTCTTTTTTGTTTTACATCTACTTAATGGGAGGAGTCAACTTTGTGGGTGTATTGCTGCGGATTAATCAGCAATAAACCCACCAAGTACAGTACCAAGGTGGGTTTGTTCAGCTTCCGACAGTTGATCTGCACACCCGTACCGGTACGAGGCAGCAGCGGCCGCCGACCCGCTGTACGAAGCCGGAAATGTAGACTGGAGTGCAGCTAGCTGGCTAGCACATTGTTGATTTATGCACTCTGAGTGACAACCCTCTCATTGGCATAATGAGGCAGAAATGGAAAAAGAAATGTACAAAGAAAAGAATACAGAAATAAATAAGGAAATAATTAAGGGTGAAATGCAAAGGGAAAATTGTACAGAAATTAATAAATAAATACATATTTTTAAAAACACACATATAATAAATAAAAAATAAATGATAAAAATACAAAAATGAATAAAAATATTAATTATTAAAAATATATATATATATACACACAAATAAAAGCGAAAATTAAACAGAAGAGTAAATAAATAAGGGAATTAATACAAAGATGAAGCAAATTGAAACAAAAATTTAAATTTATGTCACATTTGATCAATTAATTAATGGACATATTTTTTTTATTAATAGTATTTTTGCTTATATTAAAAAATAATTTTTAGATTTATTTTTTTATTGAGTCGATTATTATTTTATTTGAGATTTTGGCAGGTTCTGTCCTCTATACTACAGGGCGTATCAATTAGTAGTGCATTATATTCACTGTTAAATGTATGCACACTAGTGTGTGCATGCTGGGTACAGCTCGCTTGCCGTCGCTCACTACAGTACAGTCAAGAATGAATGAATGATGAAGAGGACGACTGGGGGTGTTACACTGTAGCAAAATCAAATATTTCACGCATCAATGACATAACTTTCAAAACACTTTTGCTCTTGGAAATTTTACATTTGGTCCTAAATAGCCAGCTGCCAGCAAATTATGGGTGTATTATATAGCATTGCTAGGTGACACCACTACTGGTTCACACTCAACAGTCCTGAGCAACACGCTCAGGACTGTTGAGTGTGAACGTCTTTGGATGAGTGGTTCTCGAGAAAGCTGCAAGCCTTGGACCTTGGAAGAAATGCTACGTTACTACTGTGGGTGGTAACTACTCAGGAGAGGGGTCTAGCAGATCGACTGTAAAATAGGTGGATTGTGAGCACACAAACTTATGGAGACCCCTCACTGAGCACATGTTCTCTGACCCAAAGACTTGAAACAGGGTGTTTCCCTGAAGGTCTGTTCCTACAGTTACATAGGTTTACTTTGTAGTCATGATTTGATGTGTGTCAATAACCTGTAATAGTCTAAACTTGTTGATTTGGTTCCAGATCATTGAAGACTGGAAGTACGTAGCCATGGTGATAGACCGTCTGTTCCTGTGGATCTTCATCCTGGTGTGTGTGGTGGGAACTCTGGGGCTCTTCATGCAGCCGCTGTTCCAGAGCTATAACACCCCCACAGCTGAAGACACAGAGTGAGTCGCACACACACTCTGAGACACACTTTAAAATACTACTCTTCACAACACACCTCTCACAGTAAGTTGGCAAAGATCGTCATTTAATTGTCAAAAAATATAAAAGAAAGATGCCGTGTTGTGTATACCTGATAAATAACTTGACCTGATGCGTCAACACAAAGAGGCTCAACATTTGTATTGTAATTATTTATTAACTGGTAACATGCTAAGTCACTTTGTATTTAAGCGGTTTTTAAGAATAATTTGAGAAATACTTAAGAATTGTGAAGCCTTAAGAGAAAGCATTATCTTCCAAAACTGGATCTAAACTGCGTCAAAGTCATAGACTGTAAATGTCACACATTGGTTTGTGGACTGACGTTTTGAATCCTCGACTTAGTTGTTTTGGCTGTCGCCATCTCTCTATTTGGCCGTCACCCTGTTGTTTTTTTGCAACCAGAAGTGACACGAGGGGGTGGAGTTCAGTACAACCGAATGCTGATTAAGACATTTTTAGGAGACCAAAAGGATTATAATTACCTTTCATCAACTGAAAACACTGTGAGAGGGTTAAAATTTTAAGATGAAAATGTGGACAACGCCGTGGTAGCAATCTGTCATTCACAAGGTAGCCACGCCCTAAAGCATCCCCTGCTTTGTGGTCTATCTGGCTCTAAATGGGACCTAGTGACTGAGGCCATAAACTCATGTTTACAATGTTAACTGAGGTAATAAATCAAGAAGTAGGCTCATTTTCTCATAGACTTCTATACAATCAGACTTCTTTTTGCAGCTAGAGGAGTCGCCCCCTGCTGGTTATTAGAAAGAAAGCAGGTTTAAGGCACTTCAGCATTGGCTTCACCTTTCAGACCCAGAGGTCTGCTCCTAGCGGAGTGGATGAGATAATGGTGTGTTTTGAAAATAAAGTCTGTGGTTAACACAAGCTGGAGAGATTTTAATGTTTCGTAATTAAATACGCCACTCTTGAAGTATGAAGCCGTTATGTCTTAAAAAAGGTGGTTGCTCTGTAGCTAAATGAGACTACTAAACATCATCACGCCAACTTGTCCGCCTTTACAGCCTCGTTGTGTATACTCATGCTCATGTGACCGTGGTGTAGTTTTACAGTGTTAGCTTTTTACTTCTGGCGATTCCAGACTTTGGTGTTCATTTGTGGAGATTATCTTGCTGAACAAAACTTGTACCGTATTTTTCGCACTATAAGGCGCACCGGATTATAAGGCACATTAAGTGAAACAAAACGGTCAGATAAGTCAAACTTTATTCAATTCATTTAATATCTCAATAACTTCAACAACTTTCAACATTTTTCAGCTGTAACACATGAAATACAAAACAATACACTCACTTTTCAGGTCATTCCTCTTCCACAAATCCATCAAATCCTTCATCATCAGTGTCGGAGTTAAACAGTTGGGTGATTTTAAGTGCGCCATATAGTATAGTATAGTAGTATACGTTTTTCTGCAATAATCCAAAACTCAATTTTTGCTCTAACTTCCTGGTTGGCCCACAAAAATACATCATCCTTGGAGCACTCTATAGCCAACCCTCTAGATGTTATTTCTAGTCATGCTAACTAAAAACATCTCTTCATTTCAAACATTTCCTGGGTGCTGCCAGGTATCTACTGTACATGGCAGCATTTATGGAGCAGGTGATTCTTTTCAAAGTACAATATATCGTCTTTTACATTTCTGTTTACTATTTTGTGTTTTTCTTTTCATAGGTATGGAGATTTCTAGGATTTCTGTGACATGAGATAGAAAACCGACAAATATTCGTCTCATATAAGCTGTAACTGAGAAGCTGCTCAGGTCTGGCTCTGATCTGTCTGCTGGTTGGATCTGATACCAGCCTAATCACCGCAGCCAGCTATGCTGGTTGTGTTTGTAACAGTGGACCACAAAAAATCATACCAGGACCCTTTTTTTTTTTTTTTTTTTTTAAACTGCATGGCCTCTATGTCTGAGGGTCTGTGCCTCCATTCATGCTCCACCATCATCACAGGTATGGCAATCCTGATATACTTTTTATAACTCAAAATCTGTGTAACGTCTAACAAGATGACGTTGTCACGGAGCCAAGATGGTGCCTGCCACACAATGTACAAGACAGTTGCAGATTATTTTCCCCTGATTTTAATTTTCACAATCTAAAGAACAACCATAAATCACAAAGCTGTTGAAAAATACTGATAATTTGTTGTCTTTGTTTCATTTTGGACTTTTCTGCACTGCGGATTGAACAGCTGGAGCTCTTGTGTGATGTGGAGGCACAAAGGTTCATTACATCCAACAGTGACTATCAGACCACCAGGTCTGTTCTCCTCACCTCTGCTGGTGTAAAAAAAAAATTGTAGACATCATAAGACGTTATACCAGTTGTTTGTGTTGGCACAGTACAATGGACCATAATTCGTCCTTTCTCAAACCAAGCGTTATTGTAACAACGTGAGGACAGCTTGTCCTATCCACCTTTTCTCTTCATGAAAATATTAATGTGTCATCTCTCTTGCTCTGTCCTTTTCTATGTTCTGCTTCAGAGCTTTGTGCCTCATCTCCTCCATCCTCCTCCCAAGCACGGTTGTAATCGTTAATGCATTGTCTTATTTGAAGTGTGTATTCTCTTCTTGCTTTGTCTCACTTGTTTAGTTATTCTCTCAAAGCACATCTCACACAGTGTTAAGAGTAAATATGACACTGACTGTATTGTATTACATGTTGAATAAAAAGCTCAGTATTTTATGAATTTGGCCAGTGCTGTTCCCTCAGTCACATGTTCCTCGTGGTTTCTCCCTCTTGTGTCTTTACTTAAGGCCCTGACACATTGACATTCAGCATGTTGAATCGGTGATGGAGCCCGTCGGTGAGAGAAATCAGTGCACATGAAGGAAGTGGAAGCAAACCAACGACTTAAGTCAAGAGGACACAGAAGGCTCTTCTCATTTTTCATCTTCATCTCATCTGATCATTCCAATACACGGATATTTTCACAAGGACATCTGTAATGAAGCTAAGTGGTCGATGAGAGTGGTGTGAAAATGGTCGGCACATGCCGCTTTGTTTCATGTACGTATCATAACCATATATCCGCCGTCCTCGGCCTTCTGGTTTCTCTTTTTTTTTTCATATACAGACTGTCCCCCTACTGCGAGTCCAGAGAGTTATTTCCTCTCACGTGGTAGCTGGCCGCCGCCTGTAGTCTTTGTGGTGTGTTTTAGGGCAACTTTTTGGCCAAGACAAAGGCGACATGAGGCAATTCAGCAGTCGGCCTTCGTTTGATGTCGAGTTGGTGCTTCTGGGTCTTTAAAAAGACGCCAGATGATTTGTTAGCAGGGCTGTCAAAGTGAACGCGTTAACGCAAATTCGTTTTAATGCCACTAATTTCTTTAATGCAGCCTGCAATGTCTAAGTTGTAGCAGGCTCTGTTTTAAAGCTACAGTGACGATAGTGGCATAACATGAAACTGCAAAACCACGTCATACTAGCTTGTCACGACTGAGGATATATAACACTCTAAACTTATGTTACATTTTGACCTCTGACCTGTGTATGAAATGGGTTCTAAAATGTATAAATTAAGTATTTCATATTACAGAAAGAAATTATGAAATAACTGATAAGTTATAGTATTACTAATAAATACTGAACATTATTCATTTACATTTAATTGTTAACTAAGTAAAATAACTATTACCTCAGTTTAATTAACTATCAAATTACCATTTATAAATGATGGTTATTATGAAGTGTTTTTAAATATTATTTTGTCACCACAGAAACATCAGACGTGCCTCTGATTTTATATTTTGCTCAGTCTTTTTGGCATAGAGCATCATTTCAAGCTCATAATATTTTAGACCCTGCCCTCATGTTGCTCAACGGTGAGTCAGTGTGCTACAGAGCACACAGTTCAGCTGTCTGGCCAGACTTACACTGAGCTGAACACTGACAGCAGGAGTTCTGCACTTGAGGGTAAATATAGTTGAACCAGTCTCTCAGTAAGAGAGCGCAGAGGAGAAACTATCAGTGGAGGAGAAATCATTTTATAGCTTTTGTGGACGGGATAACTGACATTGTTAAAAGACTCGGCTGAGTCCTGACAGGACGGGATAAGAGGAGGTGCTCAGTACTCAGAAGGGGACAGACAGGGTTGGCAGAAAGTATTTTTATCCCTTTCAAAAGTTGCCGTAATAACACTAATGTGTCATTTGTGACACGCTTTATCTGGATGACCTCAAATACATTTTTAACTTTTTCCCAAACTTGTGTTCATCATGTGTTGATCAAACAGCAACAGCAGACAAGCAGTTGTGTGTGTTTTGAGCGTCTTGTGAATTTCCGTATGTGTGCTACGTGAGTCGCTCTGAAATACATATCCAGACAGCATTAGCAGCATTAACGTTCATCTGCATTTCGTGAGATGAAATGAGCCATAGCAACAATGTTTGGAGACTTCTTGCTTTGGGAGAGTGTCACACACACACACACACACACACACACACACAAATCCCCTTTTAGGCCTTTCCACTGGTCAGTGGATCTATCTGAAGTGGAAATAAGGTTGAAACCAAATGCAGGGTCACATCCTGTTAATGGGCACTCGGGTTATTATGTGTCTATGTGTGCATATGAGAAAGCCTCCTTCCTCAGTCTGACAGCAGAGGAAATGTGCTCGACAGCACTAATGTGCTTTTGTTCCATTGGAGGTGTGTGTGTGTGTGTGTGTCCGTGTGTTTGCGAGTGCATGTGCCCAAATTTGTGAACTCCATCTGCCAACGAAAAGGTGATATCAGGTGAAAATAACATCACCCTCCAACTGTCAGCAGCCTCCGAAGACAGAACACACGTACTTTTTATGTACTACCACCGAATGAACACGCACACACATAATACACTATGATTTAACTGGCCCAAATCCTTTATCTCAGCAAAAGTGAAGTACTGATTCCTGAAGTCAGCACATCGGTGAAAATACTGTGAGCCTCTGCTGCGGTGGACAGCTATCGACAAAACGCATATTTACTGTGTCGTGTGTGTGTGTGTGTGTGTGTGTGTGTGTGTGTGTGTGTGTGTGTGTGTGTGTGTGTATGCGTGAGAGATATTTAGCAGGTATCTCACCCTATCAATATGAGGTCGACTGAAGCATAAAGGTGACAGATGTGATGTTGGTGTGTCTAGCAGAAAGGCAGGAGAGGTCAGAGCTAGCCAGCTGTCATACTGTAGTATTAGATTGTGTAATATAATGTGTGCAACTTAGCTAATACATCAGATGCACTTTATCAAGGTGGTCCTTGAAATTGCATGTTATTTAATCCGTGAATACAAAAACAAAGGTAACAAAATAAAATATTTATTATATTACACTTTGAATATGCAAGTAGATCTGGAATCGTTATTTTTGCACATGTACAGTATATTTTAGCTGTAATATGTGTTGCAATTGTGAGTGCATGAAAAATTAAGCAGTAAGTCTAAACAGGACGCCAAAAGTAATGAATGAAGAGTTCCAGTGGAAAAACAAATTAATAAATACAAGTTAACTTTAAATTTAAAGGTACTGAAATTGCCAAAAGTCACAGTAGTTTGCTAAAATGGAAAAATGGCTAAAATGGATAGCTAAAAGTAATGGATACACAGTTGAAACAGCTAGTTTCTGCCAAGAGGTACAAATGCAAATTTGACAAAAGCAGCCCAAGCATACAAATTTAGTTCTTAAAGCTGCAGCTGGTAAGACTCCTTGATTCTGATTGGTTGTTTGGTGCACGGTGAAATCTTGAAAATGCCATGAGGAGCACTAGGAGGTAGAGGTTATCTGTCTCATGCACTGCTGTAAGGATATATGACAGTTTTCTAAAGATTACATTTTCATCATGTTTTCTCAAGGTTACCAGCCAAACTAACTGAAACAATGAGTTAATCCCAGTCACTGCTTTCGTTTCTCTTCCTGCTGTGGCTGATTGCTGAATGACGTCACCATTTTTCACAGAGCAGCACTTTTCCAGGACACTGCTTTTTAACTGATCTCTTTCCATCACTCCTTCCCCTTGCCCTCGCCCATCTGATCTCTGCTGCAGCATTAATTTAAGTGAATCCAGCTTTTCAGATCAGCAGTTTTTGTCCAACACACACATGTAGGCTACGCACTGAGCCTTTTGTCCATTTGTTAAGGTACAGTAGCTGTGGTGACTGAAGTGCATTTGCCACCTTTCAATGGTCGTATCTCCTGGTGAATTTTCAGAATGCTGTCAAACAATAATCCAAAATGCTTTCAACGATTAGCTCTGTGGAAAATTACGTTTAACTTGTATAAGCCAAATATTACCTGAAGGGGTCATGAATAGACATAGGCAGCTGAAAGGGATAGTTAATGTTAATGTTCACCACATCGTCTCCAGACTCTCCCGCGTTTCACATGAACCTGCTCTCATCTGTGAAGAAAACAGGATGCTGATGGCGGACCTGCCAGTTCTACCAATAGAGAGCAGTGTTCGCTGCTCAGTATTCACAAATAAATTTTGTGACTATTTCACGAACTTCTGTGCGACTGGGCTGAATAATAATAATAATAATTTTATTTTTCTCATTAGGACCACCATTTAATGGACATTCCACCATGGAAATAATCTCCAGAACTCACTTTTAACTTTCTTCATATCAGCATGATGTGATGCCTCCAACCACACAACAACCATCAGATGCCCTGTGATGTTTGCCAGTGTTTACAGAGATCTGCATCGTGGTGGATTTTCCGGCTGCCTGCATTGCTAAAGTTTCCTAAGGTTGCTCTCCTAAATAAGCAGGGTTTGTCAGGCACCCCTGCAGTGATCCAGGGGGCTCATTCTGCTCCGTCTACCCACACTAGTGCTGGAGGGCAGAAACACTACAGCTCCTTCACTCACACTCCACCAAACCTGGACACGTGCCAGGCTTCATCTCCGTCCCCCATTCCTTCTTTGTCTTCCCTTTATTAACCTCTTCTCCTCCTCCTCCTCTCTCTATTTCTGCTCCTTACTCCCCCCGCCCCTTTTCAGTCTGTTGTAAATTGCGTGTGGATAAATGGGAACTAAAAATACGGCAGTGATAAACCCAATTATCTGTCCTTTTTCATGCTACACGCCCAAATAGCTGAGAACGTGGGACAGGCTGTGCACAAGATACCAGCATTTAGTGTGGATTCCTGTGTGTTTGTGCGCCTCCACCTGAGCAGAGTGAAGTAATCTAACAGCTTCGACTGACCCTCTACCAGTGTCAAACCACAAATCAACTGACCGCAGCAGTCTCGCTAGCTGTAAGAGATTGAAATAGATTTTTGATACTATAATTATTATTTTGGACTAGAGAAATTTTTGTATATTCTCCCATGCGAAACAGCCGAGATAAAGTTGTGCCAGTGCAGCAGTAGGCTACTCCCTGATGACCCTGCAGTATTTTATTTTCCCGAGATTTCACTGTGTCTTTGTGGCTCCTCTAGATATCGCCTGCTAAGCATGATGGCTTAAGTCAGCTTGTCCCACAGGATCACCCACATTCAGGAGCACACAATATTTGATCGCTGCGCGCATCTGCTTTGTGTGTGTGTGTGTGTGTGTGTGTGTGTGTGTGTGTGTGTGTGTGTGTGTGGCCTGAAGATGACCAGAAAGGACACCAGCACAGAAACTCCGCTCTGAGAAATAAATTCAAGACGTCCCGGATTTTCTGTCCAATGAACAACATTGAATATTTAAAAGACTTATCCTTTCACATATTTCCCTCTACTTGGCAGCTGAGTTTTAAGTTTGGCTTTTCAGTTCCTCTCAGATATCCAAACTATGTAGAAACATCCCCAGTGTTGACAGTACATTTGGTCTCTAATTATACTCGCCTTCCCCTTCTGCCGCCACAGCGATGAATAAAAGATATCCAGCTCTGCAGACAGTAATGAGTGCGATGCTCTTAGACAGTACTTATGGTGTACTAACAGAGGTTTGAGCTTGTTTAAGTAGTCCTCTTGCCTGTGGCTTGAGTACGTTTATGAGTGTCAGATACTCCTTCCCTCGCTATCACAAGCTGTAAGAGTCAAAGTATTGCCAGACTGGTGAGCTGCCGCATTTATTTCAGATTCATACCCATCAGTTTACAATCCCTGACTCTCAGTCTCTTCACGCTGAGACCTGTGGAGCTCAGTGATTTGCATGGCCGTGAGTGTGTGTGTGTGTGTGAAGACTGTCATAAGCCACATATGGGGACAGATTTTAGGACTATCAAGTAGTAATGTGGCAGTTTTTATATATAATTTGGGGCACAAACTGGTCCCCAGTTTGATTTAGTGCAGTTATAGTCAGCATAAGCTAACCCCAATGTGGACCTCATGCACCAGACCATATGACATTTACTGCCCCAGAGGAAATTTGTTTTGCAAGACCAGTGTGTGTGTTTCTGTGTGTATGTTCACTTTTAGCTCCAGTGTAAATAGCTGCTGCTGACATAAATCATTCCTATGTAGGTGTACTGCACACCCTGGTGTGTATAAAGCTACGCAACAGCACCATACAGCTATAGATCTGTGTGGGCAGAGTCAATCAAAGTCTGGCTTTCAGACAAATGACCAGATGTGTTTGGATAGGTATGTGCTCTTCCACCTGCATGCATCTGTATGTGTGTGCATTAAACTGATAATCCTTCGTTCAAAAACAAGATTGCATCTGTTGGCAGACCTCATGATTTTATGTCGACAACCAGATGTGTTGATCTAATTTATTTAAGTACTTCTCTTGGCCTGACTATACACTTTGGTTAATGCTTCAATTATTTTTTTTTTATTGCTTTAGAAAAAACACTTGATAGAAACGACTGCTCTCAGGTAAAGACTTTAGATTCAATGGACGCAATTTAGCCACCATCTAAGAAATAGCCATTTATTAGATTATTATGGTGTTTTGTTCCCCACACACAAACACATGGAGCAGGAGAAGGGATTGCCCCACTCCTTCTACAATTAATGGCCAACCTGCTCAACCATTTGAGCTACAGCCACCTAAAGCACTTCACTTTTACTACTTTACTGCTAGCTTGTTGGGAAGGAGGCTAAATGGCCATTTTCACAGCGGTAGCTTGACCTCTGACCTTAAGACATGTGAATAAAATGGGTTCTTTGGGTACCCACAACTTGACACACAGTGCTGAACTGCATCGCAAACCAATCTCCAGATTCCCAGCTTTCAGATGATGTACACCACTTCTGTGTGACATTACTGCTCCCCTGCTAAAAAAGGACAAAAACTGGTTTATTGTGGGTCTCATAAGGTTAGTTTAGGCATTATTTTGTATTTACACTAAAGCTGTGAGAATGATATTAGGAAAAGTGATTTGATGAAATAACTCTTGTGGAAGTTTCTATGGGATTTATTGACCATAACTGTGCAGAGCAGTTCTAGTTCACAGTTCATTCACCTACAACATTCACATCTAGGAGATGCCCAATTACAAACACAGCCTTCTCCTTTTTATTGACTGCAGTGAAGCATTTTGCTGACAATAATATGAATTAAAACACAAATTTCTTAGAATCTTTTCCTAAAATATTATTTTCTACATTATACATCTATGACAAGAAAGAGCTAAGAAGAGCGCAAAAGAAATGACTTCATATGTCCATATGAAGCCAACACATTCTCACCCAAACTCAGCATCACAACCTCTATAGTTACCCTTAGTGCTACTTTAGGATTAGGCAACAAAACTATAATTGGGTTTAAGCTCAACCCTGTATTTCTTTCCTAATCCTACTATGTTTGCACAGTTTAAAATGACACTGAATGCTGTGAACACAACGAACAGCTGATTGTAACGTGAACGTGAAATTAATACATTGGTTTGTTGGACCCACCCACCAAGATGTGTCTCTTTTACCCTTTAAACTAAGTCACCACACTCCTGGAGCACTTTCTTAGAGTGCTTACTGTTGCCACGGATGGGTTTACATTATAGTTAATGGGATGCCCAGTGTGTTTCATACCAGCGCTTAAGGGTACCGTGTGCCGACGACCTCAGTATTCAACGCCCTGGCAATGAGAATGGGCTGCAGGCCTGGCAGTGTGAGCAAGTCGCTTTTGATGGGAATGATGTATTGATTTTCTTTTTTAAAAAGTTTTTATGATATAACAGTTATTGGAAGCGTGCAATAATGCTGACCTACTTTATGTTTTCAGAATCTTAAGAAAACGTTTCAGAGATGCAGCTTTTAGCACAAAAAGTAAAAAGAGTATTTGAAAATTGTATTGTATTTTCTGCTTGTAACTTCATTCGATCAACTGATTTAGTGCATGTATTGTATTATTATGCACTGCATCAGAAGCAGCCATTTGCAGACTATTGTTTGGTGTTTCTGACTGGTGTGATTTCCTGGATGCAGCAGCTCTGAATCTCTGCCTTCTGCTTTGGCCATACTGCAACCCTGACCTCTTTACTCTACCACCACCATACTTATTTCTGTTCTCACCATATAAGGAAGACATGATATCCACCTCCCTGCCTCCTGGAAGCTTCCAGAAGCCTCTGATCACCTCCGCTCCATTAAACCCCACCTCGGTGAGACGATCATCGCAGGGAGAATAATAAAGGCCATCCAGATTTCATTGCGCAGGGTTGAAAATAAAAGCACTTCTCTCGGGGTCAGGGGATGTGGCTCAGATATGTGGATGTGAATAATTCAGGGTGGTCTAAAAGTTCTAGCGAGGGAGATAGATATTTTTATATGTTGTGTTTCACTTGAGGCAGAAAGATGGCACCAGTGTGCGTCGTATGAATGAGGATAGGCGCAGTAGCATGTTTGAGGTATGTGAGGTGAAAGAAGAAGGGTGACAGAAAGCACAAAAGAAAAGACTGCGTAAATCGAGTTTAACAAGACGACTGAGAGGGAAAAAAAAAGGCATGGAAAGGAGGACAGATATTGATAATAAATAAAGTTTGTGTATTGCTGCAATGACGACTGAAAGCAGAGGAAGTGCAAATGGAAAGATGACGTGGTGGAGAGAAAAAAGAGGATGACACTAATGGCTTTTGGGCTTGGTGCATCCAGCTTTTACGAAAAACATGAATTAAACATCGCCCAGGGGCAGAGCAGCAGCACAGGGCACGGTGCGTCACGCTAAACAATCCTGGCAGAAACATTGATTCTCACCTAGTTCCTCTTCTAACCGGCTCCACTAATAAGGCTGGTGAAGACAAGCGTGTCATGACGCCACACTGCGAGCTCAGCACATGTCAGATGGCGACACCAGCGACAGTAAAAACACATTATCCCCGCTGTGTTTATTCTGTATTTCTTCATCTGTCCTTTTTATGCGGTGCTTGTCAGTGGGGATTAGACTTGGTAAACTTCTTCCAATAGCTAAATAAGGAAGCAACAGAGAAATGCAGAATGTTTTGATGGTTTTGCTTGTGTTGAAATGAAGGGATACTGATTGTTGTGACAACACTCAGACATTGTTGTGAAGGTTGCTTGTGTTTGTCCTGGGTGGTATGGCCGGGAGGTGAAGGGGAGGTCCTGACAGTGTGTGTACGTGTGTGTGTGTGTATAAGCACCAGTGCACACACACCTACATATGCTTCCATATATTTATATCCCATGTGCCACATCTGGTAGTTTCACCCGAGGCAAACCACTACCTTGTTTCACTGAAATATTACAATGTTGTAATGCTGTAATTGTGTCATCCAGCCTCATATTACAGTGGTTTCATTATCATGGTAATTCATGAAAGAAGGTAATACTAAATTAAACTAAACTGAATATGAATATAGTTGGTGTATTGGATGGGTGGCAACTGTGGCCCAGTGATTCGCTGGTGTTGGTGGATTTTTAATACACTACATCAATGGATGTATATTAAAAACACAGTGTGGTACTTGTCAGTGATAATAGGTCACTTAAAGGTCCAGTGTATAGAAATTAGGGGGATTTATTGGCAGAAATTTGATATAATATTCATGACTGTTTTCATTAGAGTATAATATCCTGTTTTCTGTAGCTTAGAATGAGCCCTTCATATCTACTTTAAGAGTGGGTCCTTTTCACAGAGTCCACCATGTTTCTTCAATAGTCCAGAACAGTCAAACCAAACACTGGCTCTAGAGAGGGTCTTTCGCATTTTTAAGATACGTAAAGGTATACCGACACATTTGGAAAGGGAGGAGTGAGAGGATGGGTATTCAGTTGGTTGCAATCTGAACCTCAGCCCTAGATGCCACTGAATCCTACACACTGCTCCTTTAACGAAACAGTTCAATATACTGAAACACCTAAGTGCATTTTCAAGATCTAATAAAACATAAACTACTAGGAATGGATGAATCCAGGCAGGGTTGGTGATCCTGAGAAACCAGCAAGAGTACACTAGATTTTTAAATATGATCAACCGAAAAACCCAGCCCAGTGTTGCCAACTTTTTTCCACCAACACTAGCTCCAAAAGTCCCTGAATCTACCGAGAAAGTTGTCATGTGTGTAACACTGAAAACACGGCTGTCGTCCACAGCTGTCAAGCTAGCAGCTTGTCGAAGACTGAGAGCACACTGGCAAGTAGACAGGCAGGTACCCCATCCAGTCATTACATTTGGGCCGAATGAAATGATTTGACGGGTTTATTACAGTCCTGAGCCACAGATACGTGATTTTTTTTTGTTTGTTTCTTTGTCAGAGCATTTGATTTATTGATTGCAGCTGGGATGTAATGAGAATTTCTTTACCCGCCCTACCATTAACAGGGTTACTGAGCACAGGTCCTAGGATGTGAAGCCCCGACACCTTAAACTGCAATAACTGATATTAGCATTTCTCTTAGGAAAGTCAATGTCTGTAGTTGTAGTGTTTGTGTCCAGTGGCACACTACTGCTACTGCTACTACTACTACTACTACTACTACTACACTACAGACACTACAAAGACAGTAAGAACAATTAAAACAATATTGAACAATGAAATGAGTCATCAAGTTTAACAGCACTTGTTGGGTTGTGAGCACAAGAGTTCACCACATGAATCCAAATTACATTTTCAATAGAAATAAGCACGTGTGTATGCATGTGTATTTGTGTGTGTGCGTGTGCATGCATGTGTCAGTCAGTCAGTCAGTCTCTCTCTCTCTCCAGGTCACATCCCCAGTTGTGTCTCCCTCTCTTTCCACCCACCCACTGAAGGTTTTTGTGCCGGCTCAGCTCGTTCAGCTCAGCTAAGCATTACTCTCTTAATTACTTTGTTTGATGACGTCAAACCAAGCGTGGAAAATCGCGGGCTAAAATTAAACATAATCAGCGCGATCTGGAGCCACCTGGGGAGCATGTAGCCATAATACCAGCATCGCTTCCCAATGAGACAGAAACGATGTTTCGGAGCAGCTAAACTTTCCTCCTCAGCGCAGCGCAGTGCTGCGGTTTAGTGGCTGGGGAAAGACACAGCATCCTAAATGCTCTCAATCTTGGATTTAGCAAAGCAAACAGTCTGAAGTGATGCACAGATTGCGCTTTAAGTCATAAGGTTATGTTGATATATGCGTATGTCTCGTGTGACAAAGCATGGTGCCTAATGCTAACAATTTATGAAACATCCCTCTGTAAGTGTCTATAGGTACTGATTTCAGCACCACGGACAGCTTTGAAACTCTGTTGCGCTGTCCGCGGTGCTGAAATCAACGGCGTCGCTACACCAGCTTTCAGTCCTGTATTTACCATCGCACAAAAACTTTCTACCAGCTGGAGATCTGGGTAAAAGCGGAACAACTGCCGACTACTGACATGTAATTAAGTCAGACATTATTCTTTTATCATTACAGTGATTACTGAGCTTGTTTGACTCAGCCACACAGAAATTTTAGTTAGCTATTTTACACACTTCCTCTGAAAAGAAATTACACCATGGTGAGTGTAACACTTGCATTTAGTTACTACACCAGTGCCAAACATTCCTTCTGAACATGGACTCAATTTTTAATGTGTTAGTAGATACATTTTCTCTTCCAGTCATCCACGGAAACATCCCACAGAGCAAGTGTTCGGGCTCTTCCCTCCCCGTGTGGAGCCCGTATGGATGCGCCAGAGGGGAGCTTTGTGCTCATAGGGGAGGGACGAACGAAGTCAAGTTCGGATCAGATCAGGAAGGAGCGCACCGGCAGAGCGAGGCAGGCGACACCGGGGGTGAGACGCACGTTTTCTTGCCATTACACATTATTTCTTTCGCTCATCGATTGAACCGACAGAGTTCCTTCGGAGAAAAAGTGAAGAGGGTGTTCAAGCGATACTGGGGGAAGAGATGCAACCGGCGGCGAGATGGACTTTGCTGCTTCTTCTCGTGGGTTTGATGGCGCAAGGTAAGTGGAATCCCAGGTAGGCGTACATATAATGTACATTTAATGCTGTCGGATAATTATGAGATCGGTTGGTTTGGTATAGTACTTAGCATAGTAGTGGATGATAATTTGTAAGGTTTGCGTGTCTATGCCTTGAGAAACTTGGCGGTTTTAGAATAAAATTTAAACGCTCTTCAATAACTTTGTCTTAATCTTTCAGCTGTGAGAAGACAGTAAATGGGGTTTCTGTCCCGTGCGTAAAAGCCAAAGTAGAGCCCAAGCCATTAGAGCTATTAGAGCATCGATCAGTCTCATAACTTTTTTCAGTGTTATAATTTGAAAACGACAAAAGAGTCGTTAAAGTGTCTAGAAATTTAATGTCAAACTGTCTATTTCAGCCTTGTAGATTCAAAGTTATTTAGAGTGTTTTCCTGTCTTTCTCTCGTCATGCTCGTGTCATAATCCTCATCCATGACTCGGTTTCGTGTTAACTAGGCCAACAAAATGAAATGCAGAAGAATTATGGAGATGAATTTTGATGAATGCAAATTTTGTTTTGATGCGTGAGTCGTGATTTCAGGAAAATAAGACAGATTAGAATTTGTTTACCGGATCCGTTTCCTTGTTTACGGCTAGTGAGAGAGTGTAGGGTTATACAGGGACTGTGCCAGCATTGTATTATTCAGACAGAGGGCAGATAGGCGGGTTTCAGGAAGGCAGGGAAGATTGGCCGTCTGCAGGCATTTGATAATAACTTCTCTCATTGCCATGCGCGTTTTTGAAATGGTCTGATACCCTTATGTTGCTTAACCCCTATTGTGCAATGATTTAAAGTTGTATTGACTTGTGTGTTTCCCCTGTACTTATAAAAATAAAGATAGAAGAATGTTTTTAGAGCTTTTGAGTGAAGATATAGATTTCACCTTTTCAGAAGGGGTATGTTAGGGGTACAAGTTATGTATAACTTGCTTAGGATAAAGGATTAGGATTAAGTTAAGGTCAGATTGGAGTCAACATTATTGGTGTATTGATGGTTGAGATTAGGGCTAGGGAATATATTTACTTTTCAAAATGAGAAAGAGAGCAAATGTGTCCGTAAACATTGAGTCAAAATTCATTGAATAAGGAAGAAAGGAAGGAAGAGAGGGACAGAGGGACAAAGATGAGATTAGTGGGAGGAAGGAGGACAGGTCAGGGGAGAAGAAGGAGGAAATAAAAGAAAGGAAGGAAGGAGGATAGAGGGAGAAAGAAAAGATTAATGGATGGAAGAAGAACAGGTGGAAGGAAGGAAGGAAAGAAGGAAGGAGCGAGGGAAGAGGGATAGTCAGAATAAGACAAGATTAATGGGAAGATGGAGGACAGCCAGAGGAAGGAGAGGGAAGGAAGAAAAGATTAAAAGTAGGAAGGAGGGCAGACAGGTGGAAGGAAAGGAAGGAGAGGAGAGGGAAGGAGGGATTTGGTATTATTGAAATGCACCCAGACTTAATCACTGACCGTAGCCGAGGCGGGGAGCCTGGATGTGACCCGGAGCCACTCTGTGGAAGAGATGCAGCGACGGTAATTATGCCACGGCATTTCAAAGCAGGAACGTAAACATTTGCTCCAAGGGCACAAATAGCAGCTATCTGATCTATGCAAGGTGGCAGATAGGCTCTTTTATGGTTTATCAGGCTCCACACACACACTTCACTCCATGCATGACCCTGTTAGCTCAGTGTGTGTGGTTATGTGCGAGTTTTTCTCTCATTCTCTTGTTCTCTGCATTTTCAGTGGCCAAATTTGAACTTAAATCATTTGTAAATGTTTGTGGGAAGTCGTGAACCCAAATCTCAATCCGCACGTGTAAGTGTGAACTCAGACGCAAAGCTAACGACAGAGGGCCTTCTGGGAAATAAGTGGAACCACCTTAAGGTTACTGGTATTTACTGGGGGCTCTGCTGTAGTAGCCAATGTTAGCCAGCTAGCAGGTGAGCTTGCTGAACTGTAGCTGATATCTTCCAAACATTTACAATAATGCTGAGGACTTTTTTTGTGTAAGGAATTTTGGAGTGGTATATTTAATATATTGTTTTTAAATTTCAGAGTAAAATTTACAAATGTCAGTGCACATTAACCGATTGCTTCACATCATTATAAATTCAAGTGCTCTCACAAATCTGAACATTTACAAATTCACTAATCTGAGACTGCTTCCAACTCTAAGTATATTATTATAAATGTTTTACATAATCCCAAATATGAGCTCACATCCACAGATCACTTTACAGATTCACAAATTTAAGACTACTTAGAAATGTACTGCTTACCGTTATAGATGTTTTGAATGAATGTAATCAGGGCGGCAATTATATTTACTCTGTAACACATTTGGCAAAGCAAGTTAGTAGTGTATAAACATATGGTGCACATTTGTCCAGTGCAGTGGATGCACCGTTTGGAGAAGTCAGTATTCTAGAGCAGTGGTTCCCAACCTGGGGTCCAAAGGGGGGGCTCCTGGATTTGTCGTGCTCTTGCACACGTATAACTAAAATCATAACACACTTACTGGATTATTCATAAAAAAATCAGAAAATAAAACTATTTACAAATATAGATTTTTTTGCTGCTCGTTAGGCCACATTCTGATTAAACCTTGTATTTATTGCAGATAAAGAGCAGCCTAATAATAATGTTTCAGACTCATGTGTTTCCTGACATGTCCAATTTCTTCAGAGCAATGTAAAGTCCAAAAGTGAAAATTTATTGGAAAAAGGTAGATGTAATCATTTCCAAAATTTACATTTTCATCAAACAAAACATTCTGCCTCAATTTATATTTGTCACCATTAAGCTGCCGAATTATATTCATTAACGAATGTTGATTAAATAAAACAGATTAACTCACTTAATACACTGAAAAACCTTTGCGGTTTTAGGGCTTCCAGGAAAATAGGTTGGGTTCTATGGGTTACACATACCAGATCATAAACTATAGCATTGCCCTGACAGACTGACAATTAACCATTACCCACATCAAAACTGAGACATCACATCCTTTTTTCTTCGGTGAACAGACGGCTAATGTGACCTTAAGCTACAATTTTAGCCTCATGCACATATACACCAACTGTTATGCACATAGATGTCCCTGGTGCCTTCAAAATACAAGAACACACACAGAGTAAATAGCATGTACACATATATACAGTATATCTGTTGCTTCTGGTGATTTCAAAATGTGCTACTACTAATGTGTTACCTTAGCCTGTAGGTATATTCACGATGCTGTCCGTTGTTTTCAAATAGAGGCTGCTCTCATAATGTGTTTTGAATGCATGACTGATGATCCGGTCAGTGAACTGTGCTGATGTGTGTGTGTGTGTGTGTGGTTGTGTGGAAACAAGGCTTATATCACAGTAACATTTATAGAGCAGAACACAGAGCAGAGGGGGCGTGGCTAAACACAAAGTGAGTCACAGATAAATGTGTGGAGAACACCTCACACTGCAGTACTCGCTTCACAGCGCTGCGTTCATGAACACCCAACATATCATAGATTTCACCAGTTTATCTCAACACATTAAGTGTGGGAGGGTTTTCTTTATTTCCACAATACGCACATCCAGTGTTAGTCAACAGCAAAGTGATATTTTAATCGTTTTTTGAACATAAATGCCAACGCAGGACACTTTTCATGATGGCATATTTAGTGTAACGTAATACTTATCCCAAAGTAGACACATTAACACCCAATTCTTCCCACTCTGGTTTCCCTCAAGGTTAAGATGACATTTCCTGAACCCCAGAGAGAAGACTATGGCCACTTCATAGTCTCATTTGCACCCAATCTTCACAAAAATGTACACTTCTGAATAAGAAAGCCACTGTTGAGTTATTGAACTCCAAAGGTCTTACAGTACATGAAACATATTCAAATTCATGTAACCCACTTTTTGGGGAATGCGCCTTGAGGGAAAGATGTGCAATTTCTATTTGATCTGCTCATTTTGAACGTGGAAAAAATTTTAATTTTCTTTCTGCGTGAAAATGTATGAGCGCACAGATGCGTGTGCGGTCTTCTGTGAATGTCATGAGGCTTTTAATAGCACCGTATTACACCTATATTAGTTCTTATATCTGCTGAATAAAAAGACAGAATGACGGAAGAGAAAAATGAAGGGAAGTTGATTTGACAGAGTGTAGTTGTGATGAGAAAGAACATTCTGCTGTCACAGGCGTTGCATCTTTTCCTCCTCCTTTTAGTGGACAGTCCTGTCCTCGCTCCACTATCTTATCTTCCCTGGCTCTTTGCACCTGTCTCCACACTTTCCCACTCACAAATCTCGCAGGTTCTATTGCTGTCATCAGCTTTCCACTTCATCTTACTCAGTTTTATCTCTGTCTTTTCTGCTGTCTCTCTCCCCCTCTCTACTTTTCTCCCCTCCCGTTTAATCTCTGTCAGTTGACTTCAGCTCATTTCAACTCAGCTTTATTGGCACAAAAGGAAAACAAACAGCACAAGCAAAGCATTTCAGCTCATTGCAAAGCCATTACTCCTTTATACAGTGTTTACCATACAAGCATTGCACATGATGGAGATGTAAAAGTAAAAACACACTTTCTCTTTCACTCCCATCTGTTTCTCTCTCTCTCTCTCACTCTCTCTCTCCTTTAAAAGCATTTGCATGCTCAGGGGAGAATGATGGCTAAATGGCTCTCTAACAGTATCCTCTCATACAATGGTCTCTTCTCTATCACCCAGTATCTGTCCTTCATCCTCTCCTCTTCCTCCCTCCTCTTCCGTCTCCTCACACTCGCTCTTTATCAAAATCCTCACTTTTTTACTGTATGCGAGTTGACCTCCGACCCTCTTGTCTTGGCTGCATTAAATATCTCATGGGATCTATATTTTAACTAACTTGCTTTCTAAGTGGTTTTTGACAGATTCCGCCCAGCTGGTTGAATAATTGATACTGTATGTTTGAGTAACTGTACATGCTCCTGAGTTTACCGTAATCATGAACTCTTCTTCTTTCCTCTATCATAAGCTGCAGCTGGCTTTTTCTGTCTGCATTTTGTTTTAAAAAAGGACTCTGATTGAAAAGATAAGCTCAGCCAAACGATGCAGTAATGTCAAAAGACATATCACACTACTTTATGTTTGAATTACCATTATGTTGGGTCAGAGGGAGCCAATAAGCATATTTATGTCTATGCAGTGGTGAGGAAGGAAACACTGGCGGGACACAGCTTCTACATGCTTAACATTACCGAAATAGTACAAACTGGTTGCTAAAATTAGAACCATATGGCTCTAATCTAAACATCTAAATGTCTAATCCATATAAAACATGTCTTACTTTACTACTTAATGAAAGATGCTTATCAGGAGCCAGTTGCACCAGCTGTTCTTCAAATTTAGCCTGGTTATGAAGTAAGTGTATCAGTGGAGATTTCCGCATCACTAAATTAAAGCAGGAAACTTGCACCATATAAACAAGCTCTTACGTCAAGATTATTTGTAATTAAATATTAAACTTCCCAGTGTATCTGTTGCGTAGCTAACTGAATCTGACAAAATTAGCATTAGCTTGCTAATATATGCCACAGGTACTATGAAATACGGTCGACCTGACCAGACTCTTGATCAAAATTCTGTTTAATAAATTTAGATAAGTTTTAAGTATAAGTTTAATAGATTTTTAAATGACATTTCACAAAAATAACACAATTGTCACAAAAGACATTTTGATGTTTATCATTTGGCAAAAATTCCCTATGAACCTTTCAGCATATTGTAATTCAAGGGTTGTGGGAGAAAACTAGACTTCTGCTCCTCCTCATGGCTGTTTTCAGGATTTAAAAAATCTAACCCGAGACAGGAGACTTTGACCAATCACAGGTTATTTCAGAGCGAGAGCGTTCCTATTGGCTGTGGATTTAGTGGATTCACTTGATTGAAGTTTGAGTGATTGACAGCTGCTCAGAGAGGCTCCAGCTCGGTTCTGATTGGTTGTTTTCCTCTGGTCTGTGAAATCTTGCAGATGCCATTAGGAGCACCAGGGGACACAGAGACACTTGTTTCATTCACTACTGACAGGATATAGTGACCGTTTTATAAATATATATACTTTTTAATCTTATTCCAGCTTTAACCAACGTCTCGCAATACATTTTTTTTAAGTTCATTTCCTGTTGCTTTTGTATTTGGGTCCACCTGCCTGCATAACCGTGACAAAACTGGCGAGTGAGATTGGTAGACTAATAATTAGAAACACGGAGAGAGAGGAAATGTGACAAATTCAGATAAAAGTGGGTAGAACCCGTGGCTCATTTTCTGTCATAATTGGTTCTTCTATGATTTTCAACGTGAAATGCATCTGACCATGTTAAATGTGTGTGTGTGTGCACATGTGTCCTGTTTTGATCAAAGAGCTGGTTTAATCAGCGGACGTGAGAGAAGCTCTGCCTTTTAATTATACCAACAAGTAGACGGAGCACCATGACAGTCCATTTTAGTCCGTCTAATTTTCATATTTCTTTTCTTTCATCCTCTAATTAAAATGACCTTCCTTCCATCCTTGCTGCTCTCTCCTCTTCTATTTTATTCTATTCCTGGTCTTGTTCAAATATGGATCAAATGCCAAGTGTTTGGCACCATGCTCCCTTTAAACTCTATTTAGCATAGCATTGGCACATGCTAGGCAGCTACCAGGCAGAAGGCTATGAAGTCTGGATTCTCATAATCTCCTGAATGACATCTTAAGAAGGCTTTGCTTTCAGTCTGTCTTTGCCTCCTCTCGTCTCCTCTCCTTGTCGTGGTGTTTTTTTATTCCTCTTGTCGTTCTCTCCAGAGGGCTGTCACCAGTAGTTCAGCACCAGCTGCGTTTCTGGTGTCATTGTCGTCTTCATGAACAGGGTTATCTCTCGCCTTTGAGGAAAGGATCTTGATATATTAGAGTCAGCACTGTTTCGTCATTAAGCTTTCAAGGCCTTCTCCAAAGATATCCCTTTTAATTTAAGAAATCTTATATTTTACTCTTATCTATTGCAAACTTAGTTTGGCCGGTTTTAGTCAAATGTGTTTAAAAACAGTTTGGGTGGAAACAACAGAAGTACCTCAAGACAAAACCTGCTGCTGGTGTCTTTGAGATGAGACAAGTTCTGCAGAGTTTATGAGTAATAGACATCATATTTGTCTTCCTGCTAGCTGAATTTGAGGGATGGCGTGTTTTTGTAGGTCAGTTAGCATCACTTTTTCCATTGCATTTGGGATTATTGCAGAAAATAAACTCTGCAGCAAACACACGTTTATGTCACACATTTAGTTCTGGAAGATATTTTCCACAAAAGAATACCACTTTTATGATTTTTGAAGCATTAATGCGGTCGCCAGGAGTAAAAAGCTATTGTTAGGCTATAAATGAACCACACCAGAGTCACTTGAATGTGTGTATACACAACAAGGCTGTAAAGGCGGATGAGTTGAAGTGTGATTACTTGTTAGCAACTGTCTTTTGTAAGACACATAAAGGCTTCAAAATTCATTAGTGGGATATTTACTGACATATTTTATATTGACTTTAAAATGTCTTAAGTTTGTGTTAACCACAGACCTTATTTCAGGAATCTAACTAAAAACCATTTCAAGAAACCCACTGACTTCCAGATTAGGGACCCAGACGTACTAAAATGCTAACTCGTTTCTGGGTTTTAGGACTAATTCCTGTAGCATTAAATTTCTTTGTGTCTTTCTAGGATCTGACCTTAATGACAGTGTCACATGTATAGTACAAGTACTTGAGCACTTAATTTTCTGCATTCTGGTGAATTTGTATGTACCAATTTCTGCCTGTTTTGCATGACGTTATAGTGGAAATGTCTTTGTCTTGCTGCCGTGGGTCTCTCCGCCGTCCCACAGTACTCACAGGCAGCCCAGTCCTCGTCGCACAGCGGTCCCTGCAGCGGCACATCTATAACAAGGCATGGCCTGCTAAGTAGTTTTTCACAGAGGTTGGCCGTAAAGCTGTGAGCTTAGTGTGCAACAAACATGTCGCTGTATTCAAAGAATACAAGTTGAACCGTCAATACAGAAACCTATCTGGAGATGAGAAGGAGAGGACAGCCGAGGGGCTGCTGGCTAAGATACAAAAGCAGTGAAGACTTTTTACAAAGCTGCATGCAACCAAAGAAGGAAATGTAAGTGTTAATATTAAGTTAAATGATAAATGTAAGTGTTGCTGTTAAGTTAAATGTTAAATGTAAGTGTTAATGTTAAGTTTTGATAATGGAAACATTACTACCCTAAACAGTCAGTCCTGTACGGTTCAAAGACTCCTGAAAAATAAGTGCCCAGTACATTTTCTATTGTGATAAAATAGAGATTACATCTGACAGTATTTGTTTGGCCCCCGGCAACAATCAGAGTCTGTGTCATGTGGCCCCCCAGGAAAAATAATTGCCCACCGCTGCCCTACAGCCTCTTAAAAACAGTAATGTCGGCCATAATCACAGGCAGTCCCATGGGTCTCAGAGGGTTTGATAATTATTTGTTAGGTGTGCTGAGATGAACTTTAGCTGTGCTTGAGCACCCTAGAAAGAGTCTAAAATCCCTGATCCCTCTCTAATCCAGCCTTCTCCTGCACCCTCTCCTCTATCCAACAACCTTGAGAGCTGCCCACAGTGAAGAATGTGGTATTGATCTGGAAGATATTTATAGAGGGTGATGGGGAGCGAGCGGGGTTTCCGTGTGAGAAGTCTAGGAGCACTAGGGGGTCTTGAAGGAGCAGGAGTTTGTGTTGTTGTGACTCAGTTGGCTTCAAGGCAGCAAACTGTGTGGGGAACTTTCAACTCGTCACTTTCATATGGTTCACTTTGAAAACGTTTGTGGCTTACACAACCAACAAAAACTGGTTTATCTTGGTAAGTGAGAGTTTCATTTAAAGTTATAATCCCAGAGATTTCAGTCCCAGGTGATTTGGCAACATCTGAGGTTACCATCGTAACAGTGTGGTATACTGTAAGTGTAATGCGGGGGCGGCAGTAGCTCAGTCCATAAGGACTTGGGTTAGGATGTGGAGGACCCGGGTTCAAATCCCCCATGGACCAAGACCAACTGGTTGCTGGAGAGGTGCCAGTTTACCTCTTGGGCACTGCCGAGGTGCCCCTGAGCAAGGCACCAAAACCCCCAACTGCTCTGGGCGCTTGTCAGGAGCAGCCCCATCACTCTGACATCTCTCCATTGACATGTATTTGTACTGTGAACTGTACTGTGTGAACAACAGAGTGTAAAACTGAATTTCCCCACTGTGGGACTAATAAAGGAATATCTTTCTTTTCTTTCTTTCTAATACTACAAATCCCAGAATTTTCACTTTAGCAAACACTCGTTGACCCGCTGCTCTGTCAGAAATACAACAGATGAGTGACTGGCTTATCTGTTTACAGTGCAGCCAAAGAAACTCATGTTGTTTTCATAAACAAGTCAGTCAATAATTGCCCTTTTTCCATCATACCACAAGCAACCGTGATTTGATTTTATACTGCACATGGCAGTTCTCCATACAACAGCAGTAAATTGGCAGTAGTGTGGCTATTCTACAATATTTGCCCCGCTATCGAAGTGTTGCAGAAAATGACCGGTGTCTTGTATTGTCAATGCATTTTTATACGAATGTGGACACTGCAAACCGTGGTGACAAATGCATTGTGTTTTCTGAGGCTGCTTCTCAATAAAAGCCACCCCATCATGAATGCTTTTAATGTGAAACATCGGGAGCAGAAAATGTTTGGTTAGCATTAGCAGTAATTTAATATGGCTTTGTTACCATGCAACATATTCTCTTATAATGTTTCATATGATATCTTATAAAAAAAAAATTTTTTGTTTGCTTCCTACAAATGTTCAGCAACACGTGTCAGTTTCCACTTGCATACAGTCTTTTCAAAATAAACTTCTGTCTTCAGAGGAAACAACTTCTTTAAGTTTAAGCAATTAAACTTAGTTGCTTAGTTAGGTTTAAGAAAAGATCAACCTAGTTAGGATTAAGAAACAAAACTACTTGATTAGGTTTAGGAAAAGATTGAGCTGGTTAGGATTAAGTAACAAAATGATTTAGTTAATTTTCGGAAAAGATTGACATGGTTAGGATTAAGTAACAAAACTATTAGTTAAGTTTAGAAAAAGATCATGGTTTGGCTTAAAATAAATCTGAAAGTGTCATAGCATAACATGTCTGTAGCTTAGGTGACAAATAAATCAATGTTGACTTCTAGTTTCACATTGGACATGAACACCGAACGCCTCGTGAATGTCTGGTATTATGTACTATCCATCCTGACCCTCCCTATGTGGCGTTCACTGCTCTTTATATTTCCTGGTTCACGATTATACGGATTACATACAAATTGATTTCTTGGGATAATCACGGATTAGAGCGCATTACTTTTTGTAGGTAGGCCGATAGCTACGAACAATGTAAGAGACCAGCCTGTGAACAGTAAAGGCCGATATCAATAAGGTAAAATTTCAAACAGTAACAGTTTCCTGTAAATCCATCATACGTAGGAAGATAATCTGAGTCATGGTGGGAATTACTCTGCAACTAAAAGTGAAATATGACTACATAAAGAAGTAATTACTGAATCAAAATATACTGAATGGCTATGGTCACAAAAGGCTGACAATAAATAGTGTCAAATATGGAGTTTGCTAATCTTAAGGATTATGAATTCACTTTTGATTTAAGGTCAATTTTGGATAAATTTAGCAACTATGGGATGATGTTGAGTTTGCTACAGTTCTGACTCACATGATAACATAAACCCATATCACTGTTACATTAGCTAGGAGAGTACGCTAAGGATATTGGACAATAAATGTGAGCAACAACTCGCTTCCTCACCTGCAATAAAAAAAAAAATAATAAAAAAAAAAAACTTTCAGCACTTCATCTCCTGTCCTCAGGCTACAGTCTTTAACTCTTCTGCACTAAGTTAAAATAGCTTGCCATGCATTTTTCACTTGGTAGACGTGCTGATGTTGTGCCTCAGGCCTTCTAGGCTCCTTCCTGGATAATTAGTAAATAAGGCCCTTCGTATTTTGGTTATGTATACAGCACTTAAGCTGCAGTCCGACCAACCTATATTTAGGTAATAAATTGTGTAGTCACAGGATGAATCCCCTAAGCTGCCAGCACCTACCTACAGAAGAAGACATGCTTGTCGCTCTCATTTATGTCTACTTAGATTTTATTTGTTTGAACTTACCTGTAATTCTATTCTAGGATATCTTGGATATGCTAATAGACCACCTGCCCATAACACTACCTAAATAAGCAGACAGCATTACTCTTGAGGCTTTTAAAGTGATGCTCCTACTGCACATGAATTGCAGTGGTGCTCAATTAATTTATGAATTATCATGAATAATGACAGTGACTGTTTGGACCAAAATGAAGCAGTGAACCAATAAGCCGAAAGGAAATTAGAAAGCAGATTATATATGATGTACTCATATATCGTTCAGAGTGGACACGGCTGCTTTGTGCTTCCGTACGTGATAGTGTTCAAAGCTGTGAGTGGGCCAATCCCACAAAGAAACGCCCTAAAAGTTAACTCATGTCACAGGCTTGTTCAAAGTAGACTTTTAACTCTGATCATCTAAGCAGAGGCGCTATAATCCTCAGAGACTTCTTTAAAGATGATTCATCCACAAACTCAAAAGACTTATTGATGAAGAGGCTGACGTCTATTTTTCTCACAGTTCTGTGATTGAAAATCAATGACTTCTTAGAGACATTTCTACTTTTTCCATTTATTTTTCTTTCAGCCTCCTCTTATTCACATTCACTCATCCTCATCACTCTGTCTGCCCCTCTTCTCTTTGTCGCTCCTCCCTCCCTTTCTGTCTGTCCAGACTGCTTTTCATCCAAGGCCGAGGATCGGCTCTTCAGGAAACTGTTCAGGAGATACAACCAGTTCATCAGACCGGTGGAGAACGTCTCTGATCCCGTCACTGTGGAATTCGAGGTCTCCATCTCGCAGCTGGTCAAAGTTGTAAGCTATACACCCAAACACGCACACAGTAGATATACATCTATCATAACATGTGCACAAAGCTTGTAAAGACTCATGATGCCAAAGGTGTTTTAAGCACTTTTGCGCATTCATTTCACACCAACCCAGTCTCAATTCCAACTCGTCAAATACTGCAAATTGGGCTTCAGAAACCGACACACGGAGGTACCCTTTAGTGACAGTATGTGAGGAACCGGGCTTTAAACTAATAGGTATAATAAAGCAATTATAAACCCACCCGCAATATTATTCGATGGTTGGAGGAAGTGACGTAGTATTAATAGCAAGAAAGTCCAAAGGGCTTTCAACCAGGAGACCAGTGTTCATGTCCCGTATGAAACAAAGTAACGTTGACTTATTTTGTTTCTGTTGTGAGCTATAAGTCACGTGACTTGTCGGTATCATTAGTCCTGTGAGTTGTTATTCATGTGTGTCATTAGTATCGTCAGTGCCATGAGTCATATTAGTTGTTAGTATCGTCAGTCCCGTAAGTCTTGTGAGTTGTTAGTACCATGAGTTGTTAGTCATTTGCGTTGTTAGTATCATCAGTCCCGTTAGTCCCGTGAGTCCCATGAGTCATTAGTCACGGGAGTTGTTAGTATCGTCAGTCCTGTGAGTCACGTGAGCCTCTAGTCACGTGAGTCGTTAGTATCATCAGTCCTGTGAGTCATGTGAGTCACTAGTCACATAAGTTTATTTCATGTGAGCCGTTAGTATTGTCAGTCCTCTGAGTCCAGTGAGTTGTTAGTCATGTGAGTCGTTTATCATCAGTCCTGTGAGTCATATGAATCATTATTTATGTGTGTCGTTAGTCTTGTCAGCCCTGTGAGTTATATGAATCGCTAGTCAGTGAAGTTAATTTCAACCACAACCGTTGCCTAACACTAATTTAGTGTTTTTTTACACGGCTTTGTTGAATACTCAATTCTATTTAGTTGATTACTATTACTATACTTATTTATTTCTTGATAGCAGACTGTTGCTATGGATGCAGCCCTGATGTCAGATGCCGGCGGACTGCTTTTGTGTGAAATTATTGATTTCTGAAGTAAGCAGCCGTGTAATAACAGGATAATGTACAGCGAGCCGGTCATTGCTGATGCCACACAGGTTTCATCCTCCTCTCTCCGCTCTGCGTCGGGGTACGGCATCTTCCTATCGGGGTTTCTTTCACAACAATGACCGGCTCACCGCACATGATCCCTTACATGTTGCTTAAACCTCATATCCTGTGAAAATGGAAGTTTATTTTGAAAGGACACTATGCATGTGCAAGTGTTTATTGACACGTTGTCCCTCGACAGTCCAAAAGGAACACAAGAGGGGTACCCTGTACGTCGGTCCCTGAGGGGCACCGACCATGTGGTGATATCTGAGGAGTTGGGAGTGAGAATATGTGGTTCATACCTTTCTGCATGTCTCATGTTGTGTGTATGAGCAAAGGTGAATGTAACCATGTTCTTTCACTAATAACATTCTCCCAACAGTATATGAGGATCTGTTTGAACTGAGAGCCATCTTCCAACGAGCATCTTGATTTCCTACATTTTGATATAGAAAAGGCAAACGGATAAGCTGCAGAACGAGACATGCAAAAGCAGAAATTGAATACAGTCTTTATTTAGTCTGTTCAATTTCAAGGATTCTGAAAATGTCACACAGTGTTGTTATACGCTGCTGTTTTGCTTTGGTGATGTTAAATTTCATGCGGGTGGGGGATGGTTGGGGTTGTTGCTGCATATCCCCCGGTGAAAATAGGTTTTCAGCTCAGAATGGAAATCCTCAGATTAGGAGAAAATTGCCTGCAGGAGCCTTTTTCAGACTGGACTGATATGTAGCTACAGTATATCGGCTTGCTCGGCAAGGTGAGATTAGTCCAAAGGTGAGTGTGTTGACGTGTCACAATATGTCCGTGCGCATATTTTCACGTATCTGCTTGTACACAGTGTATGTGACTGATGCATTTGTGTGTGTATGGTTTATGTGGAATCACAGGAGTACAAATCTAAGTGAATAAGGGTCACAGAGAGAGGTGGAGAGGAAGTGACATCTGTGACCTCTGCATCTATTATTAACTTTCACACAGTCGACCTTTTCAGTCAATCAGCTGCAGCTCTGGAGGACAAAAGACTCAGACACATTTTATTTATTTTTTCAATCAATGTTCAATGTTGAACATGGGTGTTGTGTCTGATGCAAATGGCCATTAGTCTGATGGAAAAAGACTAAGTAAAATGTGACTTCTTCACTAGCATTTTTTCAGTGTTTCCCTTTTCCCTATTATCTTAAAGGTACAACACACTCAAATAAACACACGCCGTGCTGGTAGCTAACAAGACCTCTTCCTTCTCCTTGTCTCTGCAGGATGAAGTGAATCAGATCATGGAAACAAATTTATGGCTCAGACATGTGAGTACACTCACACACACACCTTTCCATCACTTTAGAGGATAGTACATTGATTAAAATTAATTACTTGGATATGTGCGCTAACTCATTAGATGCTCACAACTGCTTCTTGCTTAATCTACTTCTTGCCCTAATCTTACCTAACTCTACTCTTACCTTAAACCAGGTCTTCACACTAATATGTAATCATTTAAGTTATGGGGATGTGTGTTTTGTCTCCTAAAGGAAGGCAAGTCCTGACAATGTGAGTAATACACAATCAATTAAGTGATTGAGAGTCCTAAATCCTTGTTGTGATTTAGCCGAGGGACATGACAGACTGCATGTTGGTCCGCGACTAGTCATCGCTGGTTGTCTTTCAAGAAATTCACGATGTCATCAGGGTGGAAGCTTGATGCTAATGGTAGCTACTTCATAGACATATGCTGTAAGTCTATGAGTAGCTTAGTCACCGAGTTATTGAAGTGTCTTTCCTATTCATGCCAGCTTCACACACACACACACACACAACATTTATTAACTATTTCATTGACCTGACCCCATCTTGCCGTCTACAGAGACAGAGGTGAGTGAAGACTGAGGAAGGGTCACGTATGTTATCACATACCTATACATACTAAGCAGACATCAATATGAGAGCCACACCGGCTCTGTCCCTGTGTGTGTGTGTGTGTGTGTGTGTGTGTGTGTGTGTGTGTGTGTGTGTGGCATACATCACTGAAATATTAAACATGTCAAAAGAAAGAAGATGAGACAAGTCAACAAGAAAACAAGGATGTCTCGGATGGACATTTGACTGCAATCAGCTAGTGATCAATGGTAGCATTATGGTCAGTCACGCTCTGTCTCTCAGCAGATTTATAGCCAAGGAGGCTGAACTCCTGACCTCCCACAGCCAGCTATTCTCCCACATAACACATTTTGTCTCTGTCCTCCAAACTGCTACTTTCCTGATAATGTTTCAGTTCTTTTTATCTCCTTCCTTTTCATTGTACTAAATCTGTATTTCTCTTTGACAAAAAAAGAGTATAATTTAAGCTGCAGCTTACAGAAAACATTAAAAAAATTGCTCTTTTTAATCGGTGACTAATTGCGGCCAAACAGCTGTTGGATGCTGATGCAATTCAGTGGTGGATACGATGATACTGTGATCTCTGAGCTCTCAAATTAAAATGCATTGAAAAGCCTGTAAAGGCGGATCGTATTTGTTGTTTGCAATGGCTGAGCTGTTTATTTATAACAAGGCATCACTAATGAGAAGCTGTGTCAACACCACAGTCACTGGTAAAGACTTTGAATGCCAGCCATTGGGTTTATAGTGTTAGCCGTTTTAGAAAGCCCCCCACCCCTTGATGAATTTATTGCATGTGTTCAGCAGTAACACTGCAGGGGATTCCTTCTGTAACGGCATACAGTGTTTGTAAATGTCTTCACTTCAGGCTCCATTGACTACTTTTATGAAAGGCATAAGCGAACTTAATTTCAAACAGTACTAAATACTGTACAACTGCAGCAAGCTGTTGTACATGATATGAACTCTGTGGATCTGGGTGCTCACAACACAGAAGAGCAGAACATAGCCATAATTTCTCTTAGTTCTTGCTTTATGCATAAAGGATGTTTGTTTTTTCTCATTTCTGCTCCTTATCCTGTGTCCTCTTTTATTCCATGTTTGTTATTTCTGTCTTTTTTGTCATTTAACTTCTTCTTTTTTTCCGTCATAAGCCCCTCAATACTGATCATGTTCGCTAAGGGACTGTATGAAAATTACTGGATTGGGGAGGAGGGCTGAACCTCATATTTTATTAATTCATTCATAAGAATTGCAAGGTCATAATTGTATTATTAAAAAAAATTAAATATTGATAGGAAATAAAATAAATAAAATAGGAATATCCCTACTTAATTTATAAATTAAATGAATAAGAAGGCAATATACACAAATAGAACATATATATAAATGTACTGTATGTATGTACGGTATCTCAAAGTAATAAACTATATATTGCTGATACAGCTTGTTTCACTATTTATAACTGAGAGAGGCAAAATATTTTGGAGGATGGAACCTGCCAAAATTAAAAATATATAAATTAATAGATAAATGACTAAAAATAAATATGTTATTAAAAGGAGAAACATAATATTAAAAATACATGTAGCCATTAATGAATTGACAAAATGTGACATAAATTGATATTTATTTTTTATTTATTTATCCTTGTATCAATTCCCTATTAAATTACTCTTCTGTTTAATTTTCCCTTTTGTCTATTTAATTATTTATGCATTTCTTTTATTAAGTTTTAAATGTATTTCTTTATTTATTTGCGCATTATTTTTTAAATTAATTTTGCATTTATGTTTTTATGTTTTATTTCTTTATTCCTGCATGATGTTCCCTTTACATTGCATTTTTTTTCTGTATTCTTTTTCTGTATATTTCTTTATGCATTTCTGCCTCATTATGCCAGAAACGCACCACACATGTCAATAATAATATCAATATTAATACTACTGCTACTACTACTAATAATAATATTTATAATAATAATAATAATAATAATAATAATAATAATAATAATAATAATAATAATAATGCCCTTTTGCGCCTCTTCGCCAGTCATTTTTGTACAGTCCCTAACTGAGTCTGTGAAAACTCACTGTCACTTTGTTGATTATTGTTACATTTAACAGAAATGACTCACTGTATGCTTTTCTCTTTGCTGTCATGATCATAGAAAGTAAATATAGAATAATCGATACGCTGTAAACAAAAAGCCATACACCTCAACCTATCAGGGATTACATCTCCAGCCAATCACATTGTAAACTCCCTGTAAAGATAAATGAAAAAGCCAGTGTAGCATGAAGTGGTTAATTAAACAGCTCCCAGGTCATAACTGGATATTAATCCGCCTCGCTAATGAATGAATTCATCTTGAATGACGTGCAAATAGCCAAGACTAATGGCTCTACGGCTCATGAAATGTTACCTGGAGGTATGTTGACAGAATAGCAAGTGAATGCAGTGAGTGTTCTGTCAGTGAGCTATTTACTCATAAACGCCCCTTCTCGCCGAGCTGCTCTTTATTCAGATGTATTGTAGATGTGTTATTATTTGCTAACTGAAGCACCGTGGCTCTATTACCAGGAGGAACTGCATCAAACAAATACATGTTTGCTTGATTTCCTGTGAAAAAGCACTTGTGTTTCTGTCGATAAATATTACATATTTTGCAACGTTATCCTTATTTGGCTGCTCTTTAAAAACATCAAAGGAAGTCCTGCCTCCAGTATAAATATTGCATTT
The DNA here is from genome assembly GCA_947000775.1 of Pterois miles. Classification (NCBI taxonomy): domain Eukaryota; kingdom Metazoa; phylum Chordata; class Actinopteri; order Perciformes; family Scorpaenidae; genus Pterois; species Pterois miles. The sequence continues at coordinate 1,746,349 of CAMQGK010000253.1, forward strand.
CAAAATATTCTCATGAAGGGGAATGTCTCCAGTGACTAATACTGTCTGCAGTGTACAATGCAAAATACAAAACAGATGGTTGGCTCCCCAACACGCTCTCAGTGTTTTTCTCCTCATCGCTTTCAGATTTGGAACGACTACAAGCTGCGATGGGTTCCAGCGGAGTTCGACGGGATTGAGTTCATTAGAGTCCCATCAAACAAAATCTGGAGACCCGACATTGTGCTCTACAACAAGTGAGACTGTCAGCATCATTACCACCATTATCACTGGCTTCTTCACTCTTACTGCAGTCATTAGAAGATTATTAGAGTTTAGATACCAGAAAAAAACAACAGCATTGGATGTTTCAAAAGCTTAAAACAACCTTTGTTCATGTTTTCCTGACAAGGGACCTTGTTGTCTGTTAGGAGCAAAAGCTGAAGTAGCATCATATCATAGTGCTGCAAATCCAGGTCCAGGTCCAGTGTGTAGGATTTCTGGGGCTCTATTAGCAAAAATGGATCATATATTCATAGCTATGTTTTCTTAAGTGTATGATCACCAGAAAATAAGAATCATTGTGTTTTTTGTTAGCTTAGAATGAGCCCTTCATATCAGTCAAATACACTGTTGTCAGGCTATTAAATAGGCATTATCAGTTTCTATAAGCCCTTAGATATGGGTCAATAGGGGCCAACTGCACCCACTAGTTGGTTTTATCATCTGTTGACATGGTAGTTCACCGAAAGAAGGTATATAAGAACATGACAGTGACATCTAGTGATCGTAGTAATTATAACAGGAGCAGAAGTGGAAGTCTGGCACTGTATTATAGACAGTGTGAAACTCCATAACGGTGGAGGTCCGGGACGATGGATGGGACACAAGTGTTTTTTTGTTACCTAAAGTTTTAGTTTTGTTGCCTAAACCTAAATAATTTGTAGTTTTGCCTAAACCTAAAGAAGTTGATGTTTTATTTCCTAAACCTAAAGAAGCCTTTTTGTTTGTTTCATTCATAGAACATTTAAGTTTCTCTCTCACTTTTAGAGCGTAGTAGCCATAGTAGGCTCCCGACTGATGATATCTCTTTAAGAGTTCAATAATGAATCGGGTGTTTATATCTACATAGGGAGAGGGTCCTCTTCATAGAGTCCACCATGTTGCTCCGCCATGGTTCTACAGTATCCCAGAATGGACAAACGCTGGCTCTAGAGAGAGTTTTTCGTGTTTTTACGTTACCTGAAGTCCATGGTAGTTCTCTGAACCGCTTGGAAAGAGACGGGTGAGCTGAGGGGTAATCAGCTGATTGCAATCTGCATCCTCATCACTAGATGTCACTAAATCCTACACACTGGACCTCTAAGGAAAGGTCAGCGGGAATAGTTCTGTGTACAAAGTATCAGGCTTTGACTACAGAGTCTTGATTCCCAGACTTTCTTTTACTAATTGGCAACTAATTGTTTTCTTTTTTTTCTTCTTTTTCTCTCTAACCTTAAAGCTGCACTACTCAATATTTTCACATTAGCAATGGGTTGAATGTGACGAACCCACAAAGAATTATCAACCAGCTCTACAACCTTTTGTTTTAGCTTCTTTCAGCTCATTACTTTGGTGTCACAACCTGCAGCTTACTGCTTTGGTTCACTTTCACAGCTCTCATGAATCTTGTTGCCACCAGGGAGCTATTTTCAGCAAAAAAGCTCAGATAAATCCACTATATGCCACCTATTCAGCACCAAACGTTACACAGACACAGTTAGTGACTAGCTGGGGAACATAGTGGAGCATTTAGCAACTAAAACATCTGATTATTGGGCTTACATTGTGTGAACCAGTTGCATTGCATACTGGCACAATAGGGTGCCTTGTGCGGTGCTATCAAATGCCAACCTTATTTGACGCCCTGGGAATGAGACCAGGCTGAAATATTACATTAATGTCCAAATACCGTGTAGCCTGAATGTCTTTTATACCTCTTGCTGCTGCACCATGCAACAGATTGCACTGTAATTATACTGAAATATGTCAATGTAATAGTCTATTGTTCAGGGTCAGTTTGTGCTCTGCTCTAGTCTTTGAAAATCATTTCTACGCACAATAGTGACTCATAATGTTAATCAAAGGCAATTTTGTATTTCACAATCATGTATAATGCAGTTTCATTGTCCTCTGTCTTTTAATCCTAATCCTCTCTTTCTCACCTCCATAACCTCACCTTTTTATCTTCTCCCCTCTCTTGTGTTCCTCGCTTTCATTTTCTCCTCACCTTTCCTCTCATTGTTGCCTCCCTCTAACCTTTGTGTCCTATTCAAAACCCACTTATGCTTGTATCATATCTCCTCATATCCTTTCCATGGGACTGCTTCTGCTTGATTACACACACCTGCACAAACACACACACATACACATCATATACAGTGCTGTAGGGGATTTCCTGGTGGAGGATAAGACCAAGGCTCTGCTGAAGTTTGATGGTACCATCACCTGGGTTCCTCCAGCCATTTTCAAATCCTCCTGCCCCATGGACATCACTTACTTCCCCTTCGACTATCAGAACTGCTCCATGAAGTTTGGCTCCTGGACTTATGACAAAGCCAAGATTGACCTGGTACTTATTGGGTCTAAGGTCAGTGTTTGTGACTGTGTCCGAGTCTGGCGTAACTATCAACTTTTTATCGATGCCATTCTTTCTTTCTGTTCTGCCTACAAGAAAAGCACTGCATACGGCCATCCATTTACATACTGCATGCGTTTACTGTATGGATCATTATTTTGGTTTTTTATTAAAGGGTCACTCCACCAAATTTACACACAAAGGTGAGATTACTAATGAAGAGCACTACTCAGTCTGTGAAGTTACACAATATCTCAGCTTAGTCTTGTCTGTAGCTCTGGGGGAACTTTTTCATTTTTAAATGAGTTAATTAATTAATGTTATTTTTAGTTAACTGACAAGTAATTTTCATTTATCAATTAGACCTGGCCCAGACGCAGCGACAGAAGGCAAGTTAATGCAAGACATTAGACCATAGATACAACCAGCGTAATAAAACAGCACCAGACAAAATTAAAACATTACAACATACAGTATACAATTTATACAGTCCAGTCGCAGAGCAGCTTGTGAAATAGCCATGAAATTTAATTTATATTGATATATAGACACAAAGTCTATAGTCTTAGTCTACATTTTTTTCACGTTGGTCAGCACAAAATCAATTTGTATGTAATCCACATAATTGTAAACCAGTTAATAAAAAGAAATGCCGTATGATGAGAAGGTCGGGGTAGATGGGTGAGTCAAAAAATGCTGGACTTTCACCCAGGAGATTGTTGTTTGCACCCATGTGAAACCACAGGTCAAAGTTAAGTCAGTTATTTAGAGATGTTTGAACCCAAATTTGTGTCTGTTTGCTCAAGTCAAATTAAATGTTTTGATTATTTCACAAATTACCAGGAGACTGTGTTGTATTAGCAGGTTCAGTGATCAGAAACTATTGCTTGTAATGAGCTATTAAATGAGGGTAACAGAATGAAGGTGTGGATTTTTAGCATCTTTTACACCTTTTGCTACTCATTTCAGTTAGTAGGAGCAGCAACAACCAATGGAGATCTGGACTTTAGGAGTTGTCCAATATCTGAGGAAATACCTCTGATGATGTCATGGTGATGTCATTACAGGGTTACCTTGAGTAAAAAAATCCTGAGTCATAAACTTGAAGCAAACTTGGAGTTTGAAAGAAGTGGGTATTAGGGTGTATGGAGGGTCTAACGAAAGATGTTACTGAGTTGCATTATGGGATTTGAATTATCCAGCGTTATTGAAGCTTGACCCTTTTTAATCATTCTTTTGACATAATTTTTCAGTGTGTGTTTTGAATATAAATCCAGCAAGAAGAATTAAAATATTGAAATTTTAAAGTAACATTTGGAACACAACCTTTTTAACAACTTGGCTGTTTTGCTTACTTACATTAGTGGCTTCACTTTCATTCTCACCTCATTTTGCTCTTCACTTCCTATTACTGTAAGATTTTATTTAAGTCTTGTAAACATCACAAGATGGCCTTATTTACTGTAAACCAACTTGTAGTACCGTAGGTGCATGTGGGCATGAAACCCAGGTGAAAATCAGTTTTGATTTGTTTTGCTCATTCTAACAAATCCATATTCATCAGGAGAAAAACCAAAACCATGAGCCTTGTATGTATTGTACTGGCAGGTGCCTTTTTAAGAATGGTAAGTTGACATTTAATATTGTTCTAGTGTTGTATTACTGCATGATTTGATTTAAAGATCTTTATCTATCACCTAGGTGAACCTGAAAGATTTCTGGGAGAGCGGCGAGTGGGAAATCATCGACGCTCCCGGCTACAAGCATGATATCAAGTACAACTGCTGTGAGGAGATCTACCCAGACATCACCTACTCCTTCTACATCCGGCGCCTGCCGCTCTTCTACACTATCAACCTCATCATCCCCTGCCTCCTCATCTCTTTCCTCACAGTGCTGGTTTTCTATCTCCCGTCTGACTGTGGAGAGAAGGTCACGCTCTGTATCTCCGTCCTGCTCTCCCTCACTGTCTTCCTGCTCGTTATCACCGAGACCATCCCCTCCACGTCGCTGGTCATCCCACTCATTGGAGAGTACCTGCTCTTTACAATGATCTTCGTCACACTCAGCATCGTCATCACCGTATTCGTATTGAATGTACACTACCGCACGCCAATGACCCACACTATGCCGGTTTGGGTGCGCTCTGTGTTTCTCAAAGTGCTGCCGAGGATTATGCTGATGCGGAGACCGATTGACGAAGACAGCAAGGCTGGGGGGTTGGACAGCAGTGGGGAGGCAGGAGGAGCTGGAGGGGGAGGAGGAGGCGGAGGAGGGAAAGGAGGGAAGAAAAGAAAGAATAGCTTGATGCAGGTAAGGCGTCCCCTTCCCAAAGCAGCTTGTCCATTTGAGCAAGGCTACACTTGCTACATGCATAGTGTCCTTTCAGAAGAAACTTCCATTTTCACAAAATGTTAGGTTTAAGCAACACAACCATGATTTAGGAAACGCATGTTTGACGTCAGCTTCACCGACTCACGTGACTAGCGACTCAAGTGCGTCACAGGACGAACAGGACTGACGATACTGACGAGTCATGTGACAAACGACTGACGTGACAAAATAAGTCAGCGTTACTTTTAGTTTCACACAGGACATGAACACTGATTTCCTGGTTGAAAGTCTTGCGTTTGTTTGCCTGCTTTGTCACATACTGTCGCTAAAGGGCGCCTCCGTGTGTCGCTTTCTGATGCTGAGGGGTGCTGACCAATCAACTGTATCTGAGTTGGTAGTGAGACCAGGTTGATCCCTGATGAATGGAGAGGCAGATGGGATTCGACTAGTACACTATAGCTTTGACTTGATTCTGCAAGTGCAGCCCTGAAAGACAACTCAGTATACCAGTGTTTCAGCTATGGGACAGGGAACCATCATAGTGGTCACTGATTTTGCTTGATCTCAAGCAGTTATAGCAGAAGAGCAGTGACTGTAGGGGAAGTATCTGAACTATTTCCTATAGTAATACTCAAAACACATTTCTGTATAAATTATATTCCTCCTTCTGGTTTGCAAACCTTGGATTACCTCCGTCAACAAGTGTTTCTAACCATTTGATACTCTGATTGCTAGACCATACAACAGTCTTCCATCCCTCAAAGGCTCTACTTAAACCATTTGGGATTTAGCTACTCACTTCCTGCATGTACTGCCAGGTGAATCCACTAAAAACTTTTCTCTACTGATTTTAACAGTTTGCACACACACAATGTATCTACAGTACGATCCATTATGTTCTTTATGATCAACACCGAGAGCTCAGAGGAAGCACTTGAACTATGTTTTACCCACCAAAACAGTGGAGAGAGTATCTCCTTCATAGCACCTTGTACTGTACAGATGTATCCCAGTGTTTTAGATAAAAATATTACCTGAGCACGTTGACTTTGAGTTGAAGCAGAATCTGAAAAAACTCTGGTTGTGATCCCCAGCAGGTCGGAGGAGGCTCCCTCAACTGTCTGGAGTTCGGGGACAGTAAGTTCTCGTCGGTGGAGGGCTGCACTGGGAAGAAATGCCCTTGCCCCTGCCAGCATGGCAATGAGACGCCAGAAACGCCAGACATGGGGAAGATAACACGCCAGCTGAGTCCACAGAGCATCAACACGGTGGTGGCCTTTTCTGTGGTGTCGCCTGAGATCAAGCAGGCCATCGAGAGCGTCAAGTACATCGCTGAGAACATGAGGAGTCGCAACAAGGCCAAAGAAGTGAGTCCTTCTTATTTTCACTGGATTTGATCACTGAATGTGTCATAAGCAAAATAGATCAAATGCGTCACAGGCTTTTCATCAAGAGTTCAAGTGTTCAAATGTACTCCAACAAACACAAGGTTGTTTGCTTATGTTTACTGTCAGATTCAGCAACAGAAAATAAAAATTCAGTCATGAAAATTAATAGTTTTCCCCAGAAAAAGTAGTAAATATAGTAAAATAATTCATGTTGTTGATAATAAAAAAATACAAATGGTTTTAAACATAAGTAAGCTTTAGTAGATACTTTATCTTGATTAATAGGGTTTTAGATTTTAGCTAAAATATAATTACAACGAAGGAGGGAGGCAAATGGAAAAGGTTAAATGAAGAAAAACAATCAAATAATATTCAATTCAATTATGGTAAACACACCAAAATGCAGGTTTTAATTATGGAGAGTAGAATGATGATTACTACCAGACAGGTGGCATGGTGTGATATTTGAAAAAATAACAACACCAGAAGGTGGTACTCAGGAGAGACGAACCCCCAAAACTACTAGAGTTGTTTCTTTGGGAAATATGCAAATCCAGTTGTCTAAATATCGAGCTTTTGTTTCTGTGGGGTTTAAACGCACTTTGGGCAGCACATCTGTTAGATATGAAACAGTGGCCAGCTGCTTCCTTTTCTTTACAATGATCATCAAGATGTACCCAACCACAAACCTGCAGCATCTTAAAGGATAATCCCAGTGTATTACAACAGGGGTTTTCAAAGTGGGGTCTGGGGACCCTCAGGGGTCCTTGAGGGGGTTGAGGGGGAGTAAAACAAAAAAAATAAAAATAAAAATACATGACTATTTAATGTATTTTGAAGACAAAACAAAGACAAATTTTTTACCCACACTGTGTTGTAAACATACAGCTTACAGACCATTTGCCTTATTCAATTTGGACCCACTGTACCAGCCGTTCCATCAGGGATTATTATTGACGTCAGTTTTAAAGTGGTTCAGATAATGTTGTTAAACTATTGGCCTGTTTACAACCTGTTTTACCGCTCATGTATCTTGTCCTGTCAAACTTCATAGCACATAGTACAATCTCATAATAAAGCATAAAAATAATGGCCAAACTATGAAAGTACGACCAAAGTTGTAATTGCTCAAACTTATGAAAGACATTAGCTCAAGCAGGTGTCCCCTCACACGACAGCCTTCATTATGTCATCTCATAAAGACAAACCCCTAATTACTCTTGCCAACCCTCCCAATTTCTCTAGATTTATGGCAGTTTTCACACCTTCCTTTCCCTTTTGATTGAGCATGTTTCTGGCAGTATGCAGTGTGCATAAGCCATAAGTCCTACATTTGGTGTAGCCCTACAATAGAGCTATACCAAATGTCTTTTCCCGGCAGAGGAGAGCTTCTCGTAACACCGCCGCGTGGTTTGAGCTGTGCTCGCCGCACATCAGAGCAACACAGCAAAGCTGTTGTGGCGTGACATAAGCCATTAGATACAAAGGTTTCAGAGCAGTGATGCCGTTGTCAGTGTGTCTGAAAGAACAAAACAGAGTACAAAGAGAAAGAGATACTCAGGCAGGGGCAAAAAATGAATGAAAACTGATGAATTTTAGCCTTGTTTATAGCCTTTCACAGATTCACACAAGATCATGCCAGAGGGGCAAATTATTCAGTTTACTTTCCAGAGAATTAAACGTCAAATTAAAAGTAGGCCTCTTTATCAAGAAGTGTACTTATTTGTTGTTTTTATTCTTTAAAAGTCACCAGAAAGAATCTCTGATAGTCAAATTTTTCTGAAGGAGGACCACCAGAACCCCCACTGTGGCTTTGAAGTCCTCCCTATTTCCCTATTGAGATCTCACAGTTGGCAAGTATAGACCTAGTTACTGTATTGTATGTGTTGAGTTTAACACCAACGGCAAAAATGTGCTCATTATGCAGTCAAACTGTAAATCCAATTTGACTATTTTGAGCCTTACCATTTTAGGAAATACAAAACATTTGGATCAAGTCACATAGGAAATATAATATTCCCGTATTTCTAAACTTGATATAAACCCACAGCCACTTGTAGAAAGGAAACACACAGCAAGGGTGTCGATGCATAATGTATTTATGCAAAAGCAGTCTAAGCAGCGCTGGCCTGAGAGAGCTGTACTGTGATTCTGGGCAGCATTGTTGCGGATCCTAACCTGCTCCATAACTTAACAATAAGTTGGAACCAAATCATTTTAGATGTGAGTTGAGAGCTCTCCCTCCTCTCTCTCTCTGTGTGTGTTATGAACACAGTGGGTGAAATCTCCCAGTGGGAAGGAGCAGTCTTTGATATGCAAAACTCGTGGCTCAATCAGCTTTGTCAAAAACACTTGTCCTCACTTTTGACGCTGTGGTTTGAATGTGATTATCATAGAAATTTCCTCCTGTGTATATTATGTATCAGATTTCTGTTGACTTACAAGAAATGTCCGACTCTTTTTCTCTTCCTCTTTTTTGTGTATTTTTTTCTTTCCATCCTTGCTGTGCAATCCTCACCTCACCCTATTGACTCCCACAAACCTCCCACTCTGGGACTGCGAATCACCTGTTTCCTCTCACTGCGCACCTCCAACTCACCTGCCTTTAAAAAAAACCTCGTCACTTTTCATCCTTCATTTGTCACCACTGTTTTGTCCCCTCCCTCGCTCACAGGTGGAGGATGACTGGAAGTACGTCGCCATGGTGATCGATAGAATCTTCCTTTGGGTGTTTGTGACGGTGTGCGTCCTGGGAACCGTGGGCCTCTTCCTCCAGCCTCTTTGTGGCTTTGTTTCATAACTGCTTACCCATCAGGGTTCAACGTCGCCCTGTGTCGACCAATCCTGAACAAGTGACTAACTCTCAGTTCTCAGTTGACCAATCAGAAGACAGAGTTTTGAGTCCTAAAGCACTATTTGGTGTGCTGGTTTTGCTTCTTGTCTTTTGCAGAGAGCAGTAATAAGGAAACATTTAAGTTAAGGGGGAAAAAAGCATTTAAAGTTTTCAGACTGGCTGGTAAACAACAGATACAAAGGTTATGATGCCTTAATTTTATGCCTTTAAGACTGCTTATTTCACCAAAAATATAACTGCCATAGAACATACACAATACCTAAATAGACGGCACGTAATCTTCACAGAAACAAGGGGACAATGCTGCATCTATAAAATGTGTTATTTCAGCATTTCTGACCATTTGCACAAGTTCAAGAAAAAAAACTTTATTTTAATTATTTATAATTCATAGATTATGGGACTAAATGTATCTCTGTTTTGCAAGGTTTGTCAGTATGTGTGACAGCATGCCCTGAACAGTATGCAGTTACTGTAGCCTTGCTAACAATACAAAGCAGTTATTGTTTGTTTAGCTCCGTTTTGCAGTAAATGTTACACTGAAATTGTTTCTTTGGCATAATGGAGAGGTCCTAACTGAATTCTGACCAAATGTTTAGTTACTGCGTTTTAGTGTTGTCGTGTTGATCCCTGCGTGGTTCTAAAGAGGTATAGTCAAGTTGTTCTGGGATCAGAACTTAGCACATCCAGTAGTCCTTCAGGACTGGAACCAGTTAGCGAACTGGGAACTTTCCATATCCAGTAGACGTGACACAAACTCTCAAACACTGAACTCATCCCTGCAGCAGCCAACTCTCCCCCCCATGGAGCTGACCGATGACTGTCATACCTGCTTCATCAAGCCGATCGCACTCACCGCTTTTTGTGTCGTTTACGATTAGAGTTCAGCGTTGTGGCGCACCTGGCAGCGCATTCAACAAACAAGGGCAAGCTGTTCTTCTTTTTTTTTTTTGTAATTAGAAAACATGTGTTTATAAATGTTCTCCCTGATTAATGTTCCACGAGGTAATTGGTTGGCCTGGTAAATATTGGATTAAACGGTACTTGATTAGTTGCTCCTGAAATAGCATTTCATCTATTAATTCATGAGAGGATTCTATGATCCATTTCCATGGTTATTAATTTAATCTTTTTTTTTCTTGTCATTTTTGATTAAGTTTACTATTAAGAGCAAACATGCAATGCACGAAACATGCATGACAGAATTTTTATTGCTTGGATCACAACTTTGTCGCCACTATAAATGTACTGATTAATACATTCAGTTTCATTTATCCCCATACTTTTTGGTTATAGGATGAAGAAATGCACAACTCATGCTGAAGGGAGCAAACATGTTTCTACAAGTGATCTTTGCCTTTTTTGTCTTTGAACTTAAATAAATACAATATTTGTTCAAATAAAGTGAATAGCATTTGCTGGTAGAGATTTTAAAATGTGCAACTGAAGAACAAAAAACAATAACTACCCTACATTTACATGAACACTCGTACACATACACAATGACACAGGAGGATTGCTTTAATATTTTTGTAGCCATTATGCACAAAACCGCCACCAGAGGTATAATTAAGTTTCCAGTTATAACGTCTAATTTAAATCTGGACATGCTAGCGCTATTCAGACATCATTTTAGTGTTCAGATAAAATGCGTCATTATGCATGACATTGCCACGTAATCACATTTAAAGAAAGAAAGAAAGAAAGATATTCCTTTATTAGTCCCACAGTGGGGAAATTCAGTTTTACACTCTGTTGTTCACAGTACACAGTACATAGTACATATACATGTCAATGGAGAGATGTCAGAGTGAGGGGGCTGCTCCTGACAAGCGCCCAGAGCAGTTGGGGGTTTGGTGCCTTGCTCAGGGGCACCTCGGCAGTGCCCAAGAGGTAAACTGGCACCTCTCCAGCAACCAGTTGGTCTTGGTCCATGGGGGATTTGAACCCGGGTCCTCCACATCCTAACCCAAGTCCTTACGGAGTGAGCTACTGCCGCCCCCATGAGCTACTGCCAGCTAGGGTCAATCTCTCAGCTGTAGAGTACAGGGATAAGTTGCAGTGGCAGCGTCAGTTGTTGCAGGTTGCAGTGAGTCAATAATTCTTGCATATAACAAAACACTAAATTCCTCACCTGGATGTTTTTTCCAGAATATTTATATTTGGACTGCATGTGCTATACTGTAGTATCATCAAGCTCCCTCTCCTTATCTACAAATTACTTCATGCAGCACGGTGCCATTTTTCAGAATACACTACATGGCCGAAGACATCCACATATTTTTGTATATTTTTGGTATGAGGCCTAGCCTTAGGACCCTTAGTTTCAGATTTCAGATCAGATTTCAGGTGGGCCACCCTTCAGCACCATTATGGCCACAATATATCCCCATACAAAGTTTTCCTACAAATGTACAACATCACAAGTGATCAGTGGTGCTGTGCAAGGTGCAAGTCCCTGTGGTGTTGGGCAATAAAACTTCTTGGTAGGTTTAGGAAAAGATTGGAGTTTGAGTTAGTAAGTATGTTTTGGTAAGCAAAAATGTAAAGGTTACAATATTGTAACCCTAGGTCTATAAGCACAGGCAGAGCTCTCTACTGGACTCTATGGGTGGAGCCTGATGAATGGTACGATATAACTTTGACTCAACCACATTGATCCTGACTGGCTAGGAGTTAGTCTCTGCAGCCCACCCATTTCTTTATAACCTAGGCCCCGGTCAGACCAGTTAATATGCAACTGAACTGGGTAAAGCCACTGCCAACCCTTGCAGGGGTCAAAAAGCCAGGCAGTGGGCACACCTGCACACCATTCTCCCTCCCTCACAGCCTCAGGAGCATGGGAACATGTAGGTGAAGCATATGAACGGCTGTTCAATGTGTCTGATAGGGGCTGTGTGTTCAACAATATGCCAACGCATGAATTGGGCAAAGCAGATGTAACTTTGCCTCCCTGTACCATGCATGGGGCGGAAGACAAAAAGCATCCAGCTGTACAACCCTTGACCTGCAAGAACTCCTTAGGTTCTTGGGAATGAAGGAGGGATTTGGTCTGGTAGCCCCACTGTGGTTACCATGACGCAGCAAGCAACTTGGGTACATTGACAACACAGTTACTTCACACAATCTAGCTGAGGTCAGTGTAAGCAACAAAGTTGTCTTGAATGACAACACTTCAGAGAAGAGCACTCCAGTAGCTCAAAGGGACCTTTAACCAAGGTCTTGTTCACCAGTGATGGTTCTCACTGTGGGGAGGTGGCACGCATCACTGGGTGTTGTATACTGACCCCCTGCCAGAACCGTCTCACAAGAGGGTGGTCTCTCCTGTAGCATTATATGAATTATTGTGCATTACGTTTTGTAGGTATAGCTATGAACAGTGTATGAGAATAACCTGCCCAACATCAGTGGCTGACCTCATTAATGCTCTTGCATTTGAATGAAAGCAAATCTCTGCAGCCAGGCTCCTTCTCAAATGAGTTGAGACTGTTATAGTAGCAGATTAATGCCCATGGTTTTGGAATGGGATGTTCAATAATCACACACAATTTAACACAAATGTAATGTTCAGGCCTTCAAATCCTTTGCTTGCAGTATGTCAGCCTGTTTGCACGAAAAGGTGTATATGCTACAATAATGCATATGGCGCTTAGTGTGCAATAAGTGCACTTTTCTTGATTTCTGTGTGTCATTGGTACGCTATGTATCCTGTACTGACTGTAATGTAAATGCATCCATGTATAAATGCTTCAGTAAGAGTTAGTAACATAATTTAGTATAAAAAGCAAGAAAGGCCATTTATGGTTGGTGGGGGTGGGGTGGTGGATAGGTCCAACAAATACCAGACTTTAACCAGGAGACCCGTGTTGGAGACTGTTGCTGACTGGTGTTTTGTTTTATAAGTTACATTTTGTTAGCTTCATAGCATAATTGCCTAAGTCATATTTTGCAATTAGACCTGCACAAATTAAAAATATCTTATGTGTTTGACAAAAAATGAAAAATGTGTTTTTTTTCTGCAAACCTTAAAATATGAGGCAATTATGCTATGAGGATAACAATTTGTGATATTTATCATGTGATTGTTGTCACATGTTTTGTTTTCATTTGTGACATATTTCCTGTTGTGTTACGTTGCTTCTGTATGTGTGTCTGAAGCCCCATAATGACATTTTCTCTTACCTTAACTGAGTGGTTTTCTTGCCTAAATTTAAGTTAGTAGTTTTCTTGCTTATAACCTTCGTTGCGTACAAACCACAGGCAAAACATGGCGTACAAATGACACAGAAAAAGGCTAAAAAGCGTACTCATTCCACACAAAATGTCCATGTAATGTTATGGCATTTATACGCCTTCCTTTTTAATGTTTTCCATCTGTAAAGTTCTTTGATACCAATTTAAAGATCGGGTTAAAACATTGAAAGTTGAAAGCAAGCATATAGGAGACATCCATCCACTGCCTTGATCATCACATACTTTCAAAATTCCTGCACTGATGCTGCAAATTTAACATAAATTTCTAATGAAGAATAGCTGTATATGAACATAATTCATGGGAGACGTGGCTCCACACACACAGTTGGAAGAGATCAGACAGCAGTTTGACTCACTGGATAATCTCTTTTATGGTAAGTTATGGTGCCATCAGAGCATGAAACACATGGCTGTAGCCTAAAGGTTGGCAAGGCTTCAGTGATTCACTAGTAACTATAGAGAGCAGGGACAGCTAACAGGGACATGGAGGCTGGTCTAGAGGACAACACACTACACATGCAGGGTGGGACTAATTGCTTTACACAATTAATTGTTGCCCAGTGGATATAGACCTAATAAAACATCCAATTGAAAGGTCATTTCTTGTTTTTACATTCTGTATGGGCACAGTTAACCTAGAAATATTTGATATATCATCTGTTCTTGGCTGAACAGCCTTCACACAGTTACAGTAATATTGTCTTAATAACATAACTGTGTAGTACGAGGTTGTTTGAGCAGAGTTTTCAGGATGGTCTGTATCCTGTAATATTCAAGAGGGCGTTTGTGTCTTTGTGTGTATAGTGTGAATATAGATGATGAAGAACTGGTAAAAGTCAAGCAATACAAATTCCACACAAACAATTTAACACACTTTGCTTGTCCAATAAGAAGAAAAGCTTTGCTTCTGGGCACACGGTGCTTCGTGTCGGTGGTTTGTTTAATTTTTTTTTTTTATTCTTGTCTAGCTTGCAGATGTGTCTGACCTTGAGAGTAAGCCCTAATAGGTGACTTCGCAATGTTTGGATTGCGATATACTGCTGCTACTGCTTTCGGCGAGTGATGTCTCCACCAGCAGACATGGCGCCGTTGTACTTACCTACACCAGAGATCAGCTGTTGAAGCTTCAGGTTGGGAGTTTCATACACCACATTCCCATGGACTGTATAGATATCTTGAGACACAAATAAATAAAATAGGATCAAGAGACGAGATGTGCGAAAGATTGAGAAGACGGCTCCAAAGTTTCTGTTCCTACCATCACATTGTCACATGTACAATCTATTAACAACAAAATTGAGGAGTTATCAGCGTTACTCATCAAACAGGCTTCAAACTCTAATATCGGCCAGCACAGCTCATTTTCATTCCCAGGGCTTCAATTACTGATGCTCTGTCACGGCCGTCGGTGTCAGATACCATCGTACAAGGCACCCTTGAGCATCTGTATGAGACGCACCAAGTTTTCCCATTATCTAAAATGTAAACCCATCCATGTCAATGTTAAATGCTCAGGGAAAGTGCACCAGGCGTGTGATGCCGTCCAACAGACACAAGTCCACTGTTCAGTGTCCCATGTGTTACGTTACAATCAGCTGTTCGTTCATGTCCCATGTTCACAATGTTTAGTGTCATTTTCACTGTACAAATGCAGCGGTTGTTTAAACCCAACTATGTAGTTCTTTCCTAAACCTAACTATAGTGGTTTTATTGCTTGAAACTAAGCAAGTTATTTTTGTT
This sequence comes from Pterois miles, assembly GCA_947000775.1. NCBI lineage: Eukaryota > Metazoa > Chordata > Actinopteri > Perciformes > Scorpaenidae > Pterois > Pterois miles. The sequence goes on from CAMQGK010000253.1 coordinate 1,761,515, forward strand.
AAATTCACAACATTAAGCATGTCACTGACAAATCGTCAATCAAGCTACAGTCTCCACCAATTGATGTAGTATACAGCAATTAAGGGCAGACAGAGATAAGCACCAAAGAAATCAGTCGGTGGAGGACTATGTTTATTTATGGACAGTAAATTGGTCACGCAAATGCATACTCATAAACAGATTTGCACCACAGATTACAAATTGTGACAGTGTCATTCAGGCCTTTTTATCTGCTGTGAGAGTTTGGGCAAATCACAATTATCCTCACTTAGCCTATGTACCTGGACGAAAACATTGTACAAACATCATACTCATGCTTACCAGATGAGATTATCAGTGTTCATCCTCAGGGACTTTAACAACTGTGATCTATCATCTTCCCACACTCCATCAGTACATTGATTGTCCAAGAATGCTTGATTGGTGTTTTGGCAATATACCAGATGCTAATAGAGATGTCGTGTGCCACTGGGGAAGTCTGATCATGTTATCCACCTGCTCCTCATATACAGAGCTAAAGTAAAGCGAGAGAAACCTATTATTGAGGACATTTAGCTGAGGGATGCAAGAAGTGAGGAGATGCTGCAGGATTGTTTTGAAGACACACTGGCAAATGTTTTCGATTGCTGTAGTGACAATGATGAACTAACAAAGACTATAGCCGAATACATGAAATTTTGTGAGGCTAAAGTCAATACCAAGAAAACTACTAGACTGTACCATAATAACAACACAGAGATTATATCTTTTGTTAATGACCTGGACTATTTTTATCTAGATATGATAACACCCCCTCTCTAATTTTAATGACAATGATAACATTGACATCTTCACTAACCCCACTGATCACTCCAAAAATGTGCTGACAGAGGTAGAAGAAGCAGCCAGCCTGGCTTGAACCAAACCAAGCAAAGCACCTGAACCTGATGGATTAAAGTGTAGGGTGATTAAATTGTGTAGGTTTCAGTTTGCAGCAGTTTTTACAAAATTATTCCAGCTTTTATTGAATGAACATTCTGCTCCCAAAACATGGACTCTCAAATATCATTTCTGTCCATGAGAAGCCCAGTTTGACCCACTTTAGGTGGCGTACAAAAAAGGACGAGTTACTGGAGATGCAATATTGACACATCTACAGCAATGTTGTCACTATGTCTGTTATGACAACACTTTTATTTAGAGATTTTAGTTCAGCTTTTAATTGTATGGAGAAATACTGTATATTCTGATTAAAAGGCTTTGTAAGATTGTAACATCAACAGCCATGTTATAGAGTGGATTACACCTGCAGTAGGCAGAATGTTTTCATCAATCATTTGCAAATATTTCACAATAACCTTTCAGCATATTGTAATTCAAGTGCTGTGAGAAAACTACACTTCTGCACTTCATCTTCTTCTCTTCTCAGGCTTTAAAAAATCTAGCCCATGACAGGAATTTTGCTATCACAGGTTATTTCAGAAAGAGAGCGTTCCTATTGGCTGTTCTCAGGCTGGTGGGCGATGCTTGTTATTTCCTTAACTGATCTCAACATGGCTGCCGGGTCACAAACTTTTGCATTTTAGAGCCAAACAGTAACTACAAGATGTTTCTGAAAACATTTGAGGAGAGAGATAGGCATTACAGTATTGATTCATATTTGATCAGTGCTGCCTAGTTTGACCGTTTGATCAGAGTGATTGACAGCTGCTCAGAGACGGCAGGCTCCAATTGGACTCTGATTGGTTGTTTCTGATTGTTGTGAAATTTTACAGATGCCGTTTAGAGTAACAGAGGACACAGAGGCACAAGATATTTTTCAGATTACCTGTCTCATACACTAGTGTCAGGATATAGTGACTGTTTTATAAAAATCTATATTTTTTATCCTATTTGCTCCATTTATGCCTACTACAGCTTTCAAGACTTCCTCACAGATAGGCCACAGAGAGTGAGTTGCAGTGGTATTACCACTGACAGTGTGTTCAATGGCTAAATTTCAAGGATGCTACATCTTTGAATCCCGCCGATGTGTGCACCCTTTGCACTCCTAAAACACCCACAATCCTATGTGCATGATGCATTCCCTGTCCTCCAATTTGGAAACAGGAGAAATAGTAAACTTATTTCACCTCAGCAGGTCACCATACGTTTCTGAACAAATTTGAGGCGAGAACTTGACAAATCATTTGTTGAATCTTCACTCATACTAGATTTACGAGGCTTAATTTAAAAGTTTGTTCCGACTTTTGTTACTCTGCTATTAATAGCACAGAAGCTGGCAATGACTTAGAGACGGAGGTCGGGTAGAGAAGATCAGAAGAAGAAGATCAACCTTTATTAGTCCCACTAGGGGAAATTCAATTTACACTCTGTTGTTAACACATACATGCACATACAGGACCCATATACAGCAACAATGGAGAGATGTCAGAGTGAGGGGGCTGCTCCTGACAAGCGCCCCGAGCAGTTGGGGGTTTGGTGCCTTGCTCAGGGGCACCTCGGCAGTGCCCAAGAGGTAAACTGGCACCTCTCCAGCTACCAGTTCACACTCAGTTCTTGGTCCATGTCGGGACTTGAACCGGTGACCCTCCGGTTCCCAAGCCAACTCCCTACAGACTGAGCTACTGCCGCCTGATAGTTGATCTATCTCAGTGAATTAAGGCTTTATTTCTACCAAGGCTTTATTTCTACCAAACCAAAGTCGGTGATTGTTGGAAGTGGGAAAACCAAACTAACCAAGTTAGTTTTGATGAGTTTTATTTTGTTTTTGTTGAGTTTGAGGTGTGTTTTACGCTCAGCGAGGTAAAGTTGCTGTGTTTTTCAATGGACTCCAGTAGTTTTAAGCAGAGCATAATGGCCATTTCTTTTCACATCTCACATCATGTGGTGAATTAAGGGTTTATTTTGACCAAGCCAGAGTTAAATATTGTGGAAAGGGAAAACTAAGACAGATGGTTTTGATGAGTTTTATTTTGTTTCTGTCTAGTGTGAATGAAGTGTGCTTTACAGTCGGCAACGTAAAATTGCTGTTTTGTCTGGTGGTCTGGTAGCTTTAGTTTTGTTTGTTTATAAATCAAAATAATTGTGTAAGTCCTTGCTGATTGTATTTATTTTTTAATAGGCTAACATGTTTTTAATCTTTTTATATTATTTTGAGGAAGGTAGAATCAATATTCCTACTCGAAATTGTAATGTGCTGAATCGTAATAAAAAAAAAAAAAAAAGCTAATTTCTTCTGCACACTCTAGCAAGTGTGCCAATGTGTGCTCTCCAAAATGCAAGGAAGGAGTCTTGCCTAACCTCTGTAGGACCCGACTTGGAAGGACCCATCCTGCTAAGGCAGCGTCCTTGACTTTAAAACACCCACGGTTATCCTGAACGCAGGACCACCCCAAGGTTACATGTTGCTTTGTTTTTCCCCATACACTAATGGAAATGCAAATTTTGAACTACAACCTGCCAGTTGTTTAAATATGCTGATGATATGGTGCTAGTTGGTCAGCAGACAGTGGGTGGAATTAGTCAGTCTGTTTTCATCAAATTGGTGAGCTTACTAAGTGGTGTGAAGACAGTGTCCTTTTTATTAACGGAAGTAACACTACGAAGCTGGTTATTGTTAGTCAGCACAATGCCTGTCATGATTTAAATACTTAGGAACCACTTTAAGTTTTACAGCCAACATGCAGCGCATGTATGTAATCAGGAAATTCATATGATATAAGCAAAAACATACAGAAGTAACAAGTTTAAGAAGTTTGCTGAAAAAAAAAAAAAAACAATGATATGTATTATTATTGGGAAAGAGCAAAAACAGCCTGACAAATTGTGTCCGATACTGTTCATCCTCTTTTTAAACAATTAATGAAACTGCTCTTAGGAAGACACTATAGAGCTGCCACAACAACTAAGAACAGCAAGTCTTTCATACCTAAAGCAATAACTTTGCTGAATTCAGTTTGCAGTTACACACAATTTACACTGGGACCATGTCTGTTATTGTTGTCTGTACTGTGCATGTTGTGCTATTGTGCCTTACCATCCTGTGAAGCTGGAGGCAAATTTCCACAGCTGTGGACAATAAAAGATGCTGTGAGGCAACAGTGCTTATCACTGGACCACTGTGCAGCCCATTTATTATTATTAGTAGTAGTAGTATTAGTATTAGCAAACAAACAGTTGCATATGGACATAACAGATGTGCTTTGGAATTAAATGCATTGCTCATCACAATAGTTTGCATCAAACAAGAGCAGCCTTTCCATATACCTTAAACCTGCTAAATAAACAAATATTCAGTGTGCAAAATATGTCTCATGACCCATAGAGTCACACAGGAGATGAAAGGCTTCATTTGATGTGATAAAGACAACACAATATTCTGAACTACCCCCTGAGACTTGTAATCATGCAAACAGTGTGTGTGTTAAACCCTTATTCTGATGTTAAGAAAATGATTTTAAAAAATGTAGCAGAGTTACTCTGAAGAATATGCATTAGTGAGTCTGAAAAACAACAATAAATGATATAATTACAACCTACATGAAGAGAAAGCAAAAGCTAGGCACGGACAAATTTCAAGGATAACACTGAGGATTACTAGTTGCTCTCATCTTCCATTACTGAGAATTAATCCTGCACAAACCACAGTGTTCATCTTTAACTGCTGACAGACCTCAGCGGGTAATGACAGAGACGTGGGGATGTTGCAAAATCAATGACATTTTTGGGTTTAGACAGCTGTTGTATTATTATTATACTGTGATATAATGTTTGTGTGTACACACACAAACACAAACAGCAACAAGATTAAAAACAAACAGTGAGTTTGGGGGTACTTCCAACCTCAAGATGTGCATTGCAGTCAGGTGGAGTGTGAGGTGGAAGGACTGGGACTCTGTAGTTCTGCTATTGGACTTTAACACTCATGTGGGTGAGGATGGCGAAACCTGGCATGGGGTGACTGGGAGGAATGGCCTGCCTAATCTGAACCAGAGTTGTGCTTTGTTGGACTTTTGTGTTAGGCCATAAAAACACCATGTTTAAGCATAGCAGCTGATAGAAGTTGTGGTCAGAAGGTCGTTGGTGGCAACCTTAGATTCTGCTGGTGGACAGCCACGGTAAAGGAGGCAGTTAAGCTGAAGGAGGCCTTTCAGGCTTCGTAGAGCCAAGGGTCTCAGGAAACAGTAGGTGGGTTGGCCAGGAGGACTGCAGTTGCGGCGGTTGCCAAAGTAAAACCCTGGGTGTGGGTGGAGTTCAGGGAGACGGATGGATGGAGATGGACTTTTGGTTGGCCTCAAGGAGGTTAGATGACTCAGAAAGGGAAAAGAGGGCTTTGCTCAGGCTGTTTTCAGCAGGGGAGGAAAACTGCAGACATTGAACAGTGGACCAGCACTTTTACCCTTGCGGGGCTGTTGGAGGGGTCATGGGAGTTTGTCCACCCAGTCTACATGTGTTTTGTGGACTTGGAGAAGAGAATATGGGGTACCGGGGTCGCTGTTGTGAGCCATTCTGTCTTGTATAATGAAAGTGAGAGCTGCTTCCGTATACTCGGCACAAAGTTAAACATGTTTCCAGTGGGTGCTGGCCTCCACAGGGGTTGTCCCCTGTTGCCAATCCTGTTTGTGATTTTTCATGGACAGGATCTCAAGGCACAGCCAGAGGGGGGACAGTGTCCTGTTTCAGGACCTCAGAATTGCATTATTGCTCTTTGCAGATGATGTGGTTCTGTTGGCTTCATCAGACCGTGACCTGTAGTACACACTGGGGTGGTTTGCAGCTGAGAGTGAAGCAATTGGGATGAGAGTCAGTATGTCCAAGTCTGAGGCCATGGTTCTCAGATGGAAAATGATGGTTTTTATCATCAATACTATACTATAAATTTATTTTTCAACATGCTATATGATGACTTTTTTCAACATACTATATTATGACAATTTTTTTTGACATACTATGATATCACTTTACTTTTCAACATACTATGCTATTACTTTTTTATTTTCTTGACATACTATACTATGACTTTTTATCACCATACTATGTGACTTTTTATATTTTTCAACATACTATACTGTAACTTTATTTTTCAATATACTATACTATGACATATTATCTATATACTAATTTATGACTGAGTGTTCGATATACTGTACAACAACTTTACTCAACATACCATACTTTCTAAAATGCTATGCTAGGACTTTTTCAAAGTACTATACGATTACTTTTATATGTTTTCAACACACTATACTATGACTATTTATCTTTAAGAAATACTATGATGTGACTTTTTTCAAAAGTTTTGAAAAAAGTCATAGCATATTGTGACATTTTAACATACTATACTAAGACTTTAACATAATATGCTATCACTTCTTTAACATACTATATTATGACTTTTTAACATACTATACTAAGACTTTTTTAACATACTATACTATGACATTTTTAACATACTATACCAGGATTTTTTTTTTACATGTACTATCACTTTTTGACATACCATACAATGGCTGTTTAACATATTAAACTTTGATTTTTTTAACATACTACAGTATGACTATTTGTCAACATATTATACTATGACTTTTTTTAACGTACTATATGATGACATTTTAAATATCCTTTTTTACAAGGACTTTTTAAATATACTATACTATGATATTTATAAAATACTGTTATGACCTTTTAACAAACTACACACTGGCTTTTTAGCATACGATATTTTGACTGTTATGACATACTATACTATGACTTTTTTAATGTACTATACTATGACTTTTTTTTATATATATATATATATATATATATATATATATATATATATATATACAATGACATTTTAATTTCTTGACATAAATTACATTGTCTTTTTATCACCATACTATATGACTTTTTAATATTTTAAGATATTATACTATGACTTTTTTAACATAAGATAATAAAACTTTTTTAACATACTAAACAAAAGCTTTTTAACATATATTATGACTTTTTTAACATAGTATACAATGACTTTATTTCAGCAAACAAAACTAGAACTTTTTTAACATTCTATGGCTTTTTTGACACACGATGAACTTTTTAAAAAAAAAATATTACACTCTTGTGTAACTCTATCACTTTTGTTAACATACTTTAAAATGGCTTTTTAACATATACTATGAAAATTTTAAAATACTATACTATAACTTTTTTTTTACATACTACACTATGACTTTTCAACATATTATACTATGACTTTTTGTCACATACTATACTGTGACATTTATTGCATACTATGTTATGACTTTTTGACAGTTCTATACAATGGCTTTTTCAACATACTGTACTATGACTATTTTAACATACTATATTATGACTTGTTTTTTAACCTACTACACTATGACTTTTTCTCAACGTACTAAACTATGACTTTTTTAACATACTAAAGTATGACTTTTTTTTAACAAACTATACTGTAACTTTATTTTTAACACATTATACTATGACTATTTTAAAATACGACACTATGACTTTTGCCAACATATTATACTATGACATTTTTTAACGTACTATGCTATGACTCTTTTAACATGCTATACTATGAATTTTTTAACAAATTATACTATGACTATTTTAAAATACTATACTATGACTTTTTTAACATGCTATACTATGACTTTTGTCAACATATTATATTATGACATTTTTTTAACATACTATGCTATGACTTTTTAAACATGCTATACAATGACATTTTTAACATACTATACTATGACTTTTGTCAAGGTATTAAACTATGACTTTTTGTCACATACTATACTATGACTTTTTAACATACTATACTCTTACTTTTTGAACACACTATACTGTGACATTTGCTATGTTATGACTTTTTGACAGTTCTATCCAATGGCTTTTTCAACATACTGTACTATGACTGTTTTAACATACTATGACTGTTTTAACATACAATATTATGACTTTTTAACATACTAAAGTACGACCTTTTTTAACAAACTATACTGTAACTTTATTTTTAACATATTATACTATGACTACTTTAAAATATGATATTGTGACTTTTTTAACAAACTATACTATGACTTTCAACATACAATACTATGACTTTTTTTTAACATTATATGGATTTTTTGATACACTACAATGTTTTTTAACATTATACTATCAGTTTTTTTAACATACTTTACTATGACTTTTTTTTTAACATACTACACTATCGGTTGTTTAACATGCTATACAATGACTTTTTTTTAACATACAATACTATTACTTTTGTTAACATACTTTACAGTGGCTTTTTTGACATGTTATACTATGGCTATTTCAAAATATTATACTACGACTTTTTTTTAACATGCTATACTATGACTTTTGTCAGCATTTTATACTATGACGTTTTTAACATACTGTCAAGTTATCGGCTCTATTTCAGCTCCTGCCCAACTTGAAATGGCCTGGTTCCATAAACCCCAAAGGACGCTAGAACAACTTTTAAATTCCAACTCAATCTTTAATTTTATTTCCTTGTTTGATGATTTGATTGGTTGGATTGCATCAGGTTGAAAACCAGTGATGTCTTTGGGAGGAACCATGTGCTGAATTGCCTTTTACTCTTGTCAAGGTGTTTCATTGTCCATTTCCAGTGCAGAGTGAGTGCTGCCTTCCTCACAGGTGCCCTCACTTCAGTGATTAGCACCCCTGCTCTGCTCAGTGATGCATTCTGGGACTTGTAGTAGTGATGAGATGAGCTGGTTGATCAAGGGGTTTTTCCACTTGAGCTCTTGGTTTTTTAAACCAGGAGGTCACACCATTCTTCTAAGCCTCTTACTGTTCTTCGACAGGAAGTAAGATAACAAGGCGCCTGACATCCCTATGAAGAATTGTTGCAGGAATTTTTGATGAGAGTTTCTTGATTCCATCACGGTTTCATGGCTCCTTCTTTGATTGGCTTGGTAAGTGAAACAGGGTAGCTTGGAAAGGTTCTCACATATACATCTCTTACGATGCCTTTGCCATCAGTATTGACACTGACCACTCTGGCTAATTTGTACTGACCTCTCAGGGCATTTTGGTCAGCCAGCCAAACCACATCTCCCACCGCAACATTTCGCTCCTTGGTGTGCCATTTGTTTCTTACAAACAGATTAGAACCAGCCAGCTGGCACCACCTCTCCCAGAATCTGCTGACCTCTCTCTGAATACTTTGGAGTCTCTTGTATGGGTAGCAATCAAAGTCTCCTGGATCCGCCCTAGGACTGGTCCTACCTAGTAAAAGGGAATTTGGGGTATTTTCTTTGCAAGCCAACAACCTTTTATCACCCAGGCCCTTTTCCTCATCTTGAGAAGGGTCCCTGCTACACTCTCATGGTTTACTTTGTGGGCTTCTTCAGCTAACAAAGTTGACAACCATTCTTCATATGGTAAAACTGGCACTACAGTCTTGTCTTCATCAAACATCTGAATTCAGCCTCCACAAACTAGGAGTCCAGAGTCCACATCTTTGTATATTGCCAACATGCTCAGAGTGGTGTGTGGGACAGTGACACCTTCTTGGGCTGCAAGGAAGAAGTCCTTCTAGAGTCAGCACAGCTTCCTTGGCCTTTTCTTTGATTGACCTTGCCTCCCACTTTGACTGTCCTCTAGTCTGACCTTTCTTCTCCAGCCACTTCTTGGCAGCTCACCACACCCAGGCGATGACTTTGACCAGTCTGGATAGGCTGCTGAATTTTTTCACATCCAAAAGATTCTTCATCACCCAGCCAGCAGGCTTCCTTCTTGGATGAGGGAATGGATTGGATGTAGTCTCCCTCTTAATTTCACTTTTTTGACTTTCCTGAGGGGCCTGCAGGTGGTCTTTCTGACCCATTTTTGCTTGAGCTCTTGTCAGTGCCGCTGAGAATGCCTTCCTCTGGAGTCTGTTAATATTTTCCCTGGCATGTGCTGCAACCTCCCCAGCTGACTTTATAGGCCACTCCTCCACTGGCAGCTTCAGAAACTCTGGTCCAGTCTGCCATATGGAATTCTCCTTCAAATCTTTGGGAGTGCCTCCTCTCGTAATGATGTCAGCATTGTTCAGGTCTTTGTTGTCTTCATCCCTCATTTGTTGTAACCGGGCTGCCTCAGTGGTTGGATTCTGGACAATTTCCTAATATTTGACAGCAGCTGTCCTCGTGGAGTGAGCAAAGTGTGTTTTGGATTCGTGTGCAGCCATATCCACTTCTTCGAACAAATCAGGGTGAGCTCCGGCCACTGTCTTTCCCAGGGGACTCTCCCATAAGACAAGATCTCCCACAACTCTCACCCTTTGTGGAGCAAGTCTTCCCTCACGGTGGTTAATGAGAAGTTCAACTTCTTCTGGCCTTCTTAATTCGTCAAGCTGGACCTCTAGGAAGAACTCCTGCAATTTCTCAGGTTGGATTACTTTATGCACCTTGGCGATTTCATCCAGGCCATAGCAGACAAGCTGATGAGCCCTCTCCATCCCTTTGCAAGTCTTGACTCTGACTTTAAGGACATATCTTTCAGTGTTCACCTTCATGGTCATTCCACCAACTCCATGCAAAATTAAAGTTACCTTCTCACTCTTCAACCTCAGCCGATCAACAGCCTTATGGGTAATGTAGTTTGTATCTGATGCAAGGTCCACGAGGGTCCCAATCTTCTGCCCTGCATTTGCAGTTACCTCCATCAGCATCATGATAACCGGAAGTTCAGCCAGCCCATTCCTCTTCAACAACTCAGACTGGTCCTCAGTATTTTTTCCCACTGCTGTTTTGTTGGTGAAAGCTTTTCTGCAGCGTTCTGCCAGTTCTGGGGAAAGTTCAGACAAGAACTCTTGTTCTTCTGTTAGCTTGCCTTTACTTTCGCTGATTTTTCCACTCTTCTCATCATGACCCTTTTTAAGTTCTCCCTTCGGGCAGAGAAAGTAGTGATGATCTGAGGGGCCTCCTTCTTTTTTACAGTCTTTATTTCTGCATAGGAAGGTCTCTCTGCAGAATCCATCATCATCATGATGTCCCAGGCATTTTCTGCATGCTCCCAGTTTTTTCAAAGATGTTTTCTTTTCAGGTTGCTTCATCCCTTTGAATTTCTTACAGAAGAAAATCTTGTCCTTGTGCCCTCCATCGCCACACAGAGCACAAACATCTTCCAGCACTCCTTTCTTTGTGGTTCTTGTTGAGGCCCATTTTTTCTCATATTTTCTTTTGGGGTGGTCTGACCCTTTTTCCACAATCTTAGCTGTTCAAGCCTCTCCAGTGCCTCTTCCTGATTTTTTAGGAATTCCCATAGCATGTCGAAGTGGTTGTCTGAAGTGACTTTATTCTTCGGATTGACCATGAACATTAACCAGTCTCTTTTTACATAGTCAGGTAACTTGCTTTCCAGAGATTTAATGACAAGTGGGTTCTTCATGGCTCCAGAGTTCCCCAGCTCTGTGAGGTCTGCTAGGGCCTTCTCCACAGACTGTATAAGGTCAATGACTTTCCTTGGCTGGTTTCCCCTCACATGTGGTATCTTTTCCAGCTCCTCAAGGATTTCAAGGGCAATGGTTGATTTGTTTCCATATCTGTTCTCTATGACTCTGAAAATATCTTCAGCAGTATTGTAGGTTGACAGCCTGAGGTCCTTCGCTATCTTGTCCTTCACACTATCCAGGAGCTGAATTTTCTTGACTTCAGCTGATCCAGATGGCTCTCCTTGCCTCTGCAGGTTTTCCCAGTCCTTTCTCCATCTGTGATATTCTCTTTTACAGCCACTGAAGACAGGTAGAGTGGTTGCCTTAATCTTCACAGTTGGTATTGCTGGTGTGGGGAATGACTCCTGACTCTCCCGACTCCTGAAGCTTCTGCAGCAAGCCCTTGCTCTGCAATCCTCCATGCAGTGACAAATCCAGCTTTCCTCAGTTCAAGCCTGTTATTGGCTGCTTTCAGTTGATTAACTCTGTCATTTAGGTCTTCTTTTGATGACACAGGGATCCATCACTCCCAAGCTGACATGACTGTTGTGGCCTCATTCATCCTCTTCTCCAAGGTGATCATTCTCACTTCAAATCCCTCCAAGGTGGTGCTTTCGACAGGTACATTATATGCTTCATCAAAGGCTTTTCCAGCTTCAGAGTGCGATTTCAAGCTTGCTTTGGCCATACCTTCTCCATAAATTTGTTTGGACGATGTCTCTCACTTCTTCAAATTTTATTTCAGTTTCTTTGGCAGTCCTCTCAATGTCGCCCATCTGCTTTTCTTCAAGAACTGCCTCCTCCTCCTCCTCAGGGCCTTTAATGTCCGCCAGCAGTCCTGTCTTGTAGTCATCATTTGCCTCAAGACATCTCCTGAAACAGTCTGAGAGTTTGGTGAACTCCTCCTTTAACTCTGCTTCAAGCATGCTGCTTGCCCCTCTGGTAATGAAGTTGGCCTGTGTGGTGAAGCTGCTTTTGGCAGTGATCCTCTCTTTTTTGAGCTGCTTTACAGTCTTCCCCAGAACATCTTCTGCCATTTTGACTTCCTCTGCGTCAACAGCTTATTTTGGGATGTCTGAGGCCTCTTATCCTCAGATCCGCGCTGCTCGGGTTGGTTTTCAACTGGTTTTCAGCTGTCAAGTTATCGGCTCTATTTCAGCTCCTGCCCAACTTGAAATGGCCTGGTTCCATAAACTCCAAAGGTCACTAGAACAACTCTTCAATTCCAACTCAATCTTTAATTTTATTTTCTTGTTTGATGATTTGATTGGTTGGATTGCATCAGTTTGAAAACCAGTGATGTCTTTGGGAGGAACCACATGCAAAATTGCCTTTTACTCTTGTCGAGGTGTTTCATTGTCCATTTCCAGTGCAGAGTGAGTGCTGCCTTCCTCACAGGTACCCTTACTTCAGTGATTAGCAGCCTGCTCTGCTCTGCTCAGTGATGCATTCTGAGACTTGTAGTAGTGATGAGATGAGCTGGTTGATCAAGGGGTTTTTCTTTCTCAGAGATTCGTCTCAACACATACTATGCTATGACTTTTTTTTTTTAACATGCTATGCTATGACATTTTTAACATACTATACTATGACTTTTTAACATACTTTACTGTGAGGTTTTGACGCTATACTATGACAGCAACATATGATACTAACACTTTTTAGCATACTATACAATAGCTTTTTAACGTTATATTATGACCTTTTTAACATAGTTTACTATGACTTTTTGAACATTCTATAATTTTTTGACACACTATGAACATATGCTATTAACATACTATACTATGACTTTTTAACATACTGTACTAGGAGTTTTTTTTAAATATTGTACTATTACTTTTTGAGATACTATACTATGACTTTTTTAACATTCTGTGGCTTTTTGGAGACACTATGCTATACTATCAGTTTTTAACTATACTATGATTTTTTTTTAACATATAATACTTTACAATGGCTTTTTAAACATAGTATACTTTGACTATTTTGAAATACTATACTGTTACTCTATTTAACATACTATACCATAACTTGATTTTTAAGATACTATACTATGACTTGTTTTTTTAACCTACTATACTAAAACTTTTTTCAACATACTATACTATGACTTTTTTTTAACATACTAAAGTATGACTTTTTATAACTATATTGTAACTTTATTTTTAACATATATTATGACTTTTTAACAAACTATACTATAACTTTCAACATACAATATAATGACTTTTTTAACATTATATGCTGTTTTGATACATTACAATTTTTTTAAGATTATACTATACTATACTTTACTATGACTTTTTAAACATACTACACTATTACTTTTGTTAACATACTTTACACTTTTAACATGTTATATTATGGCTATTTTAAAATATTATACTACGACTTTTTTAGCATGCTACACTATGACTTTTGTCAGCATTTTATACTATGACTTTTTTTAACATACTATGCTATGACTTTTTTAACATGCTATACTATGACATTTTTAACATACTATACGATGACTTTTGTCAACATATTATACTATGATGTTTTTTATAAACTATATTATTGGGACTTTTTAAACATACTATACAATGCCTTTTTAACATATATTATGACTTTTTAACAAACTCTACTATGACTTTCAACATACAATACTATGACTTTGTCAACATATTATATGGCTTTTTTGATACACTACAAATTTATTTAACATTTTACTATCAGTTTTTTTAACATACTTTACTATGACTTTTTAAACATACTACACTATGACTTTTTCATCTTCATCATCTTCATCTTCAACCGCTTATCCGGGGTCGGGTCACGGGGGCAACAGATCCAGCAGGGGACCCCAAACTTCCCTTTCCCGGGCCACATTAACCAGCTCTGACTGGGGGATCCCGAGGCGTTCCCAGGCCAGTGTGGAGATATAATCTCTCCATCTAGTCCTGGGTCGTCCCCGGGGTCTCCTCCCAGCTGGTCGTGCCTGGAACACCTCCCTAGGGAGGCGCCCAGGAGGCATCCTTACCAGATGCCCGAACCACCTCAACTGGCTCCTTTCAACGCAAAGAAGCAGCGGCTCTACTCCGAGTCCCTCACGGATGACCGAGCTTCTCACCTTATCTCTAAGGGAGAGGCCAGCCACCCTCCTGAGAAAACCCATTTCGGCCGCTTGTACTCGCGATCTAGTTCTTTCGGTCATGACCCAGCCCTCATGACCATAGGTGAGAGTAGGCACGAAGATTGACCGGTAGATAGAGAGCTTTGCCTTCCGGCTCAACTCTCTCTTCCCGCTGCCCCGATTCTCCGGCCAATCTCACGTTCCATTGTTCCCTCACTCGTGAACAAGGTCCCGAGGTACTTGAACTCCTTCACTTGGGGTAAAGACTCATTCCCTACCTGGAGTAGACAATCCATCGGTTTCCTGCTGAGAACCATGGCCTCCGATTTAGAGGTGCTGATCCTCATCCCAACTGCTTCACACTCGGCTGCGAACCGATCCAGTGAGCGCTGGAGGTCACAGACTGATGATGCCAGCAGAACCACATCATCTGCAAAAAGCAGCGATGAGATCCTCAGCACACCAATCTGCAAACCTTCCTCCCCCCGACTACGCCTCGATATCCTGTCCATGAATATCACGAACAGGATTGGAGACAAGGCGCAACCCTGGCGAAGGCCAACGCCCACCGGAAACGAGTCCGACTTACAGCCGAGAACCCGGACGCAGCTCTCGCTTTGGGAGTACAGGGATTGGATGGCCCTGAGAAGTGACCCCCTCACCCCATACTCCCGCAGCACCTCCCACAGTATACCCCGGGGGACCCGATCGTACGCCTTCTCCAAGTCTACAAAACACATGTAGACTGGATGGGCATACTCCCAGGCCCCCTCAAGGATCCTTGTGAGAGTGAAGAGCTGGTCCGTTGTTCCACGGCCAGGACGAAATCCGCATTGTTCCTCTTCAATCTGAGGTTCGACTATCGGCCGGACCCTCCTATCCAGCACCCTAGAGTAGACTTTACCAGGGAGGCTGAGTAGTGTGATACCCCTGTAATTGGCACACACTCTCTGGTCCCCCTTTTTGAACAGGGGAACCACCACCCCGGTCTGCCACTCTTTAGGCACTGTCCCCGACTTCCACGCAATGTTGAAGAGGCGTGTCATCCACGACAGCCCCTCCACACCCAGAGCCTTCAGCATTTCTGGGCGAATCTCGTCAATCCCCGGGGCCTTGCCACTGCGGAGCTGTTTAACTACCTCAGTGACTTCCCCTAGGGAAATTGACGACGATCCCCCATCAGCTTCCAGCTCTGCCTCTACAAGAGAGGGCGTATCAGTCGGGTTCAGGAGTTCCTCAAAGTGCTCCTTCCACCGCCCGGTTACCTCCTCAGTTGAGGTCAACAGTGTCCCATCCTTACTGTACACAGCTTGGATGGTTCCCCGTTTCCCCCTCCTGAGGTGCCGGACAGTTTTCCAGAAGCACCTTGGTGCCGACCGAAAGTCCTTCTCCATCGCTGCTCCGAACTCCTCCCACACCCGCTGCTTTGCCTCCTTTACGGCAGCGGCTGCCGCCCCACGGGCCCGTCGGTACCTTGCAACTGCCTCCGGAGTCCTCCGAGATAACATATCCCGGAAGGACTCCTTCTTCAGTCGGACAGCTTCCCTGACCACCGGTGTCCACCACGGTGTTCAAGGGTTACCGCCCCTTGAGGCACCTAAGACCCGCAGGCCACAGCTCACCGCCGCAGCTTCAGCAATGGAAGCTTTGAACATCGCCCACTCAGGTTCAATGCCCCCAGCCTCCACAGGAATGCTAGAAAAGCTCCGCCGGAGGTGTGAGTTGAAGATCTCTCGGATAGGGGCCTCCTCCAGACTTTCCCAGTTCACCCGCACTACACGTTTGGGTTTACCAGGTCTATCCAGAGTCTTCCCCCACCCTCTGATCCAACTCACCACCAGATGGTGATCAGTTGACAGCTCTGCCCCTCTCTTCACCCGAGTGTCCAAAACATGCGGCCTCAGATCAGATGATACGATCACAAAATCGATCATCGATCTTCGGCCTAGGGTGCTCTGGTACCAAGTACACTTATGAGCATCCTTATGTTCGAACATGGTATTTGTTATGGATAATCCATGACTAGCACAGAAATCCAATAACAAATGACCGCTCCGGTTCAGATCAGGTAGGCCATTCCTCCCAATCACGCCTCTCCAGGTACCTCCATCGTTGCCCACGTGTGCGTTGAAGTCCCCCAGCAGAACAATGGAGTCCCCTACTGGGGCCCCATACAGGACTCCATTCAGGGTCTCCAAGAAGGTCGAATACTCTGAACTGCTGTTCGGTGCATATGCACAGACAACAGTCAGAGTTTCCCCCCACAACCCGAAGGCGCAGGGAGGCGACCCTCTCGTTCACCGGGGTAAACCCCAACGTAGCAGCACTCAACCGGGGATTTGTGAGTATCCCCACACCCGCTTGGCGCCTCACACCCTGGGCAACTCCAGAGAAGAATAGAGTCCAACCCCTATCCAGGAGAACGGTTCCAGAGCCGAGGCTGTGCGTAGAGGTAAGCCCCACCAGATCTAACTGATAGCGCTCCACCTCCCGCACAAGCTCCGGCTCTTTCCCCCACAGAGAGGTGACGTTCCACGTCCCCAGAGCCAGCCTCTGCCGCCCAGGTCTGGTCCGTCGCAGTCCCTGGCTTTCACTGCCACCCATATGGCAGCGCACCCGACCCCAGCGGTTCCTCCTGCGGGTGGTGGGCCCACAGGATGGAGAGGAGGGGGTCTCCACGTCGCTGGGCTGAGCCCGGCCACCAGGCGCTCGCTCACGGGCCCTCCATCTGGGCCTGGCTCCAGATGGGGGCCCCGGGCTTCCTCCGGGCCGGGTCACTCCTCCTCTTCCTCGGTTATTCATGGGGATTTTGAACCATTCTTTGTCTGGCCCCTCACCTGAGACCAATTTGCCATGGGAGACCCTACCAGGAGCACTAGGCTCCAGACAACACAGCCCTCAGGTTCATAGGGACACACAAACCTCTCCACCACGTTATGGTGATGGTTCCGGAGAGGCTTTGACTTTTTCAACATATTAATATATGACTTTTTATCACATACTATATTATTACTTTTTTAAAACATACATTATATATACTATTACTTTTTGAACACACTATACTGTGACATTTATTACATACTATGTTATGACTTTTTGACAGTTCTATACAATGGCTTTTTCAACAAACTGTACTATGACTGTTTTAACATACTATACTATGACTGTTTTAACATACTATATTATGACTTTTTTAAGATACTAAAGTATGACCTTTTTTTAACAAACTATACTGTCACTTTATTTTTAACATATTATACTATGACTACTTTAAAATATGATACTATGACTTTTTTAATATTCTATACTATGACTTTTGTCAACATATTATACAATGACTTTTTTAACGTACTATGCTATGACTTTTTTAACATACTATACTATGAATATTTTAACATGCTATACTATGACTTTTTTAACATTATAATATCCCTATTGCTGACATATTTTACTATGGCTTTTTTAACATATATCATGACTTTTTAACAAACTATACTATGACTTTCAACATACAATACTATGACTTTTTTTATCATTATATGGCTTTTTTGATACACTACAATTTTTTGAACATTATACTATCAGTTTTTAACATACTTTACTATGATTTTTCTTTAATATACTACACTATCAGTTGTTTAACATGCTATACAATGACTTTTTTAACATACAATACTATTATGACGCTTTTGACATACTATACTATGACGTATTCGACATACTATACTGTGACTTTTTCGACATACTACACTATGATGTTTTCGAAATACTATATTATGACTTTTTTGACATACTATACTATGTTTTCGACATACTATACTATGAATTTTTTGAAATACTATACTATGACGTTTTCGACATACTATACTATGACGTTTTCGACATACTATACTATGACGTTTTTGACATACTATAATATGACGCTTTCAACATACTATACGATGATGTTTTCAACATACTATACTATGACTTTTATGACATACTATACTATGACGTTTTTGACACTATACGATGACTTTTTTGACATACTCTACTATGACGTTTTTGACATACTGTACTATGACATTTTTGACATACTATAATATGACTTTTTTGACATACTATACTATGATGTTTTCGACATACTATATTATGACTTTTTCAACATACTATACTATGACGTTTTTGACATATTATACAATGACTTTTTTGACACAGTATACTATGACGTTTTCGACATACTATATACATACTATTGTCACACCCTGTAGTTACACACACACAGAGTAATCCCAGAATTTTTCCAGTTAACCCTGATAAACTATACCAGTTGAGCTTATGTTTGTATTGTGTTGTAGTACCTTATTTTCACCAGCAGAGGGCTCATCAATCACAAACACAGCGCCACTTGCGGTCTGAGTTCCCTTAGGTTATTTTACTTCCTCTGTTTTTTTTTTCCTCTCCCCTTTCACTGATGCTGATGAGAGCAGACAGGCCACAGCCAAGAGAGAGCATTAAGTTTTAAAACTAAATGAAAGTGGATAAAATCTATTTTTGTTGTAAGGCATCAATTCTGAGATGCATCCGCACCGTGAGGAGTTGTTTTTGAGTTGTGAACATCGTTCATTCTGTTTTTGTTGAGGGAAAACTCCGGTGAGTAGACGCTATTAGCGTTTAGCATAGCATGCTAACGGCTGCCGACCATGGCTGGTTGCTCACTAAATACAGGGATATATCATTAGTTATGTTGTCGTGCTTCTTAGAAGACGTTTTAAAAACCAACCGGAGATATATAAGAGTTGTTGAATGTGAGAATGTGGGTTTATTTTGTATTTTTGTTGTTGTATTTTTCTGTGTAGAAAATATGCTAATTGAACTATTGCTATTATAAATTGCTAGCTAAAGCTACGAAGCTAGTGGAGTTGATGTTGTGAGCTAAAACACGCAGCAGTGTGCAGCTGAGTATTACTGAGAGACAGTTACTTTATTCGTTTGTTTTAAACATGATTCAGATGTGATTCAGTTCATGATTTATGTGCACTATATGATGGTAAAGGCTTAAAACAGCTAAAAGTAATTAAAAACAATTCATATACACCATTTTGTGTGTGTTGGCAGTTAAAAGTTCATTTTAAAGCTGTAAATGATATATTTTCAAAATTGAGTGGTTCACAATCATCGATGTAAGAAAGAAAGAATAAATACTGTACAGTTGATTTAAGAAGATGTTTAGAAAGATATAATTAATAGATCTAAAAAACTGCTGCTCTATGCAGGTTGTTTTTTTTGTATGAACGATTCCGATGGCGAGCCAGAGCCCGAACCAGTGAGACGTGGAGCAGGGAACCAACTTACATGCATGGAGGGTGTAACGACGGGAACAGCTTGATCGAGCATCTGGAGAGATCGCATCGTATTCATTTACCATTTTTCTATCTTATTTGCACTTTGAATATTATATTTCTTTACTGTGAATTTGTTTTGTGATTATTTACAATTGAGGTTGTTATTTGTAAATTGATGATGAATTTTGAGTGATAACTGTTTTTTTGAGACGCAAAGAAGTACACAATAGTCAGTTATAGTTGATCTTTTTCCGTTTGTTGAAATTTCAGAGTGGCTTTCCTGCCAATAAATATATTTTTCTTACGTTTTCCTTTCCAAACCGTTGTCCTTATTACATTTATACTCCCTGAGCGAAACTATATCTTCTGATCTAGCCCAAATTACAGTAAGTGACATTAACTTTAGTATGTGTGCACTAGACAATGTCACATAGAACGTGTAACACTATACTAAGACGTTTTCGACACACTATACTGTGACTTTTTTGGCATACTATACTATGACGTTTTCAACATACTATACTGTGACTTTTTTGAAAAACCATACTATGATGTTTTCGAGATACTATACTATGACTTTTTTGACATACTATACTATAACTTTTTTGACATACTATACTATGACGTTTTCAACATAATATACTATGACTTTTTTGACATACTATACGATGTTTTCGACATTCTATATTATGACTTTTTGGACATAATATAGTGTGACGCTTTGGACATACTATACTATGATGATTTTGACATACTATACTATGAATTTTTTGACATACTACGATAGCTCTTTCGACATACTATACTATGATGTTTTCGACATACTATACTATGACTTTTTTGACATACTATACTATGACGTTTTTGAAATATTATTCGATGACTTTTTTTGACATACTATACTATGACGTTTTCGAAATACTATACCCTGATGTTTTAGACATACTGTAGTATGACTTTTTTGACATACTATACTATGACGTTTTCGACATACTATAATATGACTTTTTTGACATACTATACTGTGACATTTTCGACATACTATACTATGACTATTTTGACATACTATGCTATGACCTTTTTCGACATAAAATACAATAACTTTTTTGACATACTATACTATGATGTTTTCTACATACTATACTATGACGTTTTCGACATACTATACTATGACTTTTTCGACATACTATACTATGATGTTTTCGACATTCTATACTATGACTTTTTTGACATGCTATAGTATGACTTTTTCGGCATACTATACTATGACATTTTTGACATACTATACTATGACTTTTTTGACATGCTATACTATGACTCTTTCGGCATACTATACTATGACGTTTTCGACATACTATACTATGGCATTTTTGACATACTATACTACGTTTTCGACATACTATACTATGACTTTTTTGACATATTGTGCTGTGATGTTTTTGACATACTATACGATGACTTTTTTGACATATTATGCTATGACGTTTTCGACAAACTATGCTATGACGTTTTCGACATACTATAATATGACTTTTTTGACATACTATACTTTGACTTTTCTGACATACTATACTGTAACATTTTTGGCATATTATACAGTGACTTTTTTGACGTACTATATTATGACGTTTTCGACATACTATACTATGACTTTTTAGACATACTATACTATGATGCTTTCGACATACTATACTATGACGTTTTCAACATACTATACTATGACCTTTTCAACATACTATACCATAATGTTTTCGACATACTATACCATAATGTTTTCAACATATTATACTGACGTTTTCGACATACTATACTGTGACATTTTCGACATACTATACTATGATGTTTTCGACATACTATACTATGATTTTTTTGACATACTAAACTATGACTTTTTTGACATACTACACTATGTTGTTTTTTTTACATACTATACGATGACTTTTTCAACATACTTTTTTTGACGTTTTTGACATACTATACTATGATGTTTTTGACATATTATACTTTGACTTTTTTGAAATACTATACTATGATGTTTTCGACATATTATACTATGACTTTTTTGACATACTGTACAATGACATTTTCGACATACTATACTATGACTTTTTTGACATACTATACTATGACGTTTACGACACACTATACGATGACTTTTTCGACATCCTATACTATGACTTCTTCAACGTGCTATACTATGATGTTTTTGACATGCTATACTATGAATTTTTCGGCATACTATACTATGACGTTTTCAACATACTATACTATGGCTTTTTTGACATACTATACTACGTTTTCGACATACTATACTATGACTTTTTTGACACACTATACGTTTTTTTGTAAAATTTTCCAACATTTCACAAAATGACTTTTTTCACCATAGAATCATTCTACATGCTATAATACGAGTTTTCTTTATTTTTTTCAACATCCAGAAAATTTGACGCTTTCATCGAAAAATTTCGACATACTATACTATGATTTTTTTTTTTGTAAATATATCAACATTTCACAAAATGATTTTTTTTCACCATAGAATCATTTTACATGCTATAATAAGACCATTTTCATGATTTTTTTCAACATCCAGAAAATTTGACATTTTCATCGAAAAATTTCGACATACTATACTATGACGTTTTTTGTAAAATTTTCCAACATTTCACGAAATCACTTTTTTTTTTTTTCACCATAGAATCATTTTACATGCTATAATATGACTGTTTTCATGATATTTTTCAACATCAAAAAAAATGATGTTTTCATCGAAAAATTTCAACATACTATACTAAGACGTTTTTTTTCAACATTTCACGAAATGGCTTTTTTTTTTTTTTTACCATGGAATCATTTTGCATGCTGTAATATGACCGTTTTCATGATTTTTTTCAAAATCCAGAAAATTTGACGTTTTCATCGAAAAATTTCGACATACTACAGTATGACGTTTTTTTTTGTAAAATTTTTCAAAATTTCATGAAATGGCTTTTTTTTTTTTTTTTTTTACCATGGAATCATTTTACATGCTATAACATGACAATTTTCATGATTTTTTCAACATCAAAAAAATCTGACGATTTCATCAAAAAATTTAGACATACTATGCTATGACGGTTTTTTTTGTAAAATTTTTCAAAATTTCACGAAATGGCTTTTTTTCACCATAGAATCATTTTGCATGCTATAATACGACCGTTTTCATGATTATTTTCAATATCAAGAAAATTTGATGTTTTCAACGAAAAATTTTAACATACTATAATATGATGTTTTCGACATACTATACTATGACTTTTTTGACATACTATACTTTGACGTTTTTGAAATACTATTCAATGACTTTTTTGACATACTATTCTATGACGTTTTCGACATACTATACTATGACAGTTTTGACATACTATACTATGACGTTTTTCAAATAATATACTATGACGTGTTTGACATACTATACTATGACTTTTTTGACATCCTGTGCTGTGATGTTTTTGACATACTATACGATGAATTTTTTGACATATTATACTATGACGTTTTCGACATACTATACTATGACGTTTTTCAAATAATATACTATGACGTGTTTGACATACTATACTATGACGTTTTTCACATACTCTACTATGACTTTTTTGACATACTATACTATGACGTTTTCGACATCCTATACTATGACGTCTTCAACATACTATACTATGTCATTTTCAACATACTATACTATGACTTTTTTGACATACTATACTATGACGTGGTTGACATACTAAACTATGACGTTTTCGACACACTATACTGTGACTTTTTTGACATACTGTACAATCATGTTTTCGACATACTATACTATGATGTTTTCGACACACTATACTATGACGTTTTAGACATACTATACTATGACGTTTTAGATATACTATACTGTGACTTTTTTGACATAATATACGATGACTTTTTTGGCATACTATACTATGACGTTTTCGACATACTATACTATGACGTTTTTGACATACTATGCGATGATTTTTTTTGACATATTATACTATCACGTTTTCGACAAACTATACTATGACGTTTTCGACATACAATAATATAACGTTTCCAACATACTATAATATGACGTTTTTGACATACTGTACTATGACGTTTTTCACATAATATACTATGACGTGTTTGACATACTATACTATGACGTTTTTCACATACTATACTATGACTTTTTTGACATACTATACTATTACGTTTTCGACATCCTATGCGATGATTTTTTTGACATATACTACGACGGTTTCGAGAAACTATACTATGACGTTTTCGACATACTATACTATGACGTTTTTGACATACTATACGATGACTTTTTTCACATATTATACTATGATGCTTTTGACATACTATACTATGACTTTTTCAACATACTATACCATGACATCTTCGACATACTATACTATGACGTTTTCGATATACACTATACTGTGAGTTTTTTGACATACTATACTATGAATTTTTCAGCATACAATACTATGACGTTTTCGAAATACTATACTATGACTTTTTTCACATGATAAACTATGACTTTTTCGGCATACTATACTATGACGTTTTCGACATACTATACTATGACGTTTTTGACATACTATACGATGACTTTTTTGACATATTATACTATGATGCTTTTGACATACTATACTATGACTTTTTCAACATACTATACTATGACATTTTCAACATACTATACTATGACGTTTTCGATACACTATACTATGAGTTTTTTCACATGCTAAACTATGACTTTTTCGGCATACTATACTATGACGTTTTCGACATACTATACTATGGCTTTTTTGACATACTATACTACGTTTTCGGCATACTATACTATGACTTTTTTTTAAATACTATACTATGATGTTTTCAGCATACTATACTATGACGTTTTTTTGTAAAATTTTCCAACATTTCACGAAATCACTTTTTTCACCATAGAATCATTCTACATGCTATAATACGACAGTTTTCATGATTTTTTTCAACATCCAGAAAATTTGACGCTTTCATCGAAAAATTTCGACATACTATACTATGAAGTTTTTTTGTAAAATATTTCAACATTTCGCAAAATGATTTTTTTCACCATAGAATCATTTTACATACTATAATAAGACTGTTTTCATGATTTTTTTCAACATACACAAAATTTGATGTTTTCATCGAAAAATTTCGACATACTATATAATATGACGTTTTTTTTTGGAAAATTTTCCAACATCTCGCGAAATGACTTTTTTTTCACCATAGAATCATTTTACATGCTATAATACGACGGTTTTCATGATTTTTTTCAACATCCAGAAAATTTGACATTTTCATCAAAAAATTTCGACATACTATACTATGACATTTTTTTGTAAAATTTTTCAGGTTTCGATAAATTGGCTTTTTTCACCACAGAATCATTTTACATGCTATAATATGACTGTTTTCATGATTTTTTTCAACATCAAAAAAAATGATGTTTTCATCGAAAAATTTCAACATACTATACTAAGACGTTTTTTTGTAAAATTTTTCAACATTTCACGAAATGGCTTTTTTTCACCATAGAATCATTTTGCATGCTATAATACGACCGTTTTCATGATTATTTGAATATCAAGAAAATTTGATGTTTTCAACGAAAAATTTTAACATACTATAATATGATGTTTTCGACATACTATACTATGACTTTTTTGACATACTATACTTTGACGTTTTTGAAATACTATTCGATGACTTTTTTGACATACTATTCTATGCCGTTTTCGACATACTATACTATGACAGTTTTGACGTACTATACGATGACTTTTTTAACATACTATACTATGACGTTTTTGATATACTATACTATGATGTTTTTGACATACTATACTATGACGTTTTCGACAATCTATAGTATGACTTTTTTGACATAATATACTATGACATTTTCAACATACTATACTATGACTTTTTCGACATACTATACTATGATGTTTTCGACATACTATACTATGACGTTTTCGACATACTATACTATGACATTTTAGACATACTATACTGTGACTTTTTTGACATAATATACTATGACTTTTTTGGCATACTATACTATGACGTTTTCGACATACTATACTATGACGTTTTTGACATACTATGCGATGATTTTTTTGACATATTATACTATGACGTTTTCGACAAACTATACTATGACGTTTTCGACATACTATAATATAACGTTTTCAACATACTATAAGATGACGGTTTTGACATACTATACTATGACGTTTTTGAAATACTATTCAATGACTTTTTTGACATACTATTCTATGACGTTTTCGACATACTATACTATGACAGTTTTGACGTACTATACGATGACTTTTTTAACATACTATACTATGACGTTTTTGATATACTATACTATGATGTTTTTGACATACTATACTATGACGTTTTGGACAATCTATACTATGACATTTTTCAAATAATATACTATGACGTGTTTGACATACTATACTATGACGTTTTTCACATACTATACTATGACTTTTTTGACATACTATACTATGACGTTTTCGACATCCTATACTATGACGTCTTCAACATACTATACTATGTCATTTTCATCATACTATACTATGACTTTTTTGACATACTATACTATGACGTGGTTGACATACTAAATTATGACGTTTTCGACACACTATACTGTGACTTTTTTGACATACTGTACTATCATGTTTTCGACATACTATACTTTGACTTTTTCGACATTTTCGACATACTATACTATGACGTTTTAGACATACTATGACGTTTTAGATATACTATACTGTGACTTTTTTAACATAATATACTATGACTTTTTTGGCATACTATACTATGACGTTTTCGACATACTATACTATGACGTTTTTGACATACTATGCGATGATTTATTTGACATATTATACTATGACGTTTTCGACAAACTATACTATGACGTTTTTGACATACTATACTATGACGTTTTTCACATAATATACTATGACGTGTTTCACATACTATACTATAACGTTTTTCACATACTATACTATGACTTTTTTGACATACTATACTATTACGTTTTCGACATCCTATTCGATGATTTTTTTGACATATTATACTATGATGGTTTCGAGAAACTATACTATGACGTTTTCGACATACTATACTATGACGTTTTTGACATACTATACGATGACTTTTTTGACATATTATACTATCATGCTTTTGACATACTATACTATGACTTTTTCAACATACTATACTGTGACATTTTCGACATACTATACTATGACGTTTTCGATACACTATACTGTGAGTTTTTTGGCATACTATACTATGAATTTTTCAGCATACAATACTATGACGTTTTCGACATACTATACTATGACGTTTTTGACATACTATACGATGACTTTTTTGACATATTATACTATGATGCTTTTGACATACTATACTATGACTTTTTCAACATACTATACTATGACATTTTCGACATACTATACTATGGCTTTTTTGACATACTATACTACGTTTTCGACATACTATACTATGACTTTTTTTACATACTATACTATGATGTTTTCAACATACTATACTATGACGTTTTTTTGTAAAATTTTCCAACATTTCACGAAATCACTTTTTTCACCATAGAATCATTCTACATGCTATGATACGACAGTTTTCATGATTTTTTTAAACATCCAGAAAATTTGACGCTTTCATCGAAAAATTTCGACATACTATACTATGAAGTTTTTTTGTAAAATATTTCAACATTTCGCAAAATGATTTTTTTTCACCATAGAATCATTTTACATACTATAATAAGACTGTTTTCATGATTTTTTTCAACATACACAAAATTTGATGTTTTCATCGAAAAATTTCGACATACTATATAATATGACGTTTTTTTTTTTGGAAAATTTTCCAACATCTCACGAAATGACTTTTTTTCACCATAGAATCATTTTACATGCTATAATACGACGGTTTTCATGATTTTTTTCAACATCCAGAAAATTTGACATTTTCATCGAAAAATTTCGACATACTATACTATGACATTTTTTTTTTTTAATTTTTCAGGTTTCGATAAATTGGCTTTTTTCACCACAGAATCATTTCACATGCTATAATATGACTGTTTTCATGATTTTTTTCAACATCAAAAAAAATGATGTTTACATCGAAAAATTTCAACATACTATACTAAGACGTTTTTTTGTAAAATTTTTCAAAATTTCACGAAATGGCTTTTTTTCACCATAGAATCATTTTGCATGCTATAATACGACCGTTTTCATGATTATTTTGAATATCAAGAAAATTTGATGTTTTCAACGAAAAATTTTAACATACTATAATATGATGTTTTCGACATACTATACTATGACTTTTTTGACATACTATACTTTGACGTTTTTGAAATACTATTCAATGACTTTTTTGACATACTATTCTATGCCCTTTTTTGACATACTATACTATGACAGTTTTGACGTACTATACGATGACTTTTTTAACATACTATACTATGATGTTTTTGATATACTATTCTATGATGTTTTTGACATACTATACTATGACGTTTTCGACAATCTATAGTATGACTTTTTTGACATAATATACTATGACATTTTCAACATACTATACTATGACTTTTTTGACATCCTGTGCTGTGATGTTTTTGACATACTATACGATGAATTTTTTGACATATTATACTATGACGTTTTCGACATACTATACTATGACGTTTTTCAAATAATATACTATGACGTGTTTGACATACTATACTATGACGTTTTTCACATACTATACTATGACGTTTTTGACATACTATACTATGACGTTTTCGACATCCTATACTATGACGTCTTCAACATACTATACTATGTCGTTTTCAACATACTATACTATGACTTTTTTGACATACTATACTATGACGTGGTTGACATACTAAACTATGACGTTTTGGACACACTATACTGTGACTTTTTTGACATACTGTACTATCATGTTTTCGACATACTATATTATGATGTTTTCAACATACCATACTATGACTGTTTTGACATACTATACTATCATGTTTTCGACATACTATACTATGACATTTTCGACATACTATACTATGACATTTTAGACATACTATACTGTGACTTTTTTGACATAATATACTATGACTTTTTTGGCATACTATACTATGACGTTTTCGACATACTATGCTATGACATTTTTGACATACTATGCAATGATTTTTTTGACATATTATACTATGACGTTTTCGACAAACTATACTATGACGTTTTCGACATACTATAATATAACGTTTTCAACATACTATAAGGTGACGTTTTTGACATACTATACTATGACGTTTTTGAAATACTATTCAATGACTTTTTTGACATACTATTCTATGACGTTTTCGACATACTATACTATGACAGTTTTGACGTACTATACGATGACTTTTTTAACATACTATACTATGACATTTTTGATATACTATACTATGATGTTTTTGACATACTATACTATGACGTTTTCGACAATCTATAGAATAACTTTTTTGACATAATATACTATGACATTTTCAACATACTATACTATGACTTTTTTGACATCCTGTGCTGTGATGTTTTTGACTTACTATACGATGAATTTTTTGACATATTATACTATGACGTTTTCGACATACTATACTATGACGTTTTTCAAATATACTATGACGTGTTTGACATACTATACTATGACGTTTTTCACATACTATACTATGACTTTTTTGACATACTATACTATGACGTTTTCGACATCCTATACTATGACGTCTTCAACATACTATACTATGTCATTTTCAACATACTATACTATGACTTTTTTGACATACTATACTATGACGTGGTTGACATACTAAACTATGACGTTTTCGACACACTATACTGTGACTTTTTTGACATACTGTACTATCATGTTTTCGACATACTATACTTTGACTTTTTCGACATTTTCGACATACTATACTATGACGTTTTAGACATACTATACTGTGACTTTTTTGACATAATGTACGATGACTTTTTTGGCATACTATACTATGACGTTTTCGACATACAATACTATGACGATTTCGACATACTATACTTTGACGTTTTTGACATACTATACTATTACGTTTTTGACATACTATACTATTACGTTTTTCACATACTATACTATGACTTTTTTGACATACTATACTATTACGTTTTTGACATCCTATGCGATGATTTTTTTGACATATTATACTATGACGGTTTCGAGTAACTATACTATGACGTTTTCGACATACTATACTATGACGTTTTTGACATACTATACGATGACTTTTTTGACATATTATACTATGATGCTTTTGACATACTATACTATGACTTTTTCAACATACTATACTATGACATTTTCGACATACTATACTATGACGTTTTCGATACACTATACTGTGAGTTTTTTGACATACTATACTATGAATTTTTCAGCATACAATACTATGACGTTTTCGAAATACTATACTATGACGTTTTTCACATGATAAACTATGACTTTTTCGGCATACTATACTATGACGTTTTCGACATACTATACTATGGCTTTTTTGACATACTATACTACGTTTTCGACATACTATACTATGACTTTTTTGACATACTATACTATGATGTTTTCAACATACGTTGAACTATGACGTTTTTTTTGTAAAATTTTCCAACATTTCACGAAATCAATTTTTTCACCATAGAATCATTCTACATGCTATAATACGACAGTTTTCATGATTTTTTTCAACATCCAGAAAATTTGACGCTTTCATCGAAAAATTTCGACATACTATACTATGAAGTTTTTTTGTAAAATATTTCAACATTTCGCAAAATGATTTTTTTTCACCATAGAATCATTTTACATACTATAATAAGACTGTTTTCATGATTTTTTTCAACATACACAAAATTTGATGTTTTCATCGAAAAATTTCGACATACTATATAATATGACATTTTTTTTTTTGGAAAATTTTCCAACATCTCACGAAATGACTTTTTTTCACCATAGAATCATTTTACATGCTATAATACGACGGTTTTCATGATTTTTTTCAACATCCAGAAAATTTGACATTTTCATCGAAAAATTTCGACATACTATACTATGACATTTTTTTGTAACATTTTTCAGGTTTCGATAAATTGGCTTTTTTCACCACAGAATCATTTTATATGCTATAATATGACTGTTTTCATGATTTTTTTCAACATCAAAAAAAATGATGTTTACATCGAAAAATTTCAACATACTATACTATGACGTTTTTTTTGTAAAATTTTTCAACATTTCACGAAATGGCTTTTTTTCACCATAGAATCATTTTGCATGCTATAATACGACCGTTTTCATGATTATTTTGAATATCAAGAAAATTTGATGTTTTCAACAAAAAATTTTAACATACTATAATATGATGTTTTCGACATACTATACTATGACTTTTTTGACATACTATACTTTGACGTTTTTGAAATACTATTCAATGACTTTTTTGACATACTATTCTGACGTTTTCGACATACTATACTATGACAGTTTTGACGTACTATACGATGACTTTTTTAACATATTATATTATGACGTTTTTGATATACTATTCTATGATGTTTTTGACATACTATACTATGACGTTTTCGACAATCTATAGTATGACTTTTTTGACATAATATATTATGACATTTTCAACATACTACACTATGACTTTTTTGACATCCTGTGCTGTGATGTTTTTGACATACTATACGATGAATTTTTTGACATATTATACTATGACGTTTTCGACATACTATACTATGACGTTTTTCAAATAATATACTATGACGTGTTTGGTATACTATACTATGACGTTTTTGACATACTATGCGATGATTTTTTTGACATATTATACTATGACGTTTTCGACAAACTATACTATGACGTTTTCGACATACTATAATATAACGTTTCCAACATACTATAATATGACGTTTTTGACATACTATACTATGACGTGTTTGACATACTATACTATGACATTTTTCACATACTATACTATGATTTTTTTGACATACTATACTATTACGTTTTCGACATCCTATGCGATGATTTTTTTGACATATTATACTATGACGGTTTCGACAAACTATACTATGACGTTTTCGTCATACTATAATATAACGTTTTCGACATACTATAATATGACTTTTTTGACATACTATACTATGATGTTTTCAACATACTATACTTTGACTTTTTCGACATACTATAATACGTTTTCGACATACTATACTATAACGTTTTCGCCATACTATACTATGACGTTTTTGACATACTATACGATGACTTTTTTGACATATTATACTATGATGCTTTTGACATACTATACTATGACTTTTTCAACATACTAAACTATGACATTTTCGACATACTATACTATGACGTTTTCGATACACTATACTGTGAGTTTTTTGACATACTATACTATGAATTTTTCAGCATACAATACTATGACGTTTTCGAAATACTATACTATGACTTTTTTCACATGCTAAACTATGACTTTTTCGGCATACTATACTATGACGTTTTCGACATACTATACTATGGCTTTTTTGACATACTATACTACGTTTTCGACATACTATACTATGACTTTTTTTTACATACTATACTATGATGTTTTCAACATACTATACTATGACGTTTTTTTGTAAAATTTTCCAACATTTCACGAAATCACTTTTTTCACCATAGAATCATTCTACATGCTATAATACGACAGTTTTCATGATTTTTTTCAACATCCAGAAAATTTGACGCTTTCATCGAAAAATTTCGACATACTATACTATGAAGTTTTTTTGTAAAATATTTCAACATTTCGCAAAATGATTTTTTTTCACCATAGAATCATTTTACATACTATAATAAGACTGTTTTCATGATTTTTTTCAACATACACAAAATTTGATGTTTTCATCGAAAAATTTCGACATACTATATAATATGACGTTTTTTTTTGGAAAATTTTCCAACATCTCGCGAAATGACTTTTTTTTCACCATAGAATCATTTTACATGCTATAATACGACGGTTTTCATGATTTTTTTCAACATCCAGAAAATTTGACATTTTCATCAAAAAATTTCGACATACTATACTATGACATTTTTTTGTGAAATTTTTCAGGTTTCGATAAATTGGCTTTTTTCACCACAGAATCATTTTACATGCTATAATATGACTGTTTTCATGATTTTTTTCAACATAAAAAAAAATGATGTTTTCATCGAAAAATTTCAACATACTATACTAAGACGTTTTTTTGTAAAATTTTTCAACATTTCACGAAATGGCTTTTTTTCACCATAGAATCATTTTGCATGCTATAATACGACCGTTTTCATGATTATTTTGAATATCAAGAAAATTTGATGTTTTCAACGAAAAATTTTAACATACTATACTATGACGTTTTCGACATACTATACTATGGCTTTTTTGACATACTATACTACGTTTTCGACATACTATACTATGACTTTTTTGACATACTATACTATGATGTTTTCAACATACGTTGAACTATGACGTTTTTTTTGTAAAATTTTCCAACATTTCACGAAATCAATTTTTTCACCATAGAATCATTCTACATGCTATAATACGACAGTTTTCATGATTTTTTTCAACATCCAGAAAATTTGACGCTTTCATCGAAAAATTTCGACATACTATACTATGAAGTTTTTTTGTAAAATATTTCAACATTTCGCAAAATGATTTTTTTTCACCATAGAATCATTTTACATACTATAATAAGACTGTTTTCATGATTTTTTTCAACATACACAAAATTTGATGTTTTCATCGAAAAATTTCGACATACTATATAATATGACATTTTTTTTTTGGAAAATTTTCCAACATCTCACGAAATGACTTTTTTTCACCATAGAATCATTTTACATGCTATAATACGACGGTTTTCATGATTTTTTTCAACATCCAGAAAATTTGACATTTTCATCGAAAAATTTCGACATACTATACTATGACATTTTTTTGTAACATTTTTCAGGTTTCGATAAATTGGCTTTTTTCACCACAGAATCATTTTATATGCTATAATATGACTGTTTTCATGATTTTTTTCAACATCAAAAAAAATGATGTTTACATCGAAAAATTTCAACATACTATACTATGACGTTTTTTTTGTAAAATTTTTCAACATTTCACGAAATGGCTTTTTTTCACCATAGAATCATTTTGCATGCTATAATACGACCGTTTTCATGATTATTTTGAATATCAAGAAAATTTGATGTTTTCAACAAAAAATTTTAACATACTATAATATGATGTTTTCGACATGCTATACTATGACTTTTTTGACATACTATACTTTGACGTTTTTGAAATACTATTCAATGACTTTTTTGACATACTATTCTGACGTTTTCGACATACTATACTATGACAGTTTTGACGTACTATACGATGACTTTTTTAACATATTATATTATGACGTTTTTGATATACTATTCTATGATGTTTTTGACATACTATACTATGACGTTTTCGACAATCTATAGTATGACTTTTTTGACATAATATACTATGACATTTTCAACATACTACACTATGACTTTTTTGACATCCTGTGCTGTGATGTTTTTGACATACTATACGATGAATTTTTTGACATATTATACTATGACGTTTTCGACATACTATACTATGACGTTTTTCAAATAATATACTCTAACGTGTTTGGCATACTATACTATGACGTTTTTGACATACTATGCGATGATTTTTTTGACATATTATACTATGACGTTTTCGACAAACTATACTATGACGTTTTCGACATACTATAATATAACGTTTCCAACATACTATAATATGACGTTTTTGACATACTATACTATGACGTGTTTGACATACTATACTATGACATTTTTCACATACTATACTATGACTTTTTTGACATACTATACTATTACGTTTTCGACATCCTATGCGATGATTTTTTTGACATATTATACTATGACGGTTTCGACAAACTATACTATAACGTTTTCGTCATACTATAATATAACGTTTTCGACATACTATAATATGACTTTTTTGACATACTATACTATGATGTTTTCAACATACTATACTTTGACTTTTTCGACATACTATAATACGTTTTCGACATACTATACTATAACGTTTTCGCCATACTATACTATGACGTTTTTGACATACTATACGATGACTTTTTTGACATATTATACTATGATGCTTTTGACATACTATACTATGACTTTTTCAACATACTATACTATGACATTTTCGACATACTATACTATGACGTTTTCGATACACTATACTGTGAGTTTTTTGACATACTATACTATGAATTTTTCAGCATACAATACTATGACGTTTTCGAAATACTATACTATGACTTTTTTCACATGCTAAACTATGACTTTTTCGGCATACTATACTATGACATTTTCGACATACTATACTATGGCTTTTTTGACATACTATACTACGTTTTCGACATACTATACTATGACTTTTTTTTACATTCTATACTATGATGTTTTCAACATACTATACTATGACGTTTTTTTGTAAAATTTTCCAACATTTCACGAAATCACTTTTTTCACCATAGAATCATTCTACATGCTATAATACGACAGTTTTCATGATTTTTTTCAACATCCAGAAAATTTGACGCTTTCATCGAAAAATTTCGACATACTATACTATGAAGTTTTTTTGTAAAATATTTCAACATTTCGCAAAATGATTTTTTTTCACCATAGAATCATTTTACATACTATAATAAGACTGTTTTCATGATTTTTTTCAACATACACAAAATTTGATGTTTTCATCGAAAAATTTCGACATACTATATAATATGACGTTTTTTTTTGGAAAATTTTCCAACATCTCGCGAAATGACTTTTTTTCACCATAGAATCATTTTACATGCTATAATACAACGGTTTTCATGATTTTTTTCAACATCCAGAAAATTTGACATTTTCATCAAAAAATTTTGACATACTATACTATGACATTTTTTTGTGAAATTTTTCAGGTTTCGATAAATTGGCTTTTTTCACCACAGAATCATTTTACATGCTATAATATGACTGTTTTCATGATTTTTTTCAACATCAAAAAAAATGATGTTTTCATCGAAAAATTTCAACATACTATACTAAGACGTTTTTTTGTAAAATTTTTCAACATTTCACGAAATGGCTTTTTTTCACCATAGAATCATTTTGCATGCTATAATACGACCGTTTTCATGATTATTTTGAATATCAAGAAAATTTGATGTTTTCAACGAAAAATTTTAACATACTATAATATGATGTTTTCGACATACTATACTATGACTTTTTTGACATACTATACTTTGACGTTTTTGAAATACTATTCGATGACTTTTTTGACATACTATTCTATGACGTCTTCGACATACTATACTATGACAGTTTTGACGTACTATACGATGACTTTTTTAACATACTATACTATGACGTTTTTGATATACTATACTATGATGTTTTTGACATACTATACTATGACGTTTTCGACAATCTATACTATGACATTTTCAACATACTATACTATGACTTTTTTGACATCCTGTGCTGTGATGTTTTTGACATACTATACAATGAATTTTTTTGACATATTATACTATGACGTTTTCGACATACTATACTATGACGTTTTTCAAATAATATACTATGACGTGTTTGACATACTATACTATGACGTTTTTCACATACTATACTGTGACTTTTTTGACATACTGTACTATCATGTTTTCGACATACTATATTATGATGATTTCAACATACCATACTATGACTGTTTTGACATACGATACTATCATGTTTTCGACATACTATACTTTGACTTTTTCGACATACTATACTATGATGTTTTCGACATACTATACTATGACTTTTTGGCATACTATACTATGACGTTTTCGACATACTATACTATGACGTTTTTGACATACTATGCGATGATTTTTTTGACATATTATACTATGACGTTTTCGACAAACTATACTATGACGTTTTCGACATACTATAATATAACGTTTTCAACATACTATAATATGACGTTTTTGACATACTATACTATGACGTTTTTCACATAATATACTATGACGTGTTTGACATA
This sequence comes from Pterois miles, assembly GCA_947000775.1. NCBI lineage: Eukaryota > Metazoa > Chordata > Actinopteri > Perciformes > Scorpaenidae > Pterois > Pterois miles. The sequence continues at coordinate 1,798,741 of CAMQGK010000253.1, forward strand.
CTATACTATGACATTTTTCACATAGTCTACTATGACTTTTTCGACATACTATACTATTACGTTTTCGACATCCTATGCGATGATTTTTTTTACATATTATACTATGACGGTTTCGACAAACTATACTATGACGTTTTCGTCATACTATAATATAACGTTTTCGACATACTATAATATGACTTTTTTGACATACTATACTATGATGTTTTCAACATACTATACTTTGACTTTTTCGACATACTATAATACGTTTTCGACATACTATACTATAACGTTTTCGCCATACTATACTATGACGTTTTTGACATACTATACGATGACTTTTTTGACATATTATACTATGATGCTTTTGACATACTATACTACGACTTTTTAAACATACTATACTATGACATTTTCGACATACTATACTATGACGTTTTCGATACACTATACTGTGAGTTTTTTGACATACTATACTATGAATTTTTCAGCATACAATACTATGACGTTTTCGAAAAACTATACTATGACTTTTTTCACATGCTAAACTGACTTTTTCGGCATACTATACTATGACGTTTTCGACATACTATACTATGGCTTTTTTGACATACTATACTACGTTTTCGACATACTATACTATGACTTTTTTTTACATACTATACTATGATGTTTTCAACATACTATACTATGACGTTTTTTTGTAAAATTTTCCAACATTTCACGAAATCATTTTTTTTTACCATAGAATCATTCTACATGCTATAATACGACAGTTTTCATGATTTTTTTCAACATCCAGAAAATTTGACGCTTTCATCGAAAAATTTCGACATACTATACTATGAAGTTTTTTTGTAAAATATTTCAACAATTCGCAAAATGATTTTTTTTCACCATAGAATCATTTTACATACTATAATAAGACTGTTTTCATGATTTTTTTCAACATACACAAAATTTGATGTTTTCATCGAAAAATTTCGACATACTATATAATATGACGTTTTTTTTTGGAAAATTTTCCAACATCTCGCGAAATGACTTTTTTTTCACCATAGAATCATTTTACATGCTATAATACGACGGTTTTCATGATTTTTTTCAACATCCAGAAAATTTGACATTTTCATCAAAAAATTTCGACATACTATACTATGACATTTTTTTGTAAAATTTTTCAGGTTTCGATAAATTGGCTTTTTTCACCACAGAACCATTTTACATGCTATAATATGACTGTTTTCATGATTTTTTTCAACATCAAAAAAAATGATGTTTTCATCGAAAAATTTCAACATACTATACTAAGACGTTTTTTTGTAAAGTTTTTCAACATTTCACGAAATGGCTTTTTTTTCACCATAGAATCATTTTGCATGCTATAATACGACCGTTTTCATGATTATTTTGAATATCAAGAAAATTTGATGTTTTCAACGAAAAATTTTAACATACTATAATATGATGTTTTCGACATACTATACTATGACTTTTTTGACATACTATACTTTGACGTTTTTGAAATACTATTCGATGACTTTTTTGACATACTATTCTATGACGTCTTCGACATACTATACTATGACAGTTTTGACGTACTATACGATGACTTTTTTAACATACTATACTATGACGTTTTTGATATACTATACTATGATGTTTTTGACATACTATACTATGACGTTTTCGACAATCTATACTATGACATTTTCAACATACTATACTATGACTTTTTTGACATCCTGTGCTGTGATGTTTTTGACATACTATACGATGAATTTTTTTGACATATTATACTATGACGTTTTCGACATACTATACTATGACGTTTTTCACATACTATACTGTGACTTTTTTGACATACTGTACTATCATGTTTTCGACATACTATATTATGATGTTTTCAACATACCATACTATGACTGTTTTGACATACGATACTATCATGTTTTCGACATACTATACTTTGACTTTTTCGACATACTATACTATGATGTTTTCGACATACTATACTATGACTTTTTTGGCATACTATACTATGACGTTTTCGACATACTATACTATGACATTTTTGACAGACTATGCGATGATTTTTTTGACATATTATACTATGACGTTTTCGACAAACTATACTATGACGTTTTCGACATACTATAATATAACGTTTTCAACATACTATAATATGACGTTTTTGACATACTATACTATGACGTTTTTCACATAATATACTATGACGTGTTTGACATACTATACTATGACATTTTTCACATACTATACTATGACTTTTTCGACATACTATACTATTACGTTTTCGACATCCTATGCGATGATTTTTTTTACATATTATACTATGACGGTTTCGACAAACTATACTATGACGTTTTCGTCATACTATAATATAACGTTTTCGACATACTATAATATGACTTTTTTGACATACTATACTATGATGTTTTCAACATACTATACTTTGACTTTTTCGACATACTATAATACGTTTTCGACATACTATACTATAACGTTTTTGCCATACTATACTATGACGTTTTTGACATACTATACGATGACTTTTTTGACATATTATACTATGATGCTTTTGACATACTATACTATGACTTTTTCAACATACTATACTATGACATTTTCGACATACTATACTATGACGTTTTCGATACACTATACTGTGAGTTTTTTGACATACTATACTATGAATTTTTCAGCATACAATACTATGACGTTTTCGAAATACTATACTATGACGTTTTTCACATGATAAACTATGACTTTTTCGGCATACTATACTATGACGTTTTCGACATACTATACTATGGCTTTTTTGACATACTATACTACGTTTTCGACATACTATACTATGACTTTTTTGACATACTATACTATGATGTTTTCAACATACGTTGAACTATGACGTTTTTTTTGTAAAATTTTCCAACATTTCACGAAATCAATTTTTTCACCATAGAATCATTCTACATGCTATAATACGACAGTTTTCATGATTTTTTTCAACATCCAGAAAATTTGACGCTTTCATCGAAAAATTTCGACATACTATACTATGAAGTTTTTTTGTAAAATATTTCAACATTTCGCAAAATGATTTTTTTTCACCATAGAATCATTTTACATACTATAATAAGACTGTTTTCATGATTTCTTTCAACATACACAAAATTTGATGTTTTCATCGAAAAATTTCGACATACTATATAATATGACATTTTTTTTTTGGGAAAATTTTCCAACATCTCACGAAATGACTTTTTTTCACCATAGAATCATTTTACATGCTATAATACGACGGTTTTCATGATTTTTTTCAACATCCAGAAAATTTGACATTTTCATCGAAAAATTTCGACATACTATACTATGACATTTTTTTGTAAAATTTTTCAGGTTTCGATAAATTGGCTTTTTTCACCACAGAATCATTTTACATGCTATAATATGACTGTTTTCATGATTTTTTTCAACATCAAAAAAAATGATGTTTACATCGAGAAATTTCAACATACTATAATATGATGTTTTCAACATACTATACTATGACTTTTTTGACATACTATACTTTGACGTTTTTGAAATACTATTCAATGACTTTTTTGACATACTATTCTGATGTTTTCGATATACTATTCTATGATGTTTTTGACATACTATACTATGACGTTTTCGACAATCTATAGTATGACTTTTTTGACATAATATACTATGACATTTTCAACATACTATACTATGACTTTTTTGACATCATGTGCTGTGATGTTTTTGACATACTATACGATGAATTTTTTGACATATTATACTATGACGTTTTCGACATACTATACTATGACGTTTTTCAAATAATATACTATGACGTGTTTGACATACTGTACTATGACGTTTTTCACATACTATACTATGACTTTTTTGACATACTATACTATGACGTGGTTGACATACTAAACTATGACGTTTTCGACACACTATACTGTGACTTTTTTGACATACTGTACTATCATGTTTTCGACATACTATATTATGATGTTTTCAACATACCATACTATGACTGTTTTGACATACTATACTATCATGTTTTCGACATACTATACTTTGACTTTTTCGACATACTATACTATGATGTTTTCGACATACTATACTGTGACTTTTTTGACATACTACACTATGTCGTTTTTTTTACATACTATAGGATGACTTTTTCAACATACTTTTTTTGACGTTTTTGACATACTACCCTATGACTTTTTCAACATACTATACTATGATGTTTTCGACATACTATACTATGACGTTTTTGACATACTATGCGATGATTTTTTTGACATATTATACTATGACGTTTTCAACAAACTATACTGTGACATTTTCGACATACTATAATATAACGTTTTCGACATACTATAATATGACATTTTTTACATACTATGCTATGACATTTTCGACATACTATACAATGACGTTTTTGACATACTATACGATGATTTTTTTGACATATTATACTATGACGTTTTCGACAAACTATAATATAACGTTTTCGACATACTATAATATGAGTTTTTTGACATACTATACTATGATGTTTTCAACATACTATACTTTGACTTTTTCGACATACTATACTACGACGTTTTCGACATACTATACTATGACGTTTTCGCCATACTATACTATGACGTTTTTGACATACTATACGATGACTTTTTTGACATATTATACTATGATGCTTTCGACAGACTATACTATGACGTTTTCGACATACTATACCATAATGTTTGCGACATATTATGCTGACGTTTTCGACATACTATACTGTGACATTTCCACATACTATACTATGACGTTTTTGACATACTATGCGATGATTTTTTTGACATATTATACTATGACGTTTTCGACAAACTATACTGTGACATTTTCGACATACTATAATATAGCGTTTTCGACATACTATATTATGACTTTTTTTTACATACTATACTATGACGTTTTCGACATACTATACAATGACGTTTTTGACATACTATACGATGATTTTTTTGACATATTATACTATGACGTTTTCGACAAACTATACTATAACTTTTCAACATACTATACTATGACGTTTTCGACACACTATACTGTGACTTTTTTGACATACTATACAATGATTTTTTTGACATATTATACTGTGACGTTTTCGACAAACTATACTATGACGTTTTCGACCTACTATAATATGACGTTTTCGACATCCTATACTATGACGTTTTCGACACACTATACTGTGACTTTTTTGACATAATTTACTATGATTTTTTGGCATACTATACTATGACGTCCTCGACATACTATACTATGGCTTTTTTGACATACTATACTATGACTTTTTTGACATACTATACTATGACCTGTTTGACATACTATACTATGACGTGTTTGACATATTATACTATGACGTTTTGAACACACTATACTGTGACTTTTTTGACATAATATACTATGACTTTTTTGGCATACTATACTATGATGTTTTCAACATACCATACTATGACTGTTTTGACATACTATACTATCATGTTTTCGACATACTATACTTTGACTTTTTCGACATACTATACTATGATGTTTTCGACATACTATACTATGACATTTTAGACATACTATATTGTGACTTTTTTAAAGTACTATACTACTACTTTTTTAAACATACTACACTGTAACTTTTTTAACATGCTATACTATGACTTTTTTAAAATACTATACTGCTACTTTTTAATATACTACACTGTCACTTTTTTAACATGCTATACCATGACTTTTTAACATACTCCGCTAAGACTTTTTAATATTCTATACTATGACTTTTTAACATATTATGCTATGACTTTTTTGATATACAATACTATGATTTTTGTAAAATACCATATTATGACTTTTTAATGTTAAATAATTCAACAAACTATGCTATGACTTTTTTACAAAATATATCACTTTCTTAATATAAGTTATGATGGCTTTTTTAACATCTTATACTATGACTTTTGAAATTACTATACTATGAGTTTCTTTCAACTTACTATATATGACTTTTTTAACATACTATGATATGACGTTTTGACATAAGATAAGATAAGATAAGATGAACCTTTATTAATCCCTTGAGGGAAATTTCTGGTGTCATAGCAGCATCAACGACAGTACATACTGTACGACATACTGTACTATGGCTTTTTTAACATACTATGCTATGACTTTTTTAACATACTATACTATGATTTTTGTAAAACATCATACTATGACTTTTTAACATACTGTACTATGACTTTAACATGCTATATTATGACTTTTTAACATTATACACTATCACTTTTGTTAACATAATTTACAATGTTTTTTAACATAATATACTATGACTTTTTTAACCTACTATACTATGACCTTTTTTCAATATACTATACTATGACTGTGTCAACAAACTATACTATGAGTTTTTAAAATTATTACATTTTGACTTTTTAACAATCTATTGCATTTTTTTGAGATAATTTCACTTTTTAACATATTATGACTTCGTTAACATTCTATATTTTGTTGTCTAATATACTATATTATAACTTTTTTAAACATAACATACCAAAGTATGTTTTAATCAACATACTATGACGTTTTTATCATTCTACACTATGCCTTTTTTACCATACCATACTATGAGTTTTTTAACATACTATACTATGTGTTTTTAACCTACTGTACAATGACTTTTTTTCAACGGTCTACAGTATGACTTTTTTGATATACTATACTATGACTTTTTTTTTAACACATTATACTATGCCTTTTAACATACTATACTGACTTTTTTAACATACTATACTATGACTTTTTAATATACTATTATATGACTTATTTTTTTGACTTACTATATGATGACGCTTTTAAAGAAACTACTATGACTTTTTAACACATATGACACGTGTGACATTTTAATACCATATATTGTAACTTTCTTTTTTACCATACTATACTACGAATTTTTACATTTTTTGACATACTATACTTTGAGTTTATTTTTTAATAAACTGTATTATACTATGTCTTTTTTTATATATATACTATTACTTTTTTGAACAAACTATGACTTGTTTTTAAATCTACTATACTATGACTTTTTAACATGATGGAGCTTTTGCCCCTGCGACCCAACCCCTGATAAGCAGTTAAAGATGAGATGAGATGAGATGACATGAGAGATGAGACATACTCTGCTATGACTTTTTTTTATTGATTTGACATACTAATCTATGACTTTTTTATTTTTTAGACATATTATACTATGAATGTTTTGATATACTTTAAACACCTATTTTCAAGATACCAAACTATGACTTTTTACATTTTTTTAAACATACTATACTGACTTTTTTGCATTTTTTTTTTCAAAATGCTATTCCATGACTTTTTTCAACATGCTATACTAAAATGTTTTGTGTTTTTTTTTTGACATACTATACAATTACTTACTAGACGTATTATACTGTGACATTATTCATTTGTACTATGCTAGATTTTTTTCAATATACTATACTAAAACTTTCCAGTTTTTCAACATACTATACTATGACTTCTAATCAACATACTGTACTACTTTTTTAATTTTTTGGACATATACCATAACTTATTTTGATATACTATAGTTTAATGTTTTAGTTCGTTGACATATATCACTATACTATATACGTTATATATTTTTTCTAATATTTCAACATACTTAACTATGCCATTTTTTATTTTTTCAACATACTATACCGTGGATTTTTTTTCAACATACTATAATATGACTTTTTGCATTGATAAGACATACAAATCTAACCCTGTTTTTTAAATTGACATAACACGTTATGACTTTTTTGATATACTATACTTACTATTACTACATTACTCTTACTTTCTATTTTTGACAATCTATAGTATGTTTTTTGTTTTAATGATTACTTATTTAAAACTAACTGCTCATGAATCATAGAATAGAAAATGATTAGTTAATAATTACTTTTAAAATGAGTTATTTAGCTATAGAGAATGAAAAATAAAAAAAAAAAAAAAAAAACAAAATAACATTTCTTCAACCCTCTGAAACCGGCAATCCTGTCGGGTTTTTCTGTTTCTCTGAGGCTGTAGCAGGTTCAGTTTTGGAGCTAGAGTGAAGATACAGAAGGGAAGGAGGCTAAATAACACCCAAAAGTTGGGCTACATATTGGCAAGGAAAAAATGGCATGGTCATTTTCAAAGGGGTCCCTTGACCTTTGACCGGAGGATTTGTGAATAAAAGTGGGCTCCATTGGTACCCACTAGTCTACACTTTACAGATATGCACACTTTATAATGATCACATGCAGTTTTAGGTAAAAACCGCACAATTTAAAAAATGTAATCTTTTTTTATCAATTCTCTATCAATCCAAAAGTTACTGCAACAATTTATGATACATAAGTGAGCATGGGAATGACCATCATTTACTTCCATTATAATGTTGATAGCCAAATTACATTGTCACAATGAATGAATTAATTAATTAATTAACGTTCATTACAGATTTATGACAAGAATAACTTGACACAGTGCTGACCTGCACCTTAAATTAATTTTCAGATTTCCAGCTTTCAGATAATGTACACCGCTCCTAGTGTATGTGACATCTACTGCTGACCCGTTATCTCCCCCTAAAGACCCCTGTAGCCCCTAAAAAAGGCAAAAACTTATCTATTGCTGGTCTTAGAGGGACAATTCATTAACACAACTTGTGATTTTTAAGTTGTAGTGGGCTCAGTTTTAAAGCTTCATCAGTTCAAACACTACAGTCTGACTAGTCCCCACTAGTCTGACAAACAGTGGAGTAAGACCCAGGTTTTTAACCTCTGTGGAAGTGTCCGCCCCTTATTCTCCTAAGACAGTAGTTCATTAGTGGAGTTTCACCTGTGTGAGTGAGTCCCACTAGTGAACGACAGTCGTTAAGGATTCAATGGGGCTAACAACAACAGTCATTAGGCATGATGTGTGTTACCAGTGGACGACAGTCATTGTGTTCGTTAGGGACACTTGAGGTTAGTTTCGGACTGTCTTTGATATGGAGTTTTCTTGGTATTGCTGAAAGTGCAGCATTGTAGATGGGGGATAGGTGGTGTCTGAGACCCCCTCCTCTGTTTAAGGACAGTTTTTCCAATTTAACATAGATGGCTTCCTTTACTCCGCTTTCAAACCATCTGTCCTCTCTGTCCAAGATTTTAACATTACTGTCCTCAAAGGAGTGTGCCTTTTCCTTAAGGTGTAAATTGTCACGTCTGCCAGGAGATTAACCAAAAGGAAGACAGAAAAAGAGAGAGAGAGAGAGAGAGAGAGAGAGAGAGAGAGACCCCAAACGCAGACGATAACCACAAGGATGACAGATTAACAAAAAGCGAGCCTTTAATATTCAACTGAAAAAAACAATATCTTAATAATTAAAGTAATACAAAACAATTAGCTGATACTCAAAAGTAATACTAACTAAACAGAGTAACAACAAGAAAACTAAATAACTAAACACAAGGTAACAGCAAGAAACTACAAACTACAATTAACACTAAACCTAAAGTACACAAAGAGATAGTGAGGACATATAAGTGTTCAAACACAGACAAGTGAAACACAGGACCACCAGGAGTGAACAGGGGGACATCTAAACAGGAAGAAAACCTACCGGAAACCTACCGGAAAAGAAACTCAAAGCTACACAGAGGAGAAGGGAGTCTAACATGGAAACGAGGGAAAACACAAACAGGCACACGAAAGTCACGGAGCACGAGGAGATCATGGAGACTGAACAAATGAACCGACAAGAGCAGAGGGGAAAGGAGTGGCTTAAATACACACAGGGAAGACAACCAGGTGGAAACAATCAGGGGCGGAGCAAACAATCAGAAAAGGAGGGAAAACAGACAAAGACAGGAAGTAAAGCTTAAAACTACACAGAGACGCAAGACTTTCAAAATAAAACAGGAAACAACCAAAGACAAGACACCAGGACCAGGACAGTGAGTGAAACACAAACAATACACTAGAACAGAAACTCAGTATAACAAAACAGAACCAAATAATAAACTAATCAATAACTAACTAACATAAAAGTCCATAATCGTGACATAAATAGACAGTTGAATCTGGACCTGAGGAGGTGGCCCTTCTATGTTGGGCCATGCACTTGTTTAAGGTTTGTTTGGTTTCACCAATGTAGAGGTCCTTGCATTCCTCGCTGCAATGGACTGCAGTCCAACAGTAATGTTAAAATCTTGGACAGAGAGGACAGATGGTTTGAAAGAGGAGTAAAGGAAGCCATCTATGTTAAATTGGAAAAACTATCCTTAAACAGAGGAGGGGGTCTGAGACACCACCTATCCCCCATCTACAATGCTGCATTTTCAGCGATACCAAGAAAACTCAATATCAAAGACAGTCCGAAACTAACCTCAAGTGTCCCTAACGAACACAATGACTGTCGTCCACTGGTAGCGCACATCATGCCTAACGACTGTTGTCGTTAGCCCCATTGAATCCTTAACGACTGTCGTTCACTAGTTGGACTCACTCACACAGGTGAAACTCCACTAACAAAGTATTGTCTTAGGAGAATAAGGGGCGGACACTTCCACAGAGGTTAAAAACCTGGGTCTAACTCCACTGTTTGTCAGACTAGTGGGGACTAGTCAGACTGCAGCGTTCAAACTGATGAAGCCACTTGGATAAGGGGCGAAACGTCTTCAGAGACAAATCTAAGTCCAGTTGCCTTCGATTCAATTTTTTGCCAGAATGAATATGACCTGGATGAATGAGAACTCATACACTTAAGAATAAACACGCTTTATGAAAGCTCTTCAACTGTGTCTTTAAGAACACACACACATCAACATGTACAATCCTAATACAGTCAAGATAAAACTATACAAACCTCACTGTTTCCTTTATCAATCCTGTGTTCCTGCTGGAGGACACATCCGTTGAAGCATGTGCATACCGAAAACATAGAAAAGGTGTTTTTATATGAGTAAATCCTTTTATTACTTTTTTCAGCTGTACTTATGAGGGCGTTTCTGACTTTCCCTTTTTGAAAAATGCTTTTTTCTTGTGGGATACTGGAGGAGGAAGAGGTAGAGGAAAAGAAGAAAGACAGAGCTGCAGTCCACAGCAACAGAGAGGTGTTTCTTTGATGGCTGGCGGAGGCAGGAAATCATAAGATTTAATGTTCGATGTTAAACTGAGCAACTCTCGCAGGCACGCTTCAGACAGAACAGTGGGAGGTAGATGTACAACAATAGTGCACATTCTGGCAATGGTATTGTGATTTCGCGACAAAAATATAATATACTAGGTGCTGCTTCAAAAAAACATTCCCACGTATCAATGAGTAAATGTATACTGCACAACAATTTAACAATTTTAGGGATAAAACCATTTCCATGACAAAACACAGACATCTGGCACTTAGGAACTAAGTAGGACAAAGTGTTAGAGTGTTAGAATGAATATTTCAGGATGCTACACCAATCAATAGTTTTATATTTAGAGTGGATCAAATGATTATGTCTATTGTGAAAAGGGTCACAAATAGAGTTGAATTACCACCAAAATCTGGTTTTCCTCAGCTTTTTGGTGCTGAGTTTGCTTTAATTTTCAGTGAGGCTGACAGTCGCACAGTTTAATTTCTTCTGTAACACCCCACACATGCACATACGCATGTCCCGCACTGTGACAGTTTCAGCGTCATTCAGTGTTAAACACAAGGCGAGATATTCAGCTCAAGGAATATAGATGTAAGGTTCACAAGTCTGCCCACGTAAACACGCTTCAGTATAAAATTTCACACAATTATGCTAAAGACAGGGCAGCAAACAGACAGGTTTGTGCACGTTTCAGCCTCAGATTCTGAGATCACAAACTCATGCTGGCAGTCACCAACATCTTGACAGTTCCATGATGTTATACAGTATGAATGAGCATCGCATTGAGCAGTGGTTCTCAACATTTTCGAGTTATGACCCCAGTAATCAGGTTGTCAAGTCATGTCATTTTTATTTGTGTAGCCCAAAATTACAAATCACAAATTTGCCTCAAGGGGCTTTACAATCTGTACAGGATATGACACCCTCTGTCCTTTACAGAAAGTCCCTCTCATCGGATAAGGAAAAACTCCCCTGAAAAAAAAACTTTTAACAGGGAAAAAAAGAAAAAAAATGGAAGAAACCTCAGGAAGAACAACAGAGGAGGGATCCCCCTTCAAGGATGGACAGATGTGCAATGGATGTTGTGTGTACAGAGTAATAACATAATGAAAATAAAACATAGATGCATACGACAAAAATTAATACATATAATTTGAACATATAAGAGATGGTGTTAAGCAGCTTCCCGGCCTTGCCATACAGATGGAGCCAGAGCAACACAGCCTGGAACCTTGAGAAAGGACCAGATTTTTGGTTTTAATTCACAGTTGCTTGCTAATGTAAATGTATGTTACTCATGCCAAAAGCGGCCTTGGACTGAAGTCATTTGTTATGAAGCCGGAAAGGCTGAGAGAGGTCACAGAACGGGTGATGATCCAGAACAGAGTAGCCTGAGTAAAAGTGGCAGGGGGTGATATTGAGAGGCAGTGGCTTAAAATCAATAATATATAATATTCTCATCAGCAGACCACTAGGCTTAAATTATACATTGTGACTGAGACCAACCCACCAGCTACTGTTACTAATTGAAAGTTAGGGCAAAAGGATGTGTTTTGAGTCTGTATTTAAAGACCTCCACAGAATCAGACTGTCTGATATCTATAGGGAGGTTATTCCAGAGGAAAGGGGTTTGATTAGAAAAGGCCTGCTGACTTATAGATAGGAATGCTGTATTCTGAGAGTGGAGAGTCCTGATTGGAGTATAAGGTTTAAGTAGCTCAGACAAATAGGAAAGAGCATGTCCATTTACAATTTTTCATCAGAAGCAAGCAATCTGATCTGACATGGATCGGGAGCCAATGTAATGGAGCTAAAACTGGTGCAATATGGTCAGATTTTCTAGTTTTAGTTAAGATTCTTGCTGCAGTGTTCTGAACCACCTGAAGGCTTCTGGTACTAGAAAACTGCAGATCTGCTGGCAAAACATTACAGTAATCCAGTCTGGATTAGAGGGAGCGCAGGTGAAAGGAAGCGATCTTTGTGATGTCTTTAATGTGCTGATCAAAAGAAAGAGCTGAATCAAACTTAACTGTCAAACTCTGCGATATCACACAGTTATCCAAAGATATAGTTACTTGCTCAAACTGATGTTTGTGTGCAGAGAAAGACAACTGCAAATGGCACCATTGCCATGTATAGTTCAGACATTTGAGCATCATTTTCCTGCAAGAATCTCTATCCAACAACTAGTTTTAACCAGTTTCTGAGACAATTTTTTTCTTCTTTTCTGAGCACAAAGGGATACATTCAATCACAATTAATCGCAAATTAATGACACATTTTTTTTATCTGTTCAAAATGTACCTTAAAGGGAGATTTGTAGTTAAGTTAAGTGTAGTATTTAATACTGTTATTAACATATGCTTGCTTCATGCAAATGTATGTGCTGTATGCTATACATGTATTGCTGGAAATCTATTAACAGAAAAGAATGATAAATATTGACCAGAACCTTCAGGTACTGTATTTAGCAGAAAAAATATGCTAAAATCATAACACAGCAAACTCAAACCCAACAGGCAATAACAGCTGTCAGTGTGTTGACTTGTCCAAAACTGCCCGGGATTAGCATAAAGTGAATATAACTGTACAGTGGAGACTCAGGGGTACCCCGAGAACCAATGTCATTTACGTATCTTGAGTTCAGAGGTCAAGGGATCCCACTGAAAATGGCCATGCCAGTTTTTCCTCGCCAAAATGTAGCATAAGTTTGGAGTGTTTTGCCTCCTTCCCAACAAGCTAGTACAGCATGGTTGTTACCAATGGATTCATTTGGTTTTCTAGTTTCATGATAGCATTATCTTCTAGCTTTAAAACTGAGTCCACTTTAACCTGAAAATCTCAAGTTGCATTAATGTGTTAAAGAAATTATTGGCATTGAAACAATACATTTTTAATACATTATTATCAAGTTAACTTTGACAGTCCTATCCAACATTCTGATACTTAACTCTAAAATGAAAAAAAAAAAAAACTGAAACAAGGGAAGGCGTACTGTGACTCAAAGACTGAAGATTGAAACTGACTCAGTTGAAACTGCAAGAGCTGTTATGATCGGTTTTGCGGGTGCTTCTCTAAAGTAGCTTCGTCTAACAGCCTGCCAGCCTGTCAACTCTGTTTACTGCTCTAGTTGTGGTTTTAGTATTTTAGTTTTAGTTTAGTTTTTCTTGGGTCATTGAATATTCTGAACCCCTGATTTGAACCCTTTTGGCCTGCGAGTGCTTGCCTTGGGATCAAACACTAGTTTGTGCTTGTGTCCATAGGGTCCCACAGGCAGACCCTCATACCATCCCTCCATCTCAGGTCACTAGTTTTCTCTGCCTATCTCTGTGACTGTCATTCCTCTTTCTGTGTATACGACAACATCAAGATAATGGTGGGATGGATCAGTTTGGTTAAGAGCATAGTTGTTTTCCCGTAACTCAGCAGTGCAGTTCTTAACCCATAAGGATCTTTCTGGGTCAGCAGGGAAATGTTGATTCTCCAAGAGTGTATTCCTGCTGTACATGTACAGTACATAGTGACAAGATGTTTGTATCACATGTGCATTTGCGTGTGAAAACTCCTGTGTGTAGTGCTTTTTTACAGTTCAGCACTATTGCCAGACAGGCCCATGAAACTAACAAGAGGCCACATGCCTCTCAATAATTCATGTTTTGCGTTTTGAGACCCTGCGGTACCAAGCCAACCAAGTCCTTCTCTCACAATTCATCCTATCACTGAGTAGATTCAAACTAAGGACTAAGTGAATTTTATAACGACATACTTACTGTACTTACTTGTCTATCATTTTTAGTGATAATGATGACACTATCGCTGAGGTGTGGGAACGGGGCAACATCACTGAAAAAGATGTCTGAAGATGCAAGAAACATGAGTAGTCAGGCAGTCATGCAGGTTTGAAACAAACTTGGTAGCCATTTTGGAAGAGGACACAAAAGTGCAAAATCTGACCTCCAGGTTCATAGCTGCGCTTACACCAATTTTTCTTGAGCAATGAAAGATTATGTAAGAAATTTGGGGAATGTGCTCCTTCTGTTTAACCTCCTAAAGTGGTAGATAATGGAGTGCAACAGAAATTAGCCTGCACATGCATCAAATCAATCATCTTCATTGTCAAATTAAGTCAGATAATACAGTACTTAAAAACAATAATGGTAATCGAGTGACACTAGTTGAACACAAAGGCATGAAGAACAAGTCACTTTAGGAGACACACTCAAAGAGAGGGGATCAGATATTGCTGGTAGCATGCAGGACAAACTCGTCCCCTCCTAGTTATAGGAGCACTGATCGTCTTTTGAATGTGCTCACCTGTGAATAGTCGACTCTGAACAACACAAGTGAACCTGTGGCTCCTCTCAGAGCTCATAAGGATAAAGGAGCTCATGAAACACTTTATAACAACCTCACTCTTGAATTTCAAAGCTTTTATGTGTCTTTAAAAAGGCGGTTGCTAACAAGTGGCTAAATGAGACTACTAAATGTCATCATGCCGACTCGTCTGCTTTTACAGCCTGTGGTTTAGTTGATTTATAGCCTAACGTTAGCTTTTTATTTATGATGATTGCATTTACATTTCAAAAATCATAAAAGTGGTTCATTTGTGAAGATTATCTTACTGAACAAAACATGTAAGTATCATAAACGTGCAACAGAGCTTATTGCACATTCCTTATTATCACTGGATAACCAGAATTATCCTAATAATAGTTTAAGCACATGATGGTGTCATCTCCACTCAGGACAGACAGACAAGGTTTTACATTGCATACTTCCTGGAGGCTCATTTTGGATCTCAAGCGGTTACTGGAAGTGGTTCAGCCAGGTGATTGGTTCACCACCACAAAGGACATGCACTTTCAAGTCTAGGTGGCTCTGAAACACAGGAAAAACACTGTGTCTCACCTTCAAGAATAGTCTACGACTACAAAAAGGTAGTTTGGCTATTCCCTGGCCAAATGCTGCATGACTGTGGCATGAGGGTCTTCTTTTATCTCCACAACCTCATCGTCAAGGCTAAGTCCAGAGAATGGACTATGTTCTACACAGCTCAAGTGATCTCCACCGAACCAACTTGGGGTTCGCGATGAACTGAAAGAATTGTGACACTCTGCCACACCAACAGGTGGAGTTTCTGGTGGTTGTGCTTGACGCATGCAGGCATCTGTGTCTGTGTTCCACTCTGTTGAAACTCAGACGAATGGCCAAGCAGCAGGCAGCTGGCAAACTGCGGCAAGGTGTGACGTGACGGCATTGTCCATCAGGGCTCATGGCAGCTGCTCACACGGTGTTGATGGGAATGCCGCTGGGATGAGTGACCTCCCACACCACAGTTGCGTCCCTGACGGAGTGTAGTAAACATTTAGTTTGAGATCAATATACTTAGTCACCCATGCTTCTCATTTATTAAAGTGCTCTGCATATCACTGAAAAGGTAATTTCAGGGAAGTCACAAGGTCTACATTATGATCTGACACACTATGACAACAGGAATAACACATTTATCCTGCCCATAGTCCTCAATGATGACTCAGTGTGGTGCCACAAACTGAGAGCGCTGTGACTTCCTAATGGATCTTTAATGACCCACCCATCAGAAATCTTGTTAAAGACCCTTCGCTAAGAGCTCATCAGAGAACAGGAGTGGGCGGCAAGAGATAGGTTTTTATAACATAGTGATCTCTCTTTGAGTATCAAGCCTTTCTTATACATTTCAGAAGTGTTGCAGTCACAGTCTACCAGTGGAGCTATGAAATGAAATGCAGCGTTCACGAGCGTCCCCGCTACACAGTTTTAGCTTCAATCATCTCCTCCACTGAGATTTGCCAGGCACACTTACACAGAGCAAGGTCTGATTTCCCGAAAGCATTCATCACAACCTCTTAACAGAACAAAGATTGTTAATGCTACATATTTGAATTTAATTCCCAGTGTGGCAGACAGTGTAATAGTTGATAAACTGTAAAGATATGAATCCATTTGTAAATATTTGAAGATCCAGAGACAGAAATTCATGGTAAATCAAATGCAGGGCTTTAAAGAATCAGAGCACTAGATATTTCAGTGTGGATACAATAATACCACAAGTGCAAGTGTGTGTGTGTGTGTGTGTGTGTGTGTGTGTGTGTGTGTGTGTGTGTGTGTGTGCGCCTGTGAGAGCAAATTAGAGAAAAATATTCCATGTTAAGGCGGGCTGGGTGAATCATTATTCTTTGATAACTGCCACAGTTATACCCCCAGGATACTGCAGACGCTTCAGATACTGGTCTGTTCCAGGGTGGGTGAGAAACACTACAGTCCCAGTGAGTCAGATCTGAAAGTCTCTGCATCTTTGTGACAGCTTAACTTGAAGATTTTTGTGTTGTGTTAGGTGTGTGTGTGTGTGTGTGTGTGTGTGTGTGTGTGTGTGTGTGTGTGTGTGTGTGTGTGTGTGTGTGTGTGTGTGTGGGATGCCGTAAGTCGGGGGGGTAAAATAAGGAAGAAAGAGTCTGATTGAGTCATACCTTTAACTCTCAGTCCAAAACATTTTTGTGACAATTTCAGCGGCAGAGGAGCAGGACGAGGTTGTACATCTGTGTGTGTAGGTGTGTGTGTGTGTGCAGATGGTGCATGAGTGCATGTATCAAGGTACGCGGCATCCACGAGTGCAGCCAGTGAGTCGCACTGAGTCAGATCTCTGTCTCTCTATCAGAATATTTTTGTGACAGCTTCAGTAGAAAAGAGGCAGAGAGGCAGAGTGGAAATGACAGACTTGGTTTTACTTAATGCCAGCTCCTGCCCCTCCGGTTTGTGCGTGCGTGTGTGTCTGCATTTAGGCTGTGTGTATTTGCTTGTGCAATCTTGTGATGCCTTCTTTTATTTACTGAAAGGTCCTTCAGACAACAAACAAAATGTTCGGCAAACAAAATGTCAGTTCAGCTCTAAATGTGTCACTGCGGGCAACAGAGCTGATGTTGCATGACTGACAAGGAAATGATGACTTTCACTATTAATAACTTCACTTCTACTGCATCAGCCCTTCAGACCAATATGCACTGCAACATGTAGGGAAGAGCTGGGAACAACCAAACACATGTTTTTGGCTAAATCGTTTTAAAAAGTAATTGAGCTAGATGAATTATATTTTTATTAGGGTTGTCAGTTGATTAAATATTTAATCATGTTATTGTCCACAGTTAATCAAGATTAATTGCATGTATTTTATATGTTAAAAATGTACCTTAAAGGGAGATTTCTCAAGTATTAATACTTTTATCAACATGGGAGTGGGCAAATATGCATGCTTTATGCAAATGTATGTATACATTTATTATTGGAAAACAATAACAAATATTGTCAAGAAACCTAGCATAAATAATATGCTCAAATCATAACATGGTAAACTCAAGCCCAACAGGCAGTGTGTCAGTGTGACTTGACTACGACTTGCCCCAAACTGTCATAAAGTGGGCACGTCTGTAAAGGGGGAACTCGTGGGTACCCAGAGGACACATTTTCATTGACATATGTTGAGGTCAGAGGTCAAGGGACCCCTGTAAAAACAATCACAGCAGCTTTTCCTCGCCAGCATTTATTGTAAGTTTGAAGCATTATTTAGCCTCGTTCACAGCAAGCCAGTATGACATGGTTGGAACCAATGGTTTCCTGAGGTTTTCTAGTTTCATATGATATCACATGGCCCTCTACAACCTCCAAAATATCAACTGTGTAATGCATTAAAGAAATTAGTGCCGTTACAACAAATTTGCGCTAACATGTTATAATGGAATTCGACAGCCCTAGTTGTTACACAAGCAACATACACACAACATAGCTGGGTTTAAAACTGCTATGTTCGTACAGTGAAAACGGCACTGAACGTTGTGAACACAAGCAAACAGCTGATTGTAATGCAAAGCACAGGACACAAACAGCATTTCCTGGATGAAAGCCTGGTGTTATTGGACCCATCCACCTCCCCTACCGCCCGCCCTGTGTGTCTCTTCCGCTGTCTAAACTCCATCATCACAGCACTTTCCTTGAGTGTTTAATATTGACGCAGATGGGTTTACGTTGTAGTTAATGGAAAGCCCAGTGCGTCTCATACCGACGGAAAATGGTGCCTTGTGCATCGATGATCAAACGCAGATGGTTGTGACAAAGCGACACTATTTGATGCCCTGGGAATGACATCGGCCAGGGAATTATTGTAAGTAGATATGATTACCTTCCTAAGGGCCAAATACAAGCTTGTGTATGTGTGATTGTCTTCACTTCCCTTTTCTATCTGTCCCTCTTGCCTTTAAGCATGAACTGGTGGACTAATGAAGCCAACAACATGTCCTCTTCTCTCTTTATCCATTTCTCTCAGTGTGCCTCACACCCCTCCCCCCTCCCGTGGCCCCAGCATGTGCTGGGCAGCGGGCCCGGCAGGATCTTCCTTGCTTTTCCGTATCATTGATAATCGACCGGCTCGGGGAATGGAGGAGTGGAATGGCAGAGCGAATTTTACCCTGCCACTGCAGCTGCTCCTGGCTGCCACGGCAACTGGGGCAGAAAATCAGACTTATTGCTTTGTCATAATCAGCAACGGATCGCAGTTTCTGATCTCCCCGACCCCGTGTATCGCTGCCTGCTTTTTTTTTTTTATCTGTCGTTTGTTGTCTGTTCTGATTTTCATTTGACTTTATCTTTCTCAGGTGTGATTTTACTCGGTGTGTGTTCCTCCTCTCTCGCTTTCTTGCCTTTTAGGCGTCTGAGCCATGCTGTTTGTGTGTATACCTGTATGTGTGTGTGCATGTGGAAACATACATGCACCACCTCTTACAGAGAGCTCTTCACCCTGAACCTTCCATTAGCACTACAGAACTTTGTAAGTGCTTCCTCCTGGGAGTCTAACAACAGAGCAGTGCAGAGCAACATGTTTCAGAGCATGTTTTCATACTCGTTCACATATCCGTTCTACCCTGCTCTGTCTCTACCGTCTGGCAAGACAATGTGAACTAGAGACAAACGAGGGATTTCTGTTCTGTCCTCCAAATTTTTGTCTTGTGGGTTATATTTGTAGACTGTTTTAAAAGTCTGAGATCAGAGAAGTCCCCGTTTACCTGCACTGAAACACACAACCTGCACACAAGCATACAGATTAAAGTTTTGTAATAAGGTTAATTAATGATTAATAAAATGAATAAGGAACTACATACTAGTGAGCCATTAATTAATGAGTATATACCAATATAACTTATTGAGTAGGTAATGATTATTTAATGATTACTTCATTAAAAAATGAATGAGGCTCTAACTGCTAGGGAACCATTAGTTGATGAGTAAATCCCAATCAAATGTATAGAGTATACAATGATTACTTTATTATTACTTAATCAAAAATGAATGAGGAACTACATGCTAGTGAACCATTAGTTAATGGTTAACTCCCAATCAAACTTATAGAGTTGATAATGATTATTTAATGATTACTTAATTATTACTTAATTAAAAATGAATGAGGATCTAACTGCAAGTGAACCATTAGTTAATAATTCCAGCTCAAATTTTATAGAGTAGCTACTGATTATAAAATAAGTGAGGAGCGAATCAGGACAGACTTCATAATTGATGACTATCGTTCATGATTACTTCTCTAATAATTCTCAGCGAAGGACTCTGGTAGATAGATGAGTTACTAGAAGAGACTGGCAGATCCTGTATGAATGAATCTGTTTTGGACCTAATCAGTTCTCTTTGAAACTGCTAACTCATTCTTAATTAGGCTGTGGTCCTCTTTCTCTCTGTAGTCTGTATCCCTCCCTTTCTCTTTCTCGTCTCTGTCCAAGACGACCAGACTGGGAGGAAGATTTAGCTTCATTCTCCTGTTAGCTCTTCCTTTCTAGACACGCTGGTCACTCAGCCATACTGGATCAGTGCTGGTGGGCAAGTCTTCGCACCAGCATTTCATTGTCACCCTCTGTTCAAGTGTTTTGCTTGGATGTGTGTGTGTGTGTGTGTGTGTGTGTGTTTGTGTGTGTGTGTGTGTGTGTGTGTGTGTGTGAAGTAAATGATGTTGTGGAAACACTCGAGGTGCAGAAGAATAAGAAACCTCCCAACTGTTATATAAAATATGAATAAATAAGAATAAAAATAAGGGGCAGGAGGAAGAGGAGGGTAGAGAAGGATAAAAATGTGACATAACATCAGAATGACAAATGAGAGTAGCTGAAGTCCCAGGTATTAGCTCAGCTGCAGTAGGGATTCGTAGTCTGAATCATGTCAGCTGTCTTTAAATCTTGGGTGAAATTTGGCGGCTTATATGCTTAAACGGCAACGCATAGATGCAGTCTCCTGAGTTATCAGGCTAATGCACCATAACACTATCTTACCAGTGTGTCTATTTCAGTGTGCTTGGTGAGTAAAGGCACATACATATACTGTATCTCTTTCTATTTAATCTGCACTTTAAAATTACTACATTCATTCTCCAGTACCTGACCTGAACCTTACCATAAAGGGCTAGTCAAGCTATCTAGCATGTCACTTCCATAAAGGACAAAGGATAGAGGACTTGTAAATGAAACTGGAAAAAAAAACTATCTCAGCAGTCTGAGATATCCTGTGTTGTATTTCCTATTAGGAGAAAACCTGGATCCTATTGCCACAATGCTGCACTTTTCATCAGACCTGCCCTGTCTGATAAATATAAATGACATGTTATAAACGTGTACCTAGACTGAGATATTATTAGATCATTTTCTTTAGACATTCATTATCCATATCCACTTTTGTGTAGAAGCCCTGTAGTGTAGAAGTAATATTCTTTATGATGACCTAAGTTACTTTGCTATGTAAAAATTAGTGGAGTCAGCCTTTAATTAACAGTCAAAATGGCCTCTTTTCTGTTGGTATGAAGGGCTTAAACTGAAAGTGGTTCTGACAAAGATAGATCTACAGGGACACACATGTGTACACAGCCTGTAGCAAATGCTCCGATTTCGACCGTAGATTACCTTTCTGTTTGGATTGAAAAGGTCAGTGAACACACACTGGAGCGTGACTGTTAGATGGTAGTGGGAATAAAAGCAGTTAGATAAAGAGCACAGAGACATTTTAGTTTTCCTGTGTGTGTGTGTGTGTGTGTGTGTGTGTGTGTGTGTGTGTGTGTGTGTGTGTGTGTGTGTGTGTGTGTCTGGGCAGTATGTGTCTTTATGTTGTTGCATTAAGTATTGGTTATCATACATCCATATTCTTCAACAAAAACATGGGCTGTCCTTGACCTAAGACATTTTTAGTTGACTAACACTTGACTAATCAATTAGTTGATTTAAAAGAGACCTATTATGATTTTGTGCTTTTTCACTTTCCATTAGTGTATTATATTGTTTTTTGCGCATGTTATGAAGCAAAAGTTACAAAATCCAGTCCACGTCAAAGGGAGTTACTTTCCCCAAACGAACACTGCTCCTGAAATGCTTCAAACACTTCGCTTGACGTCCGTCCTTTCTCCTTAAGTAACACTTTTTCTCGAGGCTAGTTTGGCACACCCTCTAACAAAGAGCGGAGCTGGAGCAGAGCCTGAGGAATCTGGTTTGGTTGAACAGTGGCCAGCAGACAGGAGGTGAAAACAGGTGTTGCTGCACAGCCAGTATGAGAAAAGTAAAGCGTTTTTGAACATTAAAGCATGTAAACATGTTCTAATACAAACCCAAAAAACAAGTATGCAACTGAAAATAATCATAATAAGTCCTCTTTGAATGACAGATAAAACCAAGTATCTCCATAGAGAATCACACAAAAGCACCACTTTAAGTCTTGTGTTTAACAGAGATGTGCTCATAAGTTTCAAGGAAATGAGTCATTCAGCATGAAAAAAGCATAAACATGACTAATCGTCTAAAGAAATCCAACTGACTAAGAGTGTGCAGCACTAAACGTATTCAGTGCATTGCACTAAGGGACAAAGTGGATCCCATGGTGATCTCTGCTACACTCAGTTCCTCTTTTTCCTCCTCAAAGAGAAAGAATAGGGATATAAAATGTAGATAAAACTGTGTACAAACACATAAGAAACAAAGAAAGAAAGACTTGTGTCTTCTCTTCTAAAATCCTCAGCAGTTTTGGCAAGTCTGTCCAAAAGATGAGGCTTTTCACATCTCTTTTATAATTAAAGCACAGATTGCTCCCCCGACCCCCCTCAGCTCTGATGACCTTAATGTGAACTCATTTTCTTAATTAGCATAGATTGGAAGTGGAATGAGACTAATTACTGAAGTAGTCTGCAATTTAAGGACCATCCAGAATCTACATTTACCTCCAGCGTCGGATAACAAGACTGAAGCACTCGCTGTCAGTTTGTGTGCACTGATACAGAAGCAGCAGATTTGGTTTGGGCGTTAGATAAGCAGGGAGGCTGTGCCTTCTTAATACATGTGTGTTTGACTCTGCATGTGTGTGTGAGACAGATAGGCTGGGTAATAGCAGCGCTGCGATCAGACAGCATTTAATGAGATACAAAGTCAATAAAAGCAGCCATGTGCCATGTGACCTGCATGTGTGCAGCAAAGAAGCATGTGTCCATGTCGATGATGAACGAACAATCAAGTCCCATGCATTTGTTTGTGTGTTTGTGCGTGGGTGCACAATGATTCACCTTGCAGTTCTTCTTCCAGCTGCTGTTAGCTCAAAATTAATTACGACAGAGAAAGAGAGAGAGAGAGAGAGAGAGAGAAAGAGAGGCCATCTCCTTCACTGTTCTTTACGAGTCGACGTATTGCTTATTTGATTGCCGGAATAAATGACACAAAGCAAATGAATCCGAGCTCTCTGCTGTCTGTCAGATGCTCTGGCTGTCGGACCTCTGCGCCTCCATAAATCCACTCCCATTCTTCACACCCTATCAGTTCTCTGCTAGATGTCTTTTACACAGTGACACAATGATGCATTTTATATCACACGCAAGGAAAATAACACAGCTAAACCTATTGTGAAGCCTGATTATATTCATGTCGGTCGTATTTTCTCTCTGTTCCATCACAATTAAAGTGGCATAGGCCAGATTGGAGCAACTGTGATTAAAAAGGTTGTTTTTATAAAACAGTCACTATATCCTGACAGTACTGTATGAAACAGGTAATCTGAAAAAAAAAAAAAAAAAAAATTTTGCCCCGGTGTCCTAATGGCATCTGCAAGATTTCACAGACCAGAGGAAAACAACCAATCAGAGCCGAGCTGGAGCCTTGCCATCTCTGAGCAGCTGACAGACACTCGCAAACTCTGATGAAATGGTCAAACTAGGCAGCGCTGATTAAATATGGATCAATACTCTGTTACTGTAATGCCTGTAAAGCCTCAAATGTTTCCTCTGATCTCGATTTACTGTTTAGCTGTAAAATGAGAAAGTTTGTGACCAGGCAGCTATGTTGTTATCAGCTGAGGAAATACCAAGCACCGCCCACCAAGCGGAGCAAACTTTTTCTTTTTCTTTTCACTCGGAGTTTGCAAGTGGTTGACCTCATTGAATGAAAATTAATGGGAGCACTCTCTCGCTGAAATCACCAAACTCTCCATCACAGGCTAGATTTTTTTTAAAGCCTGAAAACAGAGCCATGAAGAGGTGCAGATATCTAGTTTTCTCCCAGACAACTTGAATTACAATATGCTGAAAAATTATCATGGAGTTTTTGCCCAGTGATGCCAACAATATTCTACCTACCCCCACTTTTACTCATAACACAAGTGGACTAAACTGGAGGGGATGCATATTTCATAATTTCCAAACAGTGTATGGAAACTCGCCAGATCGATAACAGGATCACCTCATCCGCTCGGCTCCTACAGCAGGTAATTAGATAGATAGTGTTACAGCCAGTGCTCATCCTCGCCACTTCGCCTTTTATCAGAGAAAGGGGATAGCTTTTGAATAACAACATACTGTACATAAAATAAAAGCACAACCAGCTCCAGTGTTGTGGGCTCCCTTGTACTGGAATCAGGCTCTAATAAGGGTCTATGATGCTCATATACAGTAAGGGCTCTAATCAGATTTGGTTTCAGGATGTGATGTGGCAGAGTGTATTGTTCCAGTCTTCTGGGATCCTTTTTTCACTCCATTGCACAATGTCCTTATACCATTAGCATAGATTCAGTTTCACTTGAAATATCCTTTGTGCTTATAGCCTCTCCCATGGTCTCCTGTGAAAATAAAGAGATTATGGCGTGCCATGTATGGTATGCCGTGGCATGGCATGGCATGACTTGATAAGTGTGTAGCTGAATGAATGAAGCATCAAATTGCACTCTGATGATTTACGATAATGTGCAGACTCACTGCCTATAAAACAGTGTGATGGGCTTCTGAGAGGAAACTTACAGGTCACTGCTTCCTGAAAGATGATCTTCAGCCGTTCATCATAAACTAAAGTGCTTCACGATGAGCGTTGCTTTTAAAGTGGTAAACCCTGTAGTTCAGCGCAATCCTTATGTGAACTTCTGTGCAGTACCACGAGTTGGACCCTTGATTTCAGTCATGTTCCTGATTGATTTTAGTCATGTTAAGCTGTGCAGTTTTGAGTTTAGTCAAAAAAAAAAAAAAAAAACATCATGATTAAAATAAGTGAATATTGACTTTCAGTTTTACATGAGGCATGAACAGCAGAAGAACTGTCATGGCCATTTTTAAAGGGGTCCCTTGACCTCTGACCTCCAGATATGTGGGTGAAAATGGGTTTTATGGGTCTCCCCTTTACAGACATGTCCACTTTATGATAATCACATACAGTCTGGGGCAAGTCATAGTCAAGTCAGCACTGACAGACACACTGACAGCTGTTGTTGCCTGTTGGGTTGCAGTTTGCCATGTTGTGATTTGAGCATATTCTTATGCTAAATGCAGTATCTCTGAGGGTTTCTGGGCAATATTTGTCATTGTTTTGGGTTGTTATAATACACACATTTGCATAAAGCAAACACATTTGCCCACTCCCATGTTGATAAGAGTATTAAATACTTGAGAAATCTCTGTTTAAGGTACATTTGGAACAGATCTAAAAATGTGCAATTAATCATGATTAACTATTGAAAATCATGTAATTAAGTGATTAAATATGTAATCGATTGATGACCCTAATAAAAACAAAACTCAGTTTCAGAATTCAAAAGCAAAATGTGATTATCTGTTCCCAGCTCCTCCCCGCATGTTGCAGTACATATTGAATAAAGCAGCATATTTGTCCTCTCCCATGTTGATAAGAGTGTGAAATATTTGACAAATCTGCCTTTAAGGTTAAATTTGAACAGATAAAAATGTGGAATTCATTTGCGGTTAATCGCGATTAATATTTTTAATCGACCGACAGCACAGATGTATTTATTTATTTATTTATTTACCTCTGGATGGGGACCAGATCTGTCCTCCCCAGTCCGCTTCCTCCCTCCATCCTCTGACGGGCCAGCCCTCCTCCGTCCCGCCCTCAGCCCGGCTCCGCTCCGCCAGCATCCATCTCTGCGCCGGGACACACAAACACACAATAAGAAGCTGCAAGGAAGCAGAACAGGCGACATAACACAAGGAAGAGGGTGTGTGGGGGGATCACACGAGCTGCTGCTGCTGCTGCTGCTGCCCCACATTGTGTGAAGGCGGTCCGTGTTATACAAAGCCACCAACAAGCGGCTGTCCTTCATTATTTAAAACCGGCCAGCGCAGCGGTGACACTCCGGAGGTCCCACTCGGCTATTGAAGTGATGCGCACTGCAGGACTGAGTGTGAACCCTACAATGATTTGATCCTCGCTTTGGATACATCCAGTCGGTGTTGTAGATGGTAAGAGGGAGCATGAAGTTTGCGGTTGCGGTGTTGTGGTTCTCCCTTGCGCTCGGAAAGGCTACTATGCAAGGTAAGAACGAGGAAACGTGTCGGTCTTTAAACTGTTGAGGGTGCGCAGCTGCAACTTAGCATCTCATCTGTCCAAACAAATAGTAAATTCATGTAGAAACATTTTAATTCTGGTGAGGATTTGGGATTGCGTGATCAATACACAGCATCCCGCCATATTACAGACTCATTAACCTGACAGAGTAATGCGCTCCGGACTGCTCAGTGCCTCTTTATGGGGACATAGTTTTACAAAGAAGCGGGCGTACTGTATAATTTAGAGGTGATTGCACTTTTAATGGTGCCCGAGGCAGCAGGACAAAATGATGGGTCAGGTGAGAGGAGCACATTCATGATTTATTAAAGAATGGGAGCGCAGCGGCCCCCTGGGGATGTATGACTGAGCCCGGCTCTATATAACGCTGCAAGACAACAATGTGGGACAATAAAAAACATTGGCATTAATGGGAAAAGAATTCCCTTACATAATAAAGCTGTGACTCAGATATGGTGTTATGAAAACTAAAGAATGCAATATTGTGGTTGAATTACAGAAAAGCAATGTTCCCTCTCTTTTTCTTACTGTTCAGCTTACTGTAAAGCCTTTACACCACTCTAATCTCCAGATGGGGCGGCTCTTGGCAGCACATGCTGCACATTTCTCTCGCTGTATATTTATGCTGCATATATGCATTGTGTGTGTGTGTGTGTGTGTGTGTGTGTGTGTGTGTGTGTGTGTGTGTTAGTGCCAGGAAGCAGGAGAGACAAATGATGCCAAGGTGGTGAAAATGATTAATCCATCACCTTCAGCGACCAATTAGCTGTCCCAGTCCACACTTAACTTAATGAGGAATCACATTTTAAACTGACACTGCACTTCCTGCACAAGAATTATGTCACCTAGCAGGTTGGCATGCCATGTCATGCTTGGATTTTAAAGATTCAGTTCACCCAAATTTCAAAGAAAAAGAAAAATCTCACTTCCACTTCCTGTCTGTCCAGCTTTTCAAATATTTGTCTCCAACATACATGATGTAACCACAGTATGTTTTCTCCAAATGATGTCCAAGGATGTGTCCAAAGTTCCATACTACCATGTCATTTAGTACGTTAAAACACTATGGGACATTCTTAGTATGCCTAAAGCCTTCAAATAGTATGTGCATATTTTTAAAATACTACACTATGCAATGTTGGACACTACAATGGCATATCCCATAATGCAGTGTGGTAGCGATGACAATGTTCATAACAGACACTGATGGATAGCTCTGTAACATCAATAACACTTATATTTAAGTGTAAGTATAAGATTTCACTTTGCTAGGTGTAATGTGTATTTTAAATTAAAGCAAAGTGCCATTTTTGTCACACGAGGTTGGCACAGGTTACCGTGGTTACACGTCTCCAACCAGCAAGGAGGCTCTTAGGATGTGAGGTGGTAATTACAGGTCAGTGTGTCCAAAAAGAAATACATAAATTTACTACTGTTTATTCACACGAAAGTATGTTGAACAATAGTGCGCACTGAGTATGTAGTGTAGAGTATGCAATTTTGGACGCAACCCATGTTTTTCCACAAATGACGTCCTGGAATATATCAGATACTTCACTGACAACCGTTTCTATAGGAACTATTTCTTTGAACTACAGTGACAACAGCTGTGTCCAGTAATTGCTCCAAAGTGGCGAGGGCTGGAGACTCTGGACATGTTGACAATGGATGTGAGGCAACCAGAATAAGGGAGAAGAAGACTTTCTTTCAGATGGGTTTCCCCTTTAACCTCATCAAGTGATGTCTGTATTAATACACAAACAAGGAAGATGCATGGCATCAACACAGCAGCACTGCACATGCATTTACTCAGTGCAATCATATTTAACTGAAAGCGAGATCATCTAATCACAAATGTTTTCCAGTTTAACCTCTGAACCAAGTCCTAAAGTGAACAGAGACATGAAGAACAACTCACTTTAGAGGACAAACTTGATTAAGGCAGCAGGACAAACAGAGTCCTGACTGCGTCCCAGTTGGGCTCACCTGGGTCTAGCTGACTCTGAACAGCCCAGGTGAGCCTATGGCTCCTCTCAGACCTCATCAGGATGAAGGCGGACATGAAACAATAGGCTCATGAACCAGGCCTGCACAGAGTCGATCACCACCGATCGCCACGCAATGCATGCTGGTTAGATTTGTGTCTGACTTAACCCCATCTTGCTCTGAGATCATGAGCATGTGGGCAACGGTAACCTCACAGGATCGAGGCGGCCGTAGTTTTTAGAGCCAGGCTCCACTGTTAGTCTCCACCGACTGCAAGGGATTATGGGAAACACCTGGCTGTCACCTAATCAAAAAGCTGATTCGCGCTTAGGTTTGACAGCAAACACTATGTGTTGAAGAAAGTCTAAAGTTTCTGTGTAACTGCAATATTTGATGCTAGGTTGTAGACTATTAGTCTCATGTTGTGCAATGAAGGTTTCATCTGTTAACAAACAGACTTTGTGGTTGATAACAATATTTATAATAATGAAGGTTATTTATATAGCACTTACAAAAACGAGTGCTCATTACAAAGTGCTTTACAAGGCAAACTTAAAGACAAGAAAAGATAGAATCCAATGTCAGATACACGCAAATACAACAAATATAAATAAATCCCAACATGTTCTGCAAACTACACGCAGCCTACAGATCAGATCTAACAGGATGTAACTACCTCTGTGACTTCCTGTAAATTCTTTGAAGGCTGCTGGAAACGGTCCGACTTGACCGCTGATTTTTGTCTCCGCCTTCTGCTGTTGCCACCTGATCTCGTCTACTTTCCAGGCGAGGCTCAGTTCATCTTAAATGAGCATACTGTGTAACAGTAATATTGTACACATGCTGTCACCTCTGGTCATGTGATGCTCAGTGTCTTTGACATCAGATGACTATGTATGAACTGACATGTGTTGGCGTGTATGCTCACATATAGTACAGTACATGCCTCAAGGGCATTATGACTGATGGGGTTAACCACTGTGAAAAGTCTTGGCTCCCTCAGAGATACCTGCTCTGTTGCATTGTGGGTAAACACGAGCAGGGCTGCAGCTCAGACTGCAAAGCTTGCTTCCCTCTCTTTCCTCTCTCTTGATTCTTGCCCTCCCCTTTTCCACTTAATCAGTTTCAACTGCATTGAGAAAAGGCAAAAAAACACAAAGTCTGTCAGTTGCACTAGTGTGTGAAGAAAAAAATAGGTTCCCCTCTGTTTTCCCTCTCATCCTTCTACCCCTCACAATGGTACATCCTGCTGTGGCTCCACAGTGAACAGATGGTGGAAGGAACAAGGTGATCATACCACTGTGTCACCCATGGGGTGTTTTAGATAGAGGAAGAGGCAGGGTGTTTGTCTGAATGCTGGATCACCCCTGTGTGTGTATCAATCATCAGCACTCTGTAGTTAATCTCTCTTCACACACACACACACACACACACACACACACACACACACACACACACACACACACACACACACACACAGTGTACATGTGTGTACAATATCTTGTCCTCTGTATAGCAAATACACACAAATGCATCATCATTTCCCCACAGAGAATCAGCCCCAACCCCCCAACCATCAGGGTGTACGTTCTAATCAATAGTATCCCCTTCACCTCTGCTCAATCAGCCATACATACATACACGCGCACACGCACACACACACAGTCAATCAGTGTCTAGCTGAGGGAAGGATCCATCCCTGTGGTGTTCAACTAGCTTGTCTGGTGTGTTTTTGTTGATGAGGATCTTGAGACAGAGTTGCGTCCTGTAGAGATGCTAGATAGGATTCAGCTGACTGAGTGTACTGACGGCCCGTTTCAAGCCTTTACAAACTGAGGGCTTTACAGCGGATCTGATGCAACGGGAGGTAATCTAGTCTGAGTCTGAACAGGCTGTGTGTACTTTCACTTCAGATTCCAACACACCCAAGGGAAAACAGGAGTAGACGGAAGACAGGGAAATTAAGGGTACATTTGTTTCCATGCACACACACACACACAGGCACACGCACACACACACACACACACACACGCCCTAAAGCACTCTGAGCTTTCTCATTTCTTCCCATGCCATCCTGGTCTCCAAAAAAATTACGTTCCCATACAACAAAATTACCTTGTCAGTTACGTTTTGAGAGAAATGTATTCTCTAACGGATTACATTTGTTTTTGACATGTGCCAAATAGCCTACGTTTCTAATCAAAGTCCAGCAGATGTAGGGCTGTCGCAGTAACCGCAGTATTGCAATACTGCCTATTGACAAGTAGGGATGTGAGGATAAGGGCATTTCCCCACCGGTTAATTAACTTGTGACAACACAGGTGTTACCAATTACACAGGACATTCTACAAGAAAACACGTCGCTCAATATGTGTAGAGCGCTTCCTTTGGTCTTTATCATCGGATGTCTGTGTGTCAGGCCTCTCCAGTCAAGCTTTCGCTGCGAGGCCACAGGTTTCCACCTGGAGCTGCTGCACCGTGCACACTGATTGCCTCATTAATGTTATAGTTCTCTTGGGTTTAAATCTGAAGTATTGACAAATGGACACTTTTTTTTTTTCTCGCTTCCACACCAAATCCTCCACCATCATCATCTGTCATAGAGCAGACACAAATTGAAAAATGTTCAACTTGGGGTAAAACCCTGCCCTCATCATTGTCACTTTTTACCCAGCTGTCTAATCACAATAGAGTGGGGGCAGGACAAACACCACAATGATCAACCGTCACTTCCTACATGTAGGCTACAAGCGCTGAACAACAGCAACGGAGGAGAAATTAATACACAAAGATCAGCTATGGGATATAGTCGTAAGTAAGTAAGTATTAATTAGTATTTTTGTAATTTAAAAAGCAACAATATACCTAAAAATGTCAATAAAGCTTATTTATATAGCACTAAAATCAGGATAACTGAGAAAACAGTTTAGTTGTATGTGAATGTAATTTTTAGGAGACAGATGTACAAGCTCACAGGTATTGACAAGCACAGATACAGGTTTGTCTTACCGTACTACATAGTAGAAACTATAAAAAGAATCAACAATGAATTTATATTACTATCAAGTTATGTTTGTGCCATAGAGCGACAGTACCTGTTCTTGAAGTCTGGTATTTCTTTATAGCAGACTGTTGCTATGTAAAACAGACCATCGCTATGGTCGCAGTTGTGATATGTCAGACTGTTTTTGTGTCAAATGATTGATGTCTCAAGTAAACAGCTATGTAATAAGCAGGATAATGTAAGCTAGCAGGTCATTCTTGTGAGATAAACACAGACAGAGCGATGCAGCACCCTGATGCAAAGTGTTACTTAACTGCAAGCCTAAACCTGAGTTTTGTCCTAGAAATAGCCCCTTTAATGTGAGAATTTAAAGGCCCAGTGTGTAGGATCTGGCAGTATCTAGCGGTGAGATGAGGAGATTGCAACCAACTGAAGTGTGTTGGAGAGCTATGGTGCCCAATGCAAAAATGTAAATATCCCTCTCTAGAGCCACTTGGAGCAGAGCCAGCGTACAGAATGTGGGTTTGTATGTGGGAAGTGAGGAGTGAAGCAAGAGAGAGAGAGCGGCAGCGACGGGAGCAGCATGGCGGACTATGTGGAGAGGACCTGCTCTCTGTGTAGATATAACAGGCCTATTCTAAGGTAACAAAAATGTAATGATCAGGTGATTACACACTAAAGAAAACATACTTATTTATTATTTATAATTTTTATATTCAATTTCTACCAATGGATCCCCCTAAATATTACACACTGGCCCTTTAAACAAGAAATATAAACAGAAAATGATACAGGATTTGCAAAATCGTTCTGGATATTGAATGTGCAAATTCAGGGACAAAGAAATGAAGTTTGAATCACAACAAAGTATTGAACTACAGTAGCAGAATCTAGTGTATCACGTAATAAATGGAGCATGTGGGATGAGAGGGATTTCCTTACGCAGTACACAACCTTGTGTTGAGAAAAAAGCTAAAATGAGAATTTGCTTTCTCCTTGCTATCTGTTTTGCTGTCGGTTTTCATTCCCCTTGCCCCAGTTAACTTCTCCTTGCGCACCAACCTCTACTCTTCCCCCTCGTTCTGTCTGCCTCAGACACTGACGGGAATTGCTCTGGGTCACTCTGTCTCACTCCTTCCCTTATCAGCTCTCTCCATTCCTCTGCTCCATTCCCCTTGTTTGAGAGGCTGCTGATTCAACTTTGTCTTTTCTGTCTATCAGCCTCCGCCTCTGTTGCAACGCTACCAATGGCCATGCCAAATGTCATCCTCCTAATGCAGCCGAATGCTCAGAGCTCAGAGTTGATAGAGTTAATGAGGGAAGCTGCGTTGTGCAGCTTGAGTATAAATACCACATAATGCTCTGAGCGTCCAGCAAATGCCGCTGTCATCTGCATCTTTCAGAGTGAGTTACAGGGAGGCACGGGGAAGAGGTTCAGTGACTTTCTCAAGGACATTTCGACAGGACAGAAAGTTCTTGATGAGCACGCTGGCTGTCAGTAGACTCAAGTAACTTTAAGCCACTGAGGAGTCTGAACAGTCTGACTGTGTATTTTTAACCAAACTGAATTACAGTGTGTTTCCCATAATTGTCTACCTAAGAGACCTGACATCTCCCAGCTGTCTGCACTTGAAATTGGTGGTGCACTTGGTGGCTGATGAAATGAAAGCACCGTTCCTCCATCGCGCTCGTCTCCTGCTCAGCGTGAGCATCACTTTTTAACTGACTATTATGTCTTGTGCCTGGCTGCTCAAAGCGCTCAGAGCTCAGCTCGTCTCCCCTGGCAATTGTTCTGTCTGAGGTGATCATGTCAGCGTGATCATTTTGTCAGCCTTGGGAGCTTAGATGCATTCGCTCGGCCATGACCAGCTGTCAGTCCAGGGTTGACAGTGTGTGTTAGTGTGTGTGTGTGTGTCTGACTCTAAGGCCCTGACTTCATTTTTCCCTCCACTTGCTTTTGAGACTCAGGGGAGGTGGTTCACTTTGTTCATGCACGACTGTGTCTTTGTATGTTCTTAAACATGGAAGAGTTGATGACATTTCTGCGCACGACTCTCTGTGCACATGCATGCAAGCAAACTAGTCATCTTTTCACTTTTCATCATTGATTGTGTGTATGTTTTTGTTAAAGGTCTTTTTCATAACATTTTCATGTTGATGGACATTAAAAACAAAAACAAAAAAAAAAAACGTCCACAGAGCTTTTAGAAGGGTGAAGAATAAAAGTATGGCTTCTCCCGAATGTGAATTAGTCATTTTAAAAAATTTGGCAGGTCCAAAATGAATTTGTTTATCTATGTGTAATACATCTGATGTCCCACTTCTATCAAGGCTTGTGAGCCAGTAGTGTCACATGGTGCCTCTGGGTCACCAGTTAGTGGAAAAATGGATAAACAGATGAGATTGACGGTAAGTGCCTGGCAACAATGGGGATGCATGCAACGTCTAGTGACTGGAAGTTATCAATAGCACCTTTAATCCAATATGCAATTTATTTCATAAAATGTCTGAAAATAGAGAAAAAAATGTTTTCTCATATTTCTTGCTTTGACTATATATAGTGGCATGGCTCTAGGGATGGCAATGTTGGTCTTTTGGTCAGTCAGTCCACCACTTTGGTCCAGATAGACCACTGTCAATACTTTGTATAGAAATTCTTGGTACCCAGAGGATGAATCCTAACAACTTTGGTCATCCCCTGGCTTTTCCTGTAGCGCCACCATGAGGGTGACATTTGTGGTTTTAAGTGAAATGTCTCAACAACTATTGGGTGGATTACCATTGGCGTACACATCCACGTCCCCCAGGATGAATTGTAACAACTGCATTGATTCCCTGATATTTGGTCAGAATTTCTGTTTATCACATTATTTGGTTTATGACCAAATACTTGCAAAACTAATAACATTCTCATCAGCTCATTGCTAATTAGCAAATGTCATCAGTATCAGCATGTAAATGTGAGCATTACAGCCTCACAGAGCTGCTAGCGT
This sequence comes from Pterois miles, assembly GCA_947000775.1. NCBI lineage: Eukaryota > Metazoa > Chordata > Actinopteri > Perciformes > Scorpaenidae > Pterois > Pterois miles. Next base: position 1,833,863 of record CAMQGK010000253.1, read on the forward strand.
AGCTGTATATAACACACTCCCCACTCCCACTGCACGATGGATGATTTAGTCACTCTCACAGCTGAATGAAGCACCTTTTTTTAAGTTGCAGGGTATCAATACAGTAGCAAGTTTTGGACCGGACTTCACTGTTCTCTGATGGAAACAGAAACTGTCCTAATGTTTTGTAACCATGGTTTTGTATCAATCGGCAACTGTACTTATAATAAACTGCATAAGTAACAGTGTGGGCAGTGAGGTGTCAGACTCATAACATTCACTCCGCATACAATTTAAGTATGTTTTCACATACAAGGAATTTGTTTTGGTGTTCTGGTGTATAAACAAGAAAATAAATATAGAGTCTATACAGTAAACATATAAAGTTTATATAAATATAGATAAATATAGCAATATACAGAGAAACTAAATATCAAACTTACTACCATGATTTTTTAGTGGCATTTCTTTCTTCATCTATTTTTTAACTCTGCTTCTTTTTTTATTATTTATAATCAAATTAACACATCTATTGTTGTATAGACTAGACATTTGACCCTAAATGGACCAAGACCAAGACCATTGACCAAGACCAACTGGTTGCTGGAGAGGTGCCAGTTTACCTCTTGGGCACTGCCGAGGTGCCCCTGAGCAAGGCACCAAACCCCCAACTGCTCTGGGCGCTTGTCAGGAGCAGCCCCCTCACTCTGACATCTCTCCATTGACATGTATATGTACTGTGTGAACAACAGAGTGTAAAACTGAATTTCCCCACTGTGGGACTAATAAAGGAATATCTTCTTCTTCTTCTAAAAATGCAATATAGTGTGCAGAGTGGAAGTGGTTAGGGAGAGGATGTAGGGGGTGGTTTGAGAAAGACCCAGTGTCTATACAGCCCGCCTATCGTAGAGCAGCGTGCTAGCAGAGCAGTATGGAAAGCCTGGGAGGCCCAAAATGTGAAATTGACATCTGAAGTCCCAAGCAGCAGCAATATGTCCTCCGTCAGTGTCTTGAGTATAACACACAATGTCTACATAGTTCACGTAGCAAAAGCAGCATTTTAGCAGAGCAGCAGCATCAGTTTCAGACTACTTTTAATCATATCCATAGCTATATCTTCATGAATTGTCTCTGTAAAACTTGTTTCCTGTCTATTTTGTCCTCATCACTATTTTCGTCTTTGGGTCCTTCCAGCTCAGGAAGACTTTGTGTCGCTGGCCGAGATGGAGGATTCCTTGTTGAGGAACCTTTTCAGGGGTTACCAGAAGTGGGTGCGGCCTGTCCAGCACGCCAACGACACCATCACTGTATGCTTTGGACTCAAGATCTCACAGCTGGTGGATGTGGTGAGGAAACAACACCCGGATATGCAAACACACAAGAGGGATATAACCTAGGGCTGTCAAAGTTAATGCTACCATAATAGCACGTCAACACAAATTTGTTTTAGTGGCACTCATTTTTTAAGTCATTCATGTAACCTGTGATTTTTAGGTCGTAGCAGATTAAGTTTTTTTATCGAAAGAGGCTAAATAACACTCTGACTTCAAGATATGTGAATGTAAATGGGTTCTCTGGGTACCCACCAGTCTCCCCTTTACAGACATGCTCACTTTATGATAATCACATGCAGTTTGAGGCAAGTCATAGTCAAGTCAGCACACTGACAGCTGTTGTTGCCTGTTGGGCTGCAGTTTACATGTTATGATTTGAGCATATTTTGTATGCTAAATGCAGTATCTGTGAGGGTTTCTGGACAATATTTGTCATTGTTTTATGTTGTTAATTGATTTCCAGTAATAAATACATAGATATATTTGCATAAAGCAAGTAGATTTGCCCATTCCCATGTTGATAAGGGAATTAAATACTTGACAAATCTCCCATTAAGGTATATATGAAAAGATAAAAAATGTGATTCATTTGTGAGTAATCGCAATTAACTATAAACAATCATTAATTAATCACGATTAAATATTTTAATTGATTGTCAGCCCTAATGAAGCCAAAAGGAAGGTCAAGTTATTTCTAGTTGTACTGATAGAGAATGGGCCTACTGGGCTGTGTCTAGAAGCATATGTAAAGCAAGGCTTATTCAAGCTCCATACTCATGTCCTGTTCACCTGCATGAATACTACCATTGTAAAATTAATTTTGGCCAGTTTGTGTTTGTGTAATTGTGTTGGATGGGAAAGGGAGTAGGTTTATATGAGGTGGATAACAACGTGAAACTGAATGAAAAAAAAAAAAGATTAAATTTTCTCCTGAATTCTCTGCAAAATAAATATGTAAGTTGTTTTTATTTATGAAGAGTCTTGGACAGATTTTGATTTGAACTTCTGCATCTTATTTGTATGCAGCTTGTGAGTGATCACTCGGCATGTTAGTACAATTAAAAGAGGCAGAACAGAAGGTGCAAAATCAATAAAATCGGCCTGACCTTTGAAAAGCCAATCAGAAAGATGCTGCTAAAGCCCACAAATAAAATAGAATGCTGAGGACATGACCTCAGTGCCCTAAATGCCAGCTCTGGCTCTGTCCATGTCATGCATAATGTATTGTATTAATATTAGATAGACGGAGGAATTTTAAACTGTCTCTGCAGTGATCACATCCTGTGCGCCCTTGAGCAAAGTGGAACCAGACGTAGAGGCTCTAATGGTTCCAGGAGACCAACGCAGCACATAGTCTTCAGCTGCGTGTACCTGTTAAGGAAGCTCTCTGTAGGAATTAAAATTGCCTTATGTAACGTGGCAACTAAAATCCTGTTAGTCTTTGGATCGAGAAAGAAAAGGAAGGAAAGAAGGAAGAGAGGAAGTGAAACTCACCATCACTGAGACGCATAAGAACATAGAGTACAAGAAGCACGGGTGAATATTTTGAAAAGGAAAGCGGTAAGAGAGAGAATAGAAAGAAGCAACACAGTCTCACGGCGGTTAGTTAAACAGTCTCCAAATTTATGCTCAGTATGACTTTCACAAAATTTATTTTTTCATGCAGATTACTATGAATGTCCAGCACCACATGACGCACATGTCAATTTTCCAGTCTAGATTTAGGAATGGATTGACTTGGTTAGGTTTAGGCAACAAACTACTTAGTTGGGTTTACGAAAAGATCACGGTTTGTGTTTGAATAACACCGGCAGTACCATAACTTAATTACAGAAGTTACGTGACAAAATCTACATAATTTGCTTCAGGAAAAGATTGTGGTCTTGGTTAAGATAACTGTAGAAGTGCTGTAACTCAAGTACGGAAGTTACGCGACCAAGACGCAACTTGACTTCTGGTTTCACAGGGGACATGAACACCATTCTCTTGGGTGAAAGTCTGGTGTTTTGTGACCCACTCATCCACTGCAACCTCCTCATTACACGGCATTCAGTGCTCTTTATACTTCCTGGTTCACAATTACATGGATTACATACAAATTGATTTTCTGCTGACCATGTAAAATGTGAAATGTCAAATCAGTACATTAAATTTCATGACTATTTCACAAACTGCCGCGCGACTGCTGAAAGAAGTCCATGACAAGAATTTAGTAGAGATTGCTCATCTCTACTAAAGATGACGATTGATTGACGGCTCATCCACTGTTTAGTTCGGGACATAATGTTACTATTTAATATTAAGAAGAAATGATAAAAGCTAACCAGGGCAGAGGAAGGTAAAGATGAAAGAGAAAGGCAGGTTAGCGTGAGGATAAGAGATGGAAAGGGGTGGCTGCTGTGGGAGGTCAAAGGAACTGTAGTACAGAAGCTACACTGAAGACAGAAGGGTGAGCATAAACGAGGAGAAGGGTGAGAAGCTGGAGGGTTTAAAGGGCCAAAGACAGGAAGAGAGTGTTGAAAGAAGAAGAAAGGTTAAAAGTCCAAAGTGGTCTTTCATAGCAGCAGAGGAAGTAATGAGGCCATCAGGCTGTGAGGAACCAGATCACATTCATTATTTACACAAGGACACACACACACACACACACACACACACACACACCTACCTACACACACTCAAAGCTGCTCCCACAACTCCACAGAGGGCCACATTTTGACTACATCAGCCTTTGATGTCCGTACTTCTTCCACACCGAATGAACATTTAGAAGAGTGCCATCTTGTGGTACTCTGCAAAATGACCGTGATTTAAAAAAACGTTTCTGACATACTGTCTTCCTCCTCTTCCTCCTCTCCATCACCCATCTCAAAGCCTCTCTTTTGATTTTGCACTGTTCATGCCGATACTTCGTACTGAGCAAACGAGGCAACAGCACCTATGTCAGTATTGCCAATGATACTGGTCATCAACTCTCGCTCATTAAATGCTGTAGATGCACCCTGAAGCAAAGCACTTAACCCCCAAACTATTCCAGTGTGCTTTCTTAGTGGCAAGCAAGAGACGCAATTAACCCACTTTGGAAAAAAAAAAATCTTGGTCTCTAGCTGTTTTAAGCACTTTCTTTTATCCCATTTTGTCTCTAGATTCTGGTTTGCTCCTCGCCTCCTCATTAGCCTCTCTTATCAGTCACAGTTAGCGCCAATAAGATGTATAAATACTGAATAAAATTTCTTCCCTGTGTTCCTGCAGGATGAGAAGAACCAACTGATGACTACAAATGTCTGGCTGTGGCAGGTGAAAATGAACACTACCATTTACAAATGCTGGAAAGTTAAATTGCAGGGTGGCATTTTCACATCTAACCATGATCCTTGATATATCATTGTATGATTCATTAGCTGCAATGTGCTATGATAGCTTAAAAGGTACAATGTCGCATATTATGGTGTATGATTTTACTGAAGGACTAATCAAATAAAGCTCACAAATGTAATATAAATATTTTTAATATAGATATTACTTATTTCAAGAAGAGCAATATGAAGAGACTGCTGACAGAGCTAACAGTGTTGACTGATTAACTAGCCAGTGGGGCATGCACACTTGGACTCACGTGCACTAACATGCATGCACAGCTGGACCGGCTACATAAACAAAGCACAGAGAAGCTTGGATTACAACACACACAGAGGGAGAGTGATTTCATTGTCTGCTCAGGCAGACATTACTTCTTTATATCTTTACATAGCAAATAGCTGTTTGCTGCTGTATTACTGCTCTGGATATCATATAGAGCATCTTTAATTTAGAAAAATACACTTTAAAAAGTAAAATTAAATCACATATTTTCTTTGCAGCTATCACTCTGTTCATTCACTGAGTAAAATGTAAGGGTAAAGCGTAAATAATTGTCTATGACTGTCTACTGCTGCATAGACTAGAGCATACATGTGATTAGTTACAAGGGAGCTGCTCTTAAATATGATAAATGTTTACCTGTACGTACGTCTATCAAAGATCTTTGTTTTAATCTTATCTTGATTCTTTAGAGGACCCTTAAGTGTAATTCTTAGTAGGCCCTATATCACCCAAATATAACATTAAAGGGCATCAACAAAATAAAAAAAATATAGAATTATCAAAATAAATACACCAGGTTATGAAAACACAGAATTCATGTCTAGGTAACCCTGGTAACCCTCAAATTACAAAAATTTTACCTAATTGCTGTCAGTCACGCTGGAGGAATGGACGGGCCATGCATGGCTCCAATGTTTTGAATTTAGACTGCTGTTACCCATTTTAAATGCTAGCTGTCAGTGCTACATATTGTTCCTTTAATTAAACCAATTTATGATAAAAAATAAAGTAGTACATGAATTTGAGGCTGGTTCTTTTAGCTTATCAGTCGACTTTTGCATTTGCACAATGCATTTACTCAATAAGATGTTGAATCAAAGACAGGACCAGGCAACAAGCAAACTGGGAACAACTGCGCCATGAAAACACTGCAGTTTCCATTTGTTTAGTGCAGTCAGCAGTATGTGTCTGTGGTGCTGAAAGCTACGCTTTCCAAAGTCCACTGCCTTATCATGTTACTTATCATGTGTTGTGATTTATTCACTTAAAGGAATGGGTCGATGTGAAGTTGAAGTGGAATCCAGATGACTATGGAGGTATTACCTCCATCAGAGTGCCTTCAGAGACTATATGGCTGCCTGATATTGTCCTGTATGAAAAGTGAGTTATGCAGCACTCTGCACACATCAGTAGCACATTGAGAGGTTCACATACATCAATTTCCCTTTCCTTATTGATGTCTTATCTTGCCAGGTCTTAATAATTTTTCCTTACCACTTAATTCTTTCTCATCTTCTCCCAGTGCGGACGGCCGCTTTGAGGGTTCCCTGATGACCAAAGCCATTGTGCGTTGGGATGGAACCATAACATGGACTCCACCTGCCAGCTACAAGTCCTCCTGTACTATGGACGTCACCTTCTTCCCCTTTGACCGACAGAACTGCTCCATGAAGTTCGGCTCCTGGACTTACGATGGAAACATGGTGGACCTGGTCTTAGTGGATCACTACGTGGACCGTAAAGACTTCTTCGATAACGGCGAATGGGAGATCCTCAATGCTACGGGACAGAAGGGCAGCAGGAGGGATGAGGTGTACTGGTACCCGTTTGTCACCTACTCCTTCATCCTCAAGCGATTGCCTTTGTTCTACACCCTCTTCCTCATCATTCCATGCCTCGGCCTCTCCTTTCTGACCGTGCTGGTGTTTTATTTGCCATCAGACGAAGGAGAGAAACTGTCACTTTCCACCTCAGTGCTAGTGTCGCTCACTGTGTTCCTCCTGGTCATAGAAGAAATCATCCCTTCATCCTCAAAGGTGGGTTTCCTAAAGGGGGTTACATTGAAGCCGGTGTTCATTTTAAACTTTCTACGGGGCTGTACTTTTTAAATCTATCAAACATTTTCCTGTGTTCAGTTATCCTAATTGTAATCTTAATTGCAGCATGCCCAGATCACAACCACCGCCCTCTCAATTACCTGCAGCTTAAACTGCATGTCAACTCAATTACTGTGAAAAGCTATTGACTTCAGATACATCTCAGCGCAACATAGAAGTCTACAGAGCTCAAAAATACACTGACTGAATCCCAAATCACTCGGTGCAGTGGAAGAAGACTCAAAACCGTAGGAACTGTGAACCATGTAGGGAAGAACTGAACAACGCCTCTTCACTTCACTGCAGTTGACAAGTAACATTACCGATCGGTCACTGTGCCTCACTGGAGCGCTAGCATAGGGCTATGCTATCTGCTAATGTTAGCTGCTGTAAGCACTCATGCCACAGCCGGCATTGTGCTTTGGAGACATTGCAGTTTGTGGAGTATTGCTGAGTTTAACTATGAGGTTATTGACATCTAACTATTAATTCAGGGTACTAGCAGGAGATATTCAATATTTTATTTCAGCAGTGTAAAATTTCCACAAAAGCAGCAACAGGTATCCAAGGGCATTGACGTTAGGTTACTGTCTGCGTTGGTGACTTTGCAACATAAAACATACTGAAGATACATTAGACACTAACAAAGCTTCAACCACCATCATGCATTGTGAGTAGTTCCCAGGAGGATTCATTCTAATGACAAGGTCAATGAGGTCTCCAAACTACATTTAGTCACAACAGCTCACAGAGAATACATGGAAAATGACAGGATGTGTGAGACATGTTGCTTAAGTTGTCATTGGCACATGTTCACAAAATAGCCTGTTTCCACTGGTTTCCACACGACTGTCTCACTAATTATTCCTCTAAGTGCAACAGTAACTTTGCTCTGTGTTGCAAATGCAATATGTACATTAAGTTCCTATTGTTACAGGTGACCCCTCTCAACCTGTGTCGAGCTCTCTTTAGCATGCTAAATATCTGAAATGTGTCTATGATGCATCAACAAGTCTTTCAGGTCAGTTCACACATAGCGCTTGAACGCCGATTTGCCTCTGATCTGAGTCTTTTGTCGGGGAGCTCCAACAACTGTCGGGAAGCAAAAAAATCAGGGATAAAGTCGTGTAGTGTGAACTAGCTATAACCATTACAATGTTCTCTCCCCAGGTGATCCCACTGATTGGAGAATACCTGCTCTTCATCATGATCTTCGTCACTTTCTCCATCATCGTCACAGTCTTTGTCATTAACGTCCACCACCGTTCCTCTGCTACGTATCACCCCATGGCCCCCTGGGTAAAGAGCCTGTTCCTTCAGAGACTGCCCAGACTGCTGTGTATGAGGGGGCACACTGACAGGTAAAACAGGATGTAGTTAAAGGAATGATTCAACATTTTTTTGAAAAATGTGTGTTTTCCGAGAGTTAGATGAGAAGATTAATGTAACTTAGCGTAAAGACTGGAGATGAGGAAACAGACAGCTAGTCTGTTGACTAGCTAAGCAGATATTAGGCATGTAGTCTGACACATAACTCTTGTGAAATAGTGAATCATCATTTTTACACTTCTGTTTTCATATAAATTAAACATACAAGATATAATGTGTTAATTAGCGAGCTTTTGTAGTGCTCATAGTCAGATTTTTTAACTTCTGGGCAGAGCCAGGCTAGCAGTTTCCCCCAGGTTCCAGTCTCTATTCTAGGCTACGGTGGCAACTTCATATTTACACATTTAGACATGAGAACTCATCCTTTAACATCTACCAGTTCACATTAGAAGATAAATATGTAAAATGAACAGTGGATTCACCTTATATGTTCACATTAAGTCCGTCAATCAATTCAGATATTTAGTTTTGGTTAAAATGCACGATTGTCCATAGTTAATTGTGATTAATCACAAATTTATCACTTTTTTTTAACCATTGTAACCGTTGTATGTACTGTAAAGGGAAAATTGTCAAGTATTTAATACTCTATCAACATGGGAGTGGGCAAATAAGTTTACTTTATGCAAATGTAAGCATACAGTAAATTTATATTATAAATCAATTATCAACACAAAACAATGACAAATATTGTCCAGAAATCCTCACAGTTACTGCATTTAGCATACAAAATATATTCAAATCATAACATGGCAAACTCAGGCCAAAAGGCAACAACAGCTGTCAGTGTGTTGACTGAACTATGACTTACCCCAAACTGCATGTGATTATCATAAAATTGACATGTCTGTAAAGGACATGTAAAGGACCCCTTTTAAAATAGCATGCAAGTTTTTCCTCGCCAAAATTTACAGTATGTAAAGTAAGTAATAGTAATAGTAGCAAGTATGTCATTATTTAGCCTCTTTCAAGCTAGTGAATGTCAGTATTTTCTGAACTAAAAATCTTGAGTTGCTTTAATGCATAAAAGAAATTAGTGTTGTTAAAACAATTTTTGTTAACTTTGACAGCCCTAAAATACATAAATTAATTAATGAAATATGCTCACCTTGTTGTTGTCCCATGTTTTTATCTTGAACTTCTTTTGTCTCTGGAAGATTTTTGATTTTTGTGCCTGCAACAAGACATTAGATAAAATGCAGTAATGGGGAAGAAAATCAGGTTATTGTAATGGAAAGCACTCTATACAGTTTCACACAATAAATATACTGATGGAAGACACTTCTGACTTGAACGAGGACCTCCCTTACTAAACATAAATCATATCAATGTGCAAGGGAATAGCACTCGAGGAAACACCAAAGTGGTGTTTGTCTGTTGCTCTTGCTCATGTGACTAAAACAGCTTTTTTTATAGTGTTGCCATAGAACCCATTTTCATTCACAATCTTGAGGGCAGAGGTCAAGGGACCCCTTTGATAATGGCCGTGCCAGTTTTTACTCACCAATATTTAGCATAAGTTTGAACTGTTATTTAGCCTTCTTTACGACAAGCTAGTATGACATGGTTGGTACCAATGGATTCCTTCGGTGCTCTGGTTTCATATACAGTATATTCACTCTAGCTTTAAAACTGAGCCTGCTACAACCTAAAAATCACAAGCTGCATTAATGCATTGAAGAAATTATTGGCGTTAAAATTAATTTGTTTAGGCGTTATTATCATATTTGACTTGACAGTTAGTGTCCTTTATTCTCAGATACCACTTTCCAGATATGGAGATGCGCAGCCCGGAGCTGAAGACTCGCAGAGGCGTGGGGAGGAGGGGGGCTCCTGGCCACAGTGCTGCTCCGCAGAGAGGCCCCCTCACAGGGAAGGAGGATGAGAACCAAGCCTGGCTGGCCATGCTGGAGAAAGCCACGAATTCAGTTCGCTACATCAGCCGTCACATCAAGAAGGAGCACTTCATACGGGAGGTGTGTGGGCAGACATGGGATGAAAGTGTGTGTTTGCATGTTGTGTTACGCTCTCTTTTAAGTTTTTTTTATACTGTTACAGCTTCGTTAGTTATAAGGACCCAATGTAAAAATCATAAATTGCTTGTTAACAGTGCCACCTGTGACCGTTAATCAACACCAGTCAGCCTGCCGTGTTGCTCATGCTCGTGGTACGTAGACGCGAGCGAGCATCTCTCAAACAACGAGGTGCCACACATGAGCCTGAATAGCGTGACTGATAGCTAAAAGCACAATATCACTATGTGTATATTTCACATTCGTGGCAGTAATTTTAGCCTACCAAACAAAGCAGCAGGGAGCTTGAGGAGCTGCAGCATTTATTTCTGCAAAACCCCACGTACATTCACTTGATATTCACAAAGCTGAATTAACTCTCTTCTGCTCCACTGCTCGCTCGTTTTTTCACACACTTGCTGCCACTTTCTCTCTCTCTTGCTTCACCAGTCACTTCCCACGTGCACACACACCCCCACAACACTAGATTTACCCCCGACGTTGGTCACATTCCTGCTTTGCCAGACAGCCTTCCACTAGATCTAACTTTTTTTTGTGTTGCCGTCTGAGCTGTGGTGGCGGCTGGTCGTTTGTCGGTGTTAGCGGGCTCCATTTCTAACCGAATGTTAGCTATGATTGCACACTGTTAGCCCTGTGAGTAAAGCTGAAAATTAAGACCCTTAGAGCGTGCACAAAGTCACATCTGTTTCCCAGGGAAAACCTGCCTGTATTCTTCACACTAACAGTGGTTTACAGATTGATAGAGGAAACCCAGAAAGTCATGGAAGGTCTCATTGTTAAGGTTAGGTTACCTGTTCACATTAAAACACATTTAAACGTGTAAAAACTTAAACACAGTCCTTTTGAATTGATCTTTATAACCGCTATCAAAATGACACTAAGTAGTAGTGTCTTGAATAAGGGATGTTTTCACTGTGAAAAAAGTGCTTGAGGCTGACACAGATTCACACCTGTGGACATTTTTGTCTTTTCTTTCTCTCTCTCTCTCTCTCTCTCTCTCTCTCTCTCTCTCTCTCTCTCTCTCTCTCTCTCTCTCTCTCTCTCTCCGTCCCTGTGTGTCTCATTCAGGTTGTTCAAGACTGGAAGTTCGTGGCTCAGGTGTTGGACAGGATTTTCCTGTGGGCCTTTCTCACAGTGTCAATACTGGGAACTGTCCTAATCTTCACCCCTGCTTTGCAGATGTACTTCAGCACACCTTGATGAACACATATAAACCCACGAATACTCTCCAACAGCTCGGTCTTGTTTTCCGGTGTGTCTTGTCTGACTGTGACTTATTGATGAAGGTCAATAAAACTTTCACACTGTATATTTCTTTTGTAGAAACAAGCTCAAGCTACAAAGTTTTACCCCCCTACAGTCTGGTCCGCAGCCTGTAATGACTACTGCAAACTGTAGTGTTCTAGATGCAACTTGTGAGTCATTGTAAGGTGCATGCACAAGAGTGCAAAGGAATGAAAGCAATAAGCAGGTTATAGTAGCGTGTATGATTTAAATATTCATGTTTGTATAACTGTAACAGTGTAATTATACATGCAACAACAAGCAGAATATTGTTTTTTTGTGTCACATGCACCACGTTGTCCAGCCAGCTGTAAGTGCTGTAATGATGATGATAATTAAAAGAAATCTAATGTACAAAATCAATTTTCCAGCCTTGTTTTTGACTCAATTTAATGCTTACAACCAGGCAAAGTGGGCACTATACCCAGGGAGAACTGCAGGTTTATGGCCTGGCAATTTGTTTGTTTTAATTTATTTGGTAGTATTTTTTCCAACACAAATGCTTCAGAAAATTAAATGTTTGCATCCTTTAAGTGGTAATTTTAATCTAACGAAATGTCACTATATATAGCCAAATGAAGTAACACAATGGTGACTGAGCCTATGGCCCACTAATGAGAGTATTACAATATTTATACATATTTGTATTTGCAGCATTATGAACTTGGCGTGTAAGAAAATATTGAAAATATTGAGTATTACTATGTTATGTTTTGTGATACCATATCGATTCTCAAAACCACTATCAACTTACTAATTTAAACGCAAATATTAGCTCAATCAATATTTTATTTCATTTGCAAAGAGATGCGCCCTCTCAGTGTATGTTGCTTCTCAAAGTAGAGCTATTGATGTTAGATGTTACAAGCAGTGTGAAAATGCAAATGCAGATCCAGTTGTACTGATTGCATAAAATATTTTTAAAATTAGTCAGACTTTATGCACATGGTGGTGAGTTCGTTAAATAAATTGTCCACTAACTACTTGCTAATTAGGCTACTAAGTAATACACAATGCAAAAAAAGAGTGGTCAAATATAAACAGGTCAAACAAGGACCCAGGTCTTATTTTTGCACCCTTCCGGGGCTGAGAAGGTTAATCTGGTTCTGTTACCGTATACAAGCACCATTGACTATAGACCAGACGGAGTGGACCAATTATGTTGTGTGTTTGGCTGTAATGACAGAGTATCACCACTAAATGGCAGCAAACTCCTTTTTGTTCTTTTTGTCACAAAACAGCTGGTTTTGCCTCACAACCTGAAATAATGATGATGTGAGAAAATAAATTAAATCTAGTATTTGAGCACAGACATGTGACATTAACACATTACCAATCAGGATGCCACGGTACAGATTTTTGTGTCCATGTTGAAATGATGTATCTTCATTCTCAGTATCAACCCAGATGAGTCGCTGCATGGGAGAAGGTTGCAGTCATTAATATCTAACAGAGCAGCGCAGACATACAGGGAGGGGGGCACAACAAGCTTCCCTGAATTATCTGCTTTGCTAAAGGGCACATCATCAGTAGTAATTACAAGAGGAGACAGTGGCTCATTCATTTCCCCCACATTTATTTTCCCAGCTGGCTGACTTTGTCTATCCGAACCGCCAACCTTCTGGTTATTAGCTGCTGTAACTTTCTTGTCTAGCCTTCAGGCTTTTGTCCCCCACCAAATACTGTTACAAGTGGCAGTCCCTGATGATATCACAGCATGATGTGCTTTGGCCTAGTTTTTGGGAGACATGAGTTTGTTCTCTGAGTTATTAAAAAAGCCTGGCATGCTTAAGTGAAAGCCTCTCCCCTGTTTCCCCTGCACTTGAACAGTCTGACCTCAGCCCACTCTTCTATTATTCACAGCTACAGATCTGACTCAGGCAGACAGGTGTGTGTGTGTGTGTGTGTGTGTGTGTGTGTGGATAGGTATGTCTGTGTTTGGCTGAGACACAATGAGAGTGCACGAGAAGGACACAGCCTGTGTGTAACGCAGACAGACTGTGACACAGCAGGGTGTGATCCCCTCAGGATTCCACATAAATAAACAAGCTTTCAAGACTCTGGATGAAAACAGAAAAAAAAAAAAAAAAAAAAAAAAAAAAAAAAAAAAAAAAAAAAAAAAAAAAAAAAAAAATATATATATATATATATATATATATATATATATATATATATAAATAAAAAAAAAAATATATATATATATATATATATATATATATATATATATATATATATATATATATATATATATATATATATATATATATATATATCTGTGACCGTATGTGAGACACCCAAAACATTTTGAAGGGAAGTCCACTTACTTACATTCTTGGTGGCTGTGGGTCAGGGTGTTGAGCGGGTCGTCCTCTAATCATATGGCTGGTGGTTCGAAACCCAGCTCCTCCTATCTGCATGTTGAAATGTCCTAGAGCGAGACACTGACCTCCAAATTGCTCAGGTGCTCCACAGCAGCCCACTGCTCCTAATGCTTAGGATGGGTTAAATGCACAGATCAGATTTCATGTATGTGAAGATTTAATTTGATTTTATTAAGGACCCACATTAGTTGATGCCATTGCAACCAGTAAATCTTCCTTTACAAAATCATTTTCTACAAAAACGAGAAGAACTAATTCCAGATAAAACTTACCAACAGGATGCCTGCATAAATACACAAACACAACCACAGCAAACTAATTACAGCCCTGAGTTTCTTATTATACTTTGAGTAACTCACAATGCAGCAGAGACTTTGAGGCAAATTATTCCAGCAAGAAATCAATTTAGAAATAAAAGAAAGAAAAAATATTGCAGGTATTTGGTCATTGACCAGAGTAGTGGAAAAATGTCAATCTTGCCTCGGTGACACTAGATGGAAAGTTAAGGGATTACTGAAGTTATTACAATTCACACTGACAGGAACATCCAACAAACACAAGGCTTTAATCCAGGAGACCGCTGTTTGTGTCATTTTCACTGTACAAACATAGTAGTTTTAAACCGAATCATTTAATTTTTTTCTTAAACCTAGCTATAGTGATTTTATTGTCTGAACAATATAGTGTTTTTATTTCTATCACAATATTAAGCATGTGTTTACTGCAACAGAAAAGTGATGGTGAGGGGTCTGACAAAGTGTCACAATATGGCGAGTTGGGATGTGTTGGTAATACACATGGAGTCTACATACATTATTTTTATATTCATAGACATTTCAGCTCGATTCTTGTATTTGTCACATGCCATAGGGCAATCTGATCCATCTGAGTGAACCTTATTTACAAAGCTCAAACCTACAGTCTGAATCCATCCTGACCTGCATTTATATGTCAGCTACCGCAATCTAAAGTCATGACATTGCTTGACAGAGACATTGTTGAAATACAAAATACAAGCTCCTGGCTCTGTTTTGTATTGACTTGAGATGCGCATACTTTATTTTCCTTGACACTTGTGTACAGCTCCAGTAGCAATGAACAAGAAAATATTGAAAAGGTGATTATGGGAGCCCTCTGGGGGATTACTCGGTGGATAGAAAGAATTTTCTGCTTAACATCTGTTGCTGAAAACTGCTGAAAAATTGAAGCTCATCTGGATGGAAAGGCTGAAACATACATTCTCCACAAGGTCAGTCTCGTATACATTGTTAATGAAGCAACGGCAGGTTGTACGTCTTGGGAAATTGCAGGGCAGGCTCCTGGCTCTCAGCTCTGGGAGAGAGCTGATCATGCATCCACTTACTGATTGAACTGCCAGGGACCAAAGCAATAAATATTTGTATCTCACCTGTGCTATCCCTTATAACATCACATAAAACTATGTGTGTGTGTGTGTGTGTGTGTGTGTGTGTGTGTGTGCATGTGTGCCTGCGCCTTGTCACTTCCTGACTACAGGACTGCCAGTAGCACTATACACTGTGAAAAGGTCGTTGTAGGTGCTGCAAAGCATGCTCAATTGCTCACCTTACCTTTCCCGTCTTTAGGCGTGATATTGCCTTTCAAAGAAAGCACAGCCCGGTTTGATCATGACCTTTAGCTTTTATGTCTTCTGTCATGAGGGCAGACAGTGAAAAGTTTTGGTTAATGTTTTTCACTCACTTAGACACAAGAAAAACAAAAGTGAAGAAAGCGATAGAGAGGCCAAAGAGGGAAAGAGAGGGAGTAGCTCTTACGTTAATGAGAGAGACTGTGTTAAAGGGACTGTATGTAATTCTTTCACGTATAAACGTTTTTTAAATTGTTTTTTATTGCCAGTGTGTGAACAAATTGTAATCTGTCCAAAAAATGAGACCTTCTTCAACTTTCTTGGTTTCCTGTATCATCCTGTAAACTGCTTTAAATGTAAAGAATGAAGGCTGTACTTTCTTCAGCTTCGCTACAGGGTTAACAGTATGCAACCATAGCTAATGGAGTCCCCTAATGCCAAAAAAAGCTCCCACCACAACTCAAACTCCAACACAAACTTCACAGAAACACAAAAAAACAAAGTTATATCTAGTGAAGCCCGTCTTGCAAGACAGGAATGCGACGGATGTCAGGGGGAAAACCAGAATCAACATCAGGCGGGCCTTCGATTCATGGAGGGACCTTCGTTTGGTTTTGGGTATCAACATGGACCCTGAGCTTCCTATTGGACAGGTCAGCTAACGTTACTGCCAAGCATGTGAAATACACAGTAATATTGTGGTTTTAGCTGTCAGTCACATTCAGTCTTGTGTGTGTCGCCTCACTGTTTTGACTGATGCTCGCTCACATCTACTGTCGAAGCAGTGTTTAAGACCTGGGCCAGATCAGTCCAAAACAACTGTTCAACAATCTGATAAAAGTATCTTCTCAAAAGGAGTCCACACACGATGCCCAATAGCTTCACTGGAGAACATCAGTCTGGTGCAACAAGCAGAGTTTATTGTCCTGGGACAGACTTACAAGATTCATATTCAGCACTGCCTTTAATACAACCCAAAGGGGCTCTATAGCCCCTCCTCTCCTTTGGTCTATTACGTTTGTCCCGATTCTAATGGTGACAAATCTTTTACCTTTATGTATGTTCCTGTGGGCTTTTGCCTCACTATTTTGCCACCGGTAGGTTTGGTCCACATGATAGTTTTTTTTTTTTTTTTTTTTTTTTTTAAACACAACAAACATATAGTGCCAAGTAG
This sequence comes from Pterois miles, assembly GCA_947000775.1. Lineage (NCBI taxonomy): Eukaryota > Metazoa > Chordata > Actinopteri > Perciformes > Scorpaenidae > Pterois > Pterois miles. The sequence goes on from CAMQGK010000253.1 coordinate 1,850,499, forward strand.
ATTAGGTAGTGGAACATAGTGCTAAAACACATAAGCTTAGCTCAACAGGGTACCCTTGCTTAGACTTGTAACACGACTACTGTCTACTCATCAATTGGTCGTTGCTCCACACCCGTCTTATCATCCAGCAAGTTGGAGACGATGTGCCTTCATGAACATGCACACAGAGTAACAAATAGCATATTTCATACAGTACTTATACCCATTAAGCTGTAATAAACCACACTAACATTCATTTATCACTATCTTCTAAACTCAGGGTGGCTTTTACTATTGGTTAACATAATACTTTGCTTCTGCTTAATACGTTTCAGAAAATATACTACACTACATAGTGCGAGCACAAGCGCGAGCAACAGGATGCTGACTGTCATTGACTTAATGGCTACAGGTGTCACTGTTAACAAGCAATTTATGATTCCTACATACAGGATCTTTAATGATTACTGATTTAAAGACAAGACTACACTGCTTGTACTCCTGTGTAAATAAATGCATCTATGGTAGATATGGCAAATGTTAAAGTCTTGCATTCAAGAATACAGCAGGATTTTAAAGCTTCATTTCTGGGTTTAAATGCACAGTAATTTATTTATATTAAAAAAAAGGGAATAAAAAGACTATGAGTTATGGGAGAAGTGTCATGACGTAATCATCACCAGCTGCAGTTCCTTTCAGCTCTACACAGCGTTTCAGCATCTTCCAATTCGTTCTTTTGCCTTTTAGAAAAAGTAAAGATGTAAATGATGTAAAGTTAGCTTTACGGTAAGCTAACCTTACTGTTCCACTTCACTCTCACCGTTCACATCAGTCACAATTTAGAGTCATCAATTAACCTAAACAGCATGTCTTTGGACTGTGGGAGGAAGCCAGAGTACCCAGAGAAAACCCACGTTAACATGTGGAGAACATGCAAACTCCACACAGAAGAGTCCCAAGTGAGGCTGTGAGGCGAGAGTGCTAACCACTGCACCATCGTGCAGCCCCCTTGTTTGTATTATGGTTGGAATTATATTATTTACTCTGTTTGAATATCATTCATTTAATCTTATGTAGCTTTGCAGTGTGTGTATGTGTGATCACCTCGGTATAATCTCGTAGACGGTGTGTATTCATTATCTTTGTTACGATGGAAACAGGAAGTTAGGCTTCGGTCTGTTTTATCTAGCGTTTGAAGACAGGCCTATATATTATCTTTAGTGTTATGAATGAGGCGAGTAAAAGGGAGTAGATGACTTCATAGTTTGGTTTCTGCTTTATCTGAACTGAGTAGTTTTCTGTGTTGAAAGTAAGTACACGCCTGACACGACAACATCCACACATCACATTTCAGAAGATCACGTGGGCAGTGGTTGGCCTGTTCACGTGATAGATAACTGGCAAATGAGAGACGTACAAGTCCAACCCCTGTACGGGCGGTCCAAGCCAAGAAGATGAATGTGAATTACACACAGAAAGCGGGCTTTACTCTGACTGAACTCTTGCGGGAGCTCCGTCTTTCTGAGTCCAGCGCTGTTTATTTTTACATGTGACCTAAATAAATTTTATATCTGTTAACTGAAGACTTCTCCAATATGTTCTTGGGCTTCCAACACCAAACCTCACAGCAAGAGGGTCGCAGGTTCGAATCTGGCTTGGGGCTCTCCTGTGTGGAGTTTGCATGTTCTCCCCATGTTTGCGTGGGTGTTCTCCGGGTGCTCCGGCTTCCTCCCACAGTCCAAAGACATGCAGTGTAGGTTAATTGATGACTCTAAAACATGATCTTGTCCCATGATGTTAACTGTTTTAGTGCCTAAACCTAAAGAAGTTGTAGTTTTGTTGCCTTAACCTAAACAAGCTTTTATATTTGTGTTCAAAACGTAACGTTTCATTCAGTTTTACGTCAGAACGTGTTACTTTTAAGTTTCACTTTCACTTTTACAACGTAGTAGGTGTAGCGGGCCCCTACAGTCCCACATCTATGAGGCTTATAACTGATAACGCACCTTTAATGAGCTAATAACAGTCAATTAGGATGATATGGTTAAAAAAAATCCCTAATTTTAATTTTCATTTAATAAATGCGGCTTTTTATCGTCTTCTTGCTTTTATGTAATCCTGTAATCCTGATGGCTGAGGACCGTTACTGTGAGCATTGTTTTTCACTTCTTTTTTTTCTTAAATCTGCAATATTTTGGGGGGGGATATGGCAATCTTGTTAGCAAAGTTCAATATACTGTAGATACTTAGATGATTGAACACAAATAAACCAAACAGCACAACGAATGGTGCAAAAACAAATGCCAAACAAAAGTGCTTACATGAGTAAAAAAAAAGTATGCTCTTTAAGTGCATGCATACTAGTGTGCCCATTGCAGTAAGGTTAAATAATGACTATGAGTTTTAAATTAAAAGTTACAAAGATATTCACTCTCTTTTTGCTCTACTTTTGGTCTCTACCAACTTCTAAGGGAGCTATCTGGCTTTTTGCCCTCTAAATACTTCACTATGTTCACCAGCTAGTGGGTGTTTAGAGCGTTCTCACTGCCTGCTGTGGCCAAAAACCTGGAGCGGTGTGAGCAAGTGCCGGACAGCTAAACAATCAGCTGAAACTCACTATAAGGTTCCAGGAGTTGCAGATTCAGGTGACAATTGTCATTTGTTTTCAAATGCAATTTGGTAGAAGCTGCATACATGTAATTTCTCTTCCTATACACATACAGTACATTTTGATTTAACATGGTGAAGTATGCTGAGACATATGCAATGGCATAAACTACATGTCCAGCCATGCTTGATGATCATGTTTATTATATTTATAGAACGGGCTCGGGGCTACCGTGTCCTGTGTATATGTTAATATGTGCGCGGAAGAGAGGAGGGGGTTCTTTCAGTTCGACTACAAGAGACAGCACTCATACAGTATACATGACTGCACTGTAAATAAACAGGTGCACACACAGAAAAAAAGGCACATAAAAACAAACGTACGGCCACACTTAAACCACACACACAGTACCAACTCCAATCCCTGCAGGCTCAGCCAAAAGGACATTTATTTAATGTGAGCTGATGGCAGTCTACATACATGTACAACACTGTGTCCAGACTGGAGCCAGAGGGAGACAGAAAGACAAGGAGGGGGAGGCGGGGGGTTTACACATTGAGGCTGATGCGAATAGGAGAGGGAGAGTGATAGATAGTGAGGGCTAGAGAAGCACCGCGGGCACTCTCGTAATGGTCTGAGGACATCACTGCATCCGACGCTCACAGGCAGAACTGCAAGAGTACAGAACAGAGAAGTGGAAACAGAGGGATGGGAGGTTGAGGAGGAGGAGGAGAGAGGACAGACTGGAAGAACAGCAATGAATGAGTGGGTACGGCAGATGGGTGGAGGATATAAGAAATCAAGACGAAGTAGGAGTCAGTGAATGGGCGACTAAGAGGAAGCCAGAAGGCGAGAGAAGAACATTAAGATGATGATGCAAAGATGACGGGGTGGCATTATGAGCAAGCTAACATCATCGGTGCATCACACCGACCAGCAACTTGACGCATCTCCATATAAGCTAATGAGGCCGCACACTGACTCCCACACACACACCTGCACACACACACACAAACAAACATACAATGATACTCCCATCTCACGTCACGGCGGTGTAAAGCATGCTGCCCTGAAGATGTTTCCCTGCGTGCTGACAGCACCACACTGAATCTCAGGCTGTCTCGTTGGAGGTAATTATGTGATGCAATATGCTTTAACAACTGGCCACATGCACCAAAATTCATCACACTGGACGGCTGCCACGTTGATTACAGATGCGTTCAGTGGGGCATGCTAACACGAATTTATTTATCTGACTTAATTCATCGTCTGCACCGCTGCTGCGCAGACATGCTTGTAACTCAAAATAGCATAATTTTCATAAACAGAATTCATGGTGTTTAGCAGAAATTTAACTAGGAAAAAAGCAGCAGATATAACATATTAGGCAAAGATTTTAAGGATAAGTCAAGAGGGAAACAAGGCTGTTATCACATAAAACAATATGATAACATGCTGGATTGGGATCAACTGTTTCTTTACCACATGCTGAGATTTATGGCTTCTAAAATACAAATTATAGCATTTACTGTTGTGCCATGTCTACAGTATGCAACAGGCGGCTTGGCCAGATATAGACATTAATGCACATGAGTTATGGGCACCTTATTAGCAGTCTGGAGAAGCCTTTGCCCATGCTGAGTGAGCAGTTTTCATTGAAATGAATGAGCGAGGAGGTATAGATTATGGAGACTGGTGGTAGGAGAGCACAATGAAGAGAGGAGGAGGAGGAATGACATTACAAGGAAAAACAGGACAGTGAAAAAGGAGTGTGCTGTGTAAAAGTGTCTGACACTACTTGCAAAAGAGGACAAGGCTGCTAAAAGAGACTGAGAACAGTTTGAAGTAGGAAGATCCCACAGTGAAAAATATAGCGAGGGGAAATCACTCCCTATTCAGGCTCATACCTGAGGTTCTTTATTGTTGCTCAGTTGGCACTGATGAGGCAATGACAGATGATAACTGTAGGCTATCCATATTTTAGATTGGAAGGGGGATCATGTTTGTTTCTTTCTTTCTTTCTCTATTTACACATATAAATATATAATTTGCAAGGGGATGTGAAGGAGAATGGCCAAAAACCCTCCAGGGGCTTGAAAAGTCTCTTTCTCCAGGCAGTGTATTACATGAAATAATTAGCTAAGATAATTTAATATTCACAATTTGTATGTATCTATCAATAATTTTAGACATAGTAAAAAACAGACATAGTTTATCAAAGTACTTGACAAGAATGCATCCCATAAACACATTTTACAGCTAAGCAGTAACTTCAAGATCTTTGTGAAAACATTTGAGGCAAGACACAGACATTACAGTAACAGAATATTGATCCATTTTTGATCAGCGCTGCCTAGTTTGACCGTTTGATCTGAGATCAGGAGTGACTGACAGCTGCCTCTGCTGAATGAACAGCCAATAGGAAGGCCAACAGGTCAAAGTCTCCCGTCACTGGCTAGATTTTTTTAAAGCCTAGATCCATGATGAGGAGCAGAAGTCTGGTTTTCTCTCATAACACTTGAATTACAATATGCTGAAAGGTTATTATGGATTTTTGCCAAATGATGCTAAAAACCTCCTGCCTACTGCAGGATTAACAAACCAAGAGGTCTGGCAGATCAAGTGCTCTATAGAGCAAAAACAATAGATATAATACCATACAATGAACACTTTTTCTTTAATAAACATTTGCATGAGTGAAAAAAAAAAAAAAGTTTTCCTAAGTCTAAGGAGGCGGGGTGATGTCGCCCTTTGTTGGGGATTCCTGCGTGCATGTCCATCCTCCCTTTAGTCATCATCACCCGAAGCAGAGGAGGATGAGTCCGAAATGACTGGAGGGGACAAACCTTGACGAAGCTGACGGCATTGCGCAGAAACAGCCAGCCAGCCAGCGGACAGGTGGCTGTCATCATCAGCAGCGCCGCACACACACCGATACGTCAGGAAACACGCAAAGGACAAGCTCGAGATGTTTGATTTAAAAATACACTGGAGCGCAGAGAAGATGGGGAGAGAGCGGAATGCAAAGTGACTTTTGAGGTGACAGTCGACTCGAGCACAAGGAAACAGACATCGGGTGTAATAGAGAGAGAGAGAGAGAGAGAGAGAGAGAGAGAGAGAGAGAGAGAGAGAGAGAGAGCGCACCACCGGCAGTCTGACAAAGCTGCGCTCCCTCCAAGTTTGACATCCCCAGCGGGCTACAGAGGGAGTTCTGCTCCGCCGCTGCCATGGAGCCTCGGAAGTGTACTGGATCTACATTGATTGGAGTTTACCTGTGGGCGACATTCTGCTGTCAAGGTGGGTCACTGATGGAGCCTCCAGTCTGCTTTCTATCTGCCAAAGGACGCAGAAACCAAAAGAAAAAGATGCAGCCAGCCAGGCACCTTTTCTTTTATATTTTTGCCATTTGAGCGTCATTTCTATAAACAGTTGTCAGAAAGATGAGAGCTGCAGTAAAGACATACTTCGGCTTAGTTCGGCTCTGCTCACTGCACATCTGGCGCGACAGGAACATCTGCATCCACAACTGTCTAAAGCATGCTCTGGAGTACAATTTTGTCAGACATGCTTCTTAAGACAAATAGATTATAATATTAATTCAGAGAGGAGAGCGCAGAGAATCACATCCAGTACGTACAATGGTTCATAGTTTGGAATTGATGCTGAATCCCTTAGGATCATCACAGTTTAATAAACTGCTGTGTTACCAAATTTGTAAGCTTGCAGTGCGTGGGTCAGCGTGTGTTCGTGCGCGCACGCAAGTGAGGCTTCTTTAATGGCCCGGCAACATCTGGCCCAGAATAAGGAGGGCGTCCCAGACGATGATGCAGAGAGCCCACTGGGGCCGCTCATCCCTCCAGTGTAATCTGCAGCTAAAGGATTGTTAGATGCGTGACTACATTGGAGCAGAGCTAGAGGACCCTCAGAGGAGGTTAAATCTCTGTAATATGTTTGAATCCCTGCATGGTTTACATTCTAGACCTATTCTGTAGGCTTAAAAAAATAATCATGTTTCACGGATGGTACCTACTTTTTAGTCTGAAGTAGAGGGATAGAGAAGGTGTTGACAGAGACAAGGCCACAGGTGAGGGTAAAAGTAAGGAGGCTCCTTTCTGCATCCTCTTGCGTCTTTACGTTCTCCCAACAGGTTGCACAGGGCTGGAGAATAACAGACTGGACTGGACTAAATTTAAGACTTTACCTTGAAATAACTCAGGAAACAGGTGCAATGCATTGTCATGTAATGGAGCAGGTGTAGTTGTTCCTATTACAACAAGACAATGTCCCATTGCTAAATGAATTCAAGAGCTGTTTGATCAGATGTTCCTTATAATCACCATAAGTAAACATCTTTTGAAACTATGAAAACATCTTCAGAAGGGCTCTCAAAGTCAACGCGATAATAGTGTGATTTTTTTGGTTGCAGCGGGCTCAGTTTTAAAGCTAGAGTGAATATACTGTTTTCATATGAAAAACTAAGGAATCATCGATACTAACCATGTCATACTTGCTTGTCTTGAAGGGGGTTAAATAACGCTCTAAAATTGCACGAAATTTTGGTGAGGAAAAACCGGCATGGCCATTTTCAAAGGGGTCCTTTGACCTCTGACCTTAAGATATGTAAATGAAAACAGGTTCTATGAGTCTTTATACTTTATGCAAAACCCCATGCAGTCTGGGACAAGTCATTGTCAGGTGTTGTTGCCTGTTGGGCTTGAGTTTGCCATGTTATCGACTGGCAGCCCTAGTCTGGGAGGCAAAGTACCACGTGGATTTCTACCTCTTTTATCCCTCAGTGAAATGAAGGCTTTTCATCTAGAGCAATATGGTGTCCCACTAGACATTTTCTAGGACAACAATACAAAGAGGACTTCACTAAGTACAAGGTGATATACAGTATTCCATAGTGTTCACATAATTATCTGTTTGTATTATTATGTCCACCCTCTCTCCCTCCAATTAGCTTCTCAGTATGTCAAATGTAGTCTGGATACGGCCTTGCCACTGCTCACTGAACGTGATTATCTGACTCTATCCTTGGCTTGTCACAGATGTTTTCAACAGTGGTTACTAATGAGAGTCCTTACTCTGAAATAAACCAGGAAAATACACTTCAGTGTACACTACAAAAGTGGGGGGAAGATGATCTTAAAACTTGCTCTATTTCTTGTTGTTGTCACCGCTTTAATGTGGGTGTAATGGCTTTCCAGAAATTCTGTGTCCCACTTACAAACAAGGAAAAGCGTTTTTCGCTATTTCAGTTAACTGGGAATGACCCTTTGTTCAAAAGACAGTAAATATATCACTGAAAGTAAATGCATGTAAATTAAAACGAAACTGGAATTGAGTGACTCATGGATGTGCATACATGGTGACTCAGACCAAAGATGGTGTGGCTGATGATTAGTTGTAGCCTTGTTAACTATTCAAAAGCTGCAATTACCCCCAATTACAATTTGGGTTATTGATTTCAGACCCTTTTAATATATTTTTTGCCTTTTGTGTTGTCCTTAATCAAGCTCCTATAGGCAGTGTTAGAGGGTGCAAACTACGGATGGGACGGTTCATCAAATTCTCGGTCGGGTTCATATCACGGTTTGGAGTCATGGTTTTCGGTTCGGTTCGGTACGGCGGTAAACGGTATTTATGGCACAGCAAAGAGGCCAATTTCCAATTTCAGTTTGAAAAGCTTTTCATTTATTTGCCAAAATAAGTCAACTGTTTGCCTGAACAACAGTAGACTAGGCTAACATAAAGAACAAGTGCCATTGTGTTATTTAGAAATAATGAATAAATAATAAACAAACTATAGGCTCAAGCCATCAACAAAAAGTGCAGTAAGCTGTGTAACTTATGTGTCTGCGAGACGCATTATAGCACGGCTCAAATACCCTAATCATATGCTGAAATCCAGCATCCTCCACGACTGCATAACGCTATATATCTGTGGCAATAAACATCCCCAGTGCTTTAGCTGTGTTTTTGTTTTGCTCTGTCTGAGTCTGCATGTAGAGGCTGTTAAAAAGCTGCTGGGAGAAGGAGTTGCTCTTTCCTCCCCGACTCTCCTCCTCATGCTATCAACGGACACACCAGAGTGATGTCTCTATCAATGATTCATCATATTGGCAGTATTGCCGCTAGCATAAGCCACACTTGTTGCACAGTGCTGACACACAGTTGACGTTTTATTCACCACTTTTTTCCCGTCACTGTCATATGTAACACCAAATCTGTTATGCTGCACACAGCAGAGCGAAACGACGCTGGCGGATCGTCTACCTATATTTTATCATGTCCACTTGCCATTTCCTTTACGGAATCATAACTTGCACTTCATCGACATCTTTGCCAACTGATTTGACAAGGAAGGCTGGGTCACGCGTCATCAACGCATTGTGTCTTTGGTGGTACAACACATGCGCAGTAAAATCTGGTCCGCCTCTCCAATACGGAGCCAATAACAACGCACAACCACAGCTTCAGTTATAATGTGCATGTGTGATACCTCATATTCCTGTCCACCATGTCCCAGCCTCTTTCTATAGGCCTTGATTTCCAAAACAGAGTTAAAAGGAAAGTGAAAAGGATTTACATTCATCAGGTGGCCAAAAACATGACTTTAAAAAGATGATAATGTTGTTCTGTGTCAGCAGGATGTGCGCTAAGAGGTTCAAGGAAACTTTTTAAAAAGAAATAATACTGCTGTACAGCATAAATGGAACTTTCTCATAAATGTGAAGCAAAAATGTAACATACTTCCATCCCGTTGCTTTTTCCCGCCACCACCTCCTCTCTCCGAAATAGCGTCTGGGTTGCAGCCATAGACAGTAGATAAAGAATGGACGACGCGCCTCCACTGCCTCCCACTGAATAGCAAGAGAGAGAGAAATTAGTTCTCAATGCAAAGAAGACTTAATATACTGTACGTTATTCTCTACAGCCTGAAATATGGAGGACAATGGTTCGCATATTACCACTCTGAATGGACTTAGTATTGACAGGAGACTGGAGTATAAATACTTTGGTATCTGGCTGGACCCAAAACTTGCATTTAAATTTCACATTGACACACTTGCCAGCAAGCTACAACAAAAAAAAATAGATTTTTGTACAGAAACAGGGCTAATTTTCCTGTTTAGTAGGAAGCGAATAGTTGAGACCATGTTCTTGTCTGTCTTGGATTAAGGTGACATTAACAAGAGACATGCCTCTGCCTTCACTCTCAAACCATTAGATTCAGTTTATTACTCCACCCTAAGATTTATTACCAGTGACAGTTACTCTACTCATCATTGCATCTTGTATGAAAAGGTTGGATGGGCCTCTCTGACAGTAAGACGTGATAGGCATTGGATCTGAAGTGATTGGCTACAGTTTAAAGTCCCACATGCAATCACTAAGTTTGGCAAAACTGCTTTTGGTGCTGCTAAAACTAAAACAGTTTAGAAAACACATTAAAACTTAACACAAATGTAGGTTATTTTAAATTCATGATTACAAACTACTCTGCTCTTGACTATAACTCCTTTAAACAGTGTTCTATTGTTGTCTGGCTGCCTGTTAACTCGATTATGTTGTTGTGTGCGTTTATTCTGTTTCCTTGTACTCTCGTCATCATTGAAAATGAGAGCATGAGACCCTCAATGATTCTTCTAGATTTAAATAAAGGTTGAATGAAAAAAAGTGACAGTGAAGCCAAAATATCCTGAATACGGGGGCTGCCATTTTGAGATTTTAACGTCATTTGGAGCCATGGAGTCTGTGCAGCAGTGATTGCGGTAGTATTAACGTCCCGCCCACACACCCGTCTGACATCTCACCCCCTTTAATAGCATCAAATAACTAGCCTAATTAAACCAAACTTATCAGAAAAAATAACACTTCATCAGTGTGATAAAAACTACCTAAACTGACAGAAACCATCCATGGGGGAAAAAATTATGCCGTATACTTTGACTTTTCAGTTTGGCCCATGTCCCAGCCATTAACATGGAGGAGGTGGGATTTATGTCATATACTGCAGCCAGCCACCAGGGGGCGATCAAGGTGTTTTGGCTTCACTTTTGGGGAGCTGTCATGCAGTCCATCTTTACATGCAGTGTATTTTTTCAGCTGTCAGTCTGGTTATCTCCTGGATTGCCCCGCAGCACACTGAAACTAGCTTACTAGCATGCTAGCTGGTTAGCATGTATGGAACCAAGTAAAGCTGATGACCTAGCGTGCTATGACTCAACAAAGTGTGGTAACGCCAGCTAGCTCAATGAATCAAACATGCACGCTAAAATACTAATAATATAAATGATACCGAACCATGACTTCTCTTAGACCACAGTCCACGCTGGGATTTCATTAAATATTACACCACACACTGGGTTTGTGAGTGGGCACTGGGGACATTGATTTCAGCGCAATTTAAAACATGATTTGGTTATTGAGACATATGATCAACGATTTCAAATGGCTCTTATACTCAGTATTTTTTCCAACAATGTACAACGTTATCGATTAAATTCTGCTCAGTTGTGTTTCATTAGTTTTTTTTTATACCTTTAGACGTCTCGACCAGTCTAAGTTTAAACTTCTGTTAAAATGTCAGGGAAATTGTTTTTTAGGCACAGCCTCAGCTTGTGTGTACTATTAGGTCAGAGAAATACACCTTGAAACATACAGTATTTCCACAAGCTAAAAAGTGACCTTGTTTCATATTTCTGAGAAAAAATAAGTAAGTAAGTCAAACTGATCAGATTCTGTTATACGGTCCTCTTTGCTTCTCAGATTCTGTATTGACTTACAGATATCTGTGAACCAGCTGCTTTAATGTGATTTGATTTTAAACTTGGCCACATCTCCTCAATGTTCAGACTGTCTGAGGCTTATCAATATTTCATCTGTCTGTGTGGTGGCCTAGTCCTTGTGTGTTGTCATGTTCTTGACTTGAATGGTATCTAGTATCTGGTAAATTCAGATTGCACCACAGACCCTAACAGTAGCTTACTGGTACTTTTCTATAGCTGTGTATATTATTTTGAAAGGAAAACATTTGAGATAAACACTATAATAACACATCCAATATGATAATATGAAGAATACATTGTTTGCACCAGCAATTAATGTGAAAAACAATACAGATATCCATCAAGGAAAATGTAATTACGCATAAGCAACATTAACAACATTATGTTAAAGGCACAAAATGCACTGCATGACACAGCTGCACATTACAACCTATGTAAAATGAAAACTACCTCAGTTTTTGGTGCAGTGTTGTTAATGACTTTGTGGAGCTCACACTGCCAGTTTTTGGTGATTTATCCCAACAGTTACCGGCATTTTAAACAAGTTGTCATTTAGTCTCCTGTGAACATTGACAGAGGGTTGTTTTGTATTATAGATTAGTGAATGGTATGGGGAGAATGATTTTTTTATTAAAATATATTTTTTTTTTTATTTTATTCCCTTTTTAATTTTTAAAGGACTTTGACTCTACTCTGACATTGTCCTACTAATGTCCTTCTTAGTGTGACGTTAATATTGCTGCAAGCACCAAGCTGTTATGGGTTGCCTTCAGGCCCTTGAAAGCTCCAATAGCCTATAGTGCACACTAAATTAGAAAAACACAGATTAGGATTTTACTTAGGGGTGCAAACTTTTGTATAGTTTTCCTGTAGCTGCTCTTCACTGACCTGCAGAGAGGCTATAGGTGTTCTGTTACATTTTACACCTGATTCAACTGTCATCAGGCCATTTCAGAGGCATTATCAGTCGTTATAACCATAGATGTGGGTCATTAGGAGCCTACTGCGCCCACCACAATGTTAAACTTAAAAGCTACACATTCTAACATGTAAAACTGAATGAAACCTAACATTTTGAACACAAACAAAAAGTCTCTTTTAGGTTTAGGCAATAAAACTACAACTTATGGAAAAACATTGTGTTTTGGGTTAAAATGTCTAAGAACGCAGAGACAGCTGTTGGTTTTACTCAGTGGTCTCCTGGTTGAAAGCCCTTTGTTTTGAATATACTACAACATCTGACTTCTGCTTCTGTCTTAATTACTACAGTCGCTAAAAGTAGCTGTTGTGTTCTTTTATACCATATTTCGCTGATCTACCATGTGAATAGATGGTAAAACCTACTAGTGGGTGTAGTAGGCCCCTATTGACCCACATCTATGAGGCTTATAGCGACTGAAAACGCCTATGTATTAGCCTAACACCAGTTTAATCAGGTGCATTTTGTGACTTTAGATCATGCAATGCGTGTATATGCTGTTGTCAGCCAAAAAAAAAATGTTCATACACATCTGTAATGTTGGTTGCATGTCAGTGTTTTTCTCAGTGTCTTAGTGCTGTCGCATTTACTGGTTCCATGGTTCTACTAATGGCAGGTGACACCATTAACTTGTCGATGCATTGATGTTTACACTTAGAAAAACACAAATTGGTTTTCGCCTATAGGGAATGCACACTCCATATGTGCTTTATTAGGAGCACATCATTGATTAAATAAGTCATGCCTCTAGAAATTGAGACACCATGAAATTAACTAATAAACACTTTGTGTCCGTGTTTCAAAAAATGTATGCATGTGTGCATAAATAAAATATATATCCAGATATAAATATCACATTGCATAGCTGAGTAGAAGGAGGAAGAGTACGGGTGCTTTAAGATACACAGATGTTTTTTTGTAGAGCTGCCATTTTTATTTATGGAGCACAGTTTAATACTTCATATGTCTGTGGGGGAAATAACCCTGATGATGTGATGAAACTTATAGAAAGTTTGTGTTGCAAGCTAGAGGAGTTTGAAAGATATGAATGTGGGTCTAATAGAAATACACTATCCAGTTGCATTTTTTGTAAATGACAGGGCTGGACGGCCATCTGGCATACTGGGCACTTTCCCCGTGGGACGACGCAACTGTCTTGTTTTTCTAAAATGATAGTGGGCTGTTGATGATTGAGATCTGACTATATCAGTCCCGCCCCCACATGCTCTAAAAGCTACGAATGAGTGTAAGGATACACTTAGGTTGGTCAGGTTGTGTCCCTGGCAGTGGTCAAAGTGGGCCAGTACTCACATTACAGTACTGGCACTACTACATTTTACTTAACCCTCATAATGTCCTGGGGTCAATCTGACCCCACATTTCATTTATTTTTTTAAAAAAAGGGTATACTTTCATGTAAATAAGGTCTATTGGAGCCTAAATTCCAAAATGAAGGGAAAAATGTGTGGTAATGGGTTGGACTGAAGTAAGACTAAAGGTGCAACACAAAAATGAATGAAATATTTATACTATATGCTTTAAATAACAGTCAAACCAAGTGGGGTCATTTTGACACCAGAGGACAAAAGGTGTATGGCAAACGGGAGGACATTATGAGAATTTTGCGTGACTTCTCTCTCACCTCCAGCGTATCTGCACCACACCTAATAAACAAACATGCAAACAAAACTATATGGAGAGCTTCTGTGGACAAGCCCACAGACGGCACAGGGGAGGGGAGGAACGAGGATGCTGTAATTTAATGTTCACATCCTTTTTATGAAATAAGTAGTGAACTGTTCGGCGTAACTCTTTTTTTGCAAAGTAATATAATTAATGAAACATTAAGCCTATTGAAATGTTTTCTGAATCTGCTCTAACAGATTATGATTTTATAGGGCAAACATTTCCAGAAGAATTAAATGTTCAGAGGGCTGTGATATGTGTAAATAATACAGTGATTATGGCTCTAAATTATGTGAAATTGCATAGTTTCAAGTCAAAAGATGATTCTTAATTACAAACATTATGCTCAGTCTGGAATAGGAGTGGGTTGAATTATTAATAGCTGGTTACAGACTGTGTGGGATAAAACATACTAGAAGCCTAATTCTCCTTTACAATTCACTATACATGTTTACAATCAGGTAGGAAACTTATTTAAATATGTTATAATTGAGATCAGAGTATATGATTGAATAATGGCATTAGAATGTGCCAGACGGACCAATGTACCCCCGGACCCCCGTAGCTGGCTACTCTTTCCCACCAGCCAGCTATATAGTTGCGTATAAAATTTTGCAAAGTCACTTGTCACTTGTCTATCATGTTTCCTCTTTCTTAATCCTTCTAACTCATTATACAGCTTTAATGTTTTTAGGGAGTGGCACAGTTGCTATAGCCTGCATAGGGGAGTGCTATGATGGGTGGTGCGCGTTGGCCTGTCTAGGTCAAGATTTTTATCCAGTCAGGTGTAGGATCCAGTGTTTTTGGAGCCTGAGCCATGAGACTAAAAGTCATGATATCTCACCCTGTACTGATCTACTCATCGGTTTTGTCCATTCTTTAGTTAAAATGTGTCTCTCACCATCTTTATGTAAGTCAGTTGCTACTCCTTCAAGAGTACGCCTTGAGATCGTTGTGGTAAAACTGCATCAAGATTCCCACACTGTGTTATTCAAGTAGATCTACAAAAGAAAAAGGGCATTTTTGAATTTCACTCGTGAGATTTGCATTTATACCTGAGAGTACTTTATGTTAAACCTGTGTCTCAATGATTTGTTGCACATGTGACTGTCATTGTTTATAACAGCAAAACGGAGCACACTATGGACACCAAGTCTGTAAAAATAATCTATAAAACAGCGAGTCCTTTCAAGGGTGAGCAACTCATAAAATGAATTGCTTGTATGTCTACTGCTGCAGCATCCCAGCAATAAAAGACTTTTTATTTATGTACAATACAACTGAGCTTTAATGATCGGGGATTGAATGAGAGCCCCAGGGGGCTCTGAAAAGGAAATATGAGAGGTCTTTTATGAGAGACAGATATGGTAGCCATTTGAAATTGATAGATGCCTTCAGGCTATGTTAGGGATATCTCTGTATTGGCATGTTCAGTGTACCTATTGAGGTTCTGGATCATGGAGCAAATCGTTGAGAAGTGGGTTTATTGCTGAAACTTAAAAGAACAACAGTTGGGATTTGGGAGACGCAAGAGAGGATAGAAGAGGAAGTATGATTTGGGTTTGGCTGTGGAGGCCTTGGGCAGGAGTTGTGTATGTCAAAGGGAAGCTCTGAAGGCAAGTGTAATATTAGGGCAAAGGTTTTAATGCAGGAAAAACAGAGGATAACACGTCCCATAGAGCCTGAAATGTCTTAAAATGTGTTACACAAAGTCAAATGAGATCTTTAAACTTTTTGAAAATGGATGGATGTCCAGGTAGTGTCTATAGAGAGCCCAAGTCGTGCCCCTTTCGTTGGACCACCGTGGGGTCTTCTTTCAGATGGTGAGAGACAAATATTTTTTTTTGATACTGTTTGAATTGCACCTTAAATCACACATATGATGTTTGTCAATTTAAAAGATACTTTTGCAAGTCAAGAATACTGTAAAACTGTTGAACAAGACTGTGAAAATACATAATTAGAAAGACTGCACACTCAAAGTTTGCATAAGTGACATCTCTCGCTGAAGCTATGAGTGTTTCATACTCATACTCATATTCCTTTCTTTCGCTTCCTGGCTGATACAAAGACCAGGAGTCACTGGACAAAACACTTCAGGTAAGATCAGCAAACTAACATACTTGTGACTGGCCCCGGTGCAATTTTTTTCTTGGGCCCTTGCCCCTAACACAAGTGCATATTCATGTGCACACAACCATTTCAGACAATTGGAAAGCAGACATTAGCGATGTCACAATGGACAAGCTCACCATGCAATGACAAACCCGCAAACGAGCATTAGGTCAGCACCACGGACAGCAGCTGAAGAACCAAACATATCAACGCTAACTTAGCAGCCTGCCTCGGACTCAGCGGCCAAATGTTACAGAGATTTAGGTAGATGCACATTTTCCAACATATGAGACTCAGTAGTTACAGTGCTATATATATAAATTCCTGATCCCGCTCAATAATAACTAAAAGAAACCAGTTTTCACCCATTAGAAGTTTATCCTACAGATCTTGAGCTCCACAAAGTCATTAACAACACTGCTTCAGAACCATGTGCCATGGCACTTTGAGCTGAACCTTTGTCAGACACCTCGCTGTTTCTTTTTATTCCTGTCACTTGAATGGATTGGTGAAATTGAAATGAGGAGTTATCTATACAATACCTCCTCATTGCACTACAAAAACTGAAATAAAGTGGCAACCGGCTGGAGCGAGATCGCAAGACAGCTGAAAATTTCCTTCATTTCTAGTAGATATCATAATATAAAAGAACAAACGAAGGAGTGTCCCTGTAGTCTGGGCTGATGCGTGGCCTCTGTGGTTTGTTTACATGATGTAATAGAAGTGCATATATCTTATAAATATTGAGCAGAGCAACTACTCTTTGTGAACAATGTACATGAGTGATGCTACAGCCAGTAGCCTGGTGGTGCAATATTGTACAAAACTAAGTGATGGTGCTATATTAATAACTTCTGGTGGCCTGGGGATTGCTTCTAAACAGGAAAAGCATGCTTGAATTCATCCATTGTACGTGTTTCAGTTGAAGTGAATGAGGGAATGGCAGAGTGAAAATTTGCAGGATAAAAGTGTAATGTGACTGTGATTATCTCTTTCATTTTTTGGCAACTATATTGTACATTCCATTAATCATTTCAGTGATTTTCAAGCAAAAATGGCATCATGTCCCCATACAACTAAAGTGCATTCTTAATTACGTTCAAGGGGAAATATTGTCAGGTATTTCATTTGTCTTTGACATATCACTAAAGGGTCGAGCCTGCAGCAAGTGACGTAGTACAAAGAGCGACGTGCAGTGTAGGTGATGTATTATATCAAGCGACTGTTAATGAACTTAACGTGGAACAATAACAAGTAGTGAGAAAGTCCACTAGGGGCTGGTGGGTGGTGGATGGATCTGGTGGATGGTGCTGTTTCTGTCCCATGTGAAATTAAATTAAGGATGCAGTTTAGTTGTATGAACGTGATTCTGTAGGAGACCAACATTTTAGTAAATTGAATATCTTTGGGTTTTGTACTGTTGAATGGATGAAACTACACATTTGATGTCAACACTCTCAGGCTCTCAGACATTTTGTCTGATATTTTATTGACAAAATCATTAATAGAGAAAATAATCACCAGATTAATCAACAATACAGCTAATTGTTAGTTTCAGCCCTGCATTGCAGTAATGGGACTTACCAATCACTGCCCTTCCTGAAACAAAACAGCGGGTCTTATTCATTTTCCAATTTTTTATAACGTTGCTGTGAGCATTATGTTAATTTTCAGCACAGTTATGGTTACACATATTCTCTTGACAGCCTCCGCCTTTTACGCATCCTCCTTTAGAACAATTTACATCAGATAAAATAAGAGTTTATGGATCCCGAGAGGGAAATTTCACATTACAGCAGCACAAGAAACAGTCTAAAGAGGTAGGAAACAGATAAAAAAGGAATAAGAGCTTAACAATCATGGAGAAGTGAGTGAAATGAGATAATCCATAAATTGTGAGTACGAAGGAGCGCAGAATTTTGTCTATTGATTGATCCATTAGCTGCTGCACACATATCAAAAGGCTCAAGGAGAGGAAGAGGAGGTGTGAAAGCAGGAGAGGAAGAGGGCAGACAGACTGACTTTTTTCCTGTTCACTTTCTCCACACCATGGTAGTTGCCCTCAGGGCTACACAACATAATGAGACAGTCTTCCTTTACACCCTTGTGATCTGCTTTAACATGAAGGGTCACACTGTCAGCCAAGTACAGTAAATGCTGAGCTGTCTGCTCTCATCCATCAACAACAAGCTTGTAATGCTGCTTTTCCTTCACGAGAACAGGAAGCTTCGAATCTGAACTTTTCATTAATTTCAATGACTCATTTAATTGTCTGTCCATCTGTCTGTCCCTCCGGCCATATAAGCTCCTTTTATGCAACAGCATAGAATCTATAAAACTAGTCAGATGAGGTGAGTTTACCTGTATAGCACCTTTCAACAGTAAGGTAATACAAAATCCTTTATATGATAGTGATTGATGTTGCATCTATTTTTCTTGTCTATCAATAACGAACAAAAGCAGGGTTAGGAAAAGCTAATTTTGTACTCATCACTATCATTCTGCAGTTTTATAGAAATATTGAATATGAACCTCTTTTAGCACCTTTGATGAATAAGTTGTAGTCTGTTATAACAGATTGTGAGAAGTTGCCCCTTCTAATGTTTTTCATAAGATAAGATAAGATAAGATATTCCTTTATTAGTCCCACAGTGGAGAAATTCACAAGGCAAAGGTTTGGATAATGGATTTTGAAATTGAAGTTCTGTCATGTTAAAACAGTCATTGTTTTTTTAATCTTAGAAACACACCACATTATATGGGCCGACCTTGCAAAGCAAACATGAGCTCAAATAAATAAGTGCTAAATACAAACATATACAGCACATATTAAAAAGGGAGGCGAACAGAGAGAGTTGTAAGTAAGAGCGACGTTACATAACTACTGAATTACTGACGTGAAGCATCACATATGGGACACTGTAGGGATAAACAAGCAGCCCAGATGCAAACCAAAGGCTAGTCTAATAACACAGACACACTGCCTGAGGACGCGCTGGAGTAAGTCATCACAACATGCTGTATGTACCTAGTGCAGTCTACTGTACCTGTTAGTAGCTCCATCTGCCCATGGAGGTTTAAAGGACGTTGTCCGTCTTCCTGTAATAATAATAATAACAATAATAGTAACAATAATAATAATACACTTTATTTATAAAGAAGCTCAAAGTTGAACATACATTGTTGAACCAGGACTGCAATATATCAGGACTACAATGAGGATTATGATTATACAAAAATAACATAAAAAATACCCAATAATAATATTAATAATAATAATAACTGATGAGACATGTTGGAAATAAAATGTGCTAGCATTAATAAAAAAAAACTCTTTTAAAAAGATTTAAAAGACGTCCCTGATTTCTGACAGACAAGATAATAAGTGATGAGAAGGACTTTTTCAGAAAGTAGGACTGTGTGTCTTCCTGCTCGGACCTGTGAAAACAAATTGTTCAGCACATAGTGTACTCGACTGTGCCATCTCCTGTCTCATGGGCAGGAGGTACGGAGTGGAGTGCTGCTACTTAGAGGATGATAAAAATGATTGTAGAAAAGTGATACATCCGGTATTTGTTACAAAACACTGATTTTCTTAAGTAAATGTACTGTAATAGATTATCTCCAGTGTATCCTAAGTCGCCTCCCATATGGAGATGTGTTGTTTTTGCTTACGGCGGCTCTGTGACAGGGCTCTCTACTGTTAAGCCCACCTCTGTTCGACTTGTTTTGGCTCAGCTCTCTTCACTCCATCGACTCCTGACACTCTCACCCATTATGCAGATTCCCTGTCACACCGTGATTTAGGGGTGCCCCATCTGCCACTCGCCAACACCCTCACACACAAAAGCACAGAGAAGTGTCTTTGTTTATTTTTGCCTCATTAGCTAAATAGTCATCCACTCAGTCACTGAGGGTGCAAATCGTGGTTTGTCTGTCACTCTGTAATTGCTGCAATATGTTGAGACAACGTCTAATTTGGACAAGGGTCACAGGGGAGATGCAGGCCGAGACCCCAGTTGTGGCTGAGATGAGACAGTGAAGGATGAGGGAGTCAGGATGTTTTTTAAAGGTTGTGCTGGTGCCAACCTTGAACGAAAGAGTGTTTCAAGTGTTTATTAATGTACAGTTTTTTTCAACAATTAGGACTTCACTATTCATTCTCTATTTACATTAATACAATTTTGCCAGCCTCCACTTATCGGAGCCCGCAGGGGAGGTGCTTACAACTACATTACAGTGTGTTATAAACAGTTTATTAAATGTTTATATTAGAGTTATTAAAGTTAATGCGATAATAACAGATTAATGCAAATTAGTTTTACCGCTACTAACTTCTTTAACGCATTAACCACACTTAAGGTCTTTAGGTTGTAAATTAGAGTGAAAATACTGGCTGAAACTAGAAAAACCTGAAGAATACATTGCACTAGCTTGTTGCAAAGGAGGCTAAATAACAATCCAAAGTGACATGAAATATTGGTGAGGAAAAATTGACATGGTCATTTTCAAAGGGGTCCTTTGACCTCTGACCTCCAGATATGTGAATGTAAATGGGTTCTATAGGTATCCACCAGTCTCCCCTTTACAGACATGAACATTTTATGATAATCACATACAGTTTGGATCAAGTCATAGTCAAGTCAGCACACTGGCACACTGACAGCTGTTGTTGCCTGTTGGGCTGCAGTTTATTACTCTATTTTGTAACTAAAGTCAGTACCTGTGAGAGTTTCTGGACAATATCTGTCATTGTTGTGTGTTGTTAATTGATTTCCAATAATAAATATATACATACATTTACATAAAGCAGCCTATTGGCCCACTCCCATGTTGATGAAAGTATTACATACTTGACAAATCTGCAAGGTACATTTTGAACAGATAAAAAATTGTGATTAATTTGTGATTAATTGCGACTAAATATTTTAATTGATTGACAGCCCTAATTTATATACTGCTTATGGATGATAAATACTGAATGCTATGGCATTTGGGTCAACACACCAGTTAAAGACAGGTGTGATGATATGGTGTGTTGCAGTGTGATTCTATTTATGGTGTTGTGTGTGTGTGTGTGGACCCCAGGAAAAATAGCCTCTGCTTTAATGACGCTAATATAGGGACCCTAAATTAAATGAAATGACTAGTATTTAGGTATATACTGTATATCTGGGCTTTGAAATCATAAAACAAACAGTATCAAAATGTTTCAGGATTCTGCATCAGGAGGTTGATGATGTGGTACTCGTGTTTACAGAATCATCGGTGAAAGGGAAACAGTGCTAGCAGTGTGGTGCCAGAGACGACATGCTACCTTCACGACTGACTGGGTTTTCTTTTGCATCAGGGACTCTGCTGCGATGTTCCCTCCTGTAAAAGATGGACGCTGCATCATTGGGTGTGAACCTCTAGATGAGCCCTAATGGAGACACAAAGAAAGCACATGCAGTCAACACAATTAAAGTTCATTGAGTTGATAATACGTTCATTACTTTCAGCATATCGTGACTTGGCGCGGCATGAATAATGTTGGAAATAATTACAATAATATACAGCAGATGATTAGATTACAGGCACTAATAAGTGTGGGTGTGTTTTATTAAACTACTGGTTTGATTGAGTCTCTGTTAAATGTGTCAGTTCCTTCCTCCATTGCTCCTATATCCCTTTTTATACTTATAATGTCATTCTTCCTTTTTTTCCTCTCTCACCTGTTTCACTCATCTGTCTCACTGATGCTGTTCCTCTCCCTCTATCTTTCATTCGTCTGCCATTTTCATTTTCACATCTTGTTTTCACTCCAGGTTGTCATGGCGGTGTGTACCAGAGGAAGCTGTACCGAGACCTGATGGTAAACTACAATCGCCTGGAAAGACCCGTCCACAACGACTCTGCGCCCATTGTTGTGGAACTGGGCCTCACACTGCTGCAAATCATTGACGTGGTGAGGGTGTGTGTGTGTGTGTGTGAGTGTGTGTGTGTGTGTGTGTGTGTGTGTGTGTGTGTGTGTGTGCCTGTGTGTGTTTTGGCAAGGCTAAGGTATGAGTATGTCTGAAGACAGGTGGAAAAAAAAAATGAGGATGTGTGTGGAATTCAATTTGAAATCAACAGAGAGAGCGAGTAAGAGAAAGTTAAGTTTTACACTTTCTCAAACCTTTTGCATATTGGATGTTTTTCAGGATTTTTTTGTTTTGTTTGCGTTAAAGATATTCATCTGATTTCTCCACAGGGATTGTGGTGCATACTAATACAAACACCTTGTGCTCACTACACACATGTCGTCCTCTGAACATAAAAAAACTGTTATTTCACCAGTGGCAGCACCCAGCCAAGTGAGACTGTTCGTCTTTGAACGAGCAACTTCTTTGTTTCACCCCTCGGTCCTTTTTCATTTCGTGGCACCACAGGCCCTCAGTCCTTTCATTCATTCGAAAAGAAAATTCAATTTCAGTGCTGAGATATGTCCTTGCACATTTTTGCCCCTTTCTCTTCCAAGCTGCTCCTCAATCTTACTCCCTCTTCGAGCTTTTTTTCCCCATTCTGATTATGACTTTTTTAATGTGCCTCCTGAAGGAATAGTTCAACATTTTGGGAAATAGGCATATTTTCATTCCTACTGAGAGTTAGATGAAAAGATCAACACCACTTCCATATCTGTCCATTAAACATAAGCCTACAGCAGCTGCCAGTTAGCTTAGCTTGGTAGAAAGACTGAAGAAAGAGAACTGCTGGACTATATCTTGGTGCAATGACTCCTCACTGTGACCATTACTGTTATATTGGCTGTTTGGGTTGAAACAACATGAACTGTACAAATGGTTCAACACTCAAATTCAGGCAAATGATGCAAGATAAACTTTGCTTCACTTGTCTGAACATACATTTAGACTCTGATAAGTCATCGCTAACCCGCTCTCACTCCCTGTCACACTCTGACCTAGAGTGAGGGTAGTGTGCCGAAAGGCTGACTGGAAAAGGTGTAGTTTACTCTTAAAATGTTAAAAGAGGGTCGCAAGATGAGGTCCGTTTGATGGAAAAAAAAAAAAATGAAGTGGTTTATTGCCCCCTAAATACAGTTCATGGAGTAATGAACAAACAAGCCAAAAATAAAAAAAATAAAGAAAAATATTTACAAAGTACTAACCATAATCAGTGTTAGGTCTGTTCAGCACCACTGTCCTTCTCTGACTCGCGTGGCACTGTACAACCAACACTATTTAAAGGCTAATATGAGTAGTTCTTAAAATGTCTATTTATTGTCTAACTATTCCTTTAAACTCTTCCTGTACTCTCTCCAGATCCAAACACCATACCATGTTTCCTCTTCTTCATTTTAGAAATTTAGAAAAGCTTTATTCAAAATATTATATCTTATCAGTGTGTCCTACATTTCACACACACACACATAAATACCCAGAAACACACAAAAAAAACATTTATCTCAATGTAGCCACAGTCCTCCATTTCTTTGTCGCTCTTCACTCTTTTACATGTCAAACCCTCGGCTCTTCTGCCACATTTCATTTGATGTATTTTTTGTTCCTTCTGTGTTCGGCCTGTGCTTCGTTGTGCGTTTCCCCCTGTTCTCCATCTCATGCACCTCTCTCCAACCCACACATAACCTCTTGCCTGTTAGCCCCACCACACCACCGGAGCACTCATCCAAAAAACCCAAGCCGACACCCCGTCACATCCCTGAGCCAGCCCTGTCACAAGAAGTGTATGTCTTCTCATGATCATGAACTACATGGTAGTAAGAGCCATACGCTTGGCTGTAATGTAGGATTCCCATTCTATTATTAACGGACAAGTCTCCTACTGCACATATGAAACATTATCATGTATGCTGGAGACGCAGTCAAGAGGCGAGGCAATCTCCAGAGACAACATATGGCACTTTTCTAACATGATGAAAGACTATTTACTTTAAAAGCTTTAAATTCAATTGCTGGTGATTGAAAACATACCAATAAATGCATTGTGCTGAAAACACAGTTGTCCATAAAGGTGATCTGAAATGTTTTGTTTGGAAAGCAACCTCATACATTAGTCATACATCTACAAAGAAACATATTTGTTGAATATTTGACATAATGTGTGTTTGCTATTTATGTATTGTTGTTAACTACATTGTTAGCTAAGTCGATACATAATGGATGAGCTGGAAAGACCATATGAATTAATGCTTACTGGGCAGTTGTAAATAATGTAAAGCTGCTTGTGTGTGTGTGTGTGTGTGTGTGTGTGTGTGTGTGTGTGTGTGTGTGTGTGTGTAATTGTGGCCTTTGATTCCTCCATCTGCTCTGGGTAACTCCCTAACCAGAGAAGTGGGGCAGGTCGAAGCCCACAGACTGGTTCATCACCATGAATAATGCCAGATACACAGACGGACTGACAGAGCACAGGACTGGTCACCATCCAGTACTGGAAAGGCCACTATGTGCCTTATGTAGCTTACAGAGAAACTAAGGTTACATAACATAAGTACATTCTGTATTCAATTACTATACCTAAGTACACATTTGAGGTCTGTGTACTCTACTTGAGTAATTCTATTTCATGCTACTTTATATTTCTACTCCACTACAATTCAGAGTGAAATATTGCACTTTTTACTTCTTTTATTTGACTTTAGTCTTAGTAAATACGATTCACTGTTGTGGTTCCAAGACGTTTTCAAGTGAAAGATACCAAAACGGACACAAATTAGACCATTTCATAAGCTTTTTGTCCCAGGGTCCCCCATCCGATGTTTCATTACATTGTGTATGAAACTCGTGACCAAAACGCTCTGTCATTGTGTTATTTGGATGGAATTATGGCGAAAATTAAATGATTCCCCCCTTTTGCTGGAGACCCCCCAGAACCCCTCAAGGACCCTGGGGGTCCCCGGACCTTACTTTGAAAACCCCTTCCTGCACCACTCTCAAGGTTAGGCTACATGTAATACATTAACAGTAGCACATATTTATAAAAAGAAAGAGAGAAAGAATGAAAAAACAACAAAGAAACCTGCAAAAACTATGTCAAGAGCTGTCAAGGTGATCAAAGTGTCTTCCTGAAGAAAATTCACACGGTCAGACATTCCTCTTAATAAAGGCCACTTTGCACAATTTGCCTGGCAATTTTCTGCTTATTTTCACGTTTGATTGTATCAATCCTGAGACGGAAAGTAGATGTAGAGAGACATTTCTCATTGTGTGTTTGCCAAACCAGGTCTTTTGTATCCGCTCTCTATTGTGGTGCAGCAGAAATTCAAACGTATCCGTTGAACCGCTAAAACACGAGGAGGGCATCCTGTTCGTCGTCCATATCAGCATGCTCCGTCAAAGATCTGCTTTTTAAGGAAACTGATGAAAATCTAAAATGAATGGAAGCATAATAGAAGATTCTGAGATGTGATTCATGATTTATTTTCCTCACTGTTTATCTTTGAAACACTGATCCTCTTGATAGAAAATATGTAGGATGTTATCCTATTGTTCCCTACAAGGAATAAAACACAGAAGAAAAGCCGTTCCTGGAACAATATACATGGAGATTTACAGCAAAGCACCAGCAACATGTTTTTGTGCTTAACAATATGATGTCAGATGACTTACCATAAAATACAATTAAGGAGCTTACATTGAATGCAACTCCATCAGTCCGTTGTCTAAAACCAATCAGAGCAGATTTATGAGGAGATTAGAGTGTTCATAGTGGGTGTGACGAGGCTGATACAGCCTATTGCAGCTGGGCGAAATCCCACGAAATGCCGCAAAAGAGAGGTCAGGCATGGAAAAGAAAGAAAACACAGCAACCTTGAAACTAAAGCCAAATCTCCACCGTGGCAAGCTTGGTTGCACACACGCTAACAGAACAGAAACATGGTGCTTTGACAAGCACACAATGAGTCTATTTCAGCAGGCTGTTTAAAAGAGGTACAGATCAGAAAGGACAGGGGGAGATAAGATTGGAGCGCAGAGGGAGTTAAGGAGGAGGTGAGGAGGCAGGGGTGAAAGAGAGGAGCGGCGACTGCGTGACAATCGATTTTCACTAAACATGAAGTAAGATCATTGATGACACGGAGTTTAAACACCTTTTGAAGTTCAGCCATACATCTTAATACAAATGACACAGAAAAAGTAATTCTATAAGCAACAGGTCCTCAAACCAAAATGATGGAAGAGGCTGTTTGCCACTGATACAGCCCAGTAGTATCACAGTAAAGCATGTGATAGACCCGCCTGTCCACTGGAAGAAAGCATGTCAGTGTCAGAGTCTCCGAGATGTGAATATTGGTGCCTTCAAATGAGGTCATGTTTACCGTGTTCATGATTAGAGTCCATATGAACGCCCCCTTCTTGTGGTATTTACTACTTTGTAAGTGGAAAGTTTCTGAAAGCTCAGAGTTCATGAGTTGTTACATGTTTGTTGACGTTATCGGAAATGGCGAAAGCCATGGAAGTACATTGCTAATATTGCTGTTGCTTCGTATGCTTAGTAGCGGTGCTCACAACTTAACTACTTGAATGCCAAGCATATTGTGTACACAACTTTCCATGTTGTAAACACAGGGTCACACAGGGTCACAGGTCATTTGAAGGCACCATCTGACTTGCCTGCATGAAGTGTCATGTTGTCACATGACATTTGTCACATGTTGCATAGTGACAGAAGTCTAAAAGTGAGAAAGCCCACCTACATCCAACAAACACAAACCTTTGAGACCAGTGTTTTGTTTTGCAAGTTACGTTAGTGACAGTTGTCACATGACGTCTGTCGCATGTTTTCTGTACTGATGTTACATTGCTTCCATACATGAATACTTAGTTCACGTACTTATTTTAAGTCCAACTATGGCCTTTTTCCCTTAATCTAACTAAATGGCTTTGTTGACCCCTGCTGGTACTGCACATTAATACAGGTAATATTCACTTCTCTATGAAGAAAACTGTGACACCGACAGGCGGGTCTATTACACGCTTTGGCATGATATCGGGTTGCAAGATGACATTTTATTTAATGTTGTTAAACGGCTGCACAGTGGTAGTTTTAAACATGTGACCATTCCATTTAACACTGTGAAACAGTCACAGCTTTAAATACGTGGTTAATGTTGTGAAACGGATCTACTTGGTTAGGTTTAGGAAACAATCATGATTTGGGTTAAAATAAGTAGCCTTCGTGATGATGTGGTAACCTAAAATAACTCTTTTAATTTTTGGTTTTACGTGGGACACAAACAACAGTGTTCTGGGTGAAAGTCTGGTGCTCGTTTGGTCATAATAAGCTGCTTGCACAGACCACCTATATGGACATTTCTTCGGTGAGGACGGCTTGACTATAAGGATTGTCAGATACTTAATATCTTGACAATTATGTGACTGCAAAAACAATATTCATATTCATTATAGTGGTTGTTCCAAACCTGAGTGTAGAGTTTATCCATGTTCATAATTTCTGCTGCTTCACTATCAAAAAGTCCTTTTCTCTGAGGAGGATCGGGGGAAACCTGAGGGAGAGAGATACAACATTTTACAGGTTATGAAAACTCCCATCTGCACAAGTGAAAAAGATGTTGGGTTGAGTTGATGATGATGATGATCAGACATCAACCTGGATTAGTCAGTTCCTTCAATCCGGCTTCAAATTCATCTGGAGCAACAAGTGATTAAAGCTATTGTTGGTAATCTTAAGAAACTAGCAAGCCTATCAGACCTTTTGAAAGTATCCAACTGAAAAACCAAACCCTGTCATGCCAACTCTTTTCCACTCAAAGCAACTAGCATCACTAGCTCCAAAAGTCCCTAAATCTGGAGAGAAAGTTAACAAGTCTGCAACACTGACAGTCCGTCGCTTCAGGCTTCCCTTCAAAGCCACAAACATGGCTATTGTTAGTACTCACAGCTGTCAAGCTAACAGCTTGAGCAACGGAAGCAATGAGTGCAAATGCAGAGTGTGCACAGGTAGGCAGGTAGACAGGCAGGTGGTCCGTCTAGTTTCATTTGGGCCAAATGAAATGACAGGACGGGTTTATTACCGTCCTACAGCCACAGATAGCTCTTTATTTTCGGGATATAATGAGGATTTCAACAAAAGTCTTTTGAATTACCAAGTCTAGCCTTAAGCTCAAGCCTGTGAAAGTTAAAGGTGCCCTGCTTTTTTGCTAGAGGTTACAAGCCAAAAAAGTTAGGAACCAGAATCTTGAGTAACATATTTTATTACCTCCGCCAAGGAGGTTATGTTTTTGCCGGCGTTTATCTGTTTGTCTGTGTTCAAGATAACTCAAAAACTTATGGACGGATTTTGATGAAATTTTCAGGGTGTGTCGAAAATGTGAAAAGGAAGAACTAATTTACAATTGCTTTACAATGTGTACTTCTATCAAATCCCAAAGGCTGATCCAGAGTTGATCCAGATGGCAGATTTTATAGCAATTTCTATAAAAAACTATGGTGCTTGGCGGAGGTCTGCGCTCTCCAAGTGCTTTTCTTGTATATTATAAGATTATCATGTTTTTTCTAAGTAGCATGAAATGGAAATACTCAAATATCAAGCCTTCTTAGGGTTATCAGGATCTATTGGTAGAAATGGAATATAATATTCATAACTATGTTTTCATTAGTATATAATCACCTGAAACTAATAGGGTACAGGTCCTCTTCATGGAGTCTGGAATGGACAAACCAAACACTGGCTCTACACTTGGTTGCAATCCACCACCACACCACTAAATAGTACCAGATCCTACACATTGTACATTTAAGGACTGATCTTCAGGTGTGAACAACCACTGGTTACCTTAGAGGCACAGACAGAGCAGTGCTCTTATAACTAAACTTGATGAACATATAGGATACTGAGAAGAAATCACCCCGTCTTTTAGACTTTGAAAGACACAGGTTTAGTTGAATAACTATAGCAATTCATACAAAATTATTAAATACAAATGCAATGAATTAAAGCCAATGCTTTTAACAAAACTATAATGATCCACATTTGCACATTTGTACTGGACGAATAGTTGCAGTGATTGAAACTGTAGAACCAGATAAGATGGCCTTTGGATTTTTCCTTTATGCAATGAAATGATTGTCCACTCCCTTTACATCAGTGAAGGTGTAATAAATGTATACATCTCGGTATAATGCAATACAGTTCAACAGCATCAAAAACACTTTTTAAAACTGAGGTGTGATTAAAAAAATAAGATTATCAGACTGAATACTCACTCTGTGGAGTCTTAAAAAAAAAGCCTCAAGAAAGGCTTATAATCTATAATCTAATTTAGTGACATCAGCTGAAACTACTTAAAGACCTTTAAAAGGACCATACTAATGGTTTTGCAAGTTTTATCCCATTAACTAATGAATAAATTTAAAGAGGTGCACACTTTACTGCTGAGCACTTTGAAAAGCACTGATATCGCTCCTATAAGTAAAGGACTATGAAACTTATTCAGTCCAATCAAAGCACATTCCTCAATGACTGTTTCTCAGCATAAGAACAAGCTTCATTTTTCAGGTTCCACCTCTGAAACTGTGTCCCGAGAGGGAAGAAAAGCGGGATGAAACGAGCGAGAGCTGCATGAAACTGTGTGTTAAGAAAGCAAACTACAGGTCTGGTGGTGGGATGACAAATAGAAAGAAGTAAAGTGAGCAAATTGATTTCATGATTTGATTTCACCACGGTCACATTAAAGGGAAAGTTTTCAAAGGGTTGAACTTGCGGTGTTATTCTAGCTGGAGTCAACGGTAGAAGATAACGTGATAAATCGCTTGAGTGGTCCTGTGAAAATAAAAGGACTAATCTGAAGAAACAGAGGGTAGAAGATGCTGTCGAGCACATTTTTTTCAGGGGTGAGAGGGAGATAATATGTCAGACACAGAGCATACCACTGTGAAACAAGGAGTAAAACTTGTCGCTGCCATGTAGGATTGTGCAAAACACTCTAAAGAAGTCCATTCCCAACTCAGACTACTTTTCCCTCTTCGCTGACTCATGATCTCATCCTGTCTGCTGTGATTCTCTTTCACTCTTGATTCCTCTCACACTC
Source organism: Pterois miles (assembly GCA_947000775.1). Classification (NCBI taxonomy): domain Eukaryota; kingdom Metazoa; phylum Chordata; class Actinopteri; order Perciformes; family Scorpaenidae; genus Pterois; species Pterois miles. The sequence continues at coordinate 1,880,705 of CAMQGK010000253.1, forward strand.
CTCTCTTAATTTATTTCCATGCTTACACCTCCATGCTACCTTCGTTCCCTCTCTGCCATTTGACCATGAACTGACCCTTGTGAAATATAAAATGCAGCTGGAGCCACTGAATCTGTTTATTTCCATTTTCATGACCTAGATAGAAATTGCTGTTAAACTCATCTCTTTGTTGAAGATCCGCATCCTTTCTGCTCAGTGTCACTGTTCATTTCCTATCCAAATTGCTGTTTGGCTTTTTGTATTTGTCTGTTTTTTTATTTTTTTCATTTCCTCATTATTTATGATTTGTTTAAAATGGCAAAACACCACTCCCGTTTCCTTACATCACAAGAGTGCGTCGTAAAAGAGAAAAAAAAAAGCCGAGTGCATTGTTGTCATTCAGAGAGCATGCCGGCGCTGAGTCATCTGGGCTGCAGTTTGACTTTATTGCCGATCTGTCTCGTAATCTCATCTCATGTTTACCAGACATGCAGTATTTAGTTATTTATTTCCTCCCACCCTGCAGAATCATTTCCACATTTGTCCACAGCCACATTTACTCCCTGCTGATTATTCGTTCTCTCTCCTCCAGGATGAAAAGAACCAGGTGTTGATGACAAATGCCTGGCTGCAGCTGGTATGTCTCCTTTCCAAGCACTTTTAGTGTGATCACTGTGTTAGAATTGTCATTTGTTATATTTTTGGAAAGTGTGTGTGTGTGTGTGATGATTGTGTCCTGTGGGCTCTGCCATTCATTCATTTATTTTCAAGAAGCGTTCATCTGCTCTTGAAGGCATAGAGCCAGCATTGAGCTGCAACGAGTAACCTTTTGTTTTGAACAGACGCTGTTACCATGACCCCCCAAAAAAGTGTTTACACATGTGAGAATATAAAATACAAGCCCTTTGACAAGGGTGTCAAATAGTGGCATAGTTGTTGTTGTCAGCATTAGACTGTGTCATAGGAGAATATGAAGATAAAAATATCTTACTGAGACAGCAAATCATGTTTTCAAAGATATTGTCTCATTACATTTCTCAGCTGAACGCTAGGTTACTTTCTTTTGCCTTTTCAAGCCTTTATATTTTACATTAGTTGCTGCTGGTTCGCCTGTAAGTGTTCTGTTCTAGCACAATGAAATTAAAGCTACAGTGGGAGCAAAAAGGTATTTTCATAAACAGTCACAATATCCTGACAGTAGTGCCTGAGACAGGTAATCTGAAATAATCATGTTCCTCTGTGTCCTCCAGTGCTCCTAACGGCATCTGCAAGATTTCACAGACCGGAGGAAAACAACCAATCAGAGCCGAGCTGGAGCCTGCCGTCTCTGAGCAGCTGTCAATCACTCACAAACTCAGATCAAACTGTCAAACTAGGCAGCGCTGATCAAATATGAATCAATATTCTATAACTGTCAACACTATTTCTCATGGTTTGAGAGTCACCTTGTAGTTACTTCAATTCAGTTTTAAAATAAGAAAGTTTGTGACCCGGCAGCCTTGTTAAGACCAGTTGAGGAAATACCAAGCACCGCCCACCAGCCAAAGCAAACTTTCTCATTTTACAGCTAAACAGTAACTATGAGATGTTTCTGAAGACATTGGAATAGGCATTATAATAACAGAATATTGATTTATTCTTGACCAGCGCTGCCTAGTTTGACCGTTTGATTGGCGTTTGCGAGTGATTGACAGCTGCCTTTATTGAATGAACAGTCAATAGGAACGCTCTCTCTCTGAAATGACCAGTGACTGACATCACGGGCAAGATTCCTTAAAAACAGAGCCATGAGGAGGTGCAGACGTCTAGTTTTCTCTCTGAACACTTGAATTATAACGTGCTGAAAGATTATTATGGAATATTTGACCAGTGATGCCAAAAATATTCTCCCTACTGCAGCTTTTACTGCAGCTTTTACTGCAGGCTCCTCCAAAGATATTCTTTTGAAACATTTCTACCTGGCAACCATTTTGTAAGTAGGAGCCTAATGCTTGCAGATTTTTTCAGCAGAAGCTAGCTAATTAAGCTAACATTAGTACTATAACTATGTTGACAGTAGCATGGCCAGAATGAGTTTTGAAATGGGGAGAAATCCTGCAGTAAGTGGACATCAGACCCTCTAGACAGGTCCGGGGTCATGGTCCCTGTTAAAGTTAAATGCATCAATGTGGTGCACTTTGAGAGCAAAATTATATACCTAGATTTATGAAGAACTTTGTGTCCTACTAAACAATTTAATCAGACCTCCACATTTCAAGTTGGGTGGGTTGCCGACACCTCTGCAGATCCCTGACTCACTGAAGACAGTCCATCCCGGTTGACAGACACCCCTCAGTTGCAACCGCTAGCTTATCTACCCCGTCTCACGGTCCAGTTCACAAACGATATTGCGCTATTGATAATACAGCACAAATACACCCAGACTGTTTTGTAGCTGAGTGCAATTTGCCCTTTTGTTGTGTTTGATTGCAATTATCCATGAGGCAACATAAATGTCGCCTTTGCACCAAGAACACAGTAGGCCGAACAACGGCAGAGAGGAAAAGAAAAATTAAAAGTTCAGACCATGAGCTACAGGTCGTGAATGACAAATTGCAGAGGCATTCCTCAAAACTTCAGGCAAGAAAATGTAACCGTGACAGAGAGAAGCCATATTTGGGATTTAATATGCCGTGATCACTGGAAAGTCTGGGTGTGACACCTCTTATAAATGTGCAGTTCAGTTACCACCAACTCCCTGAAGATGCTAATAATTTCACTGTAACTGCGAGTGGTCATTAGCACCAATCTTTGTGAATTGAACTGCTTTTGTAATAAGCCTCATTTGCATAGAAAGGGACAATTTTGCATCAAATATCTGCATATTACCCCATTTAAATTCGAGTAAACAGCACAGGAGCACCTAGATGCTGTTTGCTTGGCAGCACAGACAGGGGTGCATTTCACCCTTTGTGGGCGCTTTGAGAATTTGTTTTTGTCTTATTTGTGCAGGTTTGGTGGCTGCAAAAGCTGCACAATCCTTTTGAATTTACCCTCAATTATCGGATTCTTAACAGCACCTGTTCTGCCATCTAAACATGTGGGAATGAAGCTACTTAGCCACAGCATATCTATCCCATTATGGAAAAGGGAATACAAGAAATATGCATTAACAATGCTCTGGAAAATATTACAGTCAGGTAGGTACAACAGCCTCATTATCACAGCAGCCCCAGTTGGAGTAGCCCATTAAGGATGTCACAGCCTACGTTCATTCAGGCTGAGTTGGCTGCTGACTGGCGTACAAGTTATGATTGAATCAATTATTCAAGAAGCCACCTCTTTAATACGGGCATCCACTTTGGTGTAATGGCTTGGGGGGCCTTGCAGATGCAGCAGATTTTGAAGGAGACTTGAGAAGAGCCCTGCATGTAAGTAGCTCACAGTCAGAGACAGTCAGACGGAGAAGGGGCAGGTTCAACTCGGTCATTTATCTCGCTGCATTGTGGAGGATTTTAGGATTACAGGTTTATCAGGCAATGAATGTCCCACACCGAAAGGATAGGATTTTATGCGTTTTTTAACTGTGAGAATTGTAATGAGCTTAAGTTTTTTAAGAACTGGGTTTCATTTCTGTCTCCTGCTCTATAGCCTGCTTGTATGGCTGCTGTCCTTTAAAGGGTCAGTTCACCCAAATTACCAAAAGTGTTTCACCTCGATTTTATTTGTCTCAAATATTACCTCCACCTGAATACAGTGTGGGTTAACAGAATTGTGTTTGTGGTGGTATCACTAATGTGCAGGGGTTCCTTAGTATGACTTGAGTATACAGTTTATACTATATATACTAGACTATAGACTATGTAACGTAAATTCCGTTATAATTTATATATAATACCAGACTATATTGTCTGTTTTATGGGATATGTGCTATACATGCTGCATATTTGTATCCGACACCCTAAAACATATCATCCTGAGTCTTGCATTCAGAGAATGAATTTCACACTCTTAATAAGATAGTTGTTTCAAATTAGTGACGCTTTCTTAAATTTCTGTTATGTAACCTCCGAACCTATTCTTAGACAGCAGTTACCTTATGTAGCCTAGTGTCCTCCTCATCTATTCCCGACAGACTGCGAAGTTACTGAGCTGTAATTTGTCCTGTTGGCTGTTGGTTGTGCTTTCACAGCCAACGTGAGCAACATGAAAAGAAGGCTCTGTAGCACCAAACTGCCAAAGCCCACAGATGACAAGTGTAGTGATTAAGTCATTAGCTGCGTGAGTGGAGACATATGTCATCGGCCACTTGAGGTGGATGGCATCCCTTTGAAATGGCTCAACTCAGACACCCTCTGTACAGGGATTTGTGTTAATAATAAAGTCACATATATTGACAGAGGCACATATGCACAGATGGATTTGCATGCGCATGGAGACATGCACACATTTAACAGTCCCAAGAGCACATTCATGCAAACACAAAAATACCCACTGCACTCTCGCCATACGTCCATGCATATACACATGTACACACAGGCGCAAACAGATGTGGCCAACGTACTATGGCCACATTAGCAATGGGACTGTGTTTGCTCCATAGAGAATATGCCCTTTGGCTACAACATCTGAGTGCCCCCATCTATTTGTGTCTTCTATACATATACCATACACACATATCTATAGAAAGACACAACAGGAACAAACACGAGTGAATGTGCTTACATGCCAAAACACACACTAATAGGTATGCCATCACTCATCACCTTGATGCTAGGCTCAGTTAGCCCCTTGCTGAATGTGCACCCTGGCTCAAACAGGAGTGCAGGGGTCAGTGTGCCAACAACTGTTGACTTGGCAAGGTTTCACTGCCAGGTTTCATTAGCAGATCTGTAGAAAGGGTTTAAGAGCCAACAGTTGGACAATTAGCCTGGCTAAAGGAACAATGTTTGACTTGTGATGGTTTTATGTTGATCATAAATGTAAAGAACGCTCCGCATCGCTGTTGTGTGCCAGGATGTTCTATATTTTAGGAAAAGATGCTGTGACGCACAGATGATATATGCATTTGCTTGGCATTGCACCAACGCTATTCAAGCTGTGCGGTCACAGCTGTGTCACTGCTAAAAATAATATCAACAACAAAAACAACAAATTGGCTCGGCTGGCTGGGGTTCACACCAATAACAGACAGTTAAGAGCCTTGAATTTGGCATTCAGCTCATTTTTTTTCAACCTCTGTTTATTTCTCACCTGTTCTGTCATTTGTTCAGTTTCCATGTCTTCACCTCATCATCTCTCTCTCATTTACTGTCTATTGTTTGTTTCAGTACTGGACAGACATTTACCTGTCGTGGAACCCAGAGAGCTACCCCGGGGTTCAGAATCTGCGCTTCCCATCCAATCTGGTATGGGTCCCAGATATCCTCCTCTACAACAGGTAGGGTACACTCACTTTTTTGTCTTGTCTTGTATCATCTCTCCTCTTCTCTCCCTCTTAATAGTATTCCCCACTTACACTTACACCCCTGTCTTTCACCAGCTACTTAGAATTACCTCCAACCAGTCAAGTTTTAGTTTACATACATCACAACACCACTTTATCCTAATGTTAATTTGTCCTAATTAGCATATGAATTCTTGAGTTATGGTCAAAATTGTGTTTTGTGAGGTCAAAGTGACCTTGACCTGTGACGACAAAAGTAATCATTTAATCGAAGTCGATGTAATTTGAAGATGTTCCCTCAAGGCGTTCCTGATATATCGGGTTCAGGAGAATGGGACCGATTTGAGGTCACAGTGACCTTGACCTTTGACCACCAAATCCTAATCAGGTCATCCTTGATTTCAAGTGGATGTTCATGTTAAATTTGAAGAAATTCGCTTCAAACATTCCTGACATTTCGCTTTCACGAGACTCGGACAGACATACTGTAAAGTCACAGGGACGTTGACCTTCGACCACCTAAATCTAATCGGTTCATCCCCGATACCAAGTTTTGTGCCAAATTTGAGAAAATTCACTCAAGCATTCCTATCACGTTCATGAGAATAGACCGGACGGACTGACGGACAGCACAACATCATAATATCTCCTGCCACGGCTGTTTCCATCATAAAACCAGTTGATCTGTATCAATTTACTTTTGTACAAGTCGAATTACAGAAAATTATCTGAAATATTTTATGTCAGTACTGGTATAATAGTTTTGTATTTAATCTCTTCTCCACAGGGCCTCATAATCTCTCTACCTCTGTACTGACTGAGTGATTTATCGTCACACCATACTGCATTTAAAATCATCCACATACTGCCGTTTTACACTTAGAAATGAGAACTGTAATTTTATAAAGTATTTTGATATCAAGTAAAGGATGAAGAAAGGCAGCTACGATGATAAACCTAATTTTTTACTGGTAATTTTATCAGTGGCTACTGGCCACTGGCATGATCAGCACAGTCATTAATCTGTCACTGCTCTTGCCATCTCATTCTGTTTTGCATGTTATTATACATACATTTTTATCTCTCTCTCTTTTCTTTCCTCTATTCATATGAATTTGTTTTCTGCAATACATGGACACTCTAGATTTAATGGACTCTGTTTACCCAATAACACGGTGGAAGAAATATCCCCCAGATGAAATTTCACTCTTGGTTACAGCCTCGTTTAATGAGATGATTGAGCCGATTCCCTCTGGGAGGACATATACCGCAACTCCCAGGAGGCTTTGCATCTGTCGCCTGCAATGGGTAATAGGAAAACATTGAGCCAAATGTCTGGAAATGTCAACAGTATGGGAATTTTTTTTTTTTTTTTGTGACTTCATCACATAATTTCAGCATGCTTGTAGGGATGGTTCACCCTCATATCAAACTCTACACATCTTATTGGAAACATTCATCTGGCTGAGCTCATTTCTATTCATACCATTGTCACTGAATGGGACTTTCATTCATGTACGAGAGAGAAATGAAGTCTCTCTCCCCTCACTATTCTACTCGCTCTGCCATTTTGTCTTTCTACTGTTTGGATGGAAATGAGGCTCTTGTGCCTGGTCAAATAAAGTAGGTTGCTAGTTGTTTCTGAGGTTTATAATCACAATGTGGCTGAGACCTGCTCGGTCTCTGAGAGCAATGCAAGGATCTCTCAAGTTTGTCAATGAGCAGCTTGATCATTTTCCAGCTTGTTTTTGTTGTTGTTGTTTCAGCTTGTTGTGCACATTGAAAGAATATGTCCCATTTTGTCCTCAAAAACAAGCCACCTTTAGACAGTTATTCCAGACAGCTGCCTACATGGTAAACAAATAACATCCAGAACATTTACCCCCTTGTTAAACAGCTGTTATGTAATGAAAACAACAACAACAACAACAACAAATACCCAATATGCCCATACAGTATGTGGTACATCCAGTACAATCAAACAACTTAGTCTGGCACATGTGAGAGATACAGATCTCAGTCCTCTGCTGAAAAACTATAAGAGGAATTTTACTATTTAACTCTGTGTCCAAAAGTACAATACGCCAAAGGTCTGGCAAAAATAAATAAATTTGGTCTGTCAATCGATTAAAATATTTAATACTGTATGCTTACTTTATGCAAACGTTTACGTTTACAATATATTTATTATTGGAAATCAATCAACATTGCACCCATTCGTTTCTTTCATTGTTTAATTGTTATTATAACATTAGGGCCGTCAATCAATTGAAATATTTATATATATATATATATTTAATATATATTTAACATAGTTAATCATGATTAATTGCAAATTGTATGTTTTTTTATCTGTTCAAAATGTATGGGAGTGGGCATATATGCTGTTTTATGCAAATGTATGTATATATTCATTACTGGAAATCAATTAACAAAACAAAACAATGACAATTATTGTCCAGAAACCCTCACAGGTTCTGTATTTAGCATAAAAAAATGCTCAGATCAGAACATGTCAAACTGCAGCCCAACAGGCAACATCAGCTGTCAGTGTGTCAGTGTGCTGACTTGACTATGACTTGATCCAAACTGACTGTGATTATCATGAAGTGGGAATGTCTGTAAAGGGGAGACTGGTGGGGACCCAGAGAACCCATTTACATTCACATATCTGGAGGTCAGAGGTCAAGAGACCCCTTTGAAAATAGCCATGCTAGACTGTCCTCGGCAAAATTTAGTCTAAGTATGTCATTTTTTAGCCTCTTTCAAGTGAGTATAACGTGGTTGATATCAGTGGATTCTTTAGGTTTTCTGGTTTCATACAATGTCAGTATTTTCATTTTAGCTTTAACACTGAACTAAAAATCTGAAGTTATGTTAATGCATTAAAGAAATTAGTGTCGTTAAAACAAATTTTGTGTTAACTCTGACAGCCCTAAAATACATAAATTAATTAATGAAATATGCTCACCTTGTTGTTGTCCCATGTTTTTATCTTGAACTTCTTTTGTCTCTAGAAGATTTTAGATTTTTATGCCTGCAACAAGATAGAATAAGACATTAGATAAAATGCAGTAATGGGGAAGAAAATCAGGTTATTGTAATGGAAAGCACTCTATACAGTTTCACACAATAAATATACTGATGGAAGACACTTCTGACTTGAACGAGGACCTCCCTTACTAAACATAAATCATATCAATGTGCAAGGGAATAGCACTCGAGGAAACACCAAAGTGGTGTTTGTCTGTTGCTCTTGCTCATGTGACTAAAACAGCTTTTTTAAAGTGTTGCTACAATAAAAGGCACCAGGGGAGAAAGGTTGTGTGATTGTTGATCATTACTAAACTGTCAAGCTCCAAGAGAGGATATTTAACAGGGGAGTAAGATGTTTTTTAATGCATCAATCATGTTCATGCCTCCTTAGAATCGCACACTAGCACACTCAAAGAATCACACTTGTAAATGAGGGAGAGACAACACGATGGATGGCAGAGCTGATTGATGGCGCTGGCTTTTCAGCTGTACCTTCAGAGTGATTGAGGATTCTTTTAAGGGGGGAAGGAGGGTGGGAGGATGGTGACAGATTTCCCACTTAGTGTGTGCACGAGAGACGGTGAGGGAGAAGGGAGCGGTTCGGCTATCTAACAGGGATGATACAGAACATTAAGCAGCTTACGGCGAGGATCAGTGATCGCTAACGATAACGACAATACTGTATAGTCCTGTCACAGACCCAGATTGAAACTGACATTCCTTATGCATGCTGAATAAATCATGAGTGCAATCATTCACTTCTATTGTTATAAAGCAAGCAAGGAAAGAGATTAAAACTATGTGATTAGATGAACTTTTACTGATCCCCATCTGGAAATTAGGTCATTGCAGAAGCAAAACTTCAGCAGGGACAAATGTATAAAATGTATACATAGAATAACAACAATTACCGCCTCGCTGTCTGAATGCTGGGCCTGTGGTGGTGCTGCTTGCAGCTTTCTTGAGAACTGCTCATACATACAAATTCTCACTCGACACTGCGCTTCCTTTGGGTCCCGAGCAATACACCTACGTGACATACAGTGTCACACATCTCCAAAAAAGTGCATTAGTCGCCCGCGTTGAGATAATTACTGTGCTTATAAAGTAGAGCTAGCTTCATGGAAAAAAACACCAGGAGCAGACTTCACTGTTAGGTAAGGTAGGCAACTTCCTGGGGCCCCCAACTTAAAGGTCCCAAAACAGCTAGAGATATATTATGACAAATAGATAAGACAAATATTGAATTAAGTTTGTATTCTAACTCATTGCACAGATTTACAAAAGGCCCCCAAACCATCTAAAAATATGCAAAGGTGTTCACAATAATGGATAGATGTTTGGTCACAGTGACGTTGACCTTTGACCACCATATTTTAATCACTTCATCCTTGAGTCCAGGTGGATGTTTGTGCCAAATTTGAAGAGATTCGCTCCAGACGTTACTGAGACATTGCATTCCCAAGAACAGATACTTACATACCGACGGACATCCTGACCCTCTGTTATGTCTCTCACCAGCACAGAGGCATAAAATTTAAACAGTTGTGGAATGCAGCGAAACTTCAATTGGCAAGATGCTCTGGTGGCTAATCAAACACAGACATTTGCTCTTTCCTGGCGTATCATTGCACCCAGTATTATGTAGTATTGTGCAGAGTTTTGGCATATGGTAATCCTATGAATCTGTAAGTCAAACTGGACTTAATGGATTGTCTCACTGGTACTCAAAGCAACACATGCAGGTCTGTTTTTGGCTTGAACCCCCCTTGAAACTGCATTTCTGACACTTGAATTTGGGGATCTGCGTTCAATAATTTTGTAATTATTGAATTATAAAACCCACAATCCACCTAGCATGGCCTTTGCATCAAGCAACTGGCGAGGTCGCCCGACACTTTTTGTGTCTACAACCAAGTGATCTTGATGAGGTGCTGTCTCGCCCATCAGTTTTGTCTTACCTTTACGTGTGGCTGTTCGGAACAGCTATAAACACATTGCCTTTACATGGTTGACACTACTACGAACTTGTTTGTTTCATGCACACCCCTCTCTTCAGAGCAACGTTTGGACCAAACAACCTTGCCTGGAGTCTGCTCCTTGAGCCAAGCCTGGGAGCGGACCTTGCAGGTGTGCCATGTTAGCACACCTGCTGCAAAGTTCGGTGTAGAGGTCTGTTGCATTGTCAGTCATCTGGCAGGTGAAGGTGGGATCCCTAGTGTGCTGAGCTTTATCTATGGAAACTGCTCTGGGGATGTGGAGTATCAGCTCTCTGGGAGTCCAGGACGGCTATCACCTCTGGCTGAGTGCTGCTATGTTGGAGTTTTCTCAGAAAGAACAGCAGGTTCCACTTTATGTTGGAGCATTAGATATTTTGGAGAGGAAATGTCTGTTTATGCCTATGCAGCAAACATCCATTCAAAGTATGAGATCTTCTTGGAGTCTGTGGGTGGGATTCAGAAGACGGCGCCGCCGGGGAACTTCATACCAGACATGTTGTTTGATCATAAAGTAGTTCATACAATATCACCTTAGGCCAAAGACCAATGATTGACTTTGATGTTATTTCATTTGAAGAGAAATTGCAAAGCGATGCTTTTCCATGTGTCCACTATACACAGCAGGACAGTCTTTTTCTTCAGTCCACAGCAGGGTGGTCTCTCCGAGCTGAGGCGCTGTAAGACCGGCTGGTGGAGGATCTAAAATGTAGACAGCTGTATGTTTTGTGTGTGCCCATGCCAGCAATGCAGCAAGCCAAAACCCATTTCAGATGAATAATAAAGGAACCGTTTGTCCCATCGCAGGCATGATTTTGAATATTTCACCATCTACAGACACTTGGGAAGATGCGACACAAAGGGACAGAGTTTTCTGCTTTCATTGTGTTTTTTATGTAAATAATGTAAGCATGTGGCTGTTGAGCTGCTTGACATGATAGAGATAGTAGAGATGGTCTGAATGAATGGATCTAGACAGCACGATACTGTCTTTCCTGACCTTACCTGCTTATCTTGATGATAATCTTTTAACATACAGCAACAATGTTTGAAATGCCAGTGTGGGCGATGCCATTTTAAGATAAGATAAGATAAGATATTCTTATCTTATCTTTGTATCTTATCAGTGTGGGCGATGCCATTTTATTGAGCCAGTGGATATCGAAGTAGAATATTCTGTTCTGCATGAGAGGAAAGATTATTCTCCTGAAATGCTATTATTCAGGGCTCTATGATTTTCTGTAGCAGCACACTTACAAAAATATATCTATTTTGAAGACCTTTTACTGCTTTCGAAGTAAATGGCAAGTCATTTTTTTCCAAATGTGTCTTTGTTTTTTTTCATTCTAAGACAAAAGGGTTAAATTGTTGAAGAATCCCAATGGAGGCAAAAATACTCTATTGGGCTTTAACATGTTGATCATGCCCCTATCTTTGCCACATGTCATATGACCTTTTTGAAACACGTTCCACATACTTATGGATCTGATTAGGACGTGATTAATCAGAAGTCGTAAATGTCGGGAAATCGGAAGTGCTACAAGTATGAGTACTAAAACCTGGAAATAAGTTAGCATTTTAGCACTTCTGGTTCCCTCTTCTGGAAGCTGATGGGTTTTTTTAATGGGTTTTTAGCTAGATGCCTGAGATAATGTCTGTGGTTAACACAAACGTAAGAGATTTTGTTTTGCTCTACAACAAACGGAAAAATACATCAATAAGTACCCCATTCATGAACTCTGAAGTCTTTATGTGTCTTAAAGGGGTGGCTGTTAATCAAGTGGCTAAATGAGACTGCTAAACGTCATCACGCTGACTTGCCCACCGTCATGGCCTCGTTGTGTGTACTCGCAGTCATGTGAACGTGGTGTAGTTTATATATTGCCTAACATTAACTTTGTGCTTCTGCATTTACACTTCAGAAATCATAAGAGTGGTTTTCATTTGTGGAGATTATCTTGCTGAACAAAACGTGGAGGCATCATAAATGTGTGTTTGCCCCAGAGCTGATTTCCTGCAATAATCTAAAACCCAATGGAAAAAATGCCATTGGCTTTTTGTCGAGGGAACCAGAGCGATGCTAACTTCCTGATTGGCCTACAGAGATGCATCATCCCTGGAGCGCTCCTTTATGCATCAAGGACTCTCCTGTGATGCTCCTGTGTGCCACCATGTTTAGGTACAAGTCTCCACATTTCTGAGGTTCCCCAAACAGTTTAAAAATGTTAACTACTATGCAATCAGTGTATACTATATGTTAGATAGATGTATTTCAAATACCATTACAAGGCTAAATATTAATTTAGCTTATTTATTCCCAGCAATAAATAAGAGCGATTACAGCTGCTCCAATTCTCACAGCCTTTTTGTTTTTCCACCCTCTGCTAAGTGAAATGATTAGATTTAGATTATTCATGTAGCAGCTATAAATCAGCATTGAGTAAAGCCTTGTCCTGTTATATGCCCCCTGGGCTTGTTCCCAACTCACTTGGCTATAATATATGTTCTACCTGTCCAGCAGAAAGCCCTCAGGAAGAGTTTAGGCATGCCCCTCACTTTCTCCCACTGCTCCCAATCTCATACTGTAAGTGGTGGAAATGCACTAATGGACAATAATAGATGATGGTGTGAGTCAGGCTGTTTTGTCTGGCCTTGGATGAGCTCTCATTTACTGCTCAGAATGAGTTCCACCCAGTATATCTCATTCAGCGTGTCTATGGGGGTCACGGTCTACCGAAAGGTATGAACAAATATTATACTAGTTGTGAATAAATGGATAAATGCTATAGTGCCATCATAGGAAGCCTTTTACTGCTTCATTACTTCTGTAAAGGAGGTTGTGTTTTTAGTCCTGTATGATTCTTTTGTCCATTTGTCTGTTTGCTTTTGTCGTCCCCGCCAGCAGCTCTGTAAAAGGAAGGGTTAGGGAATATCTTGTTATTACGTATCATCCTGAGGGGAACGGGAATGTCTCAAGGAACCCATCCAAAAGTTACAATATATTTAAACTAGAGGTAAGATCTTAAGCCTGAGCCCGAGTCTGAGTCCGACCCGGCCAAAATGTCAATTATTACGTTCGGGTCGGGTCCGGGCTTCTCTCTCGCTAACTTTTTTTTAATAAATATATATTTATATATTATGTATACTAAAACGATGTATGGATATTAAACTAATGAATACTTGTTATGAAATAAATAATTTGGATAAAACAGAGAAGGCGCTGTATAAGATATAAATGTTTGTTGAATATGTATCTTACAGTCTTGTTTAACTGGGAGAATTCGTTACAAAAGACAGGCTTTAATTTATTATCATTATGCACAGGCATCGTCACAAATGTGATCACACACATCGCAACCAGTCCCTTTTCCCGGAGCAGTGCTCTGTCCGGGTCTGACTGACGCATCCCCTCCCTTTCCTCCTCCTCCAGAGTCCTCACAAATAAAATATAAAATTTCGGGTTTGTTTCGGGCTCGGGCCTGCAAATCAAGTTAATTGATCGGGCTCGGGCCGGGTCGGGCTTTAATACCCGCGGGCCTGGGTCGGGTCGGGCTGGATTTTTTAGGCCCTATCTTACCTCTAATTTAAACCACAAATGTCAACCTGCTGGTGGCGCAAGAGGAAAAGTCATGGCCATCCGTAGAGCCACTGGCATGGCTAAAAAGAACTTCACAGATTTTAACGAACATTGCTGAAGGGAAGTTAATCAACCCACTCGCCAGGAATAAATGTTGGCATTGTACGTTTCCGCAAACTGATTCGTTGAATGTGGATGTTTTTGCATTTGATCAGAGCAAGAAACGTATAAATACTAGTGCAGTGAACTGTGCGCAGAGAGAGTGACGTAGTAGCGATGGTAATTTTGAAAAATTTTCGAAACTGACAACCAACTTTTGTTAACCGATTATTAACCGTCAACATCTGTGCCTCGCATGCAGCGGTGGGCCAGCTGCAGTATATGAGCACAACAGACAACTGAGTCAACAGTTCACCATCAGGAGAGCTACTGTAGCAGCCACGGTGCTGCGTTCACTGTCTCCGCTGTAGCGTAACTTAGCGAATTTCTGACCAACTGTGTATGTGTGACAGCGGTGAGTGTGGGTTTGTTGGTGGCGTTATAACTGTGAACGTAGCTGTAATCAGACAGCGTGTGTGCAGTTTATTTGTCAGTGAATAAATCCTACGAGGCTACAAGCTACAACTCCTCAGCTGGGAGTCCAGAGCCAACCTGTATCTGTGCTGGCTCTCTCTTAAGGTGGACCAGCTTTTCTCCTTAAAGTGACAAGACACTCTTCTGTATTTTCTGTATTAATAATATCTCTTTTAACTGTTTAACCAACAGCGTTAATTGGTTAAAATGCTTAATGTCGGTTATCAATTAAGTAGCTAATTATTAACATCCCTAGTAGCGATCATTATTGAAAGTTGCGTGGTATAATAGGCTGGTCAAACAAACACATGACTTTCTTCCAGGAGACCACCGTTCACGTCCCATGTGAAACCAAAAGTAAACGTTGACTTTATGTAACATAACTTTTGCTGCCTAAATCTAACCAATCGTTTCTCAGTGTTAACATCACGCGTGCATTTCTGCAAGCGGGATGCAAGGCTGATATATATTTATGAATAGGTTGGTTCAGAAACACTGACATTCAGCGAATCCTGTGGTTTGCAGAAAATAAAATGGCAAGATTTTTTTCTGGGTTGACTAAATGCACTGAGTTCATAAGCTAAGTTTTTTACCTTTCTTCTCTGGCATAAAAAAAATATGTATTGTATTTATTTTGTTTTTGTAACAGTTTGGGTGCCAAATGCTTGAAGGTGTGTCAGATTTAGATGACACATATCAAGGAATATGTAGCCTCAATGGTACATAATGCAGCACTACTAATACTAAACTAGTGAATGCATTCATCGGGTCTTTTCAAATCTGTTTTTCAGAAATCCTGTTAAAAGTTTTCAGTTAGTCAGGCCTGATTTTTTTTAAATATTTATGTTTCTTTTTGCTGCAATGATGTAGAAAGACACTTTATATCTGGCATAAAAAATAGTCCACAAGATTTAAAATTAAAGTCTAAGAAGGGCTGTTCTCAGATACTGTATGTATGTATTAGTCCCTTGGTTTTACTTTCTGAAAGAAAAACAACTTATGTTGTAATGATCAAGGGATGATTTTTTTTGAGCTTGTGTGAAATGTGTAATTTTGTGATAATGTCTGTATTTTGTTTTTTGTTTTTTTTAGGGGTACATAACTCCTGTCTCTTTGAAGGACATGTCGATGGCGGGCATTCATGTTTGTTTAAGATGATCAGTAAAATGAAACACTGTCTGGATCTACACTAATCCCCCTCGTCTCCATGCTTTTCTCTGTCACCTTCAGTCTCACTTCTCTGTTTTTTTTTTTCTTTGCATCTGTCTTTATTTTTGTACTGACGTTTCAGTCAGCTTCATAACCTCTGGCCCTTGTACTCTCCTTTCTGGCGTTTTCTACAGAAGTCTTCCTTTTTTCCTTGTTTTGGAGGCTTTTTCTTTAAACGTTACAAAACTGTTTTTACATTATCCACTCGTGTCTCCCTGCAGTGCTGACGAGAGGTTTGATGCTACGTTCCACACAAATGTGCTGGTGAATGCTTCAGGATCCTGTCAGTACATCCCACCAGGTGAGACATTCAGGATGTTCGCTCTCTCTGTCGCGTCACTAATAACCCACTTTCAGTTTCGTTTCGTCAATTATTGAAACAACAGTTATGTGTGACCTATACATGTAAATGTTTTAATAACTGTGCCCAGGCACAGCAGTATTATATGTATTTCAACAGTTGTTAAATCTATCTATCCATCTACATCTTCACACTTTCACTTTTCAACCAAATTTATCCCTAGATTTTATACCCAAAAAGAGAAAATTACTAAGCTACTACTACAACTATTACTAAGATTACTATGCTTACTTTTTTGGTTAATTATTCATTAATTAATGTTTACATTTTTCTTTTCATTTAATTAGTTGTAACAACTTTTTTCCTTTAAAATTATGTTTTTTTTATTGACTGGAAACTAAAATAGACGGTATTTTGGTGTATGATTTGACATTGAATGTCACTGAAGTGTGTCTTGATCAATAGAACTTATTTATAACACTTATTTCAGGACTTGTACAGTAATTTGATGTATCCCTCTGTGATGCGTCAGAAACACTTTGAGAGTTGTCGCCACGTTTTCCTCCACAATCTGAGGCAAGAAAGAGTGAACTGCCTCAGGGAAATATCGAAAAGCAGTAGTTACTTAAGATTTCAAATATATTAAGCAAAGCGCATAAAAACTAATGTCAATTTAGTGCCAAAAGCAACTTTCCCCACCACTCTCCAGGCATCCTGAAGAGTACCTGCTACATCGATGTGCGGTGGTTCCCATTCGATGTGCAGAAGTGCGACCTCAAGTTTGGCTCCTGGACCCACAACGGCTGGCTGCTGGACCTCCAGATGATGGATGTGGACATCTCCACCTACATACCCAACGGCGAATGGGATCTTGTCGGTGAGAAGAGAAACAGACAGGCACACTAAGACACATTCTGGTACATACCACCATCAAAAAATAATAATAATAAGTAAGAAGACCCTCCCACAGTTTCTGTCTGGTTATAAACAAAACATATTTCAGCCCAGTCGCCGAGCAGTTTGTGAAGTATTCATGAAATTTAATGGATTGATTCGTGGACATAGACACAAATCTCTTTTTCGAAATCAATTTGTATGTAATCCACATAATTGTGAACCGACAAGTAAAGAGAGCAGCAAACGCCACACGGAGAAGAGGACGAGGTGGATGGGTGGATCACAAAACACCTGGACTTTTGTCCAGGAGACTGGTGTTCATGTCCCGTGTGTAACCAGCCGTCGACGATTTATTTGTCACGTAACTTCCATACTTAAGTTATGTCACTTTCTGAGTTATTTTAGGCCAAATCAGGATGTTTTAGTAGCAGTAAGTAGAAAAATGCACAAAAAATATGTTGCTGAAAGTCATGCTGTGTGTCAGAAAAAAAAAAAAAGAGATTCGTGTCTATGCACACAAATCAAATTTTGTGACTATTTCACAAACTGACATAAGACTGTTTTGCATATTTACTTACATTACCTCCTTTCCTCAAAATGTGTGGGTTTTTCTGACAGGAATGTCAATCACTTGTCAGTCACTAAATATTTTGGTGATCATTTGGTACGGATGAATCAGACACTGAATACAAAAATAAATGTGTGAGGAGTTGCATTGTGACATAGGGATAAAGATGAGGTGTGACAGCTGATATCATGACTGACTGGCAGGACTCCCAATATCTGTGGGACATGTTTGAGCAGGAAATTTAGATTCCTTCGGGGACTTTGATAGACTGACTGACAGACTCTGACAGACTCTGAGACAAACACACAGACAGACAGAGACTTCCTACATTAGCCAGGCCTCCCTTCATGTCATATTCCAGGGAGTTAGACAACCAGTCAGTATGACACAGTTCAGACCAGACGGTGTTTGATTGATGTCGACTTTCTTGTACGATGCCGTTCTCACTGACAGTTTCTTGTGCATCAGTCCTGGTTAAAGAATACAGATAGCTGGAGAGTATTGCTGCCATTTAGCACAGCAGTGTCCACACAGTTTCCTCACCGAGTAATGTACACCATTTATTTGAGTACATATATTTATTTGTAAGTACTTCAGATGATTGTTACCTAATAAGCTATTGTTTCTAGACTTGTGTGAGAATTATGTGACAAAAGATTGAAGGGCTCCCATGGTTTAAAACCACTAAGTTCAGTAGACTTTTAAAGGAATAGTTTGACATCTTGGAAAATGGGTTATTTGATTTTTTTGCTGGGAGGTAGATTAGAAAATTGATACCACGGTTGTCTCTGCGGTAAATAGGAAGCTACCATCAGCAGCTGGTTAGCTAAGCTTAGCATAAATACTGGAAACAGGGGAAAAACTAGCCTGGCTGAAGTGAAAACAGCAATTAGTGGTTTTGTGGGGCTAGCTGTAGTAACCAGTATGTTTTAGCTGGTTGTCTTACAACACAACTCCAGGAGGTCGTTGCTTGGAGGAAAGAAAAAGCCTGGCACATAACCACATAACTTATATCTACACTTCATTTTTTGTACAAATTGAACAAACAAAATATAGGGTCCTTTAATGATCTATAGCACATGGTCTAAAATGCATGGCGCAAGTGTAATTAGGGTGTGTTCGGATTTGGCAAAGTGGAGAAATGAGCGGTTTTCTGCTGAGAAAACAGATCTGCTAGTTAAAGTGAGCAAGCAGATGTATGTGGTTCTTGGCTGGTAGATCCTCTGTCCTCTGTCTGTCCCATCAACAGCTCCATTTGACTGCATATGAACAAATGCACGATAGCCTATTTAACTGGTGCACTGCAACTTCTGTGCAAAATTGCAAAATGCAAAATTCATTATATGATAATAAGCAAAATATGATATATATGATAAGGCAAAATATGATAAACATGCATTGAAAAATAATGAAAACTGGCTGAGGGGAATCCTCCAGAGATGCTTTACTTACAGGTTTGCAGCCGGGCACTGCCAGAGAGGCGGTGCTTAACGCACAGATTCATCAGCCTCACAACGCCACCGTTTAGGGGGAGAGGGTCTGCAAACTTTGAAGTAACCTACATCTACACTCGCACACACAGGGATGATAGGAGGCGTGATCTCTGTGGTATTTGTGTCCGTTACCTTGTTTCTTGGTTTGACTTTGACTCTGTCCACACGACCTCTCAGTTTGTTTGTCTCAGTGTGTGACACTAAAGCGTACCAATTCCTTCTCTTTCTTTCTCTTTCTTCCCCTCCCATGAGCAAATGAAGAGCTCACATCATCTCTAGAAGTTTGGGTGTTAATCAGAGGCCAACAGAATAATGCACACTCACACAAACATACTAAAACACAAAGTGTACCCAGCTGGCAGGGGGAATAAGGGGAGGTGGGAGGATGGGGGGCATGGGTGAGTGTGGTGACAGCTGGCCCAGGGATGGTTCACTTAATTCAGGCACAGCCAGGCGGCAAGCTGGCCAAGAACACACACCGTCCTGGTGCCTCACAACATTCCCATCCCGGCGTATACACACATGTGCACACGCACGTACGCACGCACGCACGCACACAGAGGATGTGGTGGATGCATCTGCAGGTCTGCAATCCATCAAATTAATAGGTCTAAGAAAGGCTATTTCTCTTCAGCATTCAAGTGATGCTGTTTAAATGAAGTGAAACTGAATCTGTGCAATTAATTGAAAACGAATTTCAATACCAATGAACAATATTCGCACGCACGCGCGCAGACGCAGACACGCAGAATGAACACACACACACACACACACACACACACACACACACACACACACACACACACACACACACGGGCTAAAATCCTGTTTTTTTTTCTGTTGGAGACCAACATAAGGGCACCCCTCTTGCGTTACTCTTGGACAGACTGGGGACTGCATGCCAAAATAGCAAAATAAGCTTTCAAAACCTTTCAAAATAAGCTTCTCTTTGCACAGGAAGTTAGGTTTAGGCTCCACTTAAACAGTCGTGGTTGACGTTGACTTCACTGACGAGCGACTCACGTGACTAACAATTGATGGGACAAAAAGTCAGTGTTACTTTAAGTGTCACACGGCAGTCTCCCGGTTGAAAGTCTTGACCCGTCCACCACCTCTAATGCCCACCTGCCATAAGCTGACTGTCACACTGTTAATACTACATCACTTGCTCCTATCGTCAAATAACACCGCTGTTGGGTTTATAGTGGACTATAGTGGTCACATACTGTTGCCAAAGGGTGCCTCCATGTGATGGTTTCCGATGCCGAGGGGCATTTACCAAACGAGTGAGGCGAGAGAGACGAATATGTTGCTGATTGCATTGTAGCAGGGCTTCATTCAGAATCACTAAACACTTAAAGGTGTGAATGGTCGATTCAGCTGCACAATGATGCTCGAGGTCTCAACACAGATCTTGGACTGTGAGCCATAAGTGACTCTCCGTCCCCCTCTTACACACACAGACACACAATTCCCAGATTGTTCATTTTTAATCAAGGACAAAAGATAACACTGCCTGTAGAGTACACTCTGAAATATCTGTGCGTATGAAATCTCGCTAACCAATCATCTTCCTACACAACGCCTCTCCTGCACACAAATGCACACCAATGTTTTTGGACTTATTTGACTCTAACCGGAACAAGGTGACATTGTTTTCTGTTGATCAGATGGAGAGGGCAGATTAGTCGCGTAAATGTGAATATGCCAACAAGATGGATGAAGCCACAGCTACGAGCTTTAGGATTAATAAATGATTTAGGATTGCTTTTAGAGGGTTCATGTTGGCCCACGCTAAAAGATTTTGAAAAAGTGAACGACTCCACACATACTGTTATGTTAAATCTAACTGTTTTGTTCCTATGGTGGACCTCTGTCTGTCTGTTTGGACAAAATAAAAAAAAAAAAACACAATAATCTGTGCTTTAAAGTGATTTTAGACCAGTATTTCAGTGACAAGCTGCTTTCCACATGGTTACTAAGAAAACACAATAATGATAAATCCTAATCTTTTTTAAATCACAACATCTGCTGGGTCTGTGCTTGGTTAAAAGTCTGGACCGCCACATTGAGACACTGTAGATTTAGTGGCATCCTTGAGTGATTTGGGGGAAAAATCCATAACTTACTATCCTGCTGACATAAAAAGGACAGGGGAGCATTTATCATTTGGTTCTCCCTCTGACTCACATTCATACAAGTGACCTTCTGATCACAAATCAACCCTTTCAATCATATTTAAATGGTACCAATAAAAAAATATGTATTAATAATGATTGACTGTTTCTCTCTGCCAAGCACTCAATCAGCAGCCACAGCTGCACAGTAACAGCTTATTTTACAAGGTCTCATTCAGCCAAGCAGAACTGCGAGCTGAGCCTTTATTTTATAGTCCTGTGTGTTTGACCCACATCCTCACGTCTCCCCCAGGTGTGCCGGCAAAGCGTAATGAGCTGTACTACGACTGCTGTAAGGAGCCCTACCCTGATGTGACGTTCACGGTCACCATGCGGCGTAGGACACTTTACTACGGCCTCAACCTGCTCATCCCCTGCGTGCTCATCTCTGGTCTGGCCCTGCTGGTCTTCCTGCTCCCTGCTGACTCCGGAGAGAAGATCTCACTGGGTACATGGCAGGACACACACAGGGACAGTGATTCATATAGTCATACAAGCAGACAAAGAAATGTATTTCTCTCCCCCTACTTTGGAGATCTCAGCCCACCTAGTCCTGACGCTGTTGTTTACCCATTGATTTGTCACTGCTCTATGCTAATGCTGACATTCTGCTTTGAAAAGGCACCGTGTTGGACTTAATTCATTAGCAGATGAATGAAAGCTGCATATAAACAGAGCAAAGACAATCACCTGGACCCAAAAATGTCAGGTTGTTTCAAAATGCCTTTCAGTGAGACAGGGTCAGAGTAAATACATAACCGTCAATAATCCCTTGTGGGTCGAATAGAGAGTGATTATTCCAAAATAAATCCACAGCTGTTTTCACCTATTTTGAAGCGAGCTAGCAACATTTATTTTGAGTAGTCTCAAGTCAGCATTTAAGAGAAGATGAGACTGTGATGAAGCGATGTGCTTCTGCTCTGCTGTCTTCCTCCAGGCATCACGGTGCTGCTGTCTCTAACGGTGTTCATGTTGCTGGTAGCAGAGATCATGCCTGCCACCTCAGACTCTGTTCCTCTGATCGGTGAGACACTTTTCTGCTCCAATTATCACCCATTTTAATGATTTCTTAGACTTTGAAAGTGATGAAAAAGAATAATAAGCAGGGCTGTCAGCTGATTAAAATATTTAATTGTGATTAATCGCATGATTGTCCATAGTTAAAGGTGATTAATAGCACATTTTTCATCTGTTCAAAATGTACCTTAAAGGGAGATTTTGACAAGTAATTAATACTCAAATATGCTTGCTTTACGAAAATGTATGTATATATTCATTATTGGAAATCAGTTAACAGCACAAAACAACGACAAATATTATCCAGAAACCCTCATCTGTGAGAGTTTCTGGATAATATTTATCATTGTCATTATCAATATACTCTGTACATACATTGGCATAAAGCGGTATATTTGCTCGCTCCCATGTTGATAAGAGTATCAAAGGTACAGTTTGAACAGAAAAAAAAATGTGTGTGAATAATTTGTAGTTCATTTGTAATTAACTATGGACTATCATCATTAATCACAATTAAATAATTAATCGATTGACAGCCTAAATCTATTTATTTATTTTTGCCAGGCCTTTGGCATACTTTGCTTTTGGACACAGTCCTCTTAGTAGTCAGTTCATTTTTTTACTTTACGTTTGTTGTTGTTGTTTTCATTACATAACAGCTGTTTAACAAGGGGGTAAATGTTCTGGATGTTATTTGTGTACCATGTAGGCAGCTGTCTGGAATAACTGTCTAAAGGTGGCTTGTTTTCGAGGACAAAATGGGACATATTCTTTCAATGTGCACAACAGGCTGAAACAACAACAAAACTTGAGAGATCCTTGAATTGCTCTCAGAGACCGAGCAGGTCTCAGCCACATTGTGATTATAAACCTCAGAAACAACTAGCGACCTGATTTGTTTAGTGTTAATTGATTACCAGTAATACATATCTAAATATATTTGTATAAAGCAATCATATTTTCCCACTCCCATGTTGATAAGAGGATTAAATACTTGACAAGTCTCCCTTTAAGGTACATTCTGAACATATAAAAAAAAATCATGATTAACTATGGTCAATCATGCAATGAACTATGATGAATTAGTTTAATTGATTGACTTGATGATTACCATAGTGATTATACAACATAGTTATGAATATTACAATCAATTTCTGCATATAAATAACCTACAATCATACACATTGCACCTTTGACTTGTCAACTTGAAGTGTTAATGTATTTTTTTTTTTTACCTTCCAATGTTTCCAGTCCAGTCCAGACAGAAAGCAAAGCAAATTTTCACCTCATGTCATTCATGCGAATTTGACTGCTGTCCAGGTTTGTGCAGTGTGTGTTCATTTCCCTCCAAACAGCTTATGTATCGTACAGACATTAGTTGTCATATAGCTGGAAACGGTGATGCCGACGGTATGTGTGGGAGTGTATCTGTATGTTTTGTTCACCTCCTGATCTTTGTTAATTCCCTCCCGCCTCTTTCCTTTTCCCTCTCGTCTCTGTACGTTTAGGAAACGTACCGTAAAGTCCCCAAAATGTTGAAAGGTCCCTTTAAAGGCAGGCTTAGTAAAGATTATAGAAACCTGTCCAGTCACTTCATTCAGCCTGGATGTAACGGCTGGACGGCTACCTGCCTGTCTGCATACACTCTACCTGTACTCTCACTGTGTGGAGTCTTCCACAGCCTGCTAGATGGACAGCTGTGAGTTTTAACAATAGCCATGTTCCTTGTTCACGGTCATGATAATATGTTAATGTTCATAATGGTAATTTTGGTTGTTGGCTTTGAAGGGAGGCCTGAAGCGACGGATTGTCAGTGCTGCCGACTTGGCAACGTTCTCACTAGATTTAGGAACTTTTGGAGCTGCGAACCAGTTTCAAAAGAAAAGACTTGGCAACACCGGCTCGTTCTTTCCATCTGGGTCATTTTTTAAAACCTAGTGTAGTCTTGCCAGTTTCTAAAGAGTGCCCACCCTGCCTTTAGGGCTGCACATTTAACCAGTTTGGAAAACTGGAGTGAGACAATGCAGAATCTGGGGATGTGTTCTACATTTCATGATTTTTTTTATTTTAAAAGTGATGGGCTCTTTCCTTGGCAACAAAAAAAAAAAAAAAGGTTCTACGTCTTTTTATTTATTTTTTTCCAACCTTGCACCTGATTCTGACCTGATTCTGACTATCAGTAGTAAGCGCATGTTGGACAGGCTTCACAGTGCTGCAGCACAGTTGGTGGGTCAGTGCGGAGCCCTTTCCTCATCAACTATAGATTAGGTGTCAGAAAAACAGCTGAATGACAAACTGAGAGATATTCCCACCTTATATTCACTGCAGGCAGTCTGTAGCGGGTGGACGTAGGAGGTTGCTGATACAGGGAGTGAAGATAATTCTCACAGTAGAGACCAACAGAGTTGCATTGACCATACTGATACAGACCGGAGCATGGGAGGGGAGGCTGCAGACAGAGATGCTGCTCGGTGCCATTTGGCAGCTCAGTGATGTAAAACGAAGCCATTAGCAAACTCGCCTTTATTGGAGCAGACATATTTACACATTGCAGTTGGGGCTGAGCTGATGGATTGATGGCATAAATAAATAAACTACTCCTCAGCGTTCACTCTGACACATTTTCACACAGCTCAAATTATACTTTAACATGGAAATGTTCGCTGAAACTTTTGATTGGTCGCTGAAATCACAGCCGGATCGAGATGACATTACTTTTTTTATTTTTTAGAGGGAAACATAGCTCATGTTTGAGTGTATTAGGGTATATGTGGACGGGGTAGCATGCTTGCCTTCATGCATATGTTATACATTTTCATGTTTCAAAAGTGTGTGTATGCGTTTTGGTTGGCTTGTACATTAGGAAGTAAAATGTTAGTCATCCTCCCACCGGCCCCTGTGGTAGTATGACCTCAGGTTTGTTGACAGGGGCAAACTCCCCACTGACTAACCAACTGGCGGACTGACTTGGCAACAGCCCTGCCAAAGTACTATGCTCACCTCTCATGTTGCTACAGTATATTATGCTTATGCTATACTTATGTGCTCCTCTCCTCTGCAGCTCAGTACTTTGCTAGCACCATGATGATTGTGGGCTTGTCTGTGGTGGTAACAGTTCTGGTACTACAGTTCCACCACCATGACCCCCATGGAGGGAAGATGCCTAAATGGGTAGGTTAACAATACATTTTAAACCTGACAATTAATCATAAGCTAATTTTGCTTTCCCCAGGCAGTGCAATATTTTCAATTAACCATCCGCCTTACTCATATTGGTTCATTCTACTACTAATCTACGCTGTTGCTGGCTATGGCTCCTGTTTGTTGGAGTAATATAGTGACATTTATTCAAAGGTTGAATCAAGACCAAAGTTTTACTTAGAGCATAAGTATGGGTGAACAACAGTTTATGTTAATGGTTTGTAGAGGCCATATAAAGCAGGAGTGTCCTCCAAGTCCAGATATTTTGTGATAACTATGCAGTTTCATATAAAGTTTTATTTTCAAGGTTTTATTTTATTTTAAGGTTGACAAAGCTCTTGATTAAATGTGGGTTTCCACCAAAATATGGATCAAAAACACAAAATCAATCCATTGTTATCCATTTTGAAAAATGCAGTTAATGATGCACTCTTTGGAAGGGAAACCTACGATGGTGTATTAAGGTCATTGTAAGCAAATAATAATAATAATACTAATTAATTATTTAAGGGGAAGCTGGGAAGGGGGCGTAATATTTCAAGAAAAAAACTAAAAAAAATTAAAAGGTGAATTAAAGTCGTAAATTAAAGTCGTAAATTTAAGAGAAAAAAAAACTTGAATAATTGCTGAGATTAAAATGCACACATTTTTAAGATTATGAAATCGTACACTTAAAAGGAAAAAAACTCTGGAAAAAGATCCTGAAAGATACATAAATGCATTTTATTTTATGTTCTTTCTGTGCTCTTTTATGAACATTTGGAAATACTAATATTGTTGAAGTTACAGGAAAGTAGAGAGCATCAACTTCTATCTTTGACTACTCATGACACACCTCA
Organism: Pterois miles; assembly: GCA_947000775.1. Classification (NCBI taxonomy): domain Eukaryota; kingdom Metazoa; phylum Chordata; class Actinopteri; order Perciformes; family Scorpaenidae; genus Pterois; species Pterois miles. The sequence goes on from CAMQGK010000253.1 coordinate 1,906,994, forward strand.
CACAGGCATGTTTTTTATTTCAGCTCAGCTAACTCTAAAAAAAACAATTGCGTTCTTGCAATTTTACAACTTTACAACCTTCTCATAAATTTATAATTTTATAATCTTGCAAATCTGTGAGTATTTTTCTCATAAATTTGCCACTGTGATCAGAGAATATCCAAGTTTTTTTCTCGTAAATTCACAGTTTCAATGAGTGTTTTGTCAGGATATTACCCCCTCTTGCATTATTATTGTATAGGCTAAGCCCATGGCACATTGTAGGTGCATGATCCCCTATAAAAACCTTAACAAATGTACACCATCAGAAGTACGATTGGGGAATAAAAGTTCTATTTTCTCTGTATTTCTATCTCCTTGCATCTCTTTCTATTTTTCATATGTATTTACCATTTATAGTTTGGTGTATGACTCACCAATCTCACCTCTTCATCCAGGTCCGAATCATCCTACTCAACTGGTGCGCTTGGTTTCTCCGCATGAAGAAACCTGGAGAGGAAAGTAAAACAGCTGTGAGCTCCAGTAGCCTCCCAAACTACAAGTACTCCCACCCTCCTCCTCACCATACCAGCACCAGCAGCATTCAGATGAGTACCATACCGGGGCAGGCGTCCAACCAGTCCACCACGACCAACGGGAACATGAACCTGTACTTTGGCTACCACTCGATGGGCACAGACAACCCTGCTTTCCCACCGAGCACTGATTCGGGTGTGGTGGTGTGCGGCGGAGGAGGCGGCCACCCTAACGGCTCCTCCCCACATGACATCCACTCAGAACAGATGCGGACTTTGCTGCTGGAGCAGGTTCCAGAAATTTCCCGGATCCTGGAGGAGGTGCAGTACATAGCCAGGCGCTTCCGAGAGCAGGATGAGGGAGAGGCGATCTGCAGCGAGTGGAAATTTGCAGCGGCGGTGGTGGATCGGTTATGTCTGGTGGCTTTCTCGCTCTTCTCCATCATCTGCACCTTCACCATCCTCATGTCAGCTCCCAATTTCATTGAGGCTGTGTCCAAAGACTTCACATAAGGCTGATATAACCTCCCTCTGAGAGGAAAAACAGAGGCAAAGCTAACATTAAAAATCCTGGCACAATTAGAAGTGTTGTTACAAGTCACAGGAAGCAAACCTTTCCCTCTATCTTCACATTTTTGTCAGTAGTATATGGTTGTTTGGAGATGATGTGATGTTTTCCGTTCAAGGTGGCTCTCTTCGCACCATACTCACAGTATGCCAGGTAGGATGTCGAGGCTACATGCAGTAGTTAATGATGTAGAAACTCACACTAATGCACTTTTCATCTGTATTCCTGCTGTACCACATGATTTACCTGCCACCACCTGGTTTCCACATCTCATGAGAATATAATGTTAGCACTCACTTCCCTACCCGCTTTCTTTTCTGCTCCTTTTTACCACATTCCTTTCCCAGTTATAGCACTTCTCACCTTCTACAGATCTTAATGTCTTCAACAGTTCAGTCAATAGAGTTCAACGAACCAGTAATGTTTGCTTATATTTTGTAAATAAATCTACATCTTACTTTACACTATGTAGTGAGGCTGAGATGAAATCTTTTTTTATTAAGTTGGTGAATTTACTGAGAGCTACTGACGTGTTAACTCACAGAGTTGTACATCTCACTTCTTTTTTAAACTATTGCTGCAACTAATGATTTTAATTGTAGTTTAGAGGACCAGTGTGTAACAATTAGGGAGGTCTATTGGCAGAAATGGAATATAATATTGCCTGTTAATAAGAATTGTTGTGTTTTCATTACTTTGAGTCTGCCATGTTTCTACAGTAGCCCAGAACAGACAAACCAAACACGATTAACTTTTCCTGCTTGATAACATTACTCGCTCCTGTCGCTGCCGCTCTCTCTCTTGCTTCACCACTCACTTCCAACGCCCACACACTCCACACACTGGCTCCGCACCAAATGGCTCTAGAGAGGGCCATTCACGTTTTTGCATCAGCCACTAGCTGTCCAACACATCTGGCACACGGGAGAGGCTTCAGTTGGTTGCAATATCCTCAACTCATCACTAGATACCGCCAGATCCTACACACTGGACCTTTAACTGTCACTGATTTTATTGATTATTTGATTACTCCTTTTTTATATAAAATGTCACAAAAAAAGTGAAAAATTCCCAGAGCCCAAGACTGCATATTCAGGTCGCTTGTTTTATCCAACCAACAGTCAAAACTGAAAAATATTCAATTTACTATGAATATAACAGAGAAAATCACATTTGAGGAGCTGGAAACAGCAGATTTTTGGCATTTTTGCTTGAAAAAATGACTGAAATGGTTCATTAATAATCAAAATAGCTTCAGATTAACTTTCTCATAAACGACTAGTCCATTTACTGAGAAGAAATTTCAGCTTGAATATCATCTTGTCACTCTCTTTATCACATATGTAAGTATGGGATTGGCCTTTCACATCATCGTCATTATTACCTTGCACTTCCTTTTTTATCACCAGTCTTCTCATTTCCTTCCTGTACAGCTTATACCCCGCTTCTATATCCATAAATGTGAACAGATAAAGTGTTACCATTGCCAGTAAAAGTCAAACTTAACTGTGACATCAGAGACATTTACAGTTTTGCTCCTCTGTTAAAGCCTGAAGTAATTTCTGAAGGGATCCCATCATCTCTCCTTGCCTCCATCTGTTGTGCTAAAAATATATATTTAGCTAGCATATGATACACTCTGACTATTTGTAAATCATTACAACACATTAATTCACAATGTATTATTATTTTGAGTGTAATTCAATGTTTATCTGGCTTGTCTGCTAGTTGCACAATGTGTTGCTGTATTTGGAGAAAAACTCACATTGGAGGAAGATCAACAGCAGTGATTGAAAGACAATATTTGTTCTTCTGATGGATTTTTAAATGGATTCTGAAGGGACATCACCCCGGCAGAGATGCATTTGGTACTAATCTTTTGTAGTGCTGAGTGCTTTGTGTTTTTACTCTCTAATACTCAGCGAAAGGCAAACACTTGCTTCTCTAATCTCTAGCAACAACATGCGACAAGGATTACTGGGTGACCTTACATAACAGATTTGTGTTAAACCTTCTCACCACCCGAGCATCCCCTCTGATCCTCAGTGGTACAAGACATGAGTGGATTCTCACTTTTACGCACACAACTGAACTCAGGCTTCTCCAGCTTGGCCATTTTAAGTCGAGTTTTAAGGAGAACCGAGGGAGGACGAAAACACTGCTGCAGGAATACTCACAGAAATGGAAGTCAAGCTGCCACAGTTAATCAATGGGCCGAGTGCAGGCGAATAGCTGCCACCCACTGACTACCTTTCATGGTACTCTATGACTGTAAAGCATCTAAATGCCATATCAACTTCAAATGGACGGACAGGAAAATGTGAAGGCTGAAATGTACAAGCAGCAGGCCCACTATTTGTGTTCCTTCATTTTGATCCAGTGTTACAGATTTAATCAGAATTCAATATCTCCAAACCCCTTTATCTCTCTAGCCAGGAATGTGATATTTATTTGGTTTAAACATTTAAAATGTGTCATTAAAAAAAAATCTATATATTGTAATGGTATTACAGATGCTGTTGTAATGTTAAAGGAATAGGTCAATGTTTTACGTGTCTTATCAGAAGTTAAGGCCTGACATACCAAGCTGACGGTCGGCTGTCGGACAGTTTGGGGCCGTCGGTGAGTGTCTTCCTAGTGTTCACGGTGTGTCCTGCAGTCTGGCCGTGCCGGAGGCTTTTTTGGCTGATTCAGCATGTTGAATCGGTGTTGGAGTTCGTCCGTGAGAGAAATCACTCTGATTGTCCGTTCAGCTTAAGCGAATCAGTGCACGAAATGGAAGTGAGGAAACAAGCCGACGAGTGAAGTCAAGAGGCGAAACACAGAAGGCTCCTCTCATTTTTCACCTTCATCACATCTGATTATTCCAACACATGGAGTCTTCTGGTTTCCCTTTTTGAATGATGAAATACAGACATCACCACTTGCTGGTGTGGAGAGTTATTTCCTCGCATACAGGCGTAGAACAAACATGCTAACTGGCCGTCAGCTGTAGTCTTTTGCGATGTAATCAAATGAACTTGTCGGCCATGACAAAAGCAAAGTGAGGCGACGCAACATTTAATCGCAGCTAGTTCCTGATGTCGGCTTGGTGTGTCTGGGCCTTTAGATGAAGAGGTGGTTGACTTTCATGTCTGAATGGCAAATATGAAGCTACAGCTAGTAGCTGGTTCGCTTAGCATAGCACAAAGACTGGAAACGGAGTAAAATAAGAAGATTGACGTGATCTCACAGTCAAGACTGGTATCAATCTTCTTGTCTGACTCCCGGCAAGAAATTGATTTCAGAATGTTGGACTATTCCTCTAATATTGGTCCATTTGTCATTTGCACATCGTGTAGACTGTAAGTTGCAGGAGTTACTGCAGGTGAAGACTGAAATCGAGGACTTATGATCTAAGAGAACTTTTCCCTTTTTCTAGGGGGGAGGGCTATGCTGAGTTTGTTATTTTGCAAGTTCACGTAGACGGGAGTGGGAAGAGGGGTCTCGGTCGCTGTCACGTAATAGATCGAGGAACAATGCAAAACCTCACTGACTCATCTTAGAGATGTAATGACTCATATGAGATGTGAAATGTGTATTCTACATACATGTGACTTGGACTAACTTATGTAGATACTTTGTGAGATAACCCGACCCATTTCTCTTGTTACTCATGTTGATGTCTCTTCAGTATGTTTTTCATGTGATAAACTTTAATGGCACTGAGCGTGTTCAAAGTGTGTCAAATCAAGAACGATGGAAACACAAATGGGACTGTACTGAAAATATGAAAACAGAACAAGGCATTCTGGGTAAAAGATACTCTGCAGTTGACAAATCGAAGCTATGTTGAAACCGCAACCACACAACTGGATGAAATAGCAGAGTTGCAAATGTGAAACTTGCGTGTTGACTGAAATGGAAAAGTATGCTTAAAATGAGGGTGTGACTGTTTGCTTTTGCCATGCTATCACAGGCTTTTTTGTTTTGAATCACCAGTGTTGTATTTTGGTCAACTCGAGTGTCTTTTTCTTTGTGGTCTGTGCCTCTCTGCTCAGTATGATTCGCTCTCCTTTGAAGGATGCGCATAAATGCTCACTGTACATGACTACTTTGAGAGAAATAAAGGAGAAATGTGATCATTACTGGCATTTGATTGGCTGACATGAAACAGTTTACTAAATAGTACATTTCTAAATGCTTTCACTCACCAGAGTTGTGAGACCGGGTTATCGCTGGGTTGCTGTTGTCGATCTAAGTGGACACGGAGCAATGGCTGCTTGTCATCTGATGTGCCAGGTTAATTACAGCACGTGGTTACCATGGTATTGTTCACATACAACAAAATGTGACGCTTCACAGCTTCAAAAAATAAAACCGACACAAAACAGGAAATGTTCAGTTTTCTCACTATAAAATTTCAGATTTAAAGTAATCTAATGGTCGGCAAGAAAGAAAAGAAGCATATTTCCCAAATGTCAAACTACTCCTTTAAATCTGAAATCTCCAGCAAAAATGGCTGCCATGAAATGACAGTGAGTGAGATAGAGAGCATATTTTCATCATTTCCCAAAACATACATAGAGGAAACTATTTGTTTATTCTGGCTAAATATTTACATCTCATATACGTTAAATCAAAAACATAGATGGCCCCCTGTCTTGGGAACAGTATTTCTATATGGGGGCGGAGTAGCTCAGTCTGTAGGGAGTTGGCTTGGGAACCGGAGGGTCACCGGTTCAAGTCCCGACATGGACCAAGAACTGAGTGTGAACTGGTAGCTGGAGAGGTGCCAGTTACCTCTTGGGCACTGCCGAGGTGCCCCTGAGCAAGGCACCAAACCCCCAACTGCTCGGGGCGCTTGTCAGGAGCAGCCCCATCACTCTGACATCTCTCCATTGTTGCATGTTTGTGCATGTGTGTGTTCAGGTCTGCATGTACCGTGTATAAGTTAACAACAGAGAGAAAAAATTGAATTTCCCCTCGTGGGACTAATAAAGGACTATCTTCTTCTTCTTCTTCTTCTTCTTCTTAAATGGTATGTGTGTCCCAGAATTAATTAGCTTTTCAGGTGTAGTTATATAGTATAGTTATACGTGGCCTGATATAGTTGTATTAATATTTAAAGGTGCATTGTGTAAACTTGGCCCTTCATATTAAAGCAAAAAACAGGTATGTTGCACAGCATTTAGTATAATGTCATGAAATAGACAGTCTTTCTCTCACCACCCCAACTCTGACTTCCATTGTCTCTGGGTGCGAGTCATTTTCTCATTTTTGCCACTCTGGATTTAATCCAATCAACAAACTATCAAAACATACACAGACCATGGATGTATTATTGATAATCCCTCAATTCAACCATAGACTGTGTATAAGAAGTCACCATAGTCACTGTGACGTCACCAGTTGATTTGTAGACGACCATTTTGAAGCCTCGAGTTTGACATTATGGCCGTCGCCATCTTGATATTTGGTTGTTGCCATCTTGGTCTTTTGGGGTGGAGCTAAGTACAACCAAATGCTGAATAAAACATTTTTAGGTGACCAAAAAGGTTAAAATTAGCTTTCAAAAACCGAAAGCACAATGTGAAAGGGTTAAGGGTAAGTTCTAAGATGAAAACACAGATAACTCTAAATGCCTCTAAAAGTCACGGCCCAAAGCATTCCCTGCTTTATGATCAATTTTACTCCATAATTTACTAAATGAACATTATGCTGTATTGAAGAAGACTTGAAACTAGTGACTGAGACCATAACCTTATGTTTACAATGTCTACTCAGTCACACACTCACTCATCGTCAACCTCTTATCCGGGGTCAGGTCGTGGGGCCAACAGCTACAGCAGGGCACCCCAAACTTCCCTTTCCCGGGCCACATTAACCAGCTCTGACTGGGGGATCCTGAGGTGTTCCCAGGCCAGTGTGGAGAAACAATCTCTCCACCTAGTCCTGGGTCTTCCCTGGGGCCTCCTCCCAGCTGGTCATGTCAGTTTGGGCATCCTTACCAGATGCCCGAACCACCTCAACTGGCTCCTTTCAAAGCAAAGGAGCAGTGGCTCTACTCCGAGTCCCTCACAGATGGCTGAGCTTCTCACCTTTTCTCTAAGGGAGACACCAGCCACCCTCCTGAGAAAACCCATATCGACCGCTTGTACCCGCAATCTAGGTCTTTTGGTCATGACCCAACCCTCATGACCATAGGTGAGAGTAGAACAAAGCAGTAGATTGAGAGCTTTGCCTTCCGGCTCAGCTGTCTTTTAGTCACAACGGTGAGGTAAAACGAATGCAATACCGCCCTCACTGCTCCGATTCTTCAGCCAATCTCATGTTCCGTTGTGCCTACACTCACTAACAAGACCCCGAGGTACTTGAACTCACTTGGGGTAAAGACTCATATCTACACAGAGGAGATCCATTGGTTTCCTGCTGAGACCCATGGCCTCTGATTTTAAGGTGCTGATCCTCATCCCAGCTGCTTCACACTATGCTGCGAACCGAGTCACAGTGATTACTGAGGTAATAAATCATGTGAGAAGTAGGATAATTTTCTCATAGATTTCAATACAATCTTACTATTTGTGACCAGAGGAGTTGCCCCCTGCTGCCTGTTAGAAAGAATGCAAGTTTAAGGCACTTCCATATTGGCTTCACTCGTCAGGATCATATCTAGAAAGGAACCTGCGAGTTGGTGAAACTCTCTTGAATAGGTTATTTTAGGATACGTTCTCGGGAGTTTTTGCAGATCTCAGATCAGATTTTGCAATTTGCGGGTTAGCTTTTAGACAGGACCACTCCTCAGACCCCAGAGTTGCCCACTGGTGCAGCTCTACTTCTTCATGAGGCCAGACTTCCATTACAGTAACTCACTATCACCTCTCCAGATAGACGTGGAATTACAAGACAGGACGGGCTGGGCTAGTCGGTTAGCATGCTCATTTCAGTAGATATCTTGGCAACACAATACATAGACGTCTTTGACGTAATGTCAACACTGTAACCTCTTCAAGCTTTTCTGCACCCAGAGCTGATTTATCAGGTTAGCATGAGCTCAGATGTGAGAATGTAAGAGCGAGCCAGCAAGGCTGGGAAACCTTCCTCATTTCCATGAAGGAATGAAGGACTGAGATACTGTAGGCTGAGTCAGAAGGGATCCAATCTCCTTACTGATATTAGTTAAGACATTTAGCAGCTCACACATGCACACACATAAACACTCACACTCTCACGCACACTCATCAAATGCTGCTCTGCAGAGTGATGACAAGTCCAGATCTACTCTCAGGCTTCACTGTGTGCAGACAGACAGCTGTTGGTGGCTGGAAATGAACCGCACTGTATCATACCATGCAAACACACACACACACACACACACACACACACACACACACACACACACACACACACACACACACACACAGTCATGTTTCCATGACTTTTGAGGACATCACATTGACTTACATTCATTTCCTGGAGACTTACCCTAACCCTAAGTGTAACTGTTACTTGCCTAATCCTCACCCTTACCCTAACCTCAATATAAACCTAACCTTACCCTAACCCAAGTCCTCACCCTAAAATACAATGTTTTACGTTATGGGGACGTGCATTTTGTCCCCAAAAGGAAGGCGAATCCCCACAGTGTGACTGTGTAAATAGATTCATGTCCCCATATCATATAGTAATCAGACCCACACACACACTTTCCTTTGTCAACAAGCCACACATCCATGGTGTCCCCAGTCCAACCTTCCCTGCAGACTGTCCCATTACTGCTTCCCTTTTTCCAGTCCCAAGATGTAACAGACCACCTGGGTTATAGGTGTGTGTGTCTGTTTGTGTTTGTGTGTGTGTGCATGCGTACATGGGGGTGAGTTATGCAATCCTGGTGAATAACATTTGCTCTGTTCGGTGGCACTGTTGGTGCCAGGTCAGCTGGAACAGATGTCCGTGGACTTTGTGCACTTAGTGTAAAGTAAAGACCACACACCTGCCCCTCCTGTGAGATCTATATTGCCGTTCACTTTGTAGAATAATTGCCTGCACGCAAACACCCTTCTGGTCTTCAGGTGGGGACTGTAGTTCAGAGTCTGAACAGGTGTGGCCTCATACCGTTGCATGACTGAGGTGGAAGGCTTCTGCGTGATCACGGCCTTGGATACTGTTAAAATAAAGTGTATATAAAATCCCCAGTCTTGTGCCTATCAGCACCTTTAAATGGCACCAATTAAAATGTTGCACCCAAACTATAGAGAGTGAACAATTTGACAAGCTACAAAACTAAAACCAGGTAGGGGGTTCGGGGGCTTTGAAGGAGGGACATTTTAGTGATTTTAATATACAAATGAAACCTTCTGGAGCATTTTAAGATTAGAATAGGCTACGACGAGCAAACAAATCTTGCTTTGAAAAACAAATTATTTGTATTGCATAATAATATAATTTACAATTATTGATGCATTAATGTATTAGTTTCTTTAATGTTGCCGCTGGTAACGGTCAGTTTTTATTTATTTATATACATTTCATATATTACTTTGCATACTGCTGGGTAGCATGTGAATTTCCCCCTGGGGGCCAAGAAAGCCTTTTTGAAGTCATAATTTATTTATTGATTATATTTTGAATTCTTAATCAGCCAAGTAAGTAAATACAGACAAGGTCACATATGTGCAAAATTCAGGCAACGTTCAGGCAAATATCGCCTTGGCAGGAAAGGGTCACTCCTACTTCACTGCATTTGAGCATGTGGGAGCATGCCTTAAAGCTGTTGCATAAATGTAGTGCAGAAAAAAATATAAAGTAGCTAAAAATAGGTAAATACTCAAGTAAAATACAAGTAGGCTACCTCAAATATGCACAGACAGATTACTATGACCACAGGCCCCGGACCCTTACCTACATATGCAAATAGTTCACACTCACTGTATGAGCCCTCCCAAGCAGCAAGGGTTTGCACAATAACATAAGACAACCCACAACCACACAGCATATTTAGGGCGATGTCAAATAGTTCCAAGCTTCCTTCATAATGTTGACATTTCAGTTATTATTAATAACTTACAGAAACATTGTGTGTGATAATAGTTCACCTTCTAAGCTCTCACTCACTCACACAGCAGTGAGGTGATAGTCCTCAGTTCAAAAGTCTAAATTGTTTGAAAAATTTTTTAGATCTCAAAATTCATGTTTTTATCCATCCATCTGCAACCGCTTATCCCGTACGGGGGCGCGGGGGGGCTGGAGCGGATCCGAGCTGGCACTGGGCGGAGTCGGGTTCACAGGGCTGACACATAGAGACAGACAACCATTCACGCTCACATTCACACCTACAATTAACCTGCATGTCTTTGGACTGTGGGAGGAAACCGAAGCACCTGGAGAAAACCCGAGATAACACGGGGAGAACATGCAAAGTCCACACAGAGGAGCTCCAAGCCGGATTCATCCTGTGACAGTGCTAACCACTGCACCATTTTTATCTAATGAAATATTCTGCTTCAAACCATATTTGTTGCTGTTTAGCCATTCAAAACCAACATTTTCCCGGAGGAGATACAGGATGTACATGTTATTTGTTTAATCAGTAGGAAAAGCAAAGTGAAACAACAATTTGTGATTTTATGGAGGGTTAACATTATGTGCGGATAGCTGTAACTGTTTCTCTGTTTCTACTCTTTATGCTATGCTAACCGCCACTGGCTGTAATCTGTACAAAAATAAAAATAGAAAAAATGCAAAAACGACACATGGTTTTATGGGGGGAGTCTCTGCTCATTGTCTTTATGCTCAGCGAAGATAATCAGCTGCTGCTGTTGCTTCATATTTATTGTACAGATACAATTTATCCACTGTCAATCTGTGCTTTTCGTTATTACAAAAGTAATAACGTGTATAACATGTCAATTAGTTGTCCGATAAACATTTTAATAGCTGCTCTGAGAGATGTTTTTATCAGCTAGGTTTTCTTTATGTCTGAATATCACTTTCTAATCACATTTCTAATTTCTCCTCTGCCTTTTCTTCCAAGCATTAAAAACCTCATTTTTCTTTGGACCCATCTGTTTCAAACATCAGCCATGTCCTCTTCTCTCTGACTTAATCCACAGGGAAGTGGGTATGTGTGTGATGATAAAACACTGTTAATCTGGTTTCAGAGTGACTGGGGCATATAATCTCATTTAGTCCAATCCTTCCCCTCCCTCATTATGAGTTCTATAACCTAACATTCACAGTTATTCATAGTTCATAATCTTGGCTCATAAAAGGATTGATTAGGAGAAAGGAGGTTAATAAAGGAGGTTAGGAGGTCAGTGGATGTTGCTGTTGATGAAAGAAGAGCTGCAGAAAATCATGCATGTGTGAAGACATTTGTGCAGTCACTGTTTATGCACTGGTTGACTTGCACAAAATTAAAACTGAAATGAATTAAACTGGATCACTGTGCTTTCCCAATGCAAAAATAAATATGATCTATATATATATATATATATATATATATATATATATATATATATATATATATATATATATATATATATATATATACACGTATATATATATATACATTTTTTTTTTTTAGTGCACAAACCTACTTGAAGCAACTAAAATCTGCCTGTTTTCATTACCCGTGTATGAAGGTGAGATTAATAAATTGAAATGTTTCACCTCTGAACTGACATGTCCTGATGATGCCCCCACAAAGCCTCACAACTCATCACCATTTACAGCTTTAGAGAAGCCTTTGCATGGCAGAGAGATTAAGTTAGTGTCATAAACAAAGTGCACAGTAGTTTGTACATGTGGGACAGTGAAGGACAGAGGAACAGGTAGTGGGGAAAGTGAGAGCTACCGAAACAAAGTTGGTCATACGCTTTTTTGCCTCTTTTAGCTTCATGATGTCGACATCACATTTAATTGTATCATCACTGTATTAGTATTTTAATAATGTGCATACATGATGCACTATTTTACGATTGCTTTGCTTTATTACCCTGATAAGCAGCATTACATTAAATTACTTTTTACTTTTACTCCAACTGCAATAGACGCAAGAAAAAAGGACAAAAGTAAAATTACTGTCTGTCCAAAATGTCACCACTTCATCATTTTATCCTATTAGACACATGTGTGAAATTGTCATATGCATATAAATTCTTGAATTATGGCCAGAAGTGAGACCACAGTGACCTTTGACCACCAATCAGTTCATCCTTGAGTCCAACATTTGGACATTTGTGCCAAATTTGACAAACGTCTCTCGAAGTGATCCTGAAATGTCAGACAGCGTACGTACGTATGGACAGACAACCTGAAAACATAATGCTTCTATAAGAGGTGGATATAGTCACCAGGATGTCACCCACTGGATAGTGGACTGACATTTTGAAGCCTTGAGACATTTTGGCTGCTGGTATTTTTGTTATTTGCAACCACCAGTGACAATAAGTACAATCGCATGGTGAGTAGGACATTTTTAGGTGACCAAAAAGGTTATAATTAACTTTCATGAACTGAAAACACACTGTGAAAGGGTTAAAGTAGTAAAACAAAAACACAGACAACTCACCAGACAACTCCATGGCAGTGACCTGTCAATCACAAGGTAACCATGCCCTAAACCCTGATCTATTTGACTATAAATGGGACCATGATTTACTAAATGAACTTCATGCTGTACTGAAGAAAATAAAGGGTTATTTTGAATATTACAGCATGTAAACATGTTCTAGTAAAAACATCAAATAAAAGTATAAACCTGGAAATTAGCATAATATGGGACCTTTTATACTAATTTTATGAGCCATGTGAACTGTAGAGGGCAAAATTAGCAATGCAGCAGTTTCTGTAACACCTCATGCAAACTGAAGCTCTGTTGTGAAACAAGCAAATACTGTAATACGCAGTCAGATATCCATCCATCTGAAACTGCTTATCCTGTTAGGGGTTGCGGGGAGGCTGGCGAAGGCGAAGGCGGGGTACACCCTGGACAGCTAATCAGTTAACCTGCATGTCTTTGCACTGTGTGAGGAACCCGGAGAAAACCCATGCAAACTCCTCACAGAGGGGCCCAAAGGCGGATTCAAACCTGTGACCCTCTTGCTGTGAGGCAACCGTGCTAACCACTGCACCACCGTAGTCAGATATAGTGTCATATAAAATGTCTACTTATAGAGTTGTCTTTTCTCTCTCCAACATTGTACTTGTATTTATTGTACTTTGATGCGCCCAGGTTGATGTTAAATATAGTGTTTATATATGCCCATTTCTGCTTGACGTTACCGGAGCAGGAAGGCGTGATTGGAGGCAGTGTGTGTGACAGAGACGGAGATTGAGTGTGTGTGCGCCCTGCCCCAGTACTGCAGTGGGTGTACTTAATGTGTTTGAAGAGACATATTTTATGTGTGCTGCACTGCATGCCGTAAGTGACATAAATAGGCTGCTGATGTGTGTGGGGGTTGTGGCGGAAACATTTCATCATTTGATGATCATCACTCCTTCTCCTGTCTCAACTCACCCCTCTCAGCTATTCCCTGTTTTTTTTTTTCCATTTGAGAACCATTAACATCCATGTGTCTGGCAAAAACATCTCCCCTCATCCATCAACTGTATCTATTCGGCCGTCCATCCCTCCATCTTTTCTCTCCCTGAGGCTACATGTGTACTGTAAGTTCCAGTAAGCACATTCATCCAATGACTTGCCGCACAGCGTGAATGGAGCTCTCCGGTATGGGAGTCTAGTATATGGTGTCTCATCTTCAAAGATCTGGATGTATTGCACTGATCTCATCAAGTGTCAGCAAGATAATACATGGTTGCTGCACATAACTGATATCAATCTCCACGGATACACACGAGTGTACAAAGGAAGCAGCAAGATCAGTCTGGGCTAGCTCACAAGTGTTTATTACACTGTATTTGAAGTAAGAACAATTTCAGCATATATTCTATCTGTAAAAATCTTTATAAATAACTCCACAAAAGCCTCAATGTTAGGTCAAGGTTGTGCATAGAGGTATATGTTTCACTCAAATTTAAACTTCCTTTATGTCTTTGGATAAAAACTTAATCATCCAACTGGCACAGCAGAGCCGAGGCTTTTGATATCCAGTAGTCGCTGGGTCGATTGGAGGGAAGCATTACTGTCGCAACAAAATTAGTTGAGTGACCTGGATGGAGACAGAAATGAAGGGTGAGGGGAAAAAGTCAAATCAAATTAGCTCCATTACGTTGCTTCAAGGGTGAAAGAGATTCTTCTGGACACGAAGAGCTGGTAAAGTGCCCTTTACGGGCAAACAATAAACCCTTGCCTGCTAATTTGGTATTAACGTGTCATCTAAATGCCTTCAAATGTAAGTGCAAGTGTAGACTTGTTCTGATATGGATACTAGTATTAGAAATACATCCGATATTACTCAAAATTCAATATTGGGTATCAGAGAGTGCGCCAGTCTATGCACCGATCCGATAGATATAAGCCAAAAAAAAATCATCTTCTTTCACGTGACAGTAGGCAGAATGTTTTTGGCATCATATGACAAAAAATCCACAATAATCTTTCAGCATATTGTAATTCAAGTCAAACTAGACTTCTGCACCTCTTCACGGCTCTGTTTTCAGGCTTTAAAAAGTCTAACCTATGATGAGGGACTATGACCAATCACAGGTCATTTGAGAGAGAGCGTTCTTATTGGCTGTTCATTCAATAAAGGTTGCTGTTAATCACTTGCAAACTTTGATCAAACTGTCAAATCAGGTAGCACTGATCAAATATGAATTAATATTCTGGTACTGTAATGCCTATTTCTCATGTAAAATGTTTTCAGAAATATCTTGTAGTTACTGTTTAGCTGTAAAATGAGAAAGTTTGCTTCAGCTGGTGGGCGGTGCTTGGTATTTCCTCAACTGATCTCAACATGGCGGCCGAGTCACAAACTTTCTCACTTTACAGCTAAACAGTAACTACCAGATGAGAAATATGTGAGAAATAGACATTATAGTAACAGAATATTGATTCATATTTAATCAGCACTGCCTAGTTTAACCATTTAATCAGAGTCCACAAATGATTGACAGCTGCTCAGAAACTGCAAGGCTCCAACTCAGCTCTGATTGGTTGTTTGCCTCCAGTCTGTGA
Source organism: Pterois miles (assembly GCA_947000775.1). Classification (NCBI taxonomy): domain Eukaryota; kingdom Metazoa; phylum Chordata; class Actinopteri; order Perciformes; family Scorpaenidae; genus Pterois; species Pterois miles. Next base: position 1,922,196 of record CAMQGK010000253.1, read on the forward strand.
AATCTAGCAGGTGCCATTAGGAGCACTGTAGGACATAGAAGCATTTGATTTTTTTTTTTTTACAATTACCTGTCTCATGCACTACTGTCACGATATAGTGATCATTTTACAGAAAGATCTTTTTTAATAAAATTTGCTCCTATCTCACCTAATGCTGCTTTAACCAGATATCAGTTCTTCCCTTGCTGCTTACCTGTGTGGTCGCGCTGTGGCTGCCACTGGTAACTACTGTTTTACAGCAGCGAAGAAGTGATTGCAGGCACTTTGTCACATGACGATAGCTAACAACAACAGTGCGGCACTAGTGGAGAGTGCAATGTCAGTCAGAGCGAGGAAAATATCAGCCATTTGGCAACATTTCACGGTGGAAAAATCAAACAAGTAAAACGGTGATATGTACAGGATGTAAGGCTTTCGTCCTTGGCAGGGTGTGTGAATATTGCACCCTGCCAGGACACCGAAAACACAGCTGAGAGATGTCTCTAGGTGCAATCTAAAGCCAGTATGTAAATGTGGGTCCCTGTGTGGAGCCAGTATGTACAGTACCTGTGGTGGACAGGGTCCCAGCTCTGGCTGAGGTCTTGTACAGAGGAGCGTGGTAGAGGTCAGGCTCAGGCACATAGTTCTGCTGTGGCTCAAAGTGCACCACCGGCAGCATGGCGTTCATCTCTTGGGGTAACGCATCCTCAATCACCATGTTGTCATCGTCCCAGCGACTGGAATCCATGAACATGCCGTGCACGAGCACGCCATTCTCTGGCTCTGGTAACTGTTGTATCCACAAATCAGATCAGATTGCAGTGGTAAGTGAAAAAGATACATAATCACAGTAATCCATCCTTTTTAATGCATTGCTGCCTCTTGAGTTTTCACAGTAATGGATGTAGCAATGGAGCATTGTGTGCTTTCACAGTCACCGTTGCTCTGACCGTCACTGCTCATTTTAGAAACTGAGTTACCAACAAAAACACATTTTCTATTAATTTACCAAAGCTTTATGGATTTCAATTTTATTAGCCGAGAGTTGCAGAAGAGTTGGCAGGATGGTTTAGTGTTTTGTGAGTTTAGTGAAGACTGGGTATGGTTTCCAGTGCAGAAGTCTTGCCAACAGTTAGACAAGAAGATTGTTACCACTCTCAGAAATCTGTGCAGTAAAAATGGAGCTTGAGCCAGCAGCTTGTGAGCTTGGCTTAGCACAAAGACTGGAAATATGGTCTGGCCTGGCTCTGTCCAAAGGTAACAAAATTTCCCTTAGCACCTCTAAAGCTCACTAAATAATATGTCATATCCCATTTGTTTACTCCCTACAAAAAGCAAAATGTGAAAACGATACATGGTTACAGGAGGTTGTGTGAGATACTATTTCTTGGTCGGGCACAGCGACTTCCAGGAGTCTCCACTAAGTTGGCACTTGGAAGTCATAGCTAAAAAAAAATAGATAGTATTGCACACAGCCTCCTGTAAAACCACCTTGTTTTTACTCTTTCCTTCCACATCCTGCAAACACTTCTGTGCAACTGCACAAAACCTTCCTCAGTAAACAACTTGCATTGCTAATTTAGCTGTGTTTAGTACAGAAAAGGCAAAGATGCTCAGGTGAAATGGTCGGTGTACACCGTCAGGGCCTCTCCTACTTTCAAAGTAAGTAAGATTTTGCTGTCATAATGTTAGCAATAACTTTATATTATCTACCAGTCACTGAGATGTAGACTGCCTATATACTCTGTGTATTCTGTGTCCAATCAGTCATGTCCCACCTGCCTATCCTACTTCAGTACATCACGTACAGAAGCTAGAGACTCTCGAAATGTTTCAGCTTGACTTTAAACATCACTTACCAGCAACAACCCCACCCTTTCTAGTACCTCATCATCCGTGTCCACTTCAGTGTTGTTAGGCCGAGCGCATAGAGCCTCGTAGACTGCTACCTGGTCTCGGTACACCGGCACCACGTTGAAGCGGAAGCTGAGCTCATCAATTGGCAAATTGTAGTGCCTGGCGTGATTCTGAAGCACCCCTACAGACCAGCAGGCAGAGGGGAGGATGATAGGTATAATTCATCATCTTCTTTGGCAAGATCTAATGTAATATATAATATAATAATATATTGTTGAGCAGTTAAAAGGCAATCACATTATTTCTATGTGAAAGAATAGTTGGAGTGGTCACTATATTTCAGCACCTTACTGCAGTGGTTCATTAAAAGCATGGAAGATATTTTGGTGCTGCGGTGTTTTTACCAGTGAGGAAGCCTTGAGGGAAGAAGAATCCTGAGATCCAGAAAGATTTGGGCTGACCATGTGTGATCCAAGTCTAGCAAGAGAGAGAGGAAATGTAATTAAAATGCATTTATCTTTAAGTAAATTTTTAATGAGTTGCGTTCAGCATTTAACAAGCCATGGTGCATTACAGGCATCCTGTTACTTATGAGGTCTGACAGTGACTCAACTGAGACTGGCAGGGAGGTGGATTCTCTATAGAGGTAGCGCAGTCTGACTCAGCAGCTACCCCTCACCTCATAAACTAATGCAACTGTCCCCCGTTTGTCCCCTTTGTGTGCGCGAGAGCGAATTTCAGTGATTGTGCAGCACACATGTTCAGACCAGTCTCACGGAAGAACGGTTTAAGTCAGGGGAGATGAACCAAACGCTGAAAGAGGGGTACAGAGAGACAGAGAGAGAGAGAACGAGGGAAGGATGGTCTGAGCCTCAGGGAGGACCGCGGACTGTTCATGTGTTATTAGTGTTTTCAACTTGATGAGAAAACACACACATGGTCAAACACACACAAAAATAAACGTGTATGCGCACGCACAAAGAAACCAGTATGCGTGGTGAGATTTCTCTGTCACGTCAGCGTGTGAGTCAGTGATACAGAGACTTGAGCCAGAAGAATGAAGCAAATCCTATTATCAAATCTCTAATTTCTGCTTCTTATTGATGATATTTTTAAGTAGATGAATAATTTCTAAAAAAAAATTATGCACCCACAAAGCTTTTAGAAAGGTGCAGAATAAGAGTATAGCTTTTCCTATTATACTAATATGATTGTGAACTAAATACTTAAACAAGTTTGATGGGTCCAAAATGACTGTTTTGTTTATCTCTGTGGAAGAATTCTGACATTTGGTTCCCACTTCTAACAAAGCTCGTGATCCAGTAGTATACAACGTTGGTATCAATTTGACCAAATTGTAAGTTAGTCTGGAAAAAACAGATAAATGGCTGAGTTTGATGGTAACCGCCCGGCTTCACTCCGATACCAATCCTGAGAAATACTGTAAGTATGTGTGTGTAGCCTGAACCACACCACTGCTTAGATGACCTACCTGAACTAGCTAACCATATCCTCACATTACATTACATTAATCTTGAAATACCACCGTACAATGTGCCTTAGTCTTCAGTCAAAAACGTTTGTTAGTTTTCGTCACATCTTGGTCATTTTTATCCTTCATAGGTTTAGTCTAGTTTTACTCGATGACAACCCAAAACGTTTAGTCCAGTTTTAGTTGCCGAAAAATCAATCAACTTTAGTCAATGTTTAGTCATATTGTTTTCTCTTGAAATTGTTTTAGTAATTTTTTTTTTAGCATTTGCTGTTTTATAGTTCTGTATCAAATGTCCTTTTCAGTCGTCAGATTATATTGAACATTTCACTCAATCTGTTCTCGCCAAAACCAATCATTTTGTCATTTATTTCACATATGATTTTATCTCATATTCATCTGATGAAGAACACAGGTTGAATGATTAAGAATGCAGCTTTGTAGACAGTTACTCTGAGTCCTCCTGACTGAACTCATTAATGATGCATGGTTCAGTCGCACCCACTGGTCCGTTATGAAAGCCAGTCCGCACCGCCAACATGCAAGCATATGCCATAATCAACCCGACCTGTAAACTGCCAACTTTATGCATTATCGTAGCACAATTCAGGACTGACGACTGAGACAAGAGCGAAGGAGACAGACTGAGCACTGCCGCCGCTGTATGTTGTGTGTATGTTGTGTGTGTGTTTGACACACAGTGAGAGCAACAGAAAGAGGGAAGAGAAGGTGGAATCAGGAATAAAAATGTGTGTGATTGTGTGGCAGTATTTCTCTCCCTTTCTCTTCCAAACCTGGATGAAGGAGGTCCTGAGGGCCAGGTCTCTGACCCAGGAGGCCAGGGGTTTGAGAGAAGGGTAGGCAGAGTTTGCCCAGTGGGTGGGAACATGGTTGTTCAGGAAGCTTGTGTATATGCGGTCCATCTCTTCTGACATCACCACCAGACCTGCTATGGCCTTCTGCAGAGTGATAAGGGACATCTGGGAAATATCAAAAAAAAAAAAAAATCATACATCATAATGAGGTGGTGGAATGGACTATAAAGAGCTTTAAAAAAGTTGATATAGCTAATGTTTAAATACATACTTGCTCAACATAATTTATAAACTTTTTTCATTTGTTTTTCACAGTTTTTGTTCTTCTCAGGAAATTTCGCAATGGAGGACCTGAGAGGTAAATGACAAAAAAAAATGGTCATCCATCTCCTAAGTCTGTTGTCTAATTGTTTTAGAAAGAAAGAAAGAAAGATAGAAAGATATTCCTTTATTAGTCCCACAGTGGGGAAATTCAGTTTTAGTTTTACACTCTGTTTTTCACACACAGTACATATACATGCGTCAATGGAGAGATGTCAGAGTGAGGGGGCTGCTCCTGACAAGCGCCCAGAGCAGTTGGGGGTTTGGTGCCTTGCTCAGGGGCACCTCGGTCGTTTTCTCGCCTGTGTTTATGACTTAAGAGCAAGTGAAAAAGGTTTTGCCAGGATAATCTTTCAAAAAGGGGAAAAAAAACACCTGCTAAAACTTCTTTCCTATGGATAAACATCTGACTGGTCTTAGGTCATAAACACATGAGAGAAAATAATTTAGATCAAACTCAGAAAATGGATCACCAGAATTTTTTTCCTCACTTGCCGATCAAGTCTTCTGTATTTCTCTAATAGGTCCAAGTATAATTCTTCTTGCCGTGTTTGCTCAATAGCTGACAGGAAATAAACTTTGACCAAAGCAGTTTCTGAGCAACACAATTCAAATTTATATATATACTGTATATATAGATATATTAGGGCTGTCAATCAATTAAAAAGTTAATAATGATTAATCACACATTTTTTTATCTATTCAAAATGTACCTTAAAGGGAGATTTGTCAAGTATTTTAATGCTCAAACAGGAACTTTGACAGCCCTAATATACTGTACATACAGTAAATATTGTAGGTCCGTGTTTATGGGAGCTAGCTGCATGTGTCACCTTGAGCACTCTCAGCAGGTTGTTGAATCGGTCTGCCTCTTGGCCCAACATGGTTGTCAGGGAGTTAAGGCGGCCGTTTTCGTCCCGGACAAACAGAGTTTCCACCGCCTCATCCATGCTCAGACGCTCTGCATGGACAGGTAGACAAGCAGGGAGACAAACCAATAACGCAGCCGAAGACAAGTAGGCAGATAGACAAGATGGACATGGAAAACGCTGTTAGCTAATGAGTTCATGACGATACTCAGTTTCAGCTTTGGCACAAATGAACGTGATTGTCTGCATGTCTACCTGTGTGTTTGTGCGTGTGTGTATGTGTGTGTGTATGTACCAGGTAGCTTGGCTAAGATGGATTCAGCAAGCTCGCAGACTATGTCATCGTTACTTTTAGCTCCGTGGCGGGCGGATGAGCGAGGATTTACATCCAGTATGGTGTTGATTAGAGTCATGGTTTCTTGGCGCTGTGGAAGCAAACATATAATACACACACACATATACACACACACATGGAGGAAACATTATTGATATTTCACAGTTGCATATTGCTCATGCTCTCTGAATAGAAATGCTTTTATAACTGATCATAAACTCTATGAGCAGCTCCAGATTAAATCATAAAAAGGCCCATAAATAATGGCATTTACTGGTTAAAATGAGCTACTAAACACATTACTCCTGCAAAATAAACAACATTACAACAAACAATATGCGAATTAGTTTATAACATCAGCTCATATAAGAAAAATGCAGATCTGTATGTTTTTTTTTTCCTTTTCTGTGAGATTCTGCTATTGCTCCTTACCTGGAAGGCCAGGTTGGCATTCTCATGCATGCCAAAGACCTCAGGATTATCTATGATTGGAAGACTCTCAATATATTTCTTATATTGCTCTAGTTCATCTGTCTCTGGGGCATAGTAGATACCTTAAACACAAAAGAGGGAAAACCATTAATCCAAAGATAATATACATTATATGAGTATGCACAGAGACAAATGTACACCTACTATATTGAATTCTATTATGTCAATTGATATTAAGTGATCCTGTTATTTTGTCCATGCCCTGTATGTGTGTATATATAAGGGTAGGGGGAGGAGAGAATCTGAGACTGAAAAATACCAGAGGAGGAATAGGCGTAGCCAGGCTCCAGGGTTTGCGGTGAGAAGAAGCCTTTAAGGATCGTCCGGAGGCAGCGCTGGTCCCAGGCATCCGTCACTCTGCCTCCATATGTGATCTCACCTGGGGAGACACACACAAAGACCACATAATGTTCCCAGTCTGCATCAGTGTTTCCCTGAGAGGAGGTGGTGGTTTTAATGGCCATCCCTGCTTTAGGGTTAGTCTCAGACTCAGTCTCAGTTTGGATTTGTGCCAATACCATTCAGAACCAACACGATAAAATACTTTATCTACAGCAAATATTTAAATATTTATGAAATTTGAATGTGAATACATGACAATAGTCAGGTTTCTATCCAAATGTATTGCAAATTTTAACCAGATTTAGAGAAAAGCTGCAAAAGAAAATGTGAATGAATGCTTGTTTCCATCTACAACCGTTGTGTGATTATTAGGAGTTGGTTGATTGAGATAAGCAGTAGGTAAAACCATTATACCAGGGCAGAAGTAGTAAATGGACTTGCATTTATGTTTTCTAGTCTCACTCCCACTCAAAGTGCTTTACACTACATGTCAGTGCTCACATATTCAATCTCTGGTGGCAGAGGCAGCAATGCAAGCTGCCAACTTTGCCCATCAGGATCTAATTCACAATTTGGGGTTTCAAGTTGCTTTCTCAAGAACACATCAACATGTGACCAGAGCAGGGACTGCGGGAGCAGGATCGAACTTCAGATTGGTAGACAACCTGCTCTACCCTCTGAGCCTTGAAGTGCTTCTAATGTGAAAAAACTGACACAAGATAGAAACCTAGGAGTCTGCTAGGGTCAGTCTAAAAAGACTCCTCTCTTGCACCGTGTGCACCAGTAGTCAGTGTCAAACTTGGCTCAGGTCACCAATCAAATCAAGCAAGAGGAGGGATGTACAACTTTACCACTTCCCTCCTGTTTTGATGCCAATAGTTGTGGTAGGGCTAGCTAGCTAGTTAGCTATTGGACTGCGAGAGAGCTGCAGAGTATGTGAGAGGGACGGGGGAATCGTATGTCATGTTGTGATAGTTTCATGTAGGCTGTTGTCTTCGCGTTTTCCCGTTAATCACATTTGATCGCCCGGTTGCAAGCACAGAGCCCTGCTCCGCAGACACACTGCTGTATTGCCATGTGTTTTGCCTGTCAGCTTTGCCAAAGTGTTTTTGAAGTGGCTGCGTCTGTAGCGACGCATCTTGGTGTGGTCAGCCCCTTTATATGGGCGAGGAAGAGAAGGTGGGGGAGAGAAACAGAGAGAGCAAGTAAAGAGTTTAAACACTAATACAACAACAATGATTTCACTCACAGTGATGTAAAAAGTAAATAGATGGTTCACTGTTGAGTGTCAGGAGTGTCTCTGGCTCTTTAACTTTTCATGTAACGGCGCAGAGAGGCAAACACGTGTGGCTAGTCGGAAAAGATAGACAAGAGGAAAGGAATTGTGCATAGCTGGTGGGTAAATATTGCCAAAGAGCAAGATGAAATTATATTTAACACTAATAATTCAACTCTTAAAATCCGTGCTTTCTGTAAAGACAAAATTATGTAAGACAGTAAGGACGGGAGTGAATAATCAGACAAATCTCTGCTGAAGCCTTTAGTAAGCTGCAGGCGTGGGGAAGCTGGCAGAGAGAGGAACTGTTCCCTCTAAAAGAGGAAAGGCAATATCATGCTTGGTTTGAGCGTAAATTCTTTCACTCAAAGGGTGTGTAGCTCTGGCACGCAAGAACTGTTAGAATTAAGGATTAAACTAATAACACGGTGGTGTGATAACAACGAGAGACATCAGTTTGATGGCGGAGTGGCGTGCTCCGCTGAGACTGAGCGCAGCACATAATCATTTGAAGGTGTAATTGAAAACCAGATTAGGAAAACAAATGAACTTTAGAGATATGATGAGTTATTGTTAATGAAAGCGATCCCTCCGTCTTCTTTATAATAACTCTGAAGATGTCTGTCATGAAAGACAGAGAATATTAAATCAGCATAATTCAATTCAGCTGAAATTGAATTTGTGTCCATATGTGTGCCCAGAATATGTGACGACGACGACAACAACAACAACAACAACAAAAGTTTTCAGTTTCACATGTGAGATGTGTATGATCAAGTTAAAATAAAATATTAAAATTCTCCTTTAACAAATAAGTTTAAGCTCTAAAGCCTACCACAGTATGATGTAGGGCTGCTTGATTAGGGCAAAAATCATAATCATCATTAGTTTGGTCAATATTGAGATCACTGACTTGGACACATCATGCATTTAGAGAGAAAAGTTTGAGGCGTTTAAGGCTACTTAATAAATAAATGTACCCTGGTTTAACAGGAGGACACTTCATCTCAAAAAGTATGGAAAAACTAAAATATTGGCTAGTAAAATTAATCATTAATTCATCAAAACAAGGTATTTGATGCAAATAACTCACTGCTACACAAATGTAGAAAAAAAATAGAGCACCTATTTTGTGCTTGTGATATAATTTAAAGCTCCAGAAAATACAGAAAATATTAGTTCTGTTTCAAAACTACCCAGTTAGTTTCCTGGTAATCCTGATGAACAATATATAGATTAACAGAAAAATCCCCTGTCAGAAAGTCATGTGCACTTTGACTCTCACAGATACACTCAATAAAATCTCTTCTGAGGTAAATTACATCACTGGTACAGGCAATGTGATGTAAAAAACACTCCACGGACTAAAATGTTTTTTTTTTTTTTTTCTCCACAACCATCCAGCGACCCCCAGGAATGATCTCAGGACCCCAGGTTGAGAACCACTGCCTAATGCTTAGCTTATAATGGAATAATTTTCTGATAATGTAATAACTTATTACATTATAAACTGTTATTAGGTTATGCACCTATCGTTTTCTTACTTTATGTGCTCATCATTACATTATGAACTTTTACTATATTCAAATGATTACATTGTGCAGTTATTACACTATGAGTTGCTACAGTATGTATATATTTTTACAAACGGTTATGTGAAAAGTGGCACTTTCATTATCAAACTGACAAACTGTGCTATAAACTTGAAAATGAAAATACAACATTGTGCCGTGTTACAATTAAAGTCTTTACTTTTTTAAGGAAAAGGACATTTGAATTACCATTTATTTAAACAATGTCAGAATTTCTGCAAGATTTCTGAAGCTATGACAGGCTTTTACAGAAATATGCCATAGATATACACTTGCAGGTGAAGTGAACTGAATGGATTGCGGCTGCTGATAACACCATGAATTGCACATCAGCTGCAACCACTATCTGCCCTATCTCAAGGTCTAATTCATCCTTTCAACTGCTTATCACTTTCGGGGTCATGGGGTGGGGGGAGGGGGGTGGAGTGGAGACGGGGTTCACCCTGGACAGGTAGCCAGTCTATCATAGGGCTGACACATAGAGACAGACAACCATTCACGCTCACATTCACACCTACGGGCAATTTAGAGTCTATAAATTGACCTAAACAGCATGTCTTTATACTGTGGGAGGAAGCTGGAGAGCCCGGAACAAAAAAAAAAAAAAAAAAAAAAAAACACAGTAACACGGGAAAACATGCAAACTCCACACAGAAGAGCCCCAAGCTGGATTTGAACCTGTGACCCTCCTGTTGTGAGTCGACAGTGCTCAAGGTCCAATTCACAAAATATAACACAAACGCAAACACACCCAGAAAGTTTTGCAGATGGTTGCAATTTGCCCCGTTTTTTGCATCGACTTGCCATTATCCATGTGGCAATATACAAACGTTGCCTTTGCGCCAAGAACACAGTATAATAAAACAATAGCAGAGAGAAAAAATAAAATTAAAGGTTCAGGTCGCAAGCGCCGATCTTTTGAGGAACTTAAATGTGGCAGAAAGAAACTGTATTTAGGATTTAATAGGCCACAGTCGAAAGTCTGAGCGTGACACCTCTTATTAATATGCTTCAGTTACCACCAACTCTCTAAAGATGCTGATGATTTCACTGTAACTACGTGTGGCTATTAGCGCCGATCTTTGAGAAATGGACTGTTTTTGCAATGAGGCTCATTTACATAAATAGGGGACAATTTTGCACCAGACATTACCTATTTTAATTGGCAGTGCAATTAGAGGTGCATTTCATCATTTGTGGTTGCTTTGAGAATTACACAGTTGCTTTTTGTCTTATTTGTAAGTTTAGCGGCTGCAAAAAGCTACACAATCTTTTTGTGAATTCACACCTCATTTGCCAATTTCCATCTATTGCAGTCTAATACAACAGTGCTGCAATAAATTTTGCTTTCATCAAAGTTCTAATGTTCAGTTTTTGTTAAAACTGAGTTATGATTAATGTGTTGATTAAACTTTTAGGCCACTTTGGAGGATGCAGTCTGTGATGCTGTTGCCTTCCCCATTTCACAAGAAGCTGAAAATGTGGGTGTTGCTGGCAAAACAACAGTGTGTGGTCTGTGCCACACACTGACAACACAACAGGACTGCCTCAGTGACAAAAAGAGACTGTTTCCATCCACACATCCTGCCTTGCTTAAAGGCAAACAAGCTCAAGTACATATAACACTTTGTACAATGTACTTGTACACACAACCCCAAATACACTAACTTGTACTGTACATGTATGTTTGTAGACACTGAGATAAACCTGCATGCAAACGTACACACTTCTCCCTGTGTGAAGGCTTCCCTACCAGTGATGTAGATGAGAGCGTCCCAAGGGATGCTGCCCTCTTTGCAGTAGAGGTTGAGGTTGAGCAGAGCGCACTCCCTGTCACTGTCGTTAAACTCATAGCGGACGTTCCAGCCCAGAGGACCAAACTTCTTCCGCTCCTAAGACACATGCAAAACAACACACAAATAAAGACATACAAAGAACACATAAGTGACGCCTCTCTTGCTGAAGCTACGATGTCTGTGTGTTTTGTACTGGTACTAACACTAGCAACGGGTCTCACTCATTTCATTTCACTGCTGATAAAAGAAGAAGAAGAAGAAGAAGATCAACCTTTATTAGTCCCACAGTGGGGAAAATTAATATACACTCTGTTTTTAACATATACAAGGGAAAAAACAAAGACACACACAGGAGCATGCAGTAATGGAGAGATGTAGAGGGAGGGGGCTGCTCCAGACAAGCGCCCGGGGAGGTGGGGGGTTGGGGGCCTTGCTAGGGGCCCCGGGGGGGGCAAGGGGGAAAAGGGACCCCCCCAACCACCAGTTCACACTCAGTTTTTGGTCCATGTCGGGGATGAACCGGGGGCCCTCCCGCCCCAACCCACTCCCACAAAAACCCCCCCCCCCCAAAAAAAAAAAAGACTGCTGGATAGCTAGTTTTGGTGACGTATATCGTATGAGACGAGAGATGTAATTCACTGAGCAGTTTCACACAAAACTAAATGAAACTTTGACAAACTGCGACTTTCTTGACTCTTAAAATTATGTTTCAAATTGACAAATATCAAATCTGTGATTCATGGTATAATTCAAACAGGATGTTTGTCTCTCGCTGTTGACTACCGTTCATATTTTTTCTGAAATTAGGTCCCATGGGGTTTCACCGGAAAAGGCATGACTTCGCCTCTCTATGGGAACCTCCGCGATCTCCAATGTGTTTGCAAAGATGCCTCCTTCCATATTTTTTGGTTTGGAATTTGCCTCGAGTAGGCCTCTATGAAAAAACTGAACTTTTGTTGCAGATAACGGACAGTCTGTAAAGGAAATTAGCATACATGCTAACTTTCTGTTGAAGCAAATTAAAAAACTGACTGATAAATGTAATTCAGCTCTAGCTATCCATTGTTTTCTTAGCGAAAAGTCTGATGGCATATTTAGCAGTTCTGTGAACTATATTGTAAATGAGCCAATAGTGCACACAGCTGGCATGTTACCAATGTCAGCTAAATATTACGTTAACCTTTTTATACTTAGAAAAAAATGTATAAATGTGACTCATCAAATGTTAGTCTGGATGGTGAAACAGACAGAAACTCATAGATATAAAAACACAGTTTTATATCCATGTAGCAAGTAACTTTTCTCCCACATCTGTGTTGGTGTTTGTATCTATCCATAAAGAGCTGCATTTCCTTGCGTTGAACAATGGGATGTGTAATCCATATTTTATACAGATCTATGGACAACAAAACAAAACCCTATGTGAAAGGAGGCGTAAAACATGCACAGGCACATAAAGCAGTAAGTACAGTATATGTGAGGTGTGTGAGACGGTGTGTAACCTGGATGATTGCATGGAAAAAGCAGATTCCAAAGATGATCTTCCTCCACTGGCGTCCCAGAATGTGGTCTTCAAAGAAATTGCTGGGGATCTCAGTGAAGGCCCGTCGCATGTTGGCTCGCAGGCCTTTAGGAGGCTCATTAGTCACCTGGCAACAACAACAACAACAACACAGAGGCACACAGGGTTTGATGGCTGCTATTGAGAGGACCACAGTGAGTTCTGGTTTGACTGCCAAAAATTCTGGGGCTTTGCTGGGATCAGTCTAATCCTCAGGTTATGATACCTGTAGCACTGATGCAGTTCTCCCACATGGAGACTTGTAAATCCCTCTCCTTGTGGGCCTCATTTATAGCTGTTGCTTTCACACAAAATAAGCATAATAAAATAAGCATGCACCACTTTCTAAACATAAAACATAAAAACAACATAAATTGTGATTTATGGAAAGAAAAAAACTTGACAGGAAAATCTGCATACTAGGGCTGTCAATCGATTGAATTATTTAATCGTGATTAATCACATTATTGTCCATATTTAATCACAATTAATTGCAAATTAATCATATGTTCAAAATGTACCTTAAAGGGAGATTGTCAAGTGTTTCACACTCTTATCAACATGATAGTGGGAAAATATGCTTGCTTTATGCAAATGCACATATATATTTATTATTGGAAATCAATTAATAACACAAAACAATGACAAACATTGTCCAGAAACTCTCACAGGTTCTGCATTTAGCATGAAAAATCTGCTCAAATCATAACATGGCAAACTGCAGCCCAACAGGCAACAACAGCTGTCAGTGTGTCAGTGTGCTGACTTGACAATGACTTGATCCAAACTGACTGTGATTATCATAAAGTGGGCATGTCTGTAATGGGGAGACTCGTGGGTACCCATAGGACCCATTTACACTCATATTTTGCGGTCAGAGGTCAAGGGATCCCTTGCCCATGGCCATGACAGTTTTTCCCCGCCAAAATTTTGCTTGTTTAATGCATTTTTTAACCTCCTTCTTGACAAGCTAGTATGACATGGATGGTATCAATGGATTCCTTAGGTTTTCTAGTTTCATATGTTGCTAGCAGCTTCACTTAGCTTTGAAACTGAGTCTGCTACAGCCTAAAAAGTACAAGTTGCATTAAAGCATTCAAGAAATTTGTCATAAAAAAAAAAAATTAGCTTCAACGTATTATGTCAACTTGACAGCCCTAACTAGAATATCCTTGTATATTAAGTACTAAAACATTCAAAGCGCTGCCATTAGAGTCATCACAAATGTTTCTCTAATTCAGCTGCTTATAGGAATACTTCCCCAGCAAAATAATCATTTGTATATCTATTACTCCCCCTGTATTACCATGAATCCTTGAAGAAAACTCTTTTCTCGCATGTGTCCAAAGTGAACGGCTAATATAAAAAATAGAGAAAAGTCTTGTGAATTGAAGTAAATGGAGACCATTTGGCTAATGGTTGATGCGAGTGCAAAGTGTTTTAAAGAGTAAGGTTTTAGTGAAAGTGCATGTGTTTGGGAAGTACTGAGCATATGACTAGATAAATGAGACCTGGATTATACTGCACGACTTGTGTGAGAGATTTTGTTAACAGATGTTTTGATAGTTTTGCTGTTTTTAAATGTGGCCTCCACTTACTTCAGTTCATCTAGACTTTTTCTCTGTTTTTTGATCCACCATGGAGGCATGTGAGAAAAACAAAGTTTTCTTCAAGAATTCATGTTTTTTGTTGGAGAAACATTTGTGAAGATTTAATGATATTGAGCTTTGAACATTACACTACTTCATTTGCAAAAACAGTTTAATGTTAGTACAGCAATTATGCAGCATTGCCGTAACTCAAGATGGTCTTGAACCAACAACGTAACAAAAGTATGCTTCTGATTATTATTGTTTGTCGCTATTATTTCAAGATCTTGTGATGCTGTGGCTTGTCCCGGATAATGTACAGTATACTCAGATCCCAAATGTCGACTACATGATTTTTGCCAAAATCCACAATTAAAAATTTAAGTTAGCTCATAGACTTTTGTGCAGTTTCACAATTGTTTAACTTGCTTGATCCTAATGTACAGTACTGATTACGCTCAGTGACACCTGACTAAGCAAGTTATGAGAAGAGCGTCTAACCAATGAATTTAAGGGATCTGTGAATGGATTATATTTTGGGTTAAGTCAGTTTTACTTACAAAGCCTGTGGAATTTAAAGTATGCAATCCTCTAATATAAATCCTTTCCTTTTAGGCTCATTTTACTACTACACAGCCTGGCATTACTGACACGGTTCATACTGATGTTGTGGCACTTCCTTTGTAGGAGACGGCATCAGTTCTGCCTTTTGTTCAACAAATTAGAAAGCATGCAAAACATCACATAAAATTCCAATAAAAGGAATGGAAATCACAGCCAATTACCCCTTCTACTCTACTTATCCCAGCAGACAACTACAATGCCATTATCTAATGCTTTAGAATACTACCATAAGGTTCCTCTATGTAGTTAATGAGCTCTCTTCAACCTACTATATCTAGAATACACAGCAGTGCTGAAATGAATTATTAATAGTCTTTAGTACAGAGGGAATATGTGCAGTGTAAACGGTGAGTTTCCCACAGAAGTCCATAAGAAGTTAAACTCAGTATGTGTATTAAGAACATTTAGTTTTATATTTACTCTCATGTGCAACTGTAGGAGGTTTAATGGAGAGATTGTTAATTTGATACAAGCTGAACTTGTTTTATACTGGAAGTGAATCCAACAACTTTCTTAATTCTGGGAACATTAGCCCTGCAGAACAATCTTTGACAGAGAATCTTCAGTAAAATGAAGTAAATTAAAGTGAGATTATTATTATTATTATTATTATTATTATTATTACATGGCACACTGTGTGCATGTTTACCTTGATGGAGTTCTGAAGCACTGTAACAGGAAATACTTTGGTAGGCATGGAACTGAGAAACAAACGGAAGTCCTCGTGGATTGATGTGTCTGTGTGGGAGCAGAAAGGGATTCACAGCCATAAACAAAAGAAAAAACTAACAGAAAAGAACAATAACATACATTTAAGTAGTTTTTCACTAATACAGACCAAAGGAAGCATCTACAAAAAGTTTGTGGAACCATGGCTATGTTGTGTTGCTAATGTTGCTAATTCTGTACTGGTGTGTTTTTTCTTGTCCACGTTGTTGTGAGCAGTGCTCTCAGCCACCGAAACGGTTACATCTGAAATGTGTGAAAAGTGTCATGCTGCTCTGCCCTTATGTGATCATGTAGTTAAGGGCTGTCAAAGTTAACGTGATAATTAATGCATACATGATAATTTGTTTTAAAGCCACTAATGTCTTTAACACATTAATGCAAATTGCATTTTTTAATTAAACTCTTTAATTAAATAAATGCTGGCTGCTATTTGATCTTTTGGAGGTTGTAGTGGGCTCAATTTTAAAGCTACAGTGAAGATACTGGCATCGTAAGAAACTAATAAGAAATAAGAAATCCTAAAGAATCCATTTGTGCCAACTTTAGTAACGCTTCAAAATTGTGGCAAGGAAAAACTGGCGTGGCCATTTTCAAAGGGGTCCTTTGACCTCTGACCGCAAGATATATGAATGTAAATGGGTTCTCTGGGTACCCACCAGTCTCCCCTTTACAGACATGCCCTCTTTATGATAATCACAGTCAGTTTGGGGCAAGTCATAGTCAAGTCAGCACACTGACACACTAACAGCTGTTAGTTGCCTGTTGGGCTGCAGTTTGCCATGTGATGATTTGAGCAGATTTCCTATGCCAGCACCTGTGAGGGTTGTTCCAATGCTAACTGCCACTGTGTTTGAAATCGTTGGAAGCCTGTTTATTTATCTTCACAATGATGTCCAACTTGTAAGGATGATGCATTTGTGGGATGAGCAGTACAGCTGAAAATGTGTGAAGTGTATTCTCCCGTTGGTATTGACTTGTTGCTATTGCTATTGACTTGTTTTGAGCTCCAATGAGGTGTCTGATTGGCAGTACTGATTGGCAGCAAATCATCTGATATCAAAATCATGTCAGAGAAGAGATTAGGAGTTTTGTTTTGAATTTTTTGTTTGAACTGAACTATGTTGGTTCTGAAAAAGCTGACTTTTCAGAATGAAACAGATCACTTTGTGATCCTGTGGTCTTGTCTCGTGGTGCCTGACTGGCAGCACCTGGAGCTCAAAACAAGAGTCAATACAAACAGGAGAATACACTGTTTAGCATTGGCAGAGAATTTTGGCAAATTTCTCTTGGGTCTTACCCACATAATCAGATGTGCTGCTCATCCCACAAATACATGGTCCTTACAAGTTGGACATCATTGTGAAGGTAAATAAACATGCTTTCCAACAATGTCAAATACAGTGCCAATTAGGACTGGAACAACAGAGACCTAACCCACCAAAGATAAATTTCCAAACCTTTTTTCCCCCGAGTTTATATACATACATTTGCATAAAGCAAGCATATTTGCCTACTCCCATGTTGATTAAAGTATTAAATACTTGACAAATCTCACTTTATGATACATTTTGAACAGATAAAGAGTGTACGATTAATTTGCAATTAATCACAATTAAATATTTTAATTGATTGACAGCCCTGGTGTAGTTACATGGAAATGTTCCAATGTGGTGTCAGTGTGGTAATACCAGGCTCTGTGAAGGTTTTGATGAGCTCCTCCATGGCTAACATCCAGGACACAGCCAGATGACAGTTCTGCAGAAACACCCATTTGCCACTCTTCATTGCTTCATGGATCATCTGCTCTGCTATCGGCCCCTGGCCTTGACCCAATGAGATGGACTCAACCCTGAGAGCCAGAGGGATGTGGGAATGTGTGAACACCTTCCAGGTTGCTGGCTGTTGCCCGTATATATTCACCTCTTATCCCCCAAACTTATATCGTCTATCTTTTTTTTACCTGTCAAGGCAACCTCTTTCTTTTGCAAAGCGCTGGAAGGCACCCATGGGGTCTGATCCTGTGCTGAGAATGAAGACCAGTGGTGTAGCAGGGGACATGTCACTGTAGAGGTTCACCAGGTCCACTGGAGGGTTCTCCACAAACTGCTTCCCGAGGCTGACGATCACAAACTCTGTTGCTGCAAACACCACCTGGAGAGGAGTGGAGGGAGGAAGTCAATCAGAAAACAACAGGACAAAGAGGAGCAGCAAAACAGGAGTAATGTTGCATTCACACCAAAGGCAAAGCAAATTTTCGCCTTGCTTTACTCATGCAACTTGGACCGCTGGTATCATTTGTGCTCATTCGTGCTAGACATGCTGGAGAGAAGGGGCTTGTCTCCATAGATACCAACAACTTTTCTTTCCGCCATCAACCGTGGAAGAAATAACCACTGTTGCTGCTTTGTACATGTTGTGGAAGTCCCGTATATGTTGGGATACCTTGTCAGGTCTGTCCATAAGACGATAAGCAATTAACTTTTAAAATGCTTGTTTTCTAACTGGAATTCAGATTGATCAGTGTGATCAGCGTGATCAGTGTGATCAGCTAATCTAACATTGTAACTGCTCTATCAACACTAACGTCATCTAGGCATAAATAGGGCAGCAATGTTGTAAGTGAATCAAAAGTATGTAGAAATAACAACATAATGATGTTGATGAGTAAAAAGTCTGAATTGACGCTTTGTCAGGTCTGTCTGCAAGACAACCAGCAAATACCATTTAAAATGTTTGTTTTCTGAATGAAGTTTGGTTTGATCAGTGCCAGGCTATGCAGCTGCTCCATCAATACTCAACATAATGTCATCTAGGCATAAATACGGCAGCAACGTTGTTGTAAGTAGGCCAAAAGTATGTAGAAATAACATAATAAAGTTGATCTGTAAAAAGTCTGAATTCATGCTTTGTCAGGTCTGTCCGCAATGCAACCAGCTTTCACACTGCTTGTTTTCTGAGTGGAGGTTGGTTCGATCAGTGCCAGGCTATGCAGCTGCTCCAGCAACACTCAACATAACATCATCTAGGCATACATACGGCAGCAACATTGTCGTTTTAACCGTAGACACTATCGTTTATACACATACACAACAGTTTCCAGTCTATGAACAAACATGAGGTACTCTCATAGCTCTGGGTGCCCACAGAAGGCTACAATATGTTTTTCCTCCATTTGTGATTGAACAACATCAGGACGTCAGTGATGACAACAGGAGAATGTCAACACTGATAGGGTTTCCCAACACTGTCACATGAATTTCTCGCTGGAGTTAAAATATTTCAGTTCCCACAAATACGGGAATGACACAAATTTCATGTGTTTGTGTTGTCTGGCGAGAATTCACATCTGTCTGCCTCTTTGCATTAACTTTGTATGTAATCGCACCATGCAAAAAAATCATACTTGGTGTGAGGTGAGAGGGGCCAAAAAAAATGTTATTGCAGATTTAGTACGTATCTTTCCACAGACTTCATCTAGGCTCACCTTTTCTTCAACAAAGCTCTTGATGAGGACCAGCTTCTGAAAGGCCCCCAACCTCTCATTCCAGTGGCCTCTGATCCCGCTCTCCTGCTTCACCTCCT
This sequence comes from Pterois miles, assembly GCA_947000775.1. Lineage (NCBI taxonomy): Eukaryota > Metazoa > Chordata > Actinopteri > Perciformes > Scorpaenidae > Pterois > Pterois miles. The sequence continues at coordinate 1,941,446 of CAMQGK010000253.1, forward strand.
TGGACTCCCCGAGAGGAGGCAACTCTGAAACGAAGCCTTCCCAGTTCTCTGGATTAATAGATGCTTGAAAACGTCCTATAGGAGAGAATGTCATTTAATGCTAATGCAAAATCTTCTATACAAATCACAATGTCGTATAAGAGTGATAAAATATCTAAGCATGACTTAGGATATCTAGACCTGACAGTAAAAAATGATGTTGTGCTCAAACAAGATGCTCTAAATATGCTGATTCTAGCCAGATTCAAGAGGGATAACGATTGGGTTGGGTTTACCTAGCTCGATGTGGATATGGGTTCTGGTGATTTCCTTGGAGATGTCCTTGAAGCAGGGCAGAGAGTCCTCTAGCTCGCAACATGTTTGCCAGTAAAAATCACTCAGCCACGGCACATCTGGCCGCTCTACATAGTCCTGGGAGAAGGAGAAATTGAAAAGGAGACGATTAAAACCATAAAGGAAGGAAATGGAGGACAGGCCTTGGGTAGAGAGGCAGTAAAGACGAATTCAAAGATGTCAATTAAATTGTAAAGAGTGGATGAGTCAGAACATCTAAGGCAGGTAGACGTAGCGGATAAGACACGGTGATTTGAACAATTTGAAAAGCATTCGAAATTAGCAAGAGAAGCGTGGATGATGGATGTATTGAAGCCGTGTTGCAAAAGACGGGAGACAAAAAGGCACAGGGGTGAAGGAGAGGAAAGGAGGGGAAACATTAGCACGAGGATCACGACGGCTGAGAGGCAGCACCCCAGCCTGAGTAATACCATATAAATGAGAGCCAAATGGTGGATGAACACAGGAATACACCCGAGTAGCACTGACTGATCTGTATTTGGGTCACAAAAGCGGCTAGCTAAACCTCAAAGGTCCTTTTTATTCATTGTTCTGTTCTACCTTTCACCTTCTTTATCAGCCAAACCAATGGTGCCTCAGCTGCACACCCTTCTGCCCCACTGGGGTTTGAGAGAAGAGATAATATATCGAGAGAGAGAGAGAGATTGAAAAGAGAGGAAAAAAAGGTAATTTATCAAAGAAAAAAAATTCTGACTATTCTGGGATCTATTCGACTTTCAGTTCAGGTGACCTCATTTAGCCCCTCTGAGGACCTGCTCAGACCTGGCATTATCCTGCATCCTGGGTGGTCTGATCACAAGTGGACAGCTTTAAGCAAAGGTGTGACTGCACTCAAGGAGCACTGAGGAAGCATTGAGATCTGATCACTCAGACCACATTCAGAGGTGGTCTGGGTTACATATGGCCACATTCTTCTAGCAGTGTGTATGCAAATGTGTCTTGAGCCACACTAAGGACCGCCTACTCAACTGACGCCCTGCTTGGATCTGCGAGATCACTCTGCTCCTCCTGAACAAACAGGCAGATGCAAAAGCTTGTCACGGAATGGAAAGGGCTTCTGTGCACTACTGTATTCTGTCAGTATAACAGTATTTTATTAAAATATATCTTATCTATTGGCTACATATACAGACTATCAGCTTAGGCGCAGGAAGTGCACTATTATCATCATACTGTCGGAGATGTGTTGGTGTTTTTGTTCCCATACTCTGCTCAGAGCTGACATCTGCCCCTCGCTCTCATCCCCGGCTCTGAAGCTCTGTACCCCACTGTCGTCTGGTAAAGGCAGCAGTGTCGGCAGCACAGAGGTCAGTACAATAACTTTATATTTTGATATTAATAAAATGTACCCAAATTCAGGAATATGTAGGATATTACTACTGACATTCATGTAATATTACCTTGCGATATCTGCTGTATTAACCATTTGCTACATGTTTTTCAATCCAATGCCAGGTGTGAACAGTTGTACTTAGAGCTGTCCACTTCGGTGATCGGATCACTCAGGATGCAGGATAATACCAGTTCTGAACAGGGCCTAAAAGTGTCATTTCTGACTTAAGGTACTGAGGTTTTTGCACCAATTGCTCACAGCCTATTAGCATGCTACATGCAGGCTGCATGGACAGCTGAGAGACAGGGATACTCAACTTTTCTTATCACTCTGCCACAGAAATATTTATTTTGTCTGTCTTCACAGATAGATTTTCTCTTATGTACTTTTTGTCTCTCGCTTACTGTGTGTTTCCATCAGTCTCAGTAGGTCCTCAGACAAAAGAGAGAGAGAGAGAGAGAGAGAGAGAGGTAGAGAGATAGAGATAGAGAGAGAGAGAGACAGAGAGAGAGAGAGAGAGAGAGAGGCCAACCTGGGGGGATTCTTACCAGGGGGAAATAAAACTAAATTATAAATGATAAAACTACTTAATTAAAATAAATAAATTGTGAAAGTGTATAAGAGCGTAGAAAATTATGATATAAGTATATGATGGCTTGTTTGTTGTTTTATTGCACTAGTTGTATTTATGTTCAGTTGTTGCCTCTTGGCCCGGTCATCATTGTAAATGAAAAGTGGTTTTCACTTGACTTATCTGGTTAAGTAAAGGCTAAAAAAGACAGCTTGTGCCTAACTGGCGAGGCACTATAATTTTTGACTTGATTTCCCACCTCACCTTTTCCAGAGAGGCAGCTCCTTTTAGGAAGTGCTGCCACTCAGCATCGGAAATGTCGCCCTGTTGCCTCATGATCTCTACGCACAACATGAAGCTGTAGATAAGCTTGTGCTGCTCGAAGAGGCCACGGGACACATTGGTGTACGAGTTGAGCAGGATCTGGTCCAGCAGGATCTGGAGTCGCTCTTCTAGCTCGCTGCTCTTCTCTGATGTCTCGATGGTGGAGTTAAAGAGCTGAGGGTGGTGAAAGGAAAGAACAAAAAGAGTTAACAGGAAGAAAAGAAGCAGAATTCAGCCTTGTTACTCTGTCTTACCTGTTTGAAGTACTTGAGGGAGAACTGGTACATGGGATCAATCTCCGAGAGACTGGCGATGACAAAGTACAAGACTGAGCCCCGGATGGCCACGGGTCGGTAACGTTCCCTTGCAGAGTTGATCATCAGTTCAGTGGCCTCTGCCTCCTCCAGACGATGCTTTATGGCTTCTGATGTCACCTGAGGAATGGTGGAAACACAGAAAAAGACAAACAAAAGAGAGAGGATTAGCAACAAAACAAGAAGAGACGTGGTAGAGAGGAGGGAAACAGAATAGGACAATATGAGAATAACAACAATAATTCCAAATGCAAGTGGAAATGTTCTTTGTAGATGATGAAAATATCCACAACGTTTTCCTGATCTCAGACTTACTTTTGACTCCTGGAGAGTCTGAACTAGCTCCTCATTGTCAAGTATGTTCCCCTCAGAGGTGAAGAGAAGCTTTAGGATGCGGTCTTCAATGTCTTTGAACTGGTTGCGGTCCGTGTTGATGCGCACGATCAGCTCATTCCTCTGTTCCTCAAGATGTGGACTCTCCAGACGCACAACATCACTGAGGAGGACAGAAAATGGGTTGATAAAAGAATGTATGTGGGAAAGAAAAATAAATCAAATACAAATATCACCAGCTGAAAAACATGAGATTATGGCAAGTACAAATAGTCATTACTGAGATACATAGAGATGTATCAGGGCCGGCTTAAGGCATAGGCCATATAGGCGGTTGCCTAGGGCGCCACTAAAAAATAATACTAATTTTGGCTGCAAATCTGAATTTCACCTAGGACACTACAAGGGCTAGAGCCCTGAGTTGCATAGAGTGGTTAAGTTCTTTCCGTTTCTGGTGGACCCCATGGGACATTATTTTGGAAAAAATATGTACTGGAGCCAATGGTGAGAGACAATTCTTTTTGTTTTAGCCAGCGACTCATGGTCTTTTTATCAACCAGATCGTAAAAGAACGAGTGAGACCCAGAGCTTCAGTAAGAGTGCCATCACTTACACAACTTTTGGGTGTGTAGTCTTTCCATTTATGTAATTCACAGTCTTATTCTTCAACAGTTTTACAACAAATTGTGACTTTCTTGACTTGCAAAATCATGTTTTAAATACGCAAAAGTCAAATGTGTGATTCATGGCTTAATTCAAAGTGTATCAAAAAATTATTTGTCTCTTGTTGTTGACTACTGGTCATATTTTTTTCCGAAATGAGGTCCCATTGTGGTCCACTGGAAGGGGATGGACTTTGACTCTCTATACTATTTTGTAAATGTGGACCATGTGGTTTGGGAAAGATGCATCTTTTTTTTTTCCATGTGAGTCAATGCATATATGTACCTAAGCAGTTGGTCCTCCAAGCCAGACTTTGTCACGGTGAAGTTGATAATCGTAACTTTGATGCACACCTGAAAGGCAACAGGAAAACACACACAAAGTGAAACTCTTAATCCAAATAGCCACAATTCTACACATCCTTCAGCTGCCATGTCTGTATCTTTCATGTGTTCGACAACAAAATGACTTCAACCGCCTGTCAAATGGGTTCATGATGTCCAAGTTACTGCCTTCATGCACTGCTGGTTTGAATTAACACTAGAATAAAAGCTTGCCATGGTATTGCTGCTCTCCTGGGCTGGTGTTAAATAAAAGGCCACAGCGCAGTCAGTGAGCTGGCAGGCGGCTACATCTCAACAATGCCTGCAAACTGGCCGTAGTCAATGCCATTACAGGAAGCCAAGCACTATTTGTACCAAGGCAAAAAGGTTCTTTTGTGTTACTGTGTCTCAGTCCACAAAGCATGTTCTTTTGCAAGCCTATAAATAACTGGTTGCCATAGCTGTAAACTGTTTGGGATTTCTTCTCAATAACCACTGAGGCAATCAACAGAGGTTTCTGATCCAAGACTCCATAGTGAACTGGCATTGTGTTTCTGATGCTCAACTGTTGATGCCAGATGAACCTAATTTGGAGATTTACATGAGTGTGTGTTAGGATTGGGTATCGGTACTAGATACCTTTAAGGCGTCGACCAAAATAACCAAGTACCAGGTAGTGTCAGAACTTCTCTAGCCAAACAACACCTGCAACCAATCCTTGTTGTGCTAAGAACTGGAAAAAAACAAACAAAAAAAAAAAAAAAAAACACTATTTGTCAGAGCACTGAGCAGAGCGGAGCATGAGCAAGCAAGGAGTTTGAGTGGAAGGATTTTGGATGGAGAACAGAGTGGATTTTTTTAAATGTTGGAGCGTCGCCTTATCTACGGCTCCAGTTTTTCTCCGGCATTGCTCACACCGTGAGTTCGAAGCATGCCTGAACAAGCCCGATCAGGGGTTATTCTAGGATCAGTCCTTTTAGGGTGGCTCAGCCCTCAATGAGACTGTGACATGTGTACAGTCCAAGGCGTAGGCTTTGTTTCAATATTGGGGGTGGGTACACATATTAAGTGGGGCGTCTGTGGGTCATCCCCCAGAACATTTTATTACCTGCAATCTGGTGATCTTTGCAGATAATGCATCCATTTCGGCATCAAGTTATGGTGGGGATGTCCTTATTTATGTACATTCAGGTGCCAGTTGACAATTCAAAATATTAACAAAAATATAATGGAATATAATGCAGTAAGGAACTTTATATATTGCTTTAAAATAATTATTTTCTATGAAATCTCAATAATCTCATTTATTGTTATCTCTTTATAACTTAGTCTATAGTAATTACCAATTTAAACTTTCAAATTCAGATTTTTTTTTTTTTAGGGTGATGCCGTTGTAAAATATGACAACAGACATTTGAAGCTTCATCCAGAAACCACAGTAGAAGCTCAAAATGTAAAAAAAAAGCATGACATTTGGTACAGCCCCAATTAAAATACAACACAACATGATTCTTTATTCTTTTGGAGTGAGCAATAAGCAATTTGAGTGGAGCGGCCTGGAGTGACTTTGAACTGGGGAGTGGAGGGAACAAATAGCTCCTTGAGCTTGCCAGTGGGACACAGACACAGCTTCCATTTACATGATGTGTATCGAATTAAGTACCCTGTTAGTATTGATTAATTGTATAAATGATACCCAGCCCTAGTGTGTATGCTGCCTACCTCTGGTAGGTAATGTGGGTTGGCCATCTTGGTGGTCATATAGAACCTGAAGTTTTTGTCATAGTCAATATCTGAGTCCCCGAGTCGGATCAACGTCCGTCCACCAGCCACAAACGTCTGCTTCAGCAGGATGGGCTCCAGAGCTGGATCAAGGGTCTCCTTTAACTATACACACACAGAACAAGAATGCAGGAATGTGCACACTCACAAATATTAATAAACAAGACTTTCCAATAAAGGTTCCATCATTCAATCTAAGTTTAATCAATGGAAGTAAATGGGCAGTTCAGTTAAATGCCAAAATTGTAAATGATGTTTTTTAGTGTGTTCCTACCTCCTCTAACAGTACAGGCATGCCCATACGTATGGCGTTCTCTAGGGTCCGGAGAAAGCTGGGGTCTGTCAGCTTGATCACCTTTAGACCGTGCTTGGCCTCCTTGGAACGGATCCATCGGTTGGCCTGGGGGTGAAAGCAATAACCTTTATCTAATGTGACAAAAAGATGGCCTGTTTACATATTTTATAGTAGAATGGATGTTAGCACTTTATGTAATATCAAGAGATTGTAGCAATGGTAGCGCAACGGAAAAAAAATATCATATTGTACAGCATGTGATCAAGCTCAGTGTTTGTGTGCAATACATCTGCTGTGACTTGTGTATCTGTTGACACAATCAGACATGGAAGGCTTCACAAACGACTTGAATTTCCATCAAACCCATAGCTGCATCATTCGGTCGATGTAAAGCAAGAGCGAACGGCAATACTGAAATAGAACAACAGTCAGATTAACAGGGACGGACAGAAAGATGACTGGACTTGTCAGCAGTCAAAAAGTACAGTACAGTAAGCTAAATGGAGGCCTAAAAACTGAAGCTGTGGCAGTATTCTGTCTGAGTGAGCTGGTTTGTGTCCGTTTGGTGTGGGGGAAGCTGGGAAGTCTGTGCATGTCCTGGGGCCTGTGACTGTGTCCCTGACCATATCTGACAAGAAGCTCTATTTTGAGATGGATTTTCCTGTTTCTTAGGCTGGTACCGCAGCCATGTAGTCAATGTGTTTCATCACATGAAATCCAAAAGGACAAGGAGTTTGTGGATTAAAACATTATTTACTTGCTTTGTAACCCAGTGTCACATTCCCTGAAATTTATTGGTCAATACCAACACATACATGTACTTCAATATATACTCATTATTCATTCATTCATTCATTCATTCATCGTCAACCGCTTATCCCATTAGGGGTCGCGGGGGGCTGGAGCCGATCCCAGCTAGCATTGGGCGAAGGCGGGGTACACCCTGGACAGGTCGCCAGTACATAGAGACAGACAACATACAAACATACAAACTCCACACAGCGGAGTCCCAACCGTGCAGCCCATATACTCATTATGATTATTATTATTTTATTTTATTATTATAGTCATTTATATTTTACGGGCTGCACGGTGGTGTAGTGGTTAGCGCTGTCGCCTCACAGCAAGAGGGTCGCAGGTTCGATTCCAGCTTGCGGCTCTTCTGTGTGGAGTTTGCATGTTCTCCCTGTGTAAGCGTGGGTTTTCTCCGGGTACTCCGGCTTCCTCCCACCATCCAAAGACATGCTGTTTAGGTTAATTGATTACTCTAAATTGCCCGTAGGTGTGGATGTGAGCGTGAATGGTTGTCTGTCTATATGTTGTCTGTCTCTATGTGCCCTGCGATGGACTGGCGACCTGTCCAGGGTGAACCCTGCCTTCGCCCCCCCCCCCGCGACCCCTAACGGGATAAGCGGTTGACGATGGATGGATTTATATTTTACAAGATTACATTTGAACACATCACGATGACATTAGAAGTTACCTTTGCCCTCATTTTCATTGAATAGAGCCTGAATGCATCATAATGTCATAGAACTCCATACATGCAATCTCTGTACGCTGTTAGCTCTGTTATTTAACCAAGTAGGACTTTGCTAACAACTTTGGTAACTAGCTCTCCTCCTACCTATTTCAACTTGGACTTGTTCACAGTGTAGCATCAGTACCAGTGCTTGAAGTGGAAAAAATAAGTGCCACTAATCTCTGATTCACATGGTGGTGTGTGTATCAGTGGGTATCATCAGTCTCTTATGAATTATTCCTACTTATTCATTATTTCTTTACCCAGGTTATACTGCCAGTCATAATCAGCTGTGGTTTTATTGTTATGGTATTATACTTGGGCTATGCCTCGTCTATAGTAGACTTATAATCCTCCAGTAATATTCCACTTGGAACATTATAGGGCTAAGGTGGTGTGTTTGTGTATTTACGCAGTGTTAATAGTTAAAGTTATAGCCTATAGTAGGGATCTTTCAGGTTTTCGGAGCAGTGTCCCAGTCAGGATGCTCCTGCATATTATGCAGCAGGATAAAGAGACAAGTTCTGAATTTCAACAGTGAAAAAAAGATAAAAGATACTAGGAGATATTGGGTTTGGGGTATCCTCCTGCATGAAAATTTGCGCCTCGTCCAGATGTTCCCCACATAGTTTTTATGTTCATACAGCTGATGAGGCGTGGTGCAAAAAAGCTAGCACTGTGGCGTTATGAATCTCCCAGAGAGCCTGATATGGACACAGCAGAAAAGAGTACCGGCAGCTTTCTAAGAAGTGCCGGAGCACAAGAGTCAAGGTACGTCAAGGAGTAAAATGAAGAAGTGCGGCCCACTTCGAGCACTGATTATCAGGGAAATTTTTAATCGTCCCCGGGATAACGGGGCACTGTCCTGATCCTTGGTACCCGTAGTACTGTAGAAAAATGATTACCATCATGTTTTCACAAGTTTGGCATTGACTTGGTCCAAAGTATCAGTTCTTGTGACATTAACCAATATGTACACATTTATATGACAGTAACATGGCACAATGTGTGAAACTTAAATAAATGAAAATGGAAAATAGATATCCTTGAATAATAAAACTGATGAACTGATCATTCACAATCAACAGCAAATTGATCCACTTCTGAAACACACTGAATGAACGCTGCCTTGCTCCCACTTTCTAGTTCACCTGATCCTGTGGGTCGATCATAAGAGGCCAGCGGCGGCCCTCGGTCACCAAGATCCCATTCTCTGTAGAGACGGTGTCACGAGGCAGACCCTCTACGTTCCACTGGCGGATGACAAATGGGTCACCCAGAATGTTGGTCAGGCTGAAGCTGGAGCTGATGGGGATGTCCAGTTCCTGGCACTGTGTTATCCACTGGTCAATCAGCTGGGGAAAGGGGGCACACACACATGCACGAGTGCGTTCGTTTTTGCTTTGGTTGTTTTGTTTGAAAGATGGTTGGTTTGTGGTGTTTTTTTTAAACCACTTGTGTTCTTGTATGTTGCAGTGTTTCTCCTTTTTTAACCACTGGTTTTATCAGTGTACTTATGTGTTTTAATAATGTATAAACAGATTCAGTTTAGCAACATTACAGTATATCTATTCTGCTCTGGGAATTGCTTCTCAGAGCAGAGACACAATAATGAGACACAATTGGGCTTAATATCCTTTCGTATGGACACTGCAATGTAAAGGAGCATAGTGAACTGTATTGTAACAAGGTTTAAGCTCTAGATTATGCTCGTACTGAACAAATTGTCCATACAAGATTAATCCTAAAAAAGCTCTGACATTGCACCTCACCACACTGTACCTACCAGCTGCCTATAGTGGGAAGTGAATGCTCCACAATAGGCCACACAGGCAGCTGCAATGAAGACATTCCCCACAACGTTGATGATCTCTTGCTCAAACAAGGTGACGCTTTCTTCCCAGCGTAGTTGCTCATCACCTAGAGCACAAGTCAGCTTCCCTGCCCTGGTCAACCGAGCCTGTGTCAGAGCCATGGTGTTAACTTTGAACAAAGACAGAGAGCGAGGGGAAGAGAGAGAGAGAGAGAGAGAGAGAGAGAGAGAGAAGAATATTAACAAGGTACTGTAAATGCTGCAGACATTTTTTTCTTCAATTCCAGTGGGTATTAAAAGCTCCTTGAATACTGAAAGAGCAGAAATAAAAAGGCCAGTTTCCACCACAGGAAATTTCAAGGGCAAAGACCCTTTTGAGGAACTCATTGTATTTCAACTACAGGGATCATGATCTAAATTAAGTTCTGGGGCTGTTTTACCCCCCAAAAAAGGTCTAATTGTGGGGTACTACTTTTTGAAAGTACCACAACTTTTGGCGTGGTTTGGAGGGATGGCAGTCAGATGATTTACTGTGGAGACAGACACTCTTAATTTCATTTTCCTCCTCTGCAATCCATTCACTACATCTAACGAGTAACAGTAAATATATGCAGTAGTAAATATTAGCGCAGTGAGTCAAAATCTTTAGATGAAACAGGCGAAAACAGAACTGCAGGCTACTGCTGTGACCCCCAACAGCCCTTGTTCAATATCATGTTACTTTTTCACAAGTCAGCAATCTAATTTTCACAGGACTTTAGACCCCAGTGGAAATGCAGACAGCGGTGGATGGAAGGAACCTTTTAGTTTAGTACAAAGGCTGGACAGTTTAAAACTCAGGAAGACTTTAAAGAGGTAATATATAAAGGGCACACCCCGTACCCAAATCCTCCTTCTCATTTACGCTGCTGTCAAACTGCTCCTGTAGGACTTTGATCTGGTTCTCCACCTCCTGAAGCTTTTGTTGCTTCTCCCTAAGGGTTACCATGGTCACATCAAGCTCCTCCTGCGAGAGACAGAGTAATATACTATTAATGACCTATATGGAGAGTCCATTTATTATTCTCAGTATGTAGTCCAATGTATGCAGGGCAGTCCTGAGCAAGACAGAGAGAGAATCGACAATGGGTCACTGTTCAGTGGTAGAATGTTTTAATTGTAACAGACTTCAAATTTAACGCTAGGACCGCCTTGGCCCACGTCATTTATCGTTGTCGTTCAAAAATTTGAATTAATCCATAATTTTCTGTTTCCCCTCCTGCCCTGACTTTTTCTAAATACCTATACTGTACATCTGTATTGTCCATAATGACAAAATTATATTTAGAAAAGCAAATAGATGAGTTTTGGTGTGTTTTTTTCATGAAAAAAAGCCCCCTTTAGTTACCAGGAGTCTTAACGCAATACATTGGTACTCTCCTCTGACTCTCCTCCGCAGCCAAAAAGATGCATTTGCATAATTGCTGTATAAGCGCATTGAGATGAGCACATGTTACTCACCTGCGCCTTAGCCAGTTTTTCTCTCTTGGGGCTGACGTCTTTGAGGACTCTGGAGTAAAGATCCATGGCTCTGACCCACATGCACATTGATCTGCAAGCTTTGGATACCTTCTCCACCTAACAGCAGAAACAAAATAAAGAATTATTAGTATCAGCTATTGAAGCAGACTGTGTCATTATTGACAATTTATGCCATCACAAAATCTACATGGTGTATTTCAGAAACAGCCATGTGACCACAATGCCATAATCAAAACATAAGCATGTATTTACCAGTTTCCATTAAAATTCTGGCACTTTCAAAACTTGCAATGTGTTTGAACTCCAATATTAACCACAATCTGTTTAGCCCTGTTATAACTGTTTAACAGTCATATCAGAGTATTTGACATGAAATCCAAACAGACCTTCTCTGGTACAAAATCAGGGTTGTTGACATATTTTTGCAGCTTCAGCAGGATCTGAGGCCTGATATTATCCTTGTCATAATCTGTCAGACGCCTGAGGAAATTGGCATCTCCCAGTAGTTGCTTGGCACCAGGCCAGTCCGGTCTGTAAAGAGACAAATATGATAGTGAGGAGGTGTAGACAAAGGGGGCCTAAGAAATGATAACAATAGTGTACGGTAATAATGATAAACTTTTTATATATATATATATATATATATATATATATATATATATATATATATATATATATATATATATATACTATACTATTTATCTATCTATCTATATATATATATATATAGATAGATAGATAGTCTAGTAGATAGTATGTATATATATATATATATATATATATATATATATATATATATATAGATATATAGCTATATAGATAGAGACAGAGAGAGATATATAGAGATAGATATATAGTTACTTATAAAGTGCTTTAGTTTCACAGCTAAAAATGTAATATATAATAGTACACAGCATGAAACAAAATTTACAATCAGATATAAAAAAAAAATGAATTAAAAGACATATAAAAAATAAAAACCAAAAATGCCAAAAATGGCAGCCGATAAATGTAGGTCTTTAAAAGGTCGTAATACTAATACTACTACTACTACTACTAATAATAATAATAAGAAGAAGAAGAAGAAGAAGAAGAAGAAGAAGAAGAAGAAGAAGAAGAAGAAAAAATGTGTGTGCATGTGTGGCTTAATGTAGAAAAAATAAAAATAGAAAAAATATATTAGTATGTTATGTAAAGTTTTTTCTATTTCTTTTTCAATTTGAGTCTGCCAGGTTGCTATAAAATGAAAGCACAAGATAATGTAAACTACTTTATGGTATGATATCGTAACTCTAATGCAGCAATTCCACTCTGATATACATGCAACAGTTGTGAATCATATTCAACAGAAAGACATAGTGCTAGTGTCTGTGGGCCAAACAGTAGGTGTTAAAATGTTAAAGCAAGAAAGACTATTGGGAAGGATTGGATTTAGCACAGCAATGCTGTAGATTAATAACTGATGAAATTTAAGGCTTGACAGAGGGATGCGTGCTGAGTCATGAGATGGTAGGCTAATCCCTCTGGATGCTGACTACAAAATATGTAGGATTAATAAAATAAGCCCAAAACTCATCTCATACTTTTGGCAGAGTGTCTGCAAAACAGCTAAGAAGATTGTGATTATAATGATGATTGTTTTTGGAACTGCTGAAATGATGGGGATAATAACTACGCTGAATATATCATTCATGGAAAGTTGATGAAGGTGGCCACGGCGGTGATTGTGATTATAAGGATGGATCATCATGATTAATGGGATGAGATCAAGATGCCTGATCAATCTTTTTTGGGACACAGACACTGAGGTGAATACATTTTCCTGTTTGGTATTGTTTCTTTCTCATCTAGATTAGCATTAGATTCGGTATGCATGTCAGGATTCGCTTTTGAACATCAGTTTTAAGATGACCTTTTGTCATCTGAGTCAAATTAAATCAACATCAAAACAAAGTTAACACATCATATAGATTTAGCTATTTGATTTAACCAAACCCTTAAAGGGATAGTTCCATATCAGTTTATCAAGTGTACTCTATATTTACAATATTTTCAGCGCTTTACCTTGCTGTCAGACAGCACTTTCTGATGGGGAACTGAGGCCAATATATTCATTTTTTTTCCCTCTTCAAGGCCACCAGCAATGCCCATGTACTGTGAGGCAAAATGACTGTTTTTGTCAAAGGAGTCTGGTGGCTTTGAAGAGAGAATCGATAACAGCTGTCTGATGGCAAAGTATATATATAGTGACAATATTCTAAAAATAGTATCAACTTAAACTGATTTTTCTGAGGTGAGCCTTTTTGTTAGGTGGCTAAGATATATTTTGCAGCAGCTCCCATCCTTAGCTGTGCATTGCTTTGCTCCTGTGTTGGTACTCTGTTTCTCTAAACTGGAGGCGTGCCGACCATCATCTACTGTAGGTAATAAACTGTTGGAAAGTACCTCATACACCCCACTTAAACCCCATCCCTTTAATGTCTGGTCTGTCCTCTATGCTCTTATGACTTTATTATGAAAAGGCCCTATTAAATGACATCTGCCATCCCTAATTTGATTGCTTCTTAAATAGACTGTTAGGAAGTGATAGTTAGCGAGAAGTGTGTTTGTAACAATGGAATATCAGCTAGGGAGAGATGGGCATTTTTATGTGATAGGAGAGGTTGACACACCTCTCTAATAAAACATATACAGTATGAGGAAGAAAAGTTATTTTGAGGGAGTGAGAAGCACACTGACTTGCAGCTGAGCAGGATGCAGACGGCCTCCATGACGGTCATGACCAGGTCTGGGGGTTTGGTGAACACCTTGAGCTCAGAGATGTCAGCCTTTTTGAGGGAATTAAGGGCTTGATTGGCACCCTCCAGGCCAAGCATAGCCTCATCTAGGTCCCTCTGGGCATCATCTGCAATGGCCTGTGTGTCTTCAGCTTTGACCTTGGCCAATGCCTCATCCTCTGCCACTACTTTACGCACCTGTGGAATGGATATTGTTTGGATAACACATACACATACACTACAGCAATGGGGAAAAAAAGGTATCAAGCTTTTTCAGCACCTTATAGGAAACACTAGACACACTTCTGAAAATTCTGTGTTAATATTACTTCATCTATTTCTCACACAAACATATGCACATGCATATACAGACCTCGTCGGCGCTCTCCTGGTCTACAGCCAGTTTCTCCATGAGGGTGTCAACATCAGTGGATTTTTGTTTCAGGACTGGCTCCAGAGCAGAAAGGTCCACTTTCATTTTGTCCACAACCTCATTGGTCTCCAGCAGTTTGGTCAGACCATTCTTCACACGATCCCTGGCCTGTACATAAACACCCATTCACAAAGATTTATTTTCCATTTGCTACATGCAGACATAATCTACAAAATAAAAATGCACAACCACAGGCCCTGTTCAAACCTTACTTTCACAGGCGTCCTGGGTGATGCAATCACAAGCATACAGCTCTACAAGTCCAGGTGTAAATGCACTCAAGACGCATTAAGGATGCATTGAGATCCGATCTCTCACACCACATTCAGAGGTGGTCTGGGCTGTGTATGACCACATTCTTTTAGCAGTGTGTATGTGAATGTGTCCTGGGCCACATTAAGGACCTTCTGACCTTTGGCTTGGATCCGCAAGGTCTCACTCCACTCCTCATGTGAACAGACAGGCAGACACAAGCACTTTTCTGCCTCAGGGCAGAAAATGGCTTCTGTGCTCTTTATATTTTCTTTATAGGCTATAGCAACATATTAAATCGGACTAGGCACAGGAAGTGTATTGCAATCATACAGTGATGTGTCTTTGTTTGTGTTCCGGTGCAGTAGATAATAACCTTATATTTTAATGTGAATAAAATGTACCCAAATATTACAGATTTTAGTGCAATTTTGCATTGCAATGTCTTCTGTATTAGCCATATGTTTACTGTGTTTATTTACATGTAGAGCGGGAGGTGAGATTTGATCTCCAGTGGTAACTCAAGACGCAATGGAGTCACATGTTAATGCCAGGTGTGAAAAGACGTACTTAAAGCTGTCCAATAATGATTGGATCACCCAAGACACATGTTAATGCCAGGTCTGAACAGAGCCAAAGAAGATGATCATAGAGATAAATGTTCACAGTTACTACTAAACACCAGCTAGAGCAACTAGCTGCGATTTCTTCTTCAAAGTCAGGTAAAGATTGATCACAACTTGTCACTTGTACTGATAATTGCTCATAATGGTCAGACTTACAAGAACCAGCTGCTGTCTCTTCTCTTTCAGCATGGACAGGTAGAGGTTGATGAGCTCCAGGTAGGAGGTAGGTGTGGTGTAGTATCGGCGTCTAAGCTCCGAGTAGAAGCGCTCAGCCATGTCAGTGACGCTAACGTGTATCTCCATGCACATGGCTGAGAAACTCTGCTTCAGCTCCTCACTGCCAAAGTCTACATTTTGGAAGAAGGTCTGAGAGACGGAGAGCAGCGCCTCACGAGGCCACTGGGCACCAGGGGGGTAACAGGGAAAGGAGGACAGAGTGAGATGGGGATTATAGTGAGGACAAAGATATATACCTTTTATTATAGCTTTTGTTTATTTGCACAGTGATTCAAAAGACCAGCAGCAGAAATCCATAAAAAATATATAAAATGCAGTGATAAAGGCATTCAATAAAAATGCAAATTGGAAGCTTCCACAACTGAGTTTAAAAACAAAAAATCAATATGCTAAAAAAGGCCATTAATGGATGGAAAGAAAATAAACTACAATCCTAATCAGGGCAGGTGAAGGGAATGGTGGATGAGACAGGTGTAAAAAATGCAATAAGAAGAAAGCAGGGTTGGGAAATGATGTCAGAGTAGAAGAGAAATTACATTTTGTGTGTCGTTGCCAAGAACATGTTAGATAGATAGAAAGAAGAATGATTCTGTAGACTGGTTCAAGACCAGGTGAGTGATACATCCTAACAACATATAGATGATCCTCATAGTCTGTGTGTTCAATTTACAATAATTATACTTACTGTATAATCTATGGCTTTCTTTGTATAATAGTTACAGAACCATCTTTAATTGACCCTTCCTAAGGCTATAGCCACACTAATACGTAATCATTTTAAAACACATACCTTTTGCTACATTTATACCTAGTGTCCACATTACTCTAGTGTTTTCGAGCCCCTAAAACAGAGTTTTGAAAATGCTGCTGACCCTATTTTAGTTTTAAAACTCTGCTGTTTTAGTCTGTATAGACAGAAACGGAGACATTAAAAAAATAAATAAATAAATAATGCTGACAGCTACGTTCACTTCCTGATTGGGTCTTATCAGTCATGGCGTGTCCTTATCTGATTTGTCACACAGGTGAACAAAACAAACGGCCTCAGCCATCAGTGATTAATTTCAACATAGATGAGGAGTTATAAGCATTACTGACCTTATTGTCTATGCTAGCAGCTCTTGTGCAGTTAAATTCTGTACTTTATAATGCTACTACTACCTACATACACAGGAGGCAAGCTATTATTCGCTCAAAAATGGTCATGTGATAGCCGTTTTCAGGTGTGGTAGTATGGATGGAGATTAATTCTGGAACAGACCTAAAACGCTCATCTGGACGAAGACATTTTTGTTTTAAAACACCGTTTTAAAACATATTAGTATGGACTAACTTTCATTTTGTGTTGATTTTGACAGTCCCTGTGGAAAAAGCGGTAGTGTTTCCAAGCACCAGATTCCCGTTAGAAAACCTCTCATTTTACTGTAGCAGCAGGGTCTGACAGTCCGCCCAGTGCAATCCTGGTTCTGGTTCCCCCATGCCTCCCTTCCCTCCAGCGGGCCCAGTGATACAGCTTGAGTTCTGAGTTTCTGGTGGACCTGCATGAGGTCGTCTGAATTTGTTCCTTTGTTTATATTATTATCTCTGCTTTGTGCCACCCTGAAGTATGTTGAAGAACGTTTCTTTTTGTCAAGGTTGCCCAACCTAGCAACAGTAACTAATGGGGGTGAGACTTGGTATCAGTCAATTCCCCAACCATAAACCAAAGAGAGTAATTACATGTGACTAGATATGGTCAGAAAAAAATGTGTCAGCATACCTGCACAAACCAGTTGATGGTGCAGCAGTTTACCAGTGAGGGAAACATACGACAGCGGGACCTGAAGGCATCGCCCACGGGACTCATACACAGCACGATGTGCAGCTTGTCCCGTACACGAGAGATGAAATACTGGAACACCTGAAGGCCACACATGCAGAGATTCCATAATTTCGAGGCGTTTGGTCTCAACAGGCAGATAACATTAAAAGCTGATATTTCTTACAGCTCACTTGGGGGCACTGACTTTAACTGACTGCTGTTGCCAAGACTCTATGGTTATTTTAGCCCTTTGTGGGAAACAGTGTGTGTGTGTGTGTGTGTGTGTTGTTTCTGAAACTGTATGCACTTTCTTCGCCCTTGTGCATCCCTTTAAAAAAGCTGCCCTAAAGTCTGCATCAAAAACATCCATAAAATGATTAATATAATATTATTTCCCCTTTCAGTCACATCTTTTGACTTCACTCATGATCATAACTATCAAATACTCCTTAATTTTCAGAATGTTAACCCTTTAAATGCCAGTTTGTTTACATAATTATTTTATGTATACGACATGCTGGAGGGAATTTTGATTTTTTTCATAGTTTGTGATATGTCAATGATAAGCACCAATTGATTCTGATGCGTTGCATCAAACACATAATACAGCAGCAATAACCAAAATGGCTCAGTCTGGTGGAAAATAGAAAAAACAACAACAGCAACAAGACCTACAGCAGTTTTTAAATCACAGGAGGTGGAATATTTGTTAAAAGTGAAACGTGTCAAAATAGTTTTAAATTAAATACTGGCATCCTGCAAAGATGTCAAGCCTACATATCATATTCCATAGACTCAGGAAAACATCTTCATTTGGTTAAGATCCTCGCAAAAATGTTTTTCACTGAAAATGAGAATAATGATGTAAAAATCTGAATTTTGTCTGATATTGCAAATCACATTGCAGATGCAATATTGGTCAAATAATCACAATATTTTTTTTTCTTTTTAAATCATTAGCCCTAGCTCCAGATTGAAAGTCTGATGCAATTGTTTTATGCTGTAATGGCTGTGGGGTCTAAAATTGCGGATTTAATGGTTTCAGTAGAGTGTTGTGTATTTGGCTACACATTTTATTATGGACTAATTATAGGAGGATATTATTGTAGCTATTATATGAGGTTGAACTTCCAAAATTGAAAAAAAAAACTCACATCCTTGCCAAAATGTATGCCATATAAACATCCAAAATTATTGTAAAATTAAAAAGCCAAAAAAAGTCCAGAGTGATGCATAAGGATTAATTATCTTCTTTTGGCTACTGAGGGTGTCATGATATAATTTGGACATATTGATCACTGGTTGGGCATATCTGGTAGAGTTTTAGATTGGTTTATCCACATCTCTATGAAAGAACCCTATGCGTTGCAGTGCCAGGCCAAGAAATGACCCATTACTGGCACATGTTGGATATATTGATATATCAAATGTACGTTGAAGGATCTTGACTATACTGTCTGCGTTGATTATAATGGTATGTACATATCCTTGTTATCTGTCATCAATGTTTTGTCTGTGTCTGTGATGTAAATGGAGCTGTTGACATGCAAGAAATATTTCAGACTTGATCTAACAAAATATGGGATGAATGAAGTATGTTTTCTAGAGCAGCTGTTTGTGTCTGTGTGTACCTCATCCCTGTTCTGCTCGCTGATTCCTGCCTCTTTGGCTTTAGGACGGGTGGCCGCTAGTACTTGTTCCAGCTCATCTTTCTCAAAAAGGTTGGGCACCTCGCCAGAGTTCAGCATGTTGTTGATATCCTCCAAAAACTCCTCCACCACAATCTACAACAGGACAGAGAGAGTGGACACCTTTAAACATACTTGGATGTGCAAAAAGAAGGCATCCAAATGTTTATTATTTTTGTATCAACCAAGTCCTCCCATCATACCTGAGTATCTGTAAACAGGAACACCATATCCTTGCCCTCCAAGCCAGCCATCTTGTAGAGCCTCCTCAAGTCTTCATGGAAGCTGTCATAGTTGTAGCCTCGACTCAATTTGATCTCGAAACAGCGGTACCCGCACATGTGGGATGCCAGCCGAGTGAGTGACTGCTTGCCTGTACCTCCCACCCCCACTAGCAGGGCATTGCCTCTCTCTTGGCGAATCACACGGGAAATTCTTGAAGATAAGAAAAAAAAATGTTGTAGTTCTAAAGACGTATACAGGGCACAGGATCAATGTAATGTGAGCCATGTGTCCTTTCAGAGGGTCTTTGAGCAAGTGCCTGTAGCTCTGCCTCTATTCACTTTTACTGTTAAACACACTATACGTAATTTTCTGCCTCTAGGGGTTTCTCAATACAATCAGTTACAAAAGACAGCGTTTGGTGGCATCATGAAATAGTCTGGGATCGTGGTAGTTGTTGTCTTTGCCACATTACCGTCAGCTTCTGCCGTCATCGTTCAGGAGGGAGCCAAATTATCTCCTCCTCTCCAAAACAAATAAAAGTGGTAATTAATACCGATAAAAAATAGTGAATAAAGATGTTAAATTTTAAAAATTAGTGTTTCTCTGACACTGTATTGTGTATAAAGTATGTCCCTGAGGGGTTGCGAGCCGAGCTGCGGTTTATGTTTACTCAGCTTACTTCACTAATAACGTAACATCCTGATGTCTGATCACTATAATTCTTTATCGGGTTAAAATATAGAGATAAAAACAACCAAGTCAAACTGGATAAAAAGTCAGTTTATGCCACCTGCAGGGAGACAACCACAACGCAAATATATGTGCAAAGGAAAATAAAAATTGTAGATTTCTCTAGGTATAAGCATATTGATTAATGATGATGTAAGATTAATTGCATGATTGTCCATAGTTAATCCATAGCAAATTAATCACACATACTGCTCTAAATGTATCTTAAAGGGAGATTTGTTAAGCGTTTTATATTCTTATCAACATGGGAGTGGGCAAATGTGCCTGCTTTATGCACTTGTAAGTACATATTTATTATTGGAAATCAATTAACAACACAAAGCAATGACAAATATTGTCCAGAAACTCTCCCAGGTACTGCATTTAGCATAAACAAATATGCTCTAATCACAACATGGCAAACTGCTGCCCAACAGGTAACAACAGCTGTCAGTGTGTCAGTGTGCTGACTTGACTATGACTTGCCCCAAACTGCATGTGATTATCATAAAGTGGGAATGTATGTAAAGGGGAGACACGTGGGTACCCATAAAACCCATTTTCATTCACATATCTAGAGGTCAGAGGTCAAGAGACCCCTTTGAAAATGGCCATTTGCCAAAATTTAGTATGTTTGAAGCATTTTTTACTCACCTTCTTGACAAGCTAGCGCGACATGGTTGGTGGCAATAGATTCATAAACTAAAAGACTAAAAGTCCCAAGTTGTGTTAATGCATTAAACAAATTAGTGGCACTAAAACTAATTTGCGTAAATGCATTATTATGGCATTAATTTTGAAAGCTCTAGTCTAGTATAATTTTAATGTGGAAAGCTATATATTACACCTTTAAAGAACAGATTTGAGTGCAGTGATTTGCAGTGATACAACACTACTGACATATTAGCTGAGTCTTGATTTACACAAACAACTTAATGTAACAGTGCATAGGATCTGGTGGTATCTAGTGAAGAGGTTGACCATTATAACTTAGTTAAGTATGGCACAGTGTCTTTCTTGATATTCCCTTCTCTCGTGTAACCACCTCTGTGTAACTTTCGCCTCACAGTTTGCGTCACCTGCAGCTAAAATGCATTAACCACCAGCTAAGAAGTCACGTTACCAAAAAAAAAAAAAAAAAAAAAAAAAAATCTGGCAATTTGGTGCGAGTTTGCATGTACACACCTGGAGACATGCTCGACTGCATCCTGGAAGAAAACCAGCTTGCTCTCCTTGGCGAAGGTCATGTTGTAATCATCGAGGTAGTCCTGGAGAACAGCCCGGATCTTATCCATGTCTGTCAGATCCTCATACAGACGGTCTTCTTTCTCTGCACCCATCTACAGGGATTATTAGACGGAGAGCAATGCGAATAAATAAATGTTTTGGAAATTTATAAAACGTTTTCGATAAGAGGATAGAAACTGACCTTGATAAAGTCCCCGAATATGATGGGCTGGGTCACAAAGTATGAGGGCTCCAAGTTGAAGCCAAAATATTTACCTGGTAGAAAGAAACAGGTGGAAATGGGTAGAGTGTGCGAAATTCAAGCAGGTTGTGCAGAGTGAGTTATAATCGGGACGGTCTTACTGGCCATCTCTGACACGATGGAGTTGAAATACATCTTATCCTGGCTGTTGATGAGTCGGTCGTGAAACACTCGCTGACATTCGTGGCAGAAGAGACGAAAGATCTGGTTCTTGTCTCTCACTTGACTCGGCTCACACTGCAGTATACCTGCACATCAAGAGAGGGAAAGATGTATGGAAAGGATAATTCTTCAGTTTTTTCATCGTAAATGCATTCAATTAATATGTCGGAGCAAATTCCACCGAACAGCTGTGTGGTCATTAAAGTTATTATATGCAAGAATTTCCTTAAAACCAATGTATAGACGGGTCTAAAAATAAACCCTCTCAGTCATCACTTATGTCCCGCTAGAAGTGTGTGGTGGTATCTGTTTCTGCAGAGACCCTGCCCTCTGCCTGTATTTTCTCTTTTCTTATTAGGCTTTAGTTAGGATGCTTCTGGGTGTCTGCAATGTGGCTTTGTGCACCCCAACCAAGAACAGCACGCAGGGTGCGCAGCCTGTTCAGGTGGTCAAATACCGCCGCTTTGTCACACCCCTCAGCTTCTGATACTGACTCACAAGTCTCTCTTTAGCTCTGTCAGATACAAAACGGCCGTATTTCACGGATGAGAACGGGTTGTGCTATGTGCATGTGTTCCAGTGATCCCCCTGCTTCTCTCTGTGCTGTGACTGCAGCTATGACTGGTGTGTGTCTGTAGTTTAATGAAAACAGCACTGAGCCACAGCCACTAGACAGGACGCCTGCATTCATTCAAAATCCACAACTCGGCATGTTCCTACAGGGTTATGCAGAGTTAGTTGTGTGTTTATTTGTGTTCTAGAACATAACCGCCACTAGTTGACACTGACAACGGCTATTATTCCTTTAATAAATTATTGATTAATACTGTATTGTCATACACTTAAAAGCTATAATTAAACTGATATTACATACTTGAAAGTTGACCTCTGCATTCAACCCATCCCAAGCATTTAGGAGCAGTGGGCTGCACACTTCCACATGCAGACAGTAGGAACCAGGGTCCAAACCGCCAAACTTGTGATTAAGGGACGACCCACTCTACCCACTGAGTCACATCCTGTGTCTCTGAAATATGTCTGAAATCTACAGTATTTCTGCTGCTCAATTTGTGGATTGTAGAGAATGTCTAACAATGTTGACCAAACTTAACTCGTGACATTTTTTCCATAGAGCCATATGAAGATAACTGCTGAGGATGATATAAAAGAAACAGAAGACATTGTGTAGAGAGAGACCGCTTGATGTCAGCAATACAAGAAAATCAGAAGAGTGTCTGTTACCCCACTAACAGCATGTATTGTTAAGGGGAACTGTGTTTAAGTAATGCACTCTAGCAATGCTGAACAAGTGGTGTACAGGGAACAGTCATGGAAGTCACTTCAGCTCATCTTTGCGCTGTAATGATGCCTGCTGGGTAAAGGAATAGAGGGAGGGAGCGAGGGAAGGAGGTAGAGGGCGTGATGGTGCATGCGATCTGGGAGCACGGGGTTGAGACAGAGCTTATAAATGCTGGTAATGTGGCTTGAAGAGATAAATCACAGCCGTGCCCTCAAGCCTCAAAGATTTAGACACTCTCTGTATGTCAGTCTCTTTTTGCAAAGCTGAAGTTTAGTTTGTGCTGTTGAGGATTAGAGATGGTGTACATGCTGTATGCCCATGCAACACATGTGTCCATATAGTACTTAACATTAAAATGCATATTTAGTGATCCCTGTTTGCTTAATGCCTTATTCCACTTCCTGTGCTTCAGCTGTATGCGTCTTATCCTTTTCTCTCTCATATTTGTCTTTCTGTTTCTGAAACTCAATAAAGTACAAATTTGGCTTGACAGCCTACAAAATTATATCATCCTTTGAGCACTCTATAGCAGTTGTAGTGGGGTCACTCTCAAAGCTAGAGTGAAGATACTGGTATCATGTAAAACTGCAAAACCTAAGGACTCGATTGGTACTATAACATGTCATGTTAGCTTGTCTGCAAGAAAACTAAATAACACTCCAAAGTTACGCTAAATTTTGACAAGGAAAAACTGGCATGGCCAATTTTCAAAGGAGTCCGTTGAACTCTCGCTTCAAGATGAGTGAATGAAAATGAACAGAGTGAAACCTATTTAGATAAAACAAATGTTGACAAATTTCCATAATTTGCTGTTGAAAAAAGGTAATAAATCTCAAAATATTGCAATATATCTTATCGCAAAATGTTTAAAATCACAGTAAGATTGTATCGTAGGGTGATTCCCACCCCTAGTGTGCATGTGCTCATGCCTTACCTTGGACGCACTTGGAGAGGTCCCGGAGATTGAAGACATAGTGGGACTTGGCTGGAGTGGGCAACAGATCTACACTCAAACGGTTGTAAATCTCGACAGCTGCATCCACAATCTGACCGGCGCAGTCCCTCACTGCCTGAGAAAACTCACTGAGGAAACCACTCAGGATGGCCTGGAGGAAGGTTGGGAGGCAAAAAAGATCATTACGCGCATGAAAGACGGAAATAAGTGTGATTAATAGTGGAGAGTTGGGTGAGACGGAGAAATGAGAGAGAGAGTGAGAGGGAAAAGCAAGAGAACAAAAGTCAATTATCTATTATCTCTATGTAGAGAGAAGTACATGTACATTATACATTCTGCCACATAATAATGTTCCTCAACCAGTCAAGAACAAAAATAGTTATAAGTTAAAGCAGTGATATAATAACAGACATGAGGTCTACGGAAATGTAACTATACATAGTGTGTGGAAGATCCTTGATCTAAGTATGGGCTTAAAGCTTATTCTCTCAAATCCTTCTTTGCGTATTGATGTGTGATGTATATGTCTATGTGTGTCCTCACTTTGAAAATCTGCTTGAGGCTCTGTTCTGAGGGTGTGGGAAGGCACAGCATGCTGAAGTGGCGGATGAATCGGGGGCTCACTGGATTGCGCCCCCCTCCCGGAGGAGCACACGCTGCAGCGATGGTCATATCCTGGAGGAGGGAAGGCGAAGGAAGGAAGGTTTGCCAAAATTCAAAAGAGAGAAAGGACAAGAAAAGAGGAACAACATGTCTCCCATTAGAAACTTCATCAACTGTCTCTGACTAGAGAACTGAAGTGGAACCTACAGGAATCATCACAAAAGTTGTTCTTAAAATTAATTAATCTGTTTTCTCATCCAATATAAGAGCCCAAGGTGGTATCTTCATGATGCTTGTTTTGTCCAACAGTCCAAAAGATAGTCGATTTATTATGACATCAAACACAATCATAATTTTTGTTGATTCATTTTCTTTCAATCTACTAATCTATTAGTTTACTAATTGTTTCAGCACTAGAAAATATGTCGTACGTGGTAGCAGATGTTTAGCATCTAGCTGGTTGAATTTCCTATACTGAAAGACGAGAGGCAGTTTTTATTGGGCTTATCAATGTAAATGAATTGCCTTCTAGTAAACTGTGTGCACATACTGTATATACAGTATCCACTAAAGTTTCAGTTCAGTTTGTTCTCTTGCTTACCCACAGGCATCTTCTCTCTATTTTAAACGTGCAGTGGGTGGGTTGTGGCTCCATCTAGTGGTGACGTTGTAGATTGCAACCAACTAAAACTTCTCCTGTGTGTGAAGTGTGTACGAGAACTACAGTGGCCGATGCAAAAACATGACAAAACGAATGGTCCTATCTATAGCCACTGTTTAGTTTGTCCACCCTGAGCTACTGTAGAAACATGATGGGAAAACCCGCCCCTGCTCTGCCTCTGATTGGCTACTGGCTTCTAAACCTAAACACTAATGGTAGGTAGCCTAGCTATGATGCTAACTTCGGTGCTGCCACGGCTGAGCGACTCAACAACGGCAGCTCTGAAGGCTTCATGGTCTGAACACCGGCATGTTTTTTCAGCAATAAATCCACTTCTGAGAATTTCTGAGGCGAGAAATCGCTGGTCTCTTGAAACAGCACGACTGGCCGGCTCACTTGCCAGCAATCCCTGCAGGTGCATCTATGAGACCAGTCTCAGCACAGCTCACAGCGGGTTCTGTCAGCAAGCCTCGCTGGGTGGCTTGCTGACAATCCCCGCGGGCGCGAGCTCGCTGTTGTGCCGGTTTCTGGAGCTTCTCAACTCTGAATATGTCACTCAATTTTCAATTTCTCGCCTCAGAAATTTTCAAAAGTGGATTTAATGATGAAAAACATACCAGTGTTTGGAACGGGTAGCTTTCAGAGCTGCCATTGTTGGGTGGCTCTTGTCAGACGTGGCAGCGCCGAAGTTTCAGTTAGCATCACAGCTAGGCTACCATTAGCAGTTAAGTATAGAAGCCAGGAGCCAATCAAAGGCAGAGTACGGGCAGGTTTCCCCACAAGGCACACTGGGTAAGCGAACCCACACATTGCAGAACAGATGGATCCCTATGTGAATATAAACAGCTCATTCTTCAGTAATGAAATCATGATTTTTTTCAGGGTTTCATAGAAAAGAAAACATACTTATTAAAGTAAATAAATATTTGAGCAGGCAGCAGAGGTATGAAACATCAGAGGGAGGTACAGAAATGGTCGGAATAGTGTAGGTACAAGATTGAAAATACAGTGCCTCCTTCTCTAGATGTCTTGTGTTGCACTGATTCTGGTTTTTGGCTGTTTTGGCTGTGTTAAACTTCCATTTTTTTAACCTGAACTTGATATGTCAAGGCTAAATCAAAAAAATAACAAATTTAAAAAATAGTTTACAAGGAGGATATATTAGTTGAACGGAAGGGTAAATAAAAAACAGTATTAATGAATAAAATAAGTTGGCTGCTTTCATTTTGTTTCCAGATGAAAATAACACACACTTCCTGCCTACATATAACCCTTTTCTGATTACTCTGAATGAATGTACTTATATATGTGTATGACCTTGTCGGTCTGTGGTGCAGTGTATTAACACACAGTATTCTGAATGTATTGCTTATGTGCAGCATGAACATCACACATACACACACTCAACTACATTATATTGTAAGACATCACGTGCAGTCAAGAGTACAATCAGTCTTGTGAGAGTGTGAGAGTGTGTGAGTGTGTGTGTGTGTGTGTGTGTGTGTGTGTGTGTGTGTGTGTGTGTGTGTTTGCATAGTACAAGATAAGTGCAGGAAATATTGCAGAATACAAATATGGGTCCACCACATTAACACAAACACAGATAAAAACACACACAGGTACACAAGATGAATGGGTTTCATCTATAAAGAGGACTGACTTCATTAAAAGTTCAACAAGAAAATAAATTAAGTTGATGCCGACTGTGTAAAATCAAAAACTCAAGAGCTACAGCTACACTGTTTTTTTTTTTTTATCCAATCTAACATTAAAAAGGCACTTTGGGGAAACAGGCTTGTTTACCATCTCATCCCAGAGTTAGATGAGAACATCAATATCGTTTTTATCTCTTTGTGTTAAGTACAGCTCCTGGGTGGTTTAGCCTGGCTTGGCATGAAGACTGGAAACAGGAGGAAACAGCTAGACAAATTCCACCTTAGGTGCTCTGCAACAACTCCAAAACAGTTTTGTCGAAGGATGTATCTTCTGTGTTTAACATTACGACTGTGTACTGGCAAGAGATATGTTACGTATCATATAGGGGGTAACGATTAAATATATCGTGATATGTTGTGATACGATGAGCAAGGCAATATATTGCAATTTTTTCAAATCTAATTTTAGGAAAACCATCATGGTATAAAGAATGTACCATCATATGTAGGTACGTAAGCCACTATGGTAAATGGCTTCTATGGGGACTAACATCATTACACATTAATACAATTTGGCACATAGGCTCCACGAGTCTCAGCTTTTTTTGAATATTTCCTTATACTGGTGTCCGTAAAGACCACAGCTTGCAGAAATATTCAAATACACCATTTTAAAAATAAAGACATTTGTACTGCATGCAAAATACAGCATGGTTTTTGTCCAAAACTGATTGAACTCCATGCAGCCAAAGTCAGAGGTATGCTCATACATAAATCATTACTGCCAAATGCACTGTGACAATACCTGGATCTCCTTCCAGATGAACTTGTTTCTGTCATAGAAGCCAGAAAAGTCCTGGAACTGACGCAGGAGTTCTATGGGGGGCTGAGAGCCGTAAGTGTCCAGTTTAGGCATATTCAGGTCATCCACAAAGACCACCAACTTCTTGTTACCTGGAGCACCTAAAGGCAGGGATGGGGAAAAGGATGAAGACAAAATTCAACAGACTGACAAGAAAAAGTACTGTATGTTTGGATGTATGTGAATTGATGGCTAGAAGAACGCTAAATGCTTCAGGACAACTTTTCTTCCTTTGCAAATAAATGGTTGTGTGATAATGCAACTGCGAGCCAGTATACCCAAGATGTTTTTCCTCTTTTTCTCCAGTTTGGACTCAATGATCTCCTGCGTGCTGGCGGAGGAGGTCTGAGCAGAGAAGTTGATGTAGACTGGGAGATATCCTGCCTTTTCCTGGATGCTGTTAAGAAGGCCCCGGGCCACCACTGACTGTAAAAGACAAACACAAATGAGGACTGTCAAAGTTAACGCAATACTTACATGTTAATTCAAATTTGTTTTAACAACACTAATTTCTTTAACGCATTTACTCAGCTTGTGATTTTTAGGTTGTAGCGGGATCAATTTTAAATCCATTGGTACCAACCATGTCATGCTGCATGTCAATAACACTCCAAAGTAGTATGATCTGAGCATATTTTCTTTATCCTAAATGCAGTACCTGTAAGGTGTCTGGACATTATTTGGCATTGTTTTGTGTTGTTAATTGATTTCCAATAATAAATATGTACATACTGTATATTTGCATAAAGCACGCATATTTGCCCACTCCCATGTTGATAAGAGTATTAAATTGTTTTTCAACCCAGTTGAGTGAAACCAGTTTAGATGAATTTACTACTTATCAGATCAAGATTTGAAGATGAACTGAGACAAGAAGCACAACACACCAACTTTCTCTCACTCGCTCTCTTTACCATCCTAGCTCAGTCGCCGACACCCACTACAGCTCGCCGGAGGACAGATCAAGCCCCCAGGAGGAGAACCGGTTGTTGATCTCAATGTTTGTAGTGGCCAAACAGTGGTACTTCAACTTGACACAAAAATTGTGAACCCAAAAAGACTTTTTCCCATAGACTTACAGTGACAAAGAGACGTCTGTAACTCAGTAGATAATTTTGTTTTGAGGTAAATGAACTCCCCAGTACGGACACTCTCATAGCCCTTATTTAGGCGGCAATAGCTCAGTCCGTAAGGACTTGGGTTAGGACGTGGAGGTCACCGGTTCAAGTCCCCCATAGACCAAGACCAACTGGTTGTTGGAGAGGTGCCAGTTTACCTCTTGGGCACTGCCGAGGTACCCCTGAGCAAGGCACCAAACCCCCAACTGCTTTGGGCGCTTGTCAGGAGCAGCCCCCTCACTCTGACATCTCTCCATTGACATGTATATGTACTGTGTGAACAACAGAGTGTAAAACTGAATTTCCCCACTGTGGGACTAATAAAGGAATATCTTTCTTCTTTCTTAAATATAATTTCATCAGGTCCTAAAAGTTATAAAACGCATTAATAGCTGAATCCAGTTATTTCCCTTCCTCTGTTTATGTCTATGGAGAGCCAGACCGTGACAACAGCACAAGCCGTGACATTAGGACTCTGTGACCGAGTCATGGGACAGAGCGGACGCTGCAGATGCGCATGTCGGACATTCACAGTAGGGGCTAATAAGACCCCGGAAGACCCCAGAAGATCCGGGTACTTTTCCAAACAGAAGTTAAGCCATTTTGGCTTTATGCCCCACTAAGCAACTTTCATTGGAATGAACGGGGCCCTGCCTCTAACGTTGTATCCAGTTCTATTCATACTTCCATGGGACAGATAGATATGTCGCTGACGTCCTCCGTTTAAAATGCAGTGTCGGGAGGAGGTTTTGGGGGTGCACCGTTCACCAGCACCGGACACTCTTACCTCAGCGCCCAGCACTGACACAGCACCAGGCTTCACTGAGATTTGTTTATTTCTCTAAAGGGACTTTTCTCTTGTTTTTTTCTTGGGCTGAAAGTTGTGCGCTCCCCAGTATAACCTCCAAAATGGCATTAGCTGCTTTCCATTGATTTATCTCCAGAAGGAGACAGTAAAGAAGAAAGCAAGTTAGAGAGACAGTCAGTATGTTATTTTGTGTAATCCACTACATTCTCAGCACACAAATGCAATTGTGAGAATAAACACACTAAAGTAAGGGGGAGGAAAATAAAATGAATGGCTTGCAGTTTCTACTGACGCATTCTAATGCCAGGTGTGAACAGACATATTGAGAGTTGAGATTGGATCACTCAGGATGCATGTTAATGCCAGGTCTGAACTAATTCATTCAGGGGAAGCTTTTCCAATTTTCAGCTAGCTCTGCATCACCGTGATATAGCATTATGTGTTAACGGCAAAGTACCATTTTTTAAAGTGAGGCACAAAGCTTAATTTACTTCTGTCTGTCAGTGTCAGGTCAGTGTGCTACTACTTGAAGTGCAGTACATTACAGTGTTGCTGTAATATACGGCTATTACATCCATGAATCCTTACCTTCCCCACTCCAGTGCTGCCTGTGAAGAGAACAGACCGTCGCACAGACAGCAGTTTCTCCATCAGGTAGCCGTAGCGGATGGTGTCTGTGGTTGGGACTAGCATCTCAAAAAAGGGCTGCTCCCTGTTGTATTTAAATGAAGGGATTATCTTCTCCCATGACTCCAGACGCTTGTGGTTAAAGTTCATGTACACACTCCACAGGGTGCCATACTTAGGGAGCTGCAAGACACATATGAATGCACATTAACTGACACACATGAAAATGCACACAAAAAAAGGCAAATATAGTATAATGAATTTTTCAAAAATGTATACAAGTGCCTTCATCAGTTTGAATGTCATTAACTATAAAACATCCTCAGGAAGCAGACATTAAAGACTAACTAAACTACACTAATTTTACTCTGTTGTTGACTGAAGTGTCTCTTATGTGGCATTTTGGAGGCTTCCCTGCGGCATGTGAATTAGTATTTGTCTGCCATGTTTGTTTCCCTGAATCTTGCTGTTACCGTGTGTGTGTGTGTGTGTGTGTGTGTGTGTGTGTGTTCAGTATGTTTTCCCTCAAGCTTCACAGCTGGGAGCTGGGCTGTACTGGCTTCATCTCATGGTAAACAAGACAAAAATGGTCCTCTGATCTAAATAATATTAAGATTCCCAAATGCACCACAGAAATGACAACATCATCAGCTCCTTATGCACAGACAGATGAACAGATGTGGGAGCATGTGGAATGCTCCAGATGATACTCTGCAGCCTCCACGAACCTTCACTTACATGTTCACTCCACCTTCAAGTAAGTGAGTCATGTCCCTACCCTCCTGTGTTCTGCCTCCATCAGTAAGGCATTCGCTCCATCATCTGCAACTACTGCCAGCCAGGACGACCCTCTCTAACAATTCACTTTCCATTTATTGTTAGGCTGAAGGACTCATCACATCAGCCCCCGCCTTCCTTCATCTATAGCAGTGGTTCTCAAGGGGGTAGGGACACTTTGCAAGTCATCGTGAAGGAGACAGATGCAGCAGACACAGACTTACTCATGTACATGGGTCCATTTTTGCTTTACACCATATGCATTTTAACTGAAACTTTCCTAACAATAATAATAATAATAATAATCTGTTGCTTTTCTTCAGATGACATTAATTACTTGTATATAACTAATAATGTTTCAAGAAGAAATAATTTAACATTTTCCTATGATGGTTGCTTCTTGTAGTTTATTCAGTTGGTAGGCCTAGTATGTTCAGTAGTTTGGTAGAATGAGGTTAAACTGGTTAAGCAGAATGTCATTAGATAAAAACATGTAGTGACTTTTGGTAATAATTACAATCTGTTTTTTCAACATGCAGTATTTTCACTTTTAGACAGAGAACTGAGACAATTACAGAGATGGACGGAGCACTGTGCCGCTCGCTCGGCTGGGAAGGGAAAGTGGAAGGAAGGCTGATGTTTCTGTACGTTTAATATTAATTTGAATATTACTGTTATGAATGAAGCGCCAAACTACTTGGTGCAGCCCTACTTCCTCATTTTCTTTTGATTACTGAGGAGCAGGTTGTCTTGTTCGTCTCCACTGTCTGTTTTATTTTTTTTTTTTTTTTGGCCCTGTCAAATATCTGTCCATTTTGGACACCATTGCTACTATGAATGTATAAATAGCTGATTTGTTTACTATTGCTCCATGAATAAGATTCAAGCGTCACCCCACCTGTCATGCCTCTGTGAGCCCCTGGGGGGTGCGTGTCACAGATAGAGAACCACTGATCTCTAGAGGGGCAAAGTCTCGCCCCTTCCGGTGGACCCCAAAATATGAATGGTGGTCAACAGCAAGAGAAAATTTTTTTTATCCTCTTTGAATTGTACCATGAATCATATATATGATGCTTAGCAATTTAAAATAGAATTTTAATTTGATTTGATATCATTTAAACCGCTCAGTGAGCTCCACCTCCCGCCTCGCACATTATACGTCACCAACAGTAGCTAGTTAGCTAACTTAGCTATGACCACACACAGATGTAGTGTTATCTTACCTGACATGTTTTTAGACTCCTGGTCTTTTTA
Organism: Pterois miles; assembly: GCA_947000775.1. NCBI lineage: Eukaryota > Metazoa > Chordata > Actinopteri > Perciformes > Scorpaenidae > Pterois > Pterois miles. The sequence continues at coordinate 1,973,633 of CAMQGK010000253.1, forward strand.
TCAACCGGGAAGAGAAAAAACGAGCAAGACAGGTTGCTCAAGTGAGTATATCGCAGTACGAAACACACAGGCATCGTAGCTTCAGTGAGAGAGATGCCACTTTGCGACTTTTGGATGCGTAGTCTTTCTAATTACATATTTTCAGACTTATACTTTAACGGTTTTACAAACTGTGACTTTCTTCACTTGTAAAATTATCTTTTAGCGTGACAAATTCAACAAACAGGATCAAAAAAATATTTGTCTCTCGCCATTGACTACCATTCATATTTTTTACCAGAATATGGTCCTATGGTGTCCCACTGGAAGGTGCAGGACTTTGCTCTGTATTTCTCTGCACCTTCCCTTCAACTAAAAATGATCTGCATTCTACAATGACTGATTCATCACTCTGCAAAGTTAGCAAGGGAGGATAATGATATGCAATTATAACCTTGTCACAAAGCACATCATTTTATCTGATTTACCTCTCTAATATGTTACCTGACTAAAATGTACAATGTGGATGCTCTTTCTTAATATCTTCATTTCACGAGTGACTGACATCATAATCCTCTTTCAGACCGAGCTACGCTTCAGCTAGATACACACATCCTGTGCCAAGTGTACTTTGATGTGATATAATGCGAGCTAACCTTCAGGCCTTTTCACATATCTCACGCTAATACCAGCAAAGGCGTTGGTAAATGGATTTGACTCTCAGTAATACAGTTGAGTGATGAATAAAAAAAAAATCCTTGAGTGTCAAAGGAGAGTTTTACACACAGTTTTGTCTCAATGCATGTCAGTGTGATATGAACATAATGTGGTGTCTGCAAAAGCTAAAGAACTGTACAGTACAGTGCCAAAAAGACCCTCCATCTTGTTCACCTATCTTGTGGGTATTCTGTGGGTCTGTGCATACCTTAGCATTGCTGTTGCCTTCAAACTGTTCCCTGATGAAGGTGTCAAAAGCATCCCAGTGAGAACTGGTCAGGTTTCCGCCTACTGCCCACAGGTAGCAGAATATGAAGGTCTGACATAATATACTGTTGAGATGCTTGGAATCCTTGGACACCAACACACACAGACAAACATAAACAAAAGAGAAAGAGTCAGTCAGTAAGTAATGGCATAATCTTGCATTTACTGTGTGTATTTGTATAACAGGGGTCTCCAACAAGTAGCTACCAGTAGCTTGCTACCCTTTTCTGAGTGACTCACTAAATGTTCAAAGAACGTGGATATAAATTTGAATCACTGTAAACCTGTTGAAATTACTATCCAGTTTTTCTGTTTGGTAACAGTCTATGAACAGAGAAGGGCGGCAGTAGCTCAGTCTGTAGGGAGTTGGCTTGGGAATCGGAGGGTCACCGGTTCAAGTCCCCACATGACCAAGAACTGAGTGTGAACTGGTAGCTGGAGAGGTGCCAGTTTACCTCTTGGGCACTGCCATGGTGCCCCTGAGCAAGGCACCAAACCCCCAACTGCTCGGGCTGCTGCTTGTCAGGAGCAGCCCCCTCTGACAACTCTCCATTTGATGCATGTATATGGGTCCTGTTTGTGCATGTGTGTGTCTCGTCTTGCATGTACTGTGTATAAGTAAAGAGTGTAAAAATTGAATTTCTCCACTGGGACAAATAAAGGAATATCTTCTTCTTCTTCTAAAGGAGATGAAAACAGTGCTTACAAGACACAGCCTCGGTTTACCAAACTAATGAAGGAGGTCAACATAGCAACAGAGGCATCGTTTAGTGGCATACATCCTAACAAAATGCCCTTTGACTATGGTAGGCTTGTAATAGAGGTAATGACTGCAATGGCCAAAATATTCTTAAAGCAGGAAACAAGGTTGGGGATCTGTGATCAATAAGATATTGGTGTTAAAGGTCCAGTGTATTGCATCTGGTACTATCTAGCAGAGGAAACTGCAACCAAGTGAAGCCTCTGCCAAGTGTGCTGGAAAGCGACTGTGGCCCCATGAAAACACAAATGGCCATCTAGAGTCATTTGGAGCAGAGTCTGTGTCTAAGTGTGTGTACATGGGAGGTGAGTAGTGAGGCAAGAGAGAGCGGCAGCAACGGAAGCAAGTAACGCTATCAACTCCGACCAAAGCAGGAAAAGTGAAGTGTTTGATTTTTCCATTCTGGGCTGCTGTAGAAACATGGCGGTGCAAAATGGCAGACTCTGGGGAGAGGGGACCTGCTACCTATGGTGATATAAATGATTCATTCTAAGGAAATGAAAATGCAACAAGCCTTATTTTCAGGTGATTATACACTAAAGAAAATATACTTATTAGTATTATACCCCATTTTTGTCACTAGATCCCCCTAAATGCTACACACTTGTCCTTTAAGTGTGGTTTAAGAAGAGGTGCTGCCCTTGTCATCTGACCTTACTCATAATAACAGTCAATCCTTTTCATTATAGACCTTTTCAAACTTGACAACAAAGCATTCTAAATAGACTCCTTTATATTTCCTGTTACAATGTTTGTTAATGCAGCAGCAGACAGGACATAAACTTGAACCAAAGCTGTTGCTTTAGCAACAATGTGGCAATGGAAAGTAGTGCTGAGTTATTGTGCAATAATCCTCATTTGCAGCCATATCAACAGACCGGCTCATGTGTAGCTCCATAGACAGAACTGAAATAGAGTAAAGTGGCAGTTAAGCCTTGTATTTAATGTACCATTTGAAGGTCTGGCCCTCCTTTGCCCAGCAGCAGTGCCTCCAGCAGCAAGCACAGAGTGGTGACTTTACTGATGTCCACCTGTTGAATCGTCTGGGTACAATGCTTCAAGACGAACTGCAGACCCTTCTCCACATACTGCTCAAACATTTCCAGCAGGTATGTTCGCACTGGGTCTGGGATCTAGAGTGACAGCATGGAATGAAGAAATTGATACAGGAAGAAGAAGGGAAGATTATGCAGTGATCTTTAAAGGTGCAGAGTGTAGGATCTGGCAACATCTAGCAGTGAGGTTGCAGACTGCAACCAACTTAAAATTCTCCCGTGTGCCAAGCATGTCAAACTACGGTGGCTGATGCAAAAACGTGGAAACATGAGTGGCCCTGTCTAGAGCATACTGTAGAAACATGGCATGTGGGCATAAACCATAGACTGGATATAAAGATGGACATCGTATCTCCAATTCCTCGCACTGTAGAGAAGTGACGCCAAAACATTCTGGATATGGGAGCTGCCATCTTGAGATCTTGATGTCATTTGGAGCCAGAGTCTGCACATTTGTGATTGGACGGTGGAGCCACAGTCTCAAGGTCACCCGCCTTAACCAACCGCGAGCTGAGCATGGCGGCAGCTTTTCAACAAGAGACACACAGCCGCCAATCATGACGTCTCAACCCCTCTTCATGGTATCAAATGACAAATTAAAACTGAATGAACACTTGAACATCCATAAGCATGATAAGAACTACCTAAAATGACAAAAAGCATCTTTGGAAAAGAAATTATTTGATGTGTACTTTGACTTTTAGTTGGCCCATGTCCCATCCACTGACATGGAAGGGGTGGGCTTTATGACCTATACTGCAGCCAGCCACCAGGAGGTGATCAGGATGCTTTGGCTTCACTTTTGGGGAGCTGACATGTCATCCATCTTTATATACAGCCTCTGGACTTAACCGTTCTACTCATTCTAAGTTAATAAAAACACAATTAATATTTTTAGATGAGTAAACACTACACTAAATAATATTATATTACATTTCTGCCAATAGATCTCCCTAAATGTTACACATTGTTCCTTTAAGAGATGTTTATCTACATGATCGCTGAGGCAACTTGGTTAGTTTGACAATACAGTTGTATAGTTCGAGATTTTGGGAAAATGTTTATTCACATGAGACTGAACAACAAAGGGGATACGCTTATTTCCCAAAGTTCTGAACTATTCCCTGAACAGGTACTGTATACAGGCTGCTCATTAGAAGGAGAGTGTTAGACAGAAAACCGATAATTGGAATAAGAATGGCAATGCTCTCCCTGTCCCCATGAGACACAGAGAAACAGACTCCCTCAGTTGGAATAGCTAAGTGGAAATCAATACAAAGCGAATTAAAAACTCTAATAAACTCCACCTCTCACAAATCCACAAATTTGTTGAAGGTGTAATCAAAGTTATCCCAGACAAAGCACAATGCACAAACACGTCCCAGTGAAATGAAAAACACACCAGTTTTAAGCCTGTGTCCCTGCATTAATTGTTCATTTATGTCTTGTTATGTGTCAAATACATGTAAAAAATCAGTTTTAGAGTACTTTTACATCATATCCCTGTCTTTCCTTTCTGTAAAATTGTTTCAAATGTTTGATGACTTATCTTGCACTGAGGGGCATTTTACAAAAAAGCTAGCTAACAGAACAATGGAGAGATAGGAAGAGGGGCGTGTTTGGATATCAGTGGGCAAAAACATTTTCGTTTTTCATTACCGAAACAATGCGGCTGAGGTTGAATTAATTCAAGGCAACCGGCTCTGTGTCACTGCAGCAAGAGCAGTATATGCAGATGAATGTCTGCCGGATGATAAGAAGCGACCAGCGGAGTTTTGCCGGCAGGTGAGCGGGGAGCTCAGGCGATGGCAGCATGGAGGAAGGCTGTTCATCTGCATGTACTGCCCGCGCTGTGGGGATATGGAGCCAGTTGAAGGTTTCCCATTCATCTCTCCCTTGTCCTCGTCCTCCTGATCTAAGAATAGGTGAGAGATGTGTGTGTGGAGCCAACAGTTCTCTGATCTGTTGCTCCATATCATGCTAAACTCTAAGTCTGCTCACTTTTTAGCCCCCGATGAAATGCAAATTATTTGATTTATTTATTGGTCACAGAAAGTCCCTTCCTCAAAAAATGTTGCTTGAAAGAAGTGACTGAAGTCTCTTAAAGCTGTAGTGAAATGGGATAGTTAAAGTTTTTTTGAAAGGTTTTCTGACAGTGAGACAGGTGATTTGAAAAATATGCTTTGTGTGCGGTGTCTAAGGATGAGATTAAGGATAAAACAATAGAGGAGTGGAGTCTGTGTTTGAGCTGTATCCTACAAACTGTGTAACGGTAAATGGAGCGGATAAATGTGAAATTTTGTTTTTCTGTTATGCCTTTTCTTATAAATGTTGTAGAAACATGTTTTGTGTCTGTTTCCACCAACATGAGCTGAAATAAGCGGCTCTGAAATTAGGTTTGCTAGCTGGTGGGCGGCGTGGTTTTCCTCAGCTGTCTCAACATGGCGGAGGCACAATTTTATTTTCAGCTAAATAGTACTACAAGGTCGTCGTCCCGTTTCCCGTTAGGGGTGAGGGGGCTGGAGCCGATCCCAGCTGGATTGGGCGAAGGCGGGGTTCACCCTGGACAGGTCGCAGTCAACACAGGGCACATAGAGACAGACAACATATAGACAGACAACCATTCACGCTCACATCCACACCTACGGGCAATTTAGAGTCATCAGTTAACCTAAATTGCAAGTCTTTGGACTGTGGGAGGAAGCTGGAGTACCCGGAGAGAACCCACGCTTACACAGGAGAACATGCAAACTCCAAAAATTTTACGCGAGAATTAGCATTACAGTAACAGAATATTGATTCATATTTGATAAGCTCTGCCTTAGTTTGGCCTTTTGATCGGAGTTTGCGAGTGATTGAATGAACGCTCTCTCTCTGAGATGACCTGTTATTGGCTAAAATCTACGTCTACTGCTAGATTTTTAAAGTCTGAAAACAGGGCCATGAGGAGGTGCAGAAGTCTAGTTTTCTCTCAGAACACTTGAATTAGAAATATACTGAAAGGTTATTATGGAAATTTTTGCCCAACGATGCCAAAAATATTCTGCCTATATTCTGGTTTAATGGAAACGTTTCTCAGATAACTGAGGAGAGAAAACAGGAAAATACATGGACAAGAAAGACAACATAAGCAACAAAGAAATGACAGATTTTCAGATAAATCCCCTCTCAACAAACAGATCAGTCTCAGTCAATTAGACACTGAGAGAGAGAGTCTTAAAAGTTGACAGTACAGATGACCTGCTCTCACTGTTGTGTTAAGTCATCCTAACAGGCCCAGGGCTAAATGTTGCAAGCTATAAACTTTGATGTGATGTGCTGTCATTAACGTTTATGCTGAAGCTTAAAGTTCATCTGCTTGTGATGCCTGAAAAGGCACATTACCATTCATGTGCCAGTGCACAAAACACTCACAGTCTCACACAGAGAATATATAATTATATTAGATAACAATGAGCATGCTTTGAGCCACTTTCAAAAGGCCTTTTGCAATTTCAAGTACTGTTATAAAAAATGGCATATTAGAAGAATTAGAAGAATGATAGAATATGTATAACCTTGGCTCCTAGACCACTGATCCATGTCTGGACATAGGGCATCCACTTGAGCTCGTTTGGGTCAATATACACCATCCCACAGCGACTGACAGTGGCTGGAGATGCTACAGCCAAGTCTTGGACCTGAAAAACAGATCAAATAAACACAAACTACTGTACAATCATGTTAAGTTCAAGCTTTAGTCATTTATCCTTGGACCCTTCTTGACCCTTCAACACTATGAGTTTAACTCTCTGAGACCCACAGTGGATCTATTTTTCCTTTAGGGGGAGACAGCAGGTCAACAGTAGATGTCACATAGAAGTGGTGTACATCATCTGAAAGCTGAGAACCTGAAGATTTATTTGAGATGCAGCTCAGCACTGTGTGTCAACTTCTAGTCATTAATCAGAAATAAACATAATTTAATAAATTAACTAAAATGAATTGTGAAAGTGTATAATGATTTAGAACATTATGATAGAAGTATCCCCACATTCTATTAAGTTTCATAAGTTGCAGTTTTTGGGTTGATACCATTTTTTACAAAGATTTGGTGCTCAAATTAACCTTTTTTTAACACTCAAGAATTTATAAAAGTTTAAAGATTTAATTAAAATAATTTTTAAAAATATCAATAATTCCAATACAATAATACCCTCCAAAATATCACATTAAGACACTAAGACCTCGAGGAACACCTTAGAAAAAATCATGCTGTGATTTGGTTTTGGTATAAAACTTTTGACATTTAGAGATTTCTGCAAGAATCACATTTTTCCGCATTCAGATGGCTTACTGGATACTCATGTCCTGGAAACTGCTCAGAAACCCCCTTATTGTCAATCTACCTAGGACAACCATCCATCCTCTGAATGCTCTAGGACTCTAGTTTGTAAAGTTTCATGAGGCTGTGATTATCCTACAGGTCACAATAAGTCATTTTATACAGTGAGGTCAAATTTATAAAAATGGTCTAATTACAATGTAATGGCTACTGTGACTAACTGGCTACTGTGACTAACATCAGCACACATGAATAGATTTGGGCTCATTGGATTCATAACTCTCAGCTTTATAGTCCAAATTTATATACCAAATTTATGTAATATGTAATATGTGTAATATGTAAGCACTGTTTAGGGACCCCACTATGCAGAAATATTCAAACACCATTTTTAGAATAGGTGAAAATAACACATTTACTGCATCCATAATACTGCATGGTTTTTGCCCCCAAAAAGGGGAGATTCGTGGGTACCCATAGAACCCATTTTCATTCACATATCTTGAGGTCAGAGGTCAAGGGATCCCTTTGAAAATCACTATGCCAGTTTTTCCTTGCCAAAGTGTAGCATAAATTTAGAGTGTTATATCGCTTCCTTCCTTTCTTGACAAGTTATAAATCTATTGGATTTTTCTAGTTTTATATGATTTCTGTACCTTTACGCTCCGCTCTAAACTAAAACTGCTACAGACTCGTACAGACTAGTTTGGTTGGGACCGCAGAGCTCAAGGGGTTAAAACTGCTTATTGACAAGACAAAACCTGAAATTGTACTTTCACTATGTTCAGCTCTAACCTCAAACAGCATATGTATGGATGGAGTAAGTTTGATTCGCTCGCTGTTAGCCAGACAGAGCATCTTGTTGTCATCCAGCACCGTGTTCATGTTCTCAATCCACAAGGCGTCCACTGGCCCATCGCAGACCACCCACTTGTGGTCGTCACTGGTGTCGTTGACCGCATCACGGACACTCAGCGCCATAAGCCCGTCACGCCACTCCAGCGTTAATGTGTTAACCTGAGGGGTTGAGGAAAATAATGAACGAATATATATAGAGAGAGATGGTGAAGCTGCTGTGCAATTCATTCCCCTGTCTGTGTTACCTCTCCGTAGAGCTCGCCCATTGTGACAGATTTTGGGTTGAGAACATAGATCTTAACATGTTGATAGAAGGGGTTGTTAGCCACATGCCCCGTGCGATGGAGGGTCTCCAGTGTGTCTGCCAGGATGTTGTAGACCGTGGTCTTACCTCCACCAGTAGGCCCTACCAGCATGACACCATGACGCACTAACATGGTCTCATATAGCTGGATCACCTGGTCGTATAAAAAGAAATGCAAAGGAGACGAGTGAGAGCACGTTTTGAGGATGGAACAAACTAAAACTATATCAAAGTGAAACAGACACAAAGCATCAGAAGGGAATCTGAGACACATATCTCAAAACCTGATGTAAATCTAAAGCTTCAGTCATACTTTTCGAAAGGACAGCCGCACCGACATGGAATTGTGAAAAGAAAGCATTTTAATCTGTTATGTGTGGATTTCTTCTTGCAGCAAACAGTCAAAGCTCCTCAAAGATCTCAATTTTCTCCACCCATCCACATCTGCGTAGTTATAAAAATATGGACGTGCAAGCACGGAATCGCTGCGAAGAGCCATGTCTGATGGTGTGATGGCACTTTGGCCGTGCGGACGCTTGCAACCCTAGCGGATGTAGCAAGCATAAGATATGGTTGGCAATAATCCATCACTTTTATTATTGTTAAAGGTGCTAAATTTGAGAATCAGAGCATTAATAGAGCAACCAACCACTATTTGCTATGTAAAGATACTGAGGAGTAATGTCTACCTGAGCAGAGAATGAAGTCTCTCTTCCTCTGTGTGTGTTGCAATCAGTGTTTCTCTGTGCTTTGTTGACATCGCCAGGCTGGCTGTGTGCTTATAGGGCATGTTCGTTTCTGTGAGCGTGCCCTACTGGCTAGTTCACAGGCGCCGTTCTGCACCGCTCTCATTTGGTGGTTACAGGCAATAACGCTGTCCCAACTGACGGCACTGTCAGAGAAGAGTAGCGCCCACAATCCAGTTCCCCCCAGGTTAACACTGTTAACTCTGTCAGCACTTTCGTTGTTGTTTTGCATTGTTAGCTGTGAGGCACCGGTTTGCTGTGAGAACTGTTGAAACGTAACAGAAATGCTCCTAATCCTGTATTTAGCACCTTCAACAAATCTGATGAAAACAGGAAGATTTATTGATCCTATTAACAGCTACTGCCTGTGTGGCCGAAGCTTGATACAGCTTATTGCCATAGACCTCCACTGTTGTCCAATAACTATTATAAAACATAAATGACATGGCAAATATACATGGTAAGTGGCAGCACTTTACAGTTCACCTCCTATCTATCCATTTTACATACATGCTCACACCAATGAAGGAAGTTACCATGCAGTGTCCTAATCATTACTAGCATTTGGGGCTCAGTGTCTTGCTCAAGGGTACGTTGACATGTAAACAGGAGAAGCCGTGGATCGAACCGCTTTTCTTGTCATTATGATAACATTAAGCCCCATAGTATATTTTGAGTTAAACTCATACAATGTCCTGGTGCTCTAAATACTCACTAGCACACCACATGTTATTTATCAACAGCTGAACATACTCCAATACTCCACCACTGCACAATTAACTACTCTACTGCGTCCTGATGTTTGAGTGTTTTTTTTTTTTTAATTTAATGAAATCTATTTGTGACTTGTTTAAGATTTACATTATCAGTAGGAGTGAATGGGTTTAGGTATGAGCCCCACAGACAGTACTGAGGGATGAACTAACACACTGTTGTTTTTGTCTTTTCATGGGATTTGTTAGTGGCAAGAAAAATAAAGAATAATACCAGCCCCATCTTTTAAAATGTATATATTACATACAAAGTGTTCTACAAAGCTAAAAATACTCATAATGAAATAAAAATAAATAAATACTTTTCCACCCTTGTACCTTCTTGGTCATGCTAGCCAGTGGCTGTAGGTTTCGCTTCAGCAGAGACTCCAGGATGGTGGTGTGTAGCACGCCGTAGTCATGCTCGGGAATACTCACACCAGGGAAGAGGTCAGATAGGATACCACTGGAGGAGGGTTGGCAAAGTACACACACATATGTTTTCACATGAAACAACATAAAAAAAACAACACATCTGTTTTCATATTGACACTTATCTTATTTGTGTAGGTGGTGGGGCTGTCGGAAATTGGGCAAAATGGGCATTTGAACATTTGTACTAAAAATCACACAGGTTTATTTGAATATCTATTTTCATGCATTATGTCCATAACACCGTTTCCTAACTGTCCGGGAGCAGCCGACAAAAAATGGCTGATATGTAAAATTGAAATGACAAGTTGTTGATACGATACTTCCTCAATTCACTGCAAAAACCTAAATAAGGTGGTGGCTGGTTGGAGAAAGATCGCCTGAAATTTTCCTACTTGCTCCAGGTTACATTGTATAAATCATCATTTCAAGTAAATATTGCAATACAAAATGTGTTTTCTAAAAAGAACAAATATCAGAAGATAGCAAGTAGTACTCATCTATCACTTAAAGCTGCAGTCTGTAACTTGGAGCACATGTGATTAAGAAGGTATTTTATAAAACTGTCACTATATCCAGACAGATGATCTGTGCCTCCTCCTAGTTCCTCCTAATGGCAGTCGCAAGATTCAACTGCGCCCGGACAAAAACAACCAATCAGAGCAGAGAAGTCTCTGGACAGATGTTAATCGCTGCTTGTGAAACTCGCAAACTCCAATCAAACTGTCAAACTAGGCAGCGCTGATCAAATACGAATCAATATTCTGTTACTGTAATGACTATTTCCTGCCTCAAAAGTTTTCAGAAACATCTTGCAGTTATTGTTTAAACATTTTGAAAACTGTCAACTTAAATCAAGCACCACCCATCGGCCTGATAATAATTTTTTATAATATTTGCTCAAAGTTAGCGACTGCAGCTTTAAGTGGTTCCGTCTCAGTACATAGTTTGTTTAGATGACGTAATGTAATGGTTGCTGTTATCAGAATCAGAAACACTTTCCTGCTCCTTAGCGGGGGGAACTGAGGTGTTACAGCTGCTCTTATATAAACAAAGAAATGTAAGAACATAGAAATATGTAATACGTAAATTATGTACATTATGCTACAATATACAACAAAATACATGTAGAGAAATATATGTAAATCATAAAAAATAAGAAAAGAGAATATAAGACATATGTACATATATTTGCATTAAGATATGCAATACATGACATACTGTATAATATAATAGTGGAAATAAGTAAATACAACATGCTGAGAAGTGTGAGTCAAATATAAATGCAAGAATGGTAAAAATAAGATTTAAATAAAAATATTTCTTGAAATGAATGATGTTAGGACATGTGGTGGACATGTAGGTGTCATTCTGCCGTGTTCTCCGTTATCATTATCATCGTTGATGAATTATTCTTCGTTCAGTTTGACCATTATATAATGTTAGATTTCATTTTCAATCAGTGAAAGTGATGTTGTGTTACTCCCATCGTGTGTTACTTTTGGTGAACGTGAGGCAGACAGCCATGATAGTGTTTTTTTTTCTCCCACAATCGAATATTAATTTTCATGTTCTAAAATCAGTGTTTTTTACTATTCAGATATACAGTATATTTGCATTTATAATATTCGTTGACAGCTCTAGCAGGCAGTCTGGTTTAAAATAGTAATGTCCTTCCTCTCCTTATTTCTCAGTATGTGTGTATTTGGAGCACCAGAAGTAAGATGTGCTTCCTTACCAACATGTCTTAGAGGCTTACCCAAACAGCACAGCATCAGCAGTGAGGAACTTTGGCAGGTTAGAATCCCTCAGGGCCCTGATAAGAACCACATCCTCACTGAGGTGGGGGTTTTCTCTCTTTAGAGACCTAGTAACACACACAGGCATGCACACACACACACACACACACACACACACACACACACACACACACACACACACACACACACACACACACACACACACACACACACACACACACACACACACACACACATACACACACATACATATACATGCACGCCACACACACACACACACACACGCACGGACGCACGCAATGCACACGCACACATGCACACACATACACATGCATTCAATTATATGCATTTCATGTAAAGATGTAAAATGCTTTTTTTCTGAATTTACCAACTTTAAGTCATGAGCCTGTTTACTTGTTTGCGTTTTCTTTATTTATTTTCTTCATTCTTTCCTGCTAGGGCTGTAAAATTAAATGTGATAATAATGCGTTAATGCAAATTCCTTTTAACGCCACTAATTTCTTTGATGCAACTTCCGACTTTTAGGTTATAACGGGCTTTTTTAAAGCTAAGGTGGAAGATCATATGATGATATGATTTTGTCATACTAGCTTATTGCAGAGAAGGCTAAATTACGCTCCAAACTTGTGCAAAATTTTGGCAAGGAAAAGCTGCCATGGCTATTTTCAAAGGGGTCCCTTGACCTGGAAATGGGTTTTCTGGGTACCCACGAGGATCCCCTTTACAGACATGCCCACTTTATGATAATCAGTCAGTTTGGATCAAGTCATAGTCAAGTCAGCACACTGACTCACTAACAGCTGCTGTTGCTTGCTGGACTTCAGTTTGCCATGTTATGATTTGAGCATATTTTTTATGCTAAATGCAGAACCTGTGAGGGTTTCTGGACAATAATTGTCATAGTTTTGTGTCAGGTATTATAAAATGGTATTAAATACTTGACAAATCTCCCTTTAAGGTACAATATGCATAGATAAAAAATGTGTGATTCATATTAAATTTGCGATTAATCGTGAACTATTTTAACTGATGACAGCCGTACTCTCTACATCTTGGTCAGACAGCAGAACAATTCTCAGTTCACATGTTGTTCACAACCAACTACAGTACATCAAATAACTAGTCAATTTCATAAAATATGCATTAACATGTCAAAGAAAATAACCCTTTTCATTCAGTATTACAAAAGTGACAACACGCTTCCAAAGAAGTTGGTGAATTCGTCAATAATATGGGAACATTCATATTATAATCATTAGTTCTGTCATTACAAATAGAGATGTAATGAAGACCATATGCAGCTGACTTGAGTTGTTAATTTAATATTTCACGCCCTATAGTGGGCTCCACTCGATTATAAAGAACTGAGTAACATTAGAGACGTGAGAGTGGGAGATAATGAATGTGTGCTTGGTGTGGAACAAGCAGAATCAGAGGAGTAATAGGTAGGTAAAGGCGAACAATGAATCACAAGACAATTACAGTTCCCTGAGCTTCAGCTAATAACCAACCAGCGAGTTAAGCACGACTTTCACCACAAATGGTTGAGAACATCCATTCAAATCTAGTTGAAACAGGGTTCTTCGCGCATCTCCCAGCATACAGCTGAATCAGGTGCTCCTCTGTGACAGCAAACCACCAAGGGAACTGGAGAGCACAGACTGACTCGCAGCCTTTAATGGTGCAAACAGACGAACATTTTGACACCGCTGTGTCTTTGTCAAAGTCAAAATGAGCCACTTTCATTCTGATAGCAGGCTGCAAATCAATCAGTGCATTCAAGTCCCTTTTCTCCCCTTGGAGATCCATTCAAATCCATTTATGCACCCACGCAGTCCAGCAACAGCTGTGTTTTTGCTGTTTCCAAATCTTTTTTTTGTCTACCTAATCTTGGTCTTCATCTCTTCATGTCTCTCAACCCTCATTTATCTGAGGTACAATATGTATTTGACTAAGTGAAGGAATTTGTATGTATGTAAGTGAAGAAGTGCGTATATTTTTTTTTTTTATCAACCTAGTCACAGCAAGAAATAATGGGGTCATTTCACCTTCTAATCTGACTGATCAATGGTGCAGGATTTGATCTTTTGAAGCTTTTGCATTTGTTTAAAACTAGGGCTGTCAATCAATTAAAATATTGCGATTAATTGCATGATTCTTCATAGTTCATCACAATTAATCACAAATTGATCCCACATTTTTTTTTTCTGTTCAAAATGTATCTTAAAGGAAGATTTAGTACTCTTATCAACATGGGAGAGGGCTGCTTTCTGCAAATGTACATATATGTGTTATTAGAAATCAATTACTTGACTATGACTTGCCTAAAACTGCATGTGATTATTATAATGTGCATGTCTGTAAAGGGGAGACTTGTGGGTACCCATAGAACTCATGTTGATTCACATATCTAGAGGTCAGAGGGACCCTTTTGAAAATTGCAATGACACTTTTTCCATGCCAAAATTTTGCGGATGTTTGGAGCATTACTTAGCCTCCTTTCTGACAAGCTAGTATGATGTGGTTGGCATTAATACATTCCTTAAGTTTAATATGATATCAGTATCATCATTCTAGCTTTAACAATAAGCCCGTTGTAGAAATTAGTGTTGTTGAATGAATGAATGTCCGTTGAAGCGTTATTATCATGTTATCTTTGACAGCGCTAATAAAAATATTTGCTGAATATATATAAAAGTCCAGCACAAAGCATGACTATCTAAGTCCCTAATCATGACTGTCTCTGCAATGGACTAAAATATGACAACCATGTGCTGTTTAGCAACAAACCCATTTGAAATTAACAATCTCTCACAGCACATGGATGCTAAATATCCATGCATGTGTCTGCACAAAGTCGCAATAGTCCTTCTGGGACATTCCTGAAAAGGTGAATGCTTTCTTTGTCTCTATATGAATGCACATGTGTGTCAGTGTATGTGTGAGTGTGATGCTTTCTGACCCAGCCATGACCAGGACAGACTTGACGGCTCTCATGCCAAAGTCGTAGTGGTCCTGCTGGGACAGCTGCTCAGAGCACAGCTTGTACATCTGGGTCATTTTCCTCGCTAGGGTCATACTGGACTCGAATCCCTCTGAGTACAGAATCACCTGGAAGGAGGGAGACAAACGAGGGAATGATAAAAAGATATGAAGAGAAAATAAGCAATTACATACAACGACGTACACGCAAGACAGCCTGTTACCTCAGCAATGAGGGCGTAGTTTGGCACCATCATGGCTATGGGTCTAAAGAGAGCTTTGAGGTTGTCGGGTAGCTCCGTTCTCCCAGCATAGCCTGGGTTCATGGTGATGAACGCAGCACACGTCCTCACCAGTTTGATCTCCCGGCCCTCAAATCGAAACCTTGACAGCTGCATAACACAGAGTTGAGTGAGATGCACTTGTTTATGTGTGAGGGTGATGCCTGTCCATGTGCATCATTTATAAAAAAAAAGATGTCCTTAGGGGACAAAATGTCCCTGTCAAAAAATTTCCCACTTTCACTGAGTTAAATCTTTGAATCAACTTTAGTCCAGATCATAACTACCAACTATTCATTCATTTTCAGAATGTTAACTACTTGTTTACATAATGCCAATGTTTTACTTATGGGGCTGCACGGTGGTGTAGTGGTTAGCGCTGTCGCCTCACAGGAGAGGGTGGCGGGTGGGATCCCTTTTTGGGGTTTTTTGGGGGGTTTTTTTTTTCCCCGGGGGGTAGGGGTTTTTTCGGGTCCCTCTCCCCCCCACCCAAAAAAATGTTTTTGATTAATTATTTTTTAAATGGGGGGGGGTGTGTGTGATGGGTTTTTTTTTTTTTTTGGGGGGGGGGCGGGGCCCCCCCCGGGGGGCCCCCCCCCAAAAGGGGGGGAGGGGTGTTTACTTATGAAGAAAATTTGATTATTTTCTGTATACTAAATGCTAGGGGATTTTTTTTTCTTCTTCACAGTCTGAGATACGTCAGTGATTAGCAACAACACTGATGATGCATTTTTATTTTTTGTGTCAGATATATAAAAAACAATCCAACCTGTTACCAAAGAGGACAAAAATGTCCTCTTCCTAAAACTTTAGAAAATAGTACATCTAAATAGAATTTTCCACTGAGTAACATTATTAGTCAACATCAGTCTTGATCATAACTACCTAAATGTTCATTAAATATTCATTCATTTTCAGAATTTTAACCCTTTTTTCTACAGTCTGTGATATGTAAATGATTAGCAACAACACTGATTTTGATGCGTTACATCAAACACTGCAGTGCTCCATAAAACAGCAGCAATAGCCCTAGTGTAAACCAAGAAAATAGCATGAATTTGCCTGATGGAAAATAGCAAAAACTACAATTTGGAAGCCAGGGCTCAAGATCATAGGCTGTATGTATAGATGGATGACGCATCCCCACTTCCTCCCATTGTACCAAAGTGAGGCCAAGTAGTGATTGGGGGCTGGAGCTGCAGTATCGAGGTCCACAGCTGCAGCTTGCCAGTGAGAGCCACCTAGCTGCTATGTTAGCATCATGGTAGCTGTTTGGCTAGAAAGACACAACAGCTGACCATAATATTTCCATAACTACATTTATGGTGAAATTGACACTTGTTGTATTACACAGACTCCTTCTGGTTATGGAGAGATAAAGTACAATTCGAGAGCCTCCTGCTGTGGGACTACTTCACTCAGAGCAGCTGTCAGTCACAACGGTCAATCATGACGTCTCATCCTCTTTTTATAGCATCAAATAACTAATTAAAACTAAACTTATCAGAAAAATGAACACTTAAATAGACATATATCAGCATGATAAGAACTTCCTAAAACGACTGAAACCAGCTTTGGGAAAAATTTATTTGACTTGTACTTTGGCATTTTATTTTGGCCCATGTCCCATCTACTAACATGGAGGGGGCAGGATTTTCGACCTATATTGCAGCCAGCCGCCTGGGGGCGATCGAGACGTTCTGGCTTCACTTTTGGGGCGCTGTCACGTCATCCATCTTTATATACAGTCTATGCTCTAGATCGAAAGCCTGATATAATGGAATGAATGATTTTATTCTATAATGGCCATCGGCTCAAACATTGTAGTTTTAATGGGTTTCACTGGTAATGTGTTTGTCCTTAAAGGGTCTGAGTGTCTGTATTATGGACATGTAGCATGTCATATAGGTCAAAACTGCCATTCATCTATGTAAGTATATTGCGGGTGTTTTGCTAAATATCACAAAAGATTTGAATGTCCACAATTCATTACTTTACATACTGTATATAGAAAAATATGAAGCTAGAATAATAGTAATTACTTTTTTTTCTTTTTTACAGTGACAAAGATGGATAGCATCATCACATTGGTTCAGTGGAATCAAGTGTCTAATCCTGAAATGACTGAATTTATTTCTTGGTCTTACTGAGCATTTTAGGGATAGCAGAGCAATGGTCTTAATTTTCCTTCATATAAAGTATGCATTCTCTTGAGAACAATGCATAAGTGTATGTCTGCGTGCGTGGGTGTACCTTATCAGCTTTGGCGTTTCGTATGGTGATGAGCTGCTGAGCGATGACAGACAACACTTCAATGTCAATTCGGTTAAATTCATCAAAACAACACCAGGCACCCGACTGAGCGAGTCCGCTAAAGAAGCGCCCCATCATCTGGAAGGGCAAAAGTGTGACAAAACAAAAGAAAGAGTATATATTATTGCTATGCAATTACCATCACAATACAATGACAAATGCTCAAATCATAACATGACAAACTGCAGCCCAACAGGCAACAACAGCTGTCAGTGTGCTGACTTGACTATAACTTGCCTAAAACCGCATGTACCATAAAGTGAGCATGTTTTAAAGGGGAGATTTGTGGGTACCCATAGAACTCATTTTCATTCACATGTCTTGAGGTCAGAGGTCAAGGGATCCCTTTGAAACTAGCCAGTTTTCTCACCCTCCTAATTTAGCACAAGTTTGGAGAGTTATTTAGCCTTTACGTGACAAGCTAGTATGACATGGTTGGCACAAATAGATTCCTTAGGTTGTCTAGTTTCATATGGTATCAGTATCTAATCAAATTGCCTTAATGCATTAAAGAAATTGGTGGCCTTAAAACAAATTTGTGTTAACGCGTTATTGTCACATTAACTTTGACAGCCCTAGTTGTGTTTCTTGCACCACTTCCACGGGTGACACAAAAACACTGCTCAGTGTTATCAATATCTCGTGGACAGCTGAATTAAATGTCGCTCAGCCACAGTAGAGCAGAGCTGAACAAAGCACTCACACATAAAACCACAAAGTGCTGTGATTCTAGCCTGGCTAAATCAAAGCCCTGTCCAACTCTAATACACAGGTGTCTGCTTGCAAGTAACTAACTACAGCAGACACAGAGGGAATGGCTTTCCAGCTCTCTCAACACTGTGTGCTTTCAGCTGTTTTGACTCCAGCCTCACTGCACTGCAACACAAAGTACTGTTTAACATTTAATTGAAATGTTCAGAGTGTCTCAAGGTTAAAGGCCCAATCTTAAGTTTTGGCACTTACAAAATACAGATACATTCTTATATGTAATTGGAGGTTTTCACTAAGGCCGTCAAGGTTAAAATGATAATAACTCATTAATGCAAATTCACTTTAACACAATTTACAATTTTTAGGTTGTAGTGGGCTCAGTTTTAAAGCTAGAGTGAAGATATGGGAAAAAGGTTAAATAACGCTCCAAACTTGCACAAAATTTTTCCGAGGAAAAGCTGAAAAGCTGCATTTTCAATGGGGTCCTTTGACCTCTGACCTCAGGAAGTGTGAGTAAAAATGGGTCCCCTCAAGTCCCCCTTTTACAGACATGCCCACTTTATGATAATCACCTGCAGTTAGGGGCAAGTCATAGTCAAGTCAGAACACTGACACACTGTCAGCTGTTGTTGCCTGTTGGGCTGCAGTTTGTCATGTTATGATTTGAGCATACTTTGTATGCTAAATGCAGTACCTGTGAGGGTTTCTGGACAATAATTGTCATTGTTTTGTGTTCATAATTGACTTCTAATAATAAATATGTACATATATTTGCATAAAGTAGAATATTTGCCCAGAGTACTTCATACTTGAATTTCCCTTTGAGCCACATTTTGAACAGGTACAAAATGTGGAGTCAATTTGTGATTAAGGATTATGGATTAAATATCAAAATTGTGTTTGACTAACAACTGACGATAATTCATGAAAATTGACTGACATAAACAAACTTTAAACAAACAAAAAAATGAATAATTTAGATTAAAAGACCTGTTTCTCATTGTACAATCCTGTGTATTGATGATGGATCCCTTTTTTACATTTGGATCACAGACTGTGGATTTTACAAGATTGTTAATGTAATAAATAAACATGCCACAAACACTGTAGGTTGTTATGAACATACATATGATACAGTATGATACCTATTATTATACTATCACGTGCCATTGTCTTGTGTTTCTCAAACAGCTACTAATGGGGCAAGCAGAAATTACAGACTAAGTACTTACACAAAGGAAAGGATCAGATCGTAATGCAATGTTTTAGATGCACACAAGGCACTGTGCAGCGTAACTGTGCTTTAACTGGCACTTGACTGCTTTTACAATAGTGCCATCTAATGGTGTCACTTGGTTGGTACAGTTAGAGGCAGAGCCTCTCAGAGATAATTCAAAGTTTGTTTGGAGTTACTGTGAACAATAAGTGTTGATGTGGATTATAGATGAATACAGTCTGTCATGTCTGACCTTGTAGTCAAGTCCATCAGAGCAGTTGAAGACGACACACTGTATGGCCAGTGCCTTAGCCAAGTCCTTGGTGGTCTCTGTTTTGCCCGTCCCTGCTGGCCCAGCTGGAGCTCCTCCCAGGTCTAACTGGAGGGCCCCCATCAGACATAAATAGCAACGGTCCTGGGCAGGGTGAGAGATAAAGAACAGACACACACAAAATGATGTTTTTCCATATCACATTTTCAGGTCTAACTACTACAGGACATACATTTTGTGGGGTACACTATTAGCTTCCTCAGTTCCCCAGCTGTCTGATGGCAGGATAAAGCAGTGAAAATATTCTTAATATAGCATACACTTAAACTGATATTATTTTTTTTTAGGTGGCCCTGTCCCTATCAGTACATTGCTCTGGTTCAATGTGGTAACTCCTTTCTCCAAGCTGACGACCCATCCCTATTAACTGTAGTTAATAGGGATGGGTATCATTAAGATTTTAACGGCATTGCTACTCTTATCTTTACTGCTTATTGAGCCGGTACTTTAGCGGTAATCCTAACAGTTCTTGTTCTTTTCTTAAGACAAAAAAATGTAAACAAATGAATAACAGAATTAACGTTGCTTTATTTTGTCATATACTGTATACTGTATATAAATTAACAATCAAGTAGCAACTGCAACCACATTGTTTTGAACAAATCACTGATAAGGTGATAATCACAATGTAAAATACATAAACAATCATTTATAGTATAAGATATGGTTGTGTGGGATGAACTGCGAGCTAATTTGTCGAAAGCGGTGCATTTCTCCACCTGTATCTGATGTACTTTGGCTAGATGTTTTGACACATTGCTCATGTTTCCGCCCTTACAAGTAAAAGACTTGCTGCACTTCTGGCAAGGAGCACTGACAGCATCGACTCGACTGAAGTATAACCACACAGTGGACTGTCTTTTTCTCACTGCCATTGTGGTTCAGGGCAGGGTCTTTGCTCTCTGTGTGTCAGTGTGTGTGGGAGAGAGACACACAGACAACAGGCTAAGAGATCTTTCCTCTGGATTGGAAAATGCATCATTGACGAATGTTTTATTAGAAATTAGAAACAGTGTTTGTGAGATCAAAGGTGAAAGATAACATTTATATTGGGTAACTAAATAGGAAATCAATTTTCTTAACCTCTCCAATACCGATAGCAGAACTGTTAAAGTCAGAGAAATTTGCCCCGGAGCTCATCTAGTAACAGGTTTCAATGCCTCTCCATAGTAGTTAATACACTGACTATGGGTAAATACCTCATACAATTCCACTTCTCAACACCCGAACTATCCCTTTAATGTGTTACCGTGAGTGGTGTTATAACCAGTCTAGGACAGGCTCCCAGGTATTCGTAGCCATAAATGTAAGTGGACAGGGCCATTTTGGCTACACAGTTGTCCAGGTCCAGGTCCCAGTAGTAGCGTAGCTGTCTCTGCCATTCAAAGTTAGACTTGGTGTCCACCTGAAAAAGAGGGCTGAAGTTACTATGAGGCAGTGAGTTGTAACATTTTCTGATCACCTGAAATACCCCCAGTCAATACTTGCACCTATCACACTAAGCCAAGGACAGGCATCAATATAAGCTGCTCGATGGTGTTTGTGTGCATTTGCACTGTTGTACCTTCTGGCGGACTAGATCTATGACAATGTCCCTGGCGTGTACGTCGATGGTGATGAGGGCAGTGATGATATTACGGTGTAAAGTAGGCAGCTGTCCTCGCACCAATGCTGCCAGTGCATTCAGCCTCTGAAATACACACAAACAGACATACAACCACACAAACATTGCTGTGTCATAAAGCTGAAGTTAGAAAGTAAAAATACTTGGGCAAACACAAGTGATTTGTATATCAAATCAAATGTTGAATCAGAAACCTGAGGAAAAAGCAAGAAGTAGAGTTAATTAGTGTAGCCTACATCAAAGTTAGTTAGTTTGAATTCCTGCAGGGCAGCAGAGTGGTTGTGGTCTCCCTCCAAGCAGGCATCCATGTCCCTGCACCACATCATCTGGGAGATGGTTAGCACCACCTGGTAGACACACACACAAACTGCAGTTAAATCACTGCACAAAAACAGAGAAGACTTGGCACACAGCATCCCTGAAAGGATAGAAATCAAATGCAAAATCTATCAAAGCGAAAGACAACAGTAATAATTCTTACTCCTGAAATTGAGTTATCAGAGAACTGTTGGAAAATAACACATCTGTTGAAAGGTAATTTACTAGTGATTAATGTAATCTTGACATTTTGCCATTCAGTGTGTGTGTGTGTGTGTGTGTGTGTGTGTGTGTGTGTGTGTGTGTGTGTGTGTGTGTGTGTGTGTGTGTGTGTGTGTGTGTGTGTACCTGCGATGGGTGTCCAGCCACCACCCATTCCTCTCTAGACTTCACCTGGTAGTCGGCAATGGCAACTTTGCTGAGGCTTCGCAGTGAAGAGAACATGGCCTCCTCCACCTTGCAAAGCCAATCTTCCACATTGCCTTGTGCTTTCAGACCTTTAGTCAAACCCACCTACACTTACACACAAGAGCAGTTAAAATTAAGGAAATGATTACTTGTGTAGAATGAAAACAGCCTCATGAATTTTCAGAACCACAAACTAGAGATCTATAACATTCAGAGGATCAATGGCTTTCTTAGAAATATTGATAATAAGGGGGTTTGTGAGCAATTTCCAGAACAGCAGTGCTCGCCATCCAGTCATTGAAAAATGCAATTTTTGCAGAAATCTCCAAAGGTTTTTGATACCAAATCACAACATGGCTTTTTCTATGGTGCTCCTCAAGGACTGTGTGCCTTAATGTGGTATTTTGGAGGGATTATGGATCATTTTTATCAATTCTTGAGTGGCAAAAAATAGTTAAATTAAGCACAAAATCTACATAGAAAAATATAACAAATGGTATCAACACAAAAATTTCTGCAGCATCTCACTTCTATGTGACATATACTCTTGACCTACTATCTCCCCCTAAAGATCCCCTGCACCCCCCTAATTTGAGAACCTACTTTATTGCTAAGTAAGTGAAGAGTAGTGTCATCCAAGATGACTGACAGGGTTAACTATTGTTATAGTTTATACAGTAAAGGAAAGTATCATATTTTTTGTGCACTGTCATTCTCAGCAAGAACTGAAACAAGAGAATAACAGGTAGAAAAAAAAAAACAGTGAAGGGTGCCAAGGGTGTTAAGGTTACTCAAACCTGACCTTCTCTCCCTCAGGAGAAACCATGCTTAGGATGTCTTTGCTGTAGGCCGTCTCCTGTTTCCCAGCATCCGGCATAGTTCCTGTTTTGGCCGCAGAAGACTGGTCAGGCAGCAAAGCAAACTCTAGCCGTGTAATGGCATCAAAACACTTCCTGAGGTGGGGCTGCACCGCCTGGGGGTTTCTTGTCTGGGCCAAGATCTTTAGCAGCTCATCATTAGATAAGAAGTAGAACCTGCGAGGGACAGATATAGGACTTATCAGAGCACTTAACACGACACATCGTAGTAGTTATCACTCAGTGCTCACTGGGAAGAGATGTTTAGAGTAACAACAGGCAACCTGTCAAGGGAGGAAAGGCAGTTTAGAGCATCATACTATGTATATTACATTGGTGGATGAAGTACCTGAAAGCAACACTTGAATAAAAGTATGTAAATCTAACCAGAAAATTACTTTGGTAGAAGTTAAAGTCACCTAATAGAATAATACTTAAGTAAAAGTCTTAAAGTGTAAAATGATATTTAAGGTACTTAAGTACCAAGAGAAATTTTCTAATATTAAAAGCAGTAAAAAAGTAGTAAAAGTATAAGTAAATGCTGTTAATAAAAAAGCAGATTTGTGAGATTTATGAAGTTTATTCCTCTTAAGATATACGCCACCTTAAATATGAAGGCTATATTACACTTGAAAAAAAAATTAGGTCTCCACACTCAAGGGTGTACATTTTGAATGGATAAAAAATGTGACCAATTTGTGATTAATTGCAATCAAATATTTTATTTGATTGACGGCTGTTGTAACAAACTGAGCAAGTGTGTATACCTGGGGAAGATGACTCTCTTGGACTCCAGGTAGTCTTCCAGGCACTTTTGAATCTCATCCAAAAGAGTGTTGTTGTGCTGAAAAGTCTCCAACAGATCTGCGTAGAATGAAATTTGTGCAAGTGTGATTGTGTGTATCTATGTCTTCTTGTCTTATTTTTCCATCAATGCTGTATGGCTACCTACTGGGCTGCGTGGCTGCTTTCAGGGCATTGGGCATCTTATTGACCTTTGCCATGATCTCCTTCCAGGACTTGTCCACCTTAAGAAACATCTTGGACTCAGCAGGCAGTTTCCTCTTGATGTCTGGGGCCAAGAAGATACTCTCTAGATATAACCAGTTCCTTTGGCATGTAAGCCACTCATCCTGGCAAGGAGGGGAGGGAGAGGAAAGGGAGAAGAGAGATATATGTATATATATAAAAAGTAGTCTGTCTTCTTGTGTGCAGCCACTGGGGAGAGCTCCTGTGTCATTTGAAGCAGAATCCAAAGCCAAAATCTGCATTTATACTGTAGAGATGCCTTTAACTTATCTATAACTTGGAAGACTGAAAGACCACTATGCTATTCTTTTTTTAAGCCTTTACCAATGTTTGGTTGAAGAGGTTCAGCTGTCTCAGCAATTTGTCCACCCTGGGCTTGATGGGAGCCACGTAGCGAGAAGACGCCGCCGTGCTCACATTGATAATACCGTCATCCAGCAGCATCTTCGCAGTAAAACAAACGTGGAAACACACGCAGTTAGAAGTACTGAAACACCACTAGTGTGCTACAAGGGACTGTGTGTGAGAGAGTGTGTGCGTGCTGCATGTTACTACCTGGATATCATCTGTGCCTCCCAAGATGAAGACGTCTTTGGAGTCACCGTGAGACAGCACCGTGAACTCTGTGGTCTTCCATACGTCTTCCACCTGCATGGTTCATTGAGGGGGCAGAGGAGAACTCTTCTGATAATCGATTAGTCGTTTCAGTCTTTTTTCAATCAAAAATAAAAATCATTATCTTTTTTCTCATTGTCAAATGTGAGGAGTTGCTGCTTTTCTTTGTCATATATGATAGATTGAAATGGACAGCAAAATTAACTGTGGGCTTGGAGAAATTGTAAATGGGATTTTTTCACTGTAACTATTCACTGCAACATTTTATAGACTAGGGCTGGCCAATATATCTTATAAAATGATATAAAAATGTCTATCATTTATCATTTTTTCGATATTGTTTCTATAGTGATGTCGAAAAACCAGTGACCGAACAGTGTTGCAGCAACATTTAAGTCATTTGGAAATGTGTGCATGCGGGAGCCGGAGCTGGCACAAACAGTTGTTTTACTTTGTGAGAACACAACGTGTACAAAGGGCTGCAAGGGCTGGACTCTTCTGTGTGGAGTTTGAATGTTCTCCCCGTGTAAGCGTGGGTTTTCTCCGGGTACTCCGGCTTCCTCCCACGGCTTCCAAAGACATGCAATTTAGGTTAATTGATGACTCTAAATTGTCCGTAGGTGTGGATGTGAGCGTGAATGGTTGTCTGTCTATGTGTTGTCTGTCTCTATGTGCCCTGCGATGGACTGGTGACCTGTCCAGGGTGAACCCCGCCTTCGCCAAATGCCAGCTGGGATCGGCTCCAGCCCCCCCACAACCCCTTACGGGATAAGCGGTTGACGATGGATGGATGGACAACATGTAGAATCATGTGGGTCCCCACTGCTGGCAGATCTGGAGTCCAAGCTGGCAGAAATAAATTAACGCACTGTTTTGTGTGTGGCAGTTAATGTCGAAACAGTGTCTCTGTTGTACAGCATTCAGCGGTTACCAGAGAAAAACTAATCCATGGAGAAGTTGTGCACACCCCCAGATAATAATAAAACTTGGTACGAATGTTTGACGCTATCACACTACGTCTGTTACTTGTACATTATAGTGACAAGGAATTTAAACGAAGCAGGTCTAAAACCAGTAGAAAAAAACTACTCTCTAACCTTGGTTATTATAACTAATGACATAATAATTTGAGGTTATAGAAGAAGAAGAAGAAGAAGAAGATATTCCTTTATTTGTCCCGCAATGGGGAAATTCAATTTTTACACTCTGTTGTTTTTACTTATACACGGTACATGCAGACCCGAGACACACACATGCACATATACATGCAACAATGGAGAGATGTCAGAGTGAGGGGGCAGCTCCTGACAAGCGCCCCGAGCAGTTGGGGGTTTGGTGCCTTGCTCAGGGGCACCTCGGCAGTGCCCAAGAGGTAAACTGGCACCTCTCCAGCTACCAGTTCACACTCAGTTCTTGGTCATGTCGGGACTTGAACCGGTGACCCTCCGGTTCCCAAGCCAACTCCCTACAGACTGAGCTACTGCCGCCCCCAAATAGAAAAAAAAGAAAAAGAGGCTTTATGTGCAGTTGATTCAGACCAAGATGTGTATGTATAAATTATTAGGGGCCTTAATATCCGCCACCTGTCCTGTAAAATGCATTTATCACATTTTTGATTCATATTACATTTGCTGTCGCCTAGGCTAGGCCTGCACTTACTTATTTTTCTCTGAAATTTTACTTGAAACTGTGATGTTCATTTTGCCCTTAAGTTTTTAATAAAATGAGAAAATAGTCAGTATTGTCAAGTATTAAATTCACACAGGAGCATACAAAAATAGGCTTTACTGTGTGGTTATTTCATATTGACTGTTTATTATATTATATGTATTACTTATTTATTACCAGAAAACATGCTATATTGAGATATGGCTTGTTATCGGGATATGAAATTATCTATAACAGGACAGAAGATTTTGGCCATATCACCCAGCCTTATTATACACTAAACAATTACCGTATTGACTAATTGAGAAAATAATTGGCAGATTAATCAATGATGAAATCATTCATCGCAGCCCTAGCCCAGACACAAGTGCCCTTCGTGTATAGCTCTGTTTTTGTATGAACTCCCCATTATTACTTAGTTACATTTAAATTAATCACTTCAGTGTATGCATATTCGTATATACTGAAGTACAAAGTTACTTATCACTGCACATGTGACAATTGTGCTTATTACTAAAATTGAAAAATAAAACCATACATGTATAGCAAACATGGTGACGAGGCTTTTGTTTTCCCCAGAAATATAAATTCAACTTAAAGGGATACTTTGACATTTTTTAAATATGCATATTTGTTTTCTTGTGAAGATTGATAGTCCTACAATATGTGAGTGGTATCAATCTTCCCATCTGACAAAAAAAAAAGTATATTTCCTAAAATGTCAAACTATTCTTTAAAAAAAACAAAACATTAATGCATCAGTCTTTTGCAACACATTTGTGGTGCCACATAACCGTTCACTCTGTGTGACTCTGCACCTCCTGGAACTGGGCTCTCCTCCTCATTACTTAACTGTCAGTCCGCTATGGCAGAGAAGGCCTTGCTTTTCCAGTGGATCAGAGGAACTGATTTTAATTGGCTATAATCAATGCCATATCCGCTAACTCTAAGTCCAACCACATTGCAACCATCAGAGCATCACATGTCATCAGGCACTACCCATAACAAAAGCAAAAAAGTTACGACCACTCACCCACCGAACTTTGCGCCATATGTGTCAATTCATAAAAATATGGATTCAGCTTCATATGATAGCACAGAGCATCTTTGCAAGTGCTAAAAACAGCAGCAATCTCTGTATGTGATGATGAAATTGTTCAGTCATGCACTATGAGTCATCAAACTGGCATATGTGGGCATCAGAATGGCATGAATAAAAGCAACTCATAATCTACCGACAGGAAGGTAGAGTGCACTTCTATTGCAGATTTTTCAGGAGGCATAGATGGACACATGTATAATATCTGTATATACAGTATATTCATAGGCAGTTCCCTTTCCACGCACCTTTGTAATAATGGTCTCCACTGATGCCTCTCCTGAAGCCTGTCCTGACACCTAAAAGTCAAAGGTTAGGTTAGTCCTGTTCATCGAATTCAGACTTAAAGGTATAAAGTATAAAGTATAACCAGCTTATATACTTCTATGCTTGATCTTACTTTGAGGTCAAAATCTAAGAAAAAAAAGATTAATTTAGTACAAGGTAGTAGGTTAGATTAGGTAAGGGCAAGTAGTAGTTCATATTTACCCTTTTACCAACTTAACCCATGTACCTCACTTGGGACATTTTTGGCTTTTTCATTTTTTCAATAATTTTGGTTGTGTTAATGCATATGCCATACATTTTAGCAAGGGTGTGATTTTCTTTTGTTTGCTTGTTTTGTTTTGGTTGTTATTTTTAGAATTTGGAAGTTCAACGTCAGTTCTTATAATTAGTCTATAATAAACTGCGTCACCAAAATACAGACACACAAATACAGTGTGTATGATTTGGCTGCATCTAGTGGTGTGGTTGAAGATTGCAAGCAAATGAGTAACATGAGCCACGTTTAAACCTGCAGTAGGCAGAATGTTTTTGGCATCACTGGGCAAAAAATAACCTTTTATCATATTGTAATTCAAGTGCTCTGAGAGAAAACTAGACGTCTGCATCTCCTCATGGCTCTGTTTTCTGGACTTAAAAAATCTAGCCTATGACAGGAGACTTTGACCGATCACTGGTCATTTGAGAGAGAAAGCGCATTCCTATTCATTCAGTGGAGGCAGCTGTCAATCACTTGCAAACTCCAATCAAATGGTCAAATTAGGTGGAGCTGATCAAATATGAATCAATACTCTGTTACTATAATGACTATTTAATGCCTCAAATGTTTTCAGAAACATGTTGTGGTTACTGTTTAGCTGTAAAAAGAGAAAGTTTGCTCTGGCTTGTGGGCGGCGCATGGTATTTCCTCAAATGATCTCAACATGGTGGCCAGGTCACAAACGTTCTCATTTTACAGCTGAACAGTACACTAATACTAAGATGACTAAGAAGATGTTTCTGAAAATGCTTGAGTCAAGAAACGGGCATTACAGTAACAGAAAACTGATTCATAATTGATCAGCGCTGCCTAATTTGACCATTGTGAAATCTTGAAGATGCCATTAGGAGCACCGAAGGACACAGAGACACATGATTTTTTTGCTTATCATTATTATCTGTCTCTCTCATGTACTACTGTCAGGATGTAGTGACCATTTTTAAAAGAAACTTCTTTAATCATATTTGCCACCCATATTTGCAACCCACTGTTGCTTTAAAGAGTTAAAATTCAGAAAATAAGTGAATAATTGGTAGTTATGATCAGGACTACTGGTTAAAAATAGTTAGTTTAAAAAACTCAGTGAAAGTTGAAAATTATAATAATATATAGTCTTTTTATATCAGTTTTAGGAATATGATGTTGACGTCCTTTAAGGTAATAAATGGGAGTTGTCAGTTTTTTTTAATCTTACACAGCAGAAAAAAATAAAAATGTATCAAAATCAATATTGTTGCTAATCACTGACATACGGTACACTGTGAAAAAGTATTTAATATATATAAAATAATGTCCATTACAACAGAGACATTATGTAAACAAACTGGAATTTAAAGGTCAAAATTTCACTTTAAAGATTTAACTCTGGGAAAGTGGAAAATAATAATATATCATTTTTACGGCAGTTTTTTTATAACAAGGACATTTTCGTCCTCTAAGGACATCGGGGCATTTTTTTTAAAAAAAAGGGATGCACAAGGGTTAGTAGTCCGCAGTAACCAAGGTCCCACATGTATAGCAAGAGAAGCTGTAATATAATACAGCCAATGTTTATTTTGTTACCTCCTGTATCTCCATGCCATAGGAGAAGACATTGAGCTCCTCCAAAACAGCCACAGTAAGCTCCTCCCCATTCAGGGAGGTCCCCACAACAGACTCCAGGGTCTTCCAGTGCTCTGGTTTCATACATGGGTTACGTAGATCAGTGATCACAGGCAGCTGAGGGAAAGCACATGTTATTTAGACAAAGCCACAAAGCTGTAGGCTCGATCCAGCTGAACCACACAACCCTTTGTCCTACCCACCCTCTGCTTTGTGAATTCCACCTTGTCCTTAAGACTCGGTACTACATTATTACGTGGCAGACCCTTCTCCAGCTGGTTGACGTATTTGCTGTATTTGGCGACTTGTGAGCTGAACTGCTCCAGGTCCAGTTGCTCAAGTGTGCTCTGGGGATGGGTGAACATAGAAGGACTCGGTCAAGCTTAGAAGAGAGGAAGAGCTGTGTCTGTACATCTATGTGTCCAGGCCTTCACACACAAACACTCTACAAACACCTCACCTGCCTCCATCCATCTGATAAAGAGTCCCATTCCTCTAGAGAGTCCCACAGCAGCTGCTTCAGCTTAAACTCTGTAGTTAATTCCTCCAGTATGTCAAATTTGGTGACCTCCACCTTTATTTTTGTCAGACGGTAGAGGGTTGGAAAATAATTTAGGTTGGGTTAGTTGGTTTGTTTGTTTGTAAAGTTTAAACTAGAGCTGTCAATTGGTTAAAATATTTAATTGCATTATATTAATTGTATGATGAATAGTTGTGATTAATCGCTAATTAAATGCACATTTTTATCTGTTAAAAATGTACATTAAAGGAAGGTTCGTCAAGTATTTTATACTCTTATCAACATGGGAGTGGGCAAATATACTGCTGTAGGCAAATGTATGTATGCATTTATTATTGGAACTCAATTAACAACACAAAATAATGACAAATATTGCCCAGAAAAAATATGTTCAAATCATAACATGGCAAAGACAAGCCCAACAGGCACCGTGTCAGTGTGCTGACTTGACTATGACTTGCCCCAAACTGTGGGCATGTCTGTAAAGGGGAGACTCGTGGGTACCCATAGAACCCATTTTAATTCACATATCTTGAGGTCAGAGATCAAGAGACCCCTTTAAATATGGCATGCCAGTTTTTTCTCTTCAAAATTTAGTGTAAGTTTGGAGCGTTATTTAGCCTCCTTCACAACAAGCTAGTATGACATGATTGGTACCAGTGGATTTTTTTAGGTGTTCTGGTTTCATATGATGCCAGTATCTTCACTCTAAAACAAATTTGCTTTAACATGTTATTATCTCGTTAACTTTGACAGCCCTAGTTTAAATGAAATGACAGTTTCTGCTTTGAACCCAGTTTTCCAACACAAAATGGTTATGCCTTTTTTTTTTGGAAGAACCATTTTGGGATTACTCAAATGATCTAAAAAAAAAAAAAAAAAAAATGACAGCACCTTGAATTTCTTCTGGTAGGAGGTGTAGGCGGAGGCTTGGGCCTGCAGCTCATCTATGGAAATCTGGATCCCCCCTAGCAGCAGACGCACTTGGGAGGAATCTGCATTGATGTCAAGGATGTGTGAATCCTATGCATGAAAAACAAGGCAATAAAGTTTAAAAAAGCAAAGACATATTGACACACTTTGAGTAATATGGCTCAGCATGAAAAACACCCAACCAAACTATGTATCTAATAGTTTAACCATAGTTTCAAACTATGGTTAAAAGTAATAGTTAATGAATAAAACTTCTCTGCGTACCTGTAACTTAAGCTTGACTTTCATGACCTCGCAGTCCAGCTCCTTGATGTTGTCGTGCAGGGAGCTGCACAGCCTGTCTATGGTGGAGTCCCTCTCTGCCACTGCCTCATCAATGATGCTGTGCAGTGAGTTCATGGAGGGCGCCAAGGTGGCGAAAACAGCCAGATCCTCAGGTGGCGTGGGAATGGAGTACATGTTGATCAGACTGTACATCTGACATACTGTCTCCTCCTCCGCTTCTAGCACCTTAATCTGTTGAGATAAAGAAAAAGAAAGAGGGACAATGCAGTGTAGAGGAATAGAGACAGAGAGGAGAAGAGGTGAGAAGAAGGGACAGAGGAGAAGAGAGGAGACTGAGTTGATGACTCCATACTGTAAAAATAACTGGATCTGCAATTAACACTTATGAATGCTAAAGAAACTGCTTTTAATGTGATATGTGTGTCTTACCCTCTCCTGTATCTCATCCAGCAATGTGAGGGAGGTGACTAACTCAGCTGTGGTGGAGGGACTGGATTCAAGTTTATACTGAGCATCACAAGCCTTGGTGATGAGGGCATCTAGCTTTGTCTTAGCCAGCCGGGTAAGCATATTGTTGATGACCTGGAGCAGAGATTCAGAGCAGAGCAATTATTCCTATATGCCTTTAAAGGCCAGGTGGGCAATTTTGAGAGACTAGCAAGAGTGCACTAAATTTTTGGCTGGACTGCAAAGGGCCAGTCCTACAAACACTAAAAGTCTGTCACTGAGTAACTGACTGAGTGATGAAGTTACATGATTGGTTGGCCGAGTGTTGGAGTTTCCTCATTGGCCTTTGCTCACTCAAAACGAAAAGGCAGGAAACAGTCAAGTCTTTATGCAAATGAGCCTGTACAGCTCGACTCATCATCTCACAAAACTTGGACCAAACTCTCAAAGTAGGCAATCCAGTTCTGAAATGAAGCAAGATTAAAAAGTGGCATAGTCAACTTCTCACTTCAGAAGTAGATTTTGGATTGTTTAAACGGAATAACTGAAAGTTTACAAGCAGGCCACCATGTTGTTCCCTGTTTGAACAGCAAGCAGAAAACCAATCTTGTGCATTTGACGTCACCACTTGAACGGCCAGTTGAGTGGAGCAGCGCGTCTCCTAGTGTCCTCGCCGAACCTGGTGGACATCTACCACTGGATTTAACATGATAGACATGACCAGACTATCTGTGTAACAATTTAGCCACAAATTCACAGATTGACCGTACATAGTCCAGACATATACTCAGTTTTGACAGTGTCTTGTTAAAAATGATCCAGCTGAAAAATGAGCCCAGTTTTTCCAACTCTTTTTCAGTGAAAATGAGAGTAGCTAGCAGCATTAGTTGCTAACTAGCTCCAAAATTTTGCTAAATCTAAAGAGAAAGCTGCAAAGTCAGCAACACTGACAATCCGTCGCTTCAGACCTCTCTCCAAAGCAAACCAAAAGGCAAGCAGGCAGGCAGGCAGGCACACGAGATGTTTTGCCAGAGTATTTGATTTATTACTCTCGAGATGTAATGAGAATTTCAACTAATATAACAAAAAATCTCTCTAAAATATTAACCAACCCTGCATTTAACATTTCTGCTGTCACCTTAATTGAATATTTGGTTGTATTAGAAAATATTTTCTCCCAAGTTTTTCCACTCACTAAGGCCCTGAACCTTGTTCATGTTTTATGTCAGTGAAGTTCAATAAACAGAGAATGGCATCACTGCCATTAAATCACTTTTTTTGTCATGGTCAAAAGCTCTCCATGACTCTTATACCACAAAACAGTTGTGTGATGCCAGTAGTATGTATTTGCACATTGCTGGTCCTCACCTCCAGACAGCTGAGTGAGGAAGACACAAGCTTCTCTTTGAGTTGTGTATTGTCCACAAGCAGCAAGCCTAGATGCCTCCGCTGTTGGATGGCTATGGCCTCTTTATGCTCACTGTGGTATGATTCAAGTGCTTTTCCAAAATAAGACAAACCTGTGAGACAAAGCAGTCAACATCTATCAGTCAAAAAGCAAAACTGTTATTTACTTACAGTGTGTATGTTTGCCTATTGAATGTCTTTCAGTTACATATTTTGTGTATGACCATGTATTTACATACAGTTTATACAGTATTTGTACACATTTGTACACAAGAAATAATAATAAAGCAAATCTTTGGGAACTACTTCCTGCCTCCATCCAAAACTATATATCCAAAACTGTATACATATGTGATATATATATATATATATATATGTATGTATGTATAGTATGTATGTATACACTATGTATACAGTGTGTGTTTTCTTAGTGCTGTGAGTAGGAGATCAGTTCCAAATGTTTATGCTAATGTAGGGTAAATTACCATGATCCTGTTGCTGCATTGAGTCCACATCCAGACTCTCGTTCTCTTTATAGAATAGCCGAAAACGCTCAAATGTCTGTGTATATACTTTTGCTGCCTCAAAGGCAAACTGGAATGATTCCTACGGGGGAAAACAAGACAGGCACATACATACATACACAGTACTCTTTAGGAATAGCTCAACCTTCAGAGATAGAGACCGATGTAAAGTAAAGACAGACCTTGATGTTCTGGATGCTACTTTGAAGGAATCCATCATTCTCTATAATGGATTCCAAACAGGGGCCATCTTCATACTTATTTTCCAGTTCCTAAAAGTCAGTAAATGCACATAAAGAAACAATATCACAGTGCCATAATAGTTTTGACATATTAACAACATTTAGAAGAACCCTGAATATAAACATCAGGGGTGTCAGGTTGAGCTGGTGATCATCTACCCCGAAGCTTCCGGGCTCCGTCATCGAATCAAAATCAGGATCTGCCGTAAGCGTGTTGACAGACATCACTGTTTTCTCAAACTGCCCAATGATCTCTGCAACAGTCTCCTGTAGGAGTTAACAGAGTATAACACAGATGGGTATGAAATGGGTTAGAAATAGCATAACAGTTTGTAACAATTTGGAAAACTAACCTGAAAGCTCTCTTCAGAGGGTTTGAAGGTCAAAGCATTTGTGTCCAGCATCAGCTCAGAGATGAACATCGGTTGAACACGGCATGTTTCTGACTAATAAAAACACACACGCACCAACCAAAACCAAAACTGAACACTGGTCTGTTTGAAAACTCTTTTTAACCACAGTATTAATAATATTACTGTAAATAATACAATATAATAATAACAGTCTAACAATGCCTTACCTTCTTATTCATCTCTTGTTCAGTACAGTCAGCCTCAGAGCGCTGGCTCCAGCTCTGAATAGTGGCGTTGTTGGGCGTTCCACGTATCTGCTCCTGAAGCACAGCCAGGAGTTGGGCCACTGCATTCCCGAGTAAGCTGTGCAAGGTGCTGACGACCAAATAGTCAACGAGACGGATGAAGCTGGGCAGGTGAGCAAAACAGAAGCATTGGACTGGATTAACGTGTTAGATGTGCCTCATTAAAGATGTTATAGTTACATTTTTATGTCGTAGAACAAAATATTAAAATCTCTTCAGCTTGTGTTAACCACAGAATTGACTTCCAGACGAGGGAACTGGAAGTGTTAAAATGCTAACTCATTTCTAGGTTTTAGGACTCATTCCTATAACGCTGTTTTTGTGTCCAGCAAGCCAGATCAGGGAGCAGTCAGCGTTCTGTGAAGAGCTACTGCAGCTGCAGACGTGGCTTAGATGTGTGCAACAACACGGAGCGACTATTCGTTATATATTGTTTAAACAACAATGGTGGTTCCTGAAGAGGTCAGTGTAGATGCTGCAATAGCATCAGTTTTAAAATAACTGGACAGTATTTCTTCATTGAAAGAAGAGCAAAGACCAGCACTGGAGGTGATGTTTTTGCTCTTCTCTCAATGAGACCGTAAATAAGAAGACTGGCCTCTGTAATCTTTTGATTATCGGATGTTCACCCAATCACCTGCTAAGTAATTTTTAAAAGTGCCTTCCCTTTTCGAAACCGTCTCCAATGACGGCTTCTCAGATGCTTCTGTGTAATTAGGCAAGGTAAGATTAATGTTGTGGGCCTTTTTCACAGCAAATATTTTGACATGTAATTAGTATGGGTGTAAGAAATACATACACGAATATGGCAATATTATTTTGTGCAAAACTGTATTGATTCTCATAAACCCTCTATCAATTTTAATTAACCTCTTAAAAATTCAAAGGCCTGCCGTTTAAGTCTATTCAATTCAAGGCCGCTATTTAATCTTTCGTAGGTTCTAGCAGGTTAGAGTGAAGTTACTGGCACCATATGAAACTAGAAAACCTGAGGAATCCATTGGTACCAACTACAGCACGTGATACTGGCTTGTTGAGAAGGACGCTAAATAACGCTCCGAAGTAACGCTAAATTTTAGCGAAGAAAAAATGGCACGGTGATTTTCTCCGGGGTCCCTTGACCTCTGACCTCAAGATATGTGAATGAAAATGGGTTCTACGGGTACCCAAAAGTCTCACTCTTTTTGATATTTGAATTCTATTGCAAAATTACTGTACACTCTGAAAAAGGTTTTTACTGTCTTACGTGTCTCTTAATTATACTTTTCATGTCACTGATTGACATTATTTTTGATTTTTCTGTGTTTTTTGGCAGTGCTGAGCAGTTTCAGCCCACGAGCCGCTGGGCATTTATGACATTGTGATGTACAGTTTACAAGCATTGATTGTATTTATCTTTCTTTGTTGGGGCTTTTTCTCAATTGGGACTATAGAAAATGTTTATGAATTACCATTGTGGTTTTATGTGTTACCATTCTTTTATGATTTGGTTTTGGGCTTTCTAGATGTTTTTTATCGTATTGCTGGTGGTTTTCAACTGTTTTTCCCTCCTTTGTTGTGAGAAGTGTTGTCTGTGCGTTGCATTCACAGATGAATTCTATTGTGTCTTCCAGTCTCTTCCCTGATTGGTGTCTGTGACTCACCTGAGTATTTAAAACTGGCTCTACGTCTTGCGTGATCATGCTCACAAAGGCTTGTTTGCCCAGTATAATAAAGAACACACTTTATTTGTGAGTGCCATAGATTTTGTTTCTTCTGTTCTTGCTGCTGCCGGGCAGACGATATTTTCAAGATTTTATTTTCTATTACCGACAAGTCTCCCATGTACAAACGTGCCCACTTTATGATCATCACATGCAGTTTTTTTGCATTGCGTGTTATTTTTTCCTATTCTAAAATGGATTATTTCTGGTGTGTTCTTTATACTATGACATCCATCCGTTATCTGTATCATTGGATGAAGGCGGGGCACACCCTGGATAGGTCAACCAGTAACGCTCACATTTACACCTACAGACAATTTAGAGTCATCAATTAACCTGACCTGCATGTCTTTGGACTGTGGGAGGAAGCCGGAGAACCTGAGGAAAACCGCTAACACCAACACTAACACGGGGAGAACATGCAAACTCCACACAGAAGGGCCCCAAGCCAGGTTTGAACATGCAACCCTCTTGCTGTGAGGCACCAGTGTTAGCCTATACTATGACAATTTCCTAAAATTAAAAAATAATAATAAATTGCAATATATCACCTTGCTTACAGTATTGCAATATATTGATTCGTTATTCCTGTATCATGATATGTATCGTAATGCCAGATTCTTGCCAATACACAGCCCTATTCAACAGGGGAAGATCTATGGACTAAGTGTCCCAATAAGCCATGACAGTTTATTGGATTTCAGCCATCATTCTTTTTATTATTTACACCTGTGTTTTCTGACTGCGACATGTAAAAATGTCTGATGTGATCAAAACAAAAAAGCAGGTATGTCTAGTACACAAACAGAGACAGAAATAGAAGAAAATTAAAGTGAAACAAATAAAAGATAACGACTAACCAGATGAGGCGGCTGGATTGAGATGTCTTTTTGAGCTGTGCAAGAACTTTCCTGTCTGTGACAAGCAAAGAATACTGTCAACCTTTTAGCATCATGGTCTGCATATGTTCTGTATTTCCCAATGTCTGCATATGGTCAGTGTGCACGCACCTAGGTTAGCAGCTTTGGATTGCAGTTCCATCCAGTTGCGACATGCGCAAATTGTCACCTCCTTCACCAGGTCTTGAAACTTCTCCAAGTCACTCAACACCTGACAATAACAAACACATGAGGGCAGTGAGCTGCTGAGGAGGTACACTTCAAACATCTGGACCAAGTTTTGTATAGATGTAAAATTGCACCTCTTGCAGTTGCTTGAACTGAATGTCCTGGAACTCCTGCAGTGTGTAGGTGCGTTTTGTCTCCATGTGACACAGGCCTGCATCACTGATTTGAAAACACATTTTCTTGATGTCCATCAGTGCGGGGCAAAGAGACTGTAGGACATGTGCACATGTTGGTAACACATAAACATAAACATCATTTATGAATGGTAAATTGGTTTTATTTTATTTTACTGTCACAAACAATAAAATGACAATTCATGCTTATTAATTATTAGTAATGCTATAATCTTAGTGTCACAGTTTATTGTTGCATTCTAACTGTATATAACATACTGTATCTAAGTATTTGTTATTGTTGTCTAAGTATTTGTTATTGTTGATTATGAAATTATGTATAAACCGTTAAGACTTTGTTTGTAAAACACCTATAAACATTAAATGGACCAAAACGTCTGCATACAGAATTTGGATGGCTGTTATTAAGTTGCAATTGATTATAATAGTTTGTTAAATGGTTAAAAATATTTTGTAAAGCATCAATAAACATTATTCAGATAGATAGTTATTATTTTGTCAAGTTCATCCATCCAGCCATCCATCTTCAACCGCTTATCCCGTTAGGGGTCTCAGGGGGCTGAAGCTGATTGGGCAAAGTCAGGGTACACCCTGGACAGGTTGCTGGTCCAGAGACAGACAGCCATTCATGCTCACATTCACATCTACGGGACATTTAGAGTCATCAGTTAACCTAAATTGCACTTGGACTGTAGGAGGAAGCCGGAGTACCTGGAGAAAACCCACACTAACACGGGGAAAACATGCAAATGCCACACAGAAGGGCCCTGAAACTGCAACCCTCCATAATTATCATTTCATTGTTTGATAACAGTAAAATAACTATTAACTTAGTTTAAAAAACAATCAATTAATTTATAAATGATGGTTATTATAAAGTGTTACTGAAATGTTAATAACATAATATCAACACTATTAATTATAAAGATGTTTTGCTCAGTGATCATATTTAGTGTATGACATTGTATATTCAAGATCATTAAGACAAACTGAGAGAAAATGCAGGTCTCAGTTGATACACACCATCACATACCTGACTGAGAATAAACAAGCGGCTTTTGAGGGACTCCCTCGCCAAATGAATCTTCTTGGCGCGAACTTTGGTACGCCAGACATAGAAGGGTTTCCACTTTTTGAAGTTGGCAAAGAAGGGGATGCGGATCAGCTTGGAGTGGTAGTCATATTCCTCTTCCCAGCGCTCGAGGGTTATGAACTCAACCTGCTCCTTATTCACTGATATCACACCTTCATCACTAATCATCAGGTAGTTATCCTCACTGTACTCAATCATTTTTACATCAGAGGGACTGTCAAGCAGTCTAGCACTTTTTAAGGAAAAGGGCCGTGTGGGGAGAACAGAGGTTGACGGCACATTCTGGGACATCTGAGAAGTGGTGGAGAGACACAAGCAAAGATGAATTTCCTTCAGCATATAGCTGATGTAAAATGCAATAAACAATGAATAAGGGCTTCCACAAAGTCACTGTCAAGCTTCTGCTTGAGGAATCAGATTTTCCCCAAGAACAGTTTTAATGGTAGTCTTGGGTTTTAGAGGTTGAAGAAGTTTAATTATACGCACATCATGTAGGTGCAAAGGTATCAGAACAGTGTCAGTAAAGTAAAAGGTGAAGCCTGCACACTACTCCATGCCACAATTTTTTTTTTGACTGTGTGGATCCAGCTTGGATCTTCCTCAGGTCAAAGTGTGAAAAAAGTGGAAACCACATTCATATTTATAAAGTACACCACAAGGCAAACAAGCTTTGATTGCAGGTGTAGTTCATCCCAAACACCAGTGTGATAAAAACATCCATAACAACCATTCACAATTTGATAAATGACATAAAAACAGTAATAAAGCCATACTCCTAAATATCAAAACTGTTACTTATAAACATTGTCATACGTTTATGTAATTTATCAAATTACATCACGTATAATCAGAAAGTCAATGACCGACATTCAAAATTATTACATTACGACAAGGAAGAGGAAAAAGGAAAGAAGAAATATTTATTTGAGCATGTTAGAAGAGGAGACAATTTAAATACCCTCTTACTCAAAAAGAAAGCTACTATATTTTCACTCTCCAGAATCTCATATGAGATCAAACATATTCCATATTGTGATTTGACAGATAACTTATTTAGAAGGGTTTTTTAAACCAAATAATTGTACATGTATTAAATATTTCTTAGAACCTTTTTCTTATCTTGGGTTTTAGCCATTATAGCACACTATGCCTTAATTCTAGACTTGAATAGATACTTAGACACAAAATACTTTAAATGTAGAGATGCTTTTGAGGTATCTGTCCATCATGCACTACAGTACAGTATATAGACATCTACTATATGGACATCTTTCAAGCACAAACATTTTTCACAAACTTGTCTGACCTTAGTCCTGGATTTCAGAGGAGGCAGGTGTACAGGCAATTTTTCACGCCGCCTGTGTGGCTGCTCTGTTTGTTGAGATGATGGCGACTGAACGTCCCAGCCTGGAAAATACATCCGCTCGCGCTCTTTTAAGAAATGGAGGCTGGGTTGTTTCCGTTTTACACGTCTGTTCAGCACAGCCTAGATAAATGGGAAGAAAGTGACATCTACAAAAGACCCATATCTACTGTAATTACTTTTTGTATGAGCTAAAGATAATATAATAGCCTAAATATTAACATATGTTAAGTACGAAATTGAGTGTACAATAGCTGGTATTTCATATTGTCTAAGATTGATCTTAGTTTGCCAAGTCTCACCTGTGTGTCTTGAACAGCTGGAGGCCTTGGTAGGATGGCGGTGGAGCTCTGTAGTTCAGGGAGCTGCAGCCGCTCTGGGACAGTATGCCAAGTGGAATTTAGGTTGACTACTAACATTGAATTAAAAAGTTGACTATATAGCAAACATAACTAACACATTTTCATAAAACCTAAAAACCCTGTATTGGCTGGGCCTACCTCTGGACTCATTTTCCCTGTTATGACCAAGGTGGCTCAGCAGAGAGGCCCTCCTAGATGTAGAGCCTGAGGCCATGGCATGTGCTGT
Source organism: Pterois miles (assembly GCA_947000775.1). NCBI lineage: Eukaryota > Metazoa > Chordata > Actinopteri > Perciformes > Scorpaenidae > Pterois > Pterois miles. The sequence goes on from CAMQGK010000253.1 coordinate 2,014,230, forward strand.
ATCCACACAGGCTCTGAGACAGGGGATGGACACAGGAGTTAGTAGTTGTAAAGCAGTGAGATATCAATCAGACAAACTTGTAAAATTCGCATTATTTACACGACTAACTTCGTAAGAAAGTTAGCTCAATTTTGCGAATCATTGGCCCAATTTAACTTTAAGACTGTATGCTTGACAAATCAATAGAAAGCAGAAATTCCTGTTATACCTGTTCATGTTTACTGTGCACTGTAGTTACTGCAGCCTCTACTAGTAACGTTAGTATCCAAACATTTCAAGAAATAAACTGTTCCACTCCCAGTAAAAAAGTGAAACAACAACAAACAAACAAGTTGGGACTTAAACTAAAGGCAACAATTAAGTTAGATAGCTAGCTAACAATTAATGCTAACCTAACTTAACTTAGCTGATTAAAGCTAACGTTAATTGAAACGATAACGTTAAATTTGCGCTTTTTGTAAAGCTGAACTTATTGCGTAAGGTTAACGATAAATGCCTGTATAACGTTTATATATTCAAGCATGCCTACCGTATCAAATATTCAGCTCCGGCGAGGTGTTTTATGTAGGTTCTCAGCGTTAGCTAACATTAGTTTTAGCTATTTAGAACCACGTTAAAACTTGCGCTAATGCATGAATGGGTTACTGACCAACAAGAGCTGAGGTATACGGTTACCTAGCAACAGAATTCTCTCCCGGCATGCAACGCAACCAAGCCGGTCGTGTCGTTTGGTAGTGCCTTAGAAGGGAGACCGCAAACGGGGTAAAGTCTCGCGAGATTGTTCATGTTCATGCAATGATTGCCCGCTTTTGATTCTCAGTTTGCGGGCTCCCTTCTATATACGAGCCCTGGTACCACACTTAAGCAGTTTGAAGTGTTTAGGACTGAAAGTATTGAATTACCATTAAACCATATTCATATACACACACAACAAGGACCAGGGTGTATTTTGAAGGTGTTTATTTTGCAGTTGTAACAAACAGTTTATTTTACATACTAAACATCAGACGCATTCTATCCTTATAAACACAATTCACCAAATTTAGCACATTAGTGCATAAAATTAGAACATGGTTGTCATTTAATCAACACAGCAGTGACAACACCATTGTTGCCTTATGCCTTTGGCCAAAGTGTGATATCATGTAAACAAAAAGAGCAACATGACTACATTATTCATCCAGTAACACAGTGACAGTCACTGTCATGGAGTCTCTGGATCAACCATGGCTGTTTTCCTTCGCTGTGATGCCAACATACTGAGCTGTCAAAAAACCCAAAACATAGAGCATGACAGATAAATGATGACAGTATTCAATGAGATAACTAAGAAACTGGAAAAATATATATCTCTTCATGTAAGAGTACCCATACCTGCTGTGTAGCAGTAGATGCCTTTTGTTCAGCTTGTGTCAGTCGTCTCTGGAGACGACTCGTCTTCTCCTGATACTCTGCTAGCTGCCTCTCATACTGCACACACACAGCAATCAGTTACTTGGAGTCAAACACAAAAAAGTCACTATGTTAAAGCTCTTGTTTACAGAGCACTCAAGTGCCAAGGAGCATACAGAATGGTGTAAATATCACTAATCATTATCACAGACATGCCTTTTTCAGGTTGTTGTTAGTGGGTGTGGGCTCTGCATTTAGAAATGGGCAGAAATTGTTATTTTAATATTCATTAATATTATCAAAACTTAGCAAACATCATCAAAACTTCATTGACAAGCATTCTCTGAACTTAAGACAGAACACTAGACCCACATTCGGTCTGTGCCAGCTCGCATCATTCTTATCACCATTATTTCACCTCTACATATGTATTATTTTAGATTTATGCAGCAAATGTATGACAGTTCAATATTCTGTTGATGTCCATGGGATGCACTGCATAAATGTAAACTTTCCCCAATGCTATTTGACGGTACTTCTGATGCTAATGTTGCCACATTCTAGTAAAACGCCTCTTGCTTCTTGCTTCTTTGTAGGGTCCCTTGTCTGGAAGTCACTGGGTTTTCGGCTGGACCGTAGAGGGCCAGCCCTACAAACGCAGAAGTCAGAGTGAGTGAGTGATGAGGTTACAGGATTGGTTGGCCAAGCGTTGGAGTTTCCCCATTGGCCACTGATCTTTCAAAATGAAAAGGCAGGAACAGTCCTTTGTTTACGTTTTCAGGGGAGGTGTGTCAGTGGTTCAATGTAACATTACATAGTGCTGTTCTTGTGCATGTGTTATTTTGTTACGCTTGTTTAATTTACACTATGTTGTTGCTTTGTATTGTGTTACGGTGCATTCATACTAAGTGCAAAGGGAATTTTCGTCTCGCTTTACATCATTTCTGCCATCAGCCATGGAAGTAATAACCACTGTTACTGTTTTGTAGATGTTGTGGAAGTCCAAGAGTTGTCAGAAAACCAAATGCTGTCACATCTGGTTTTGTAACATCACCTGGCGGCAAGCTGTGTTCATATACAATGCCATTGCACTGACTATATCTAACATGACATACATTTGTTCATTTCATTCATGCGACTGTGGTGCAGCTCTTTTATAGCCAAACATTAGCTTTTTACTTCTAGTGAAATGGAAAAATCTCATTGGCTTTTTGTCAAGGGAACCAGCGCAATGCAAACTTCCTGGTTGCCTTAGAATAATATGTCATCCCTTCAGCACTCTATTATACTGGAAATCAAGCTACAGGGTCATGTGTGCATGTGTGTTACACAAACCTCTGCAACAGCATTATGGTCAGTTTCAAGCTGCATCTCCAGCTCGTGTGAACGCTGCTTCTGCCGATTCAGCTCTGCCCTGAAATAGACAGGAATAAAATGAGATAAGTCACATAGAAGAAAACATCTATTAAGTTTCATTTTCAAGTGTTTCAACGTGTTCAATGTTTACAATACATCTTGGTGTAGTACAGCTGTCGCTGAGGGCAAAACAACTTCAAGTGGTAACTCAATTTATGTTTCAACTGTGATCAAAATCTTTGTTGCTCCACTTCAGCTGTTGCTTATTCTTTGATCCAGTATTTGTGATAAAACTGATGCAATAAAAACACCAGTCCTTTGGCAGTATCAGAAGTATTACATTGTACTTTTTGTATTAAAAATGTGTGTTATTTTAAACATGCTGGGGGATCCGAACAGTGTTGTTGTTGCAGTCTGCCAGTTACTCTCTTTGCAGGGTTTATTTGACCAGAAAACTTTGCTCAGCCTGCATGCTCTTTTTGAGCACCACAATGTGCTCACATGCACACACATCGTCACACTGGCATATGTTGTTAGAGTAGGCTTTTTTTCAATTTATTGTCCCTTTCTATTTTAAAGAGGACCTATTTTCAGGTGCATACTTGTATTTTGGGTTTCTATTAGAATACGTAGGCATGCTTTAATGTTAAAAAATGTTATACTTTTCTCATACCGGCTGTGCTGCAGCACCTCTTTTCACCTTCTCTCTGAGCTCCTGCCCCTCCTGAAAAGCCCATTCTGCTCTGATTGGTCAGCTGACCCACTCACAGCTGAACCAAACTCTTCAGGTTTCTAACTGAGTAAAATTACCCAGAATAATCTAACAGCCATAATAAGAGCTGCTTTAATTCTCTAAATGATAAGAAAAGGTGCTTCCATTCTTACATCCTTTAGCATAGGATACAGTGGACCATCCTTTGCAAAAGGAAAGAAGATAATGCCATCCCACAATTCCTTGTGGCTGCAACATTTAAATTATGAAATAACTATTATGTTTTTGTGCTTTTTCTCTTTCCTTTAATGTGTTATATAGTGGTTTTTTTGTGCATGTGAAAGGTCTGCAAAGTTTACAAAGCCCAAAGTCCACGCCAAAGGGAGTTACCCCTGCAGAAACACTGCTGGAGCTCAAAGAGACAGTTACAGACAGAGGGTGAAAAGAGGTGCTGCAGCACAGCTGGTACGAGAAAAGTAAGTTTTCTCAGTTTTTTGAAGTTTTTGAACATTAAAGCAGCAGAAGGCAGACAAATACGATTAAAAAAAGTTATTTTTATAAAATGGTCACAATAACCTGACAGTAGTGTATAAGACAGATAATCTGAAAAAAAAAAGTCTCTCTGTGTCCTCTGGTGCTCTTAATGGCATCTGCTAGATCTCACACACTGGAGGAAAACAATCAGACCTGTCTCTGAGCAGCTGTCAATCACTCAAAAAAACAATAGAAAATTTTCAGAAACATCTTGTAGATGATTTGTGACCTGACCAAAGTTGGGAGTAGTGGAGGAAACACCAAGAACTGCTCACCACCCGGAGCAAACTTTCTCCTTTTACAGCTAAACAGTAACTACGAGACATTTCTGAAAATCCAAGATCATCCAAGATGAGAAATAGTCATTACAGTAACAGAATACTGATTCATATTTGAGCAGCTCTTCCTAGTTTGACCGTTTGATTGGAGTTCTCAAGTGATTAACATCTGCCTCCATTGACTAAAAAGCCAATAGGAAAGCTCACTCTCTGAAATGACCTGTGATTGGCCAAAATCTCCCATCAGGGGCAAGATTTTTTTTAATGTCTAAAAACAGAGCCATGAGGAGGTGCAGAAGTCTAGTTTTCTCTCAGAACACTTGAATTACAATATGCTGAAAGGCTATTATGGATTTTTTGCCCAATGATGCCAAATATACTCACCCACTGCCACCTTAAAGCATGTAAGCATGTTCTCGTAGAAAGTATGCAACTGAAAATAGTCATAATAGGTTCCCTTTACAGCGACGCACCACTCAGTATGTTCATGAAAACAAATAATCATACCTATCTTGCACAGATGTAAGAATTATGTTCATACAGTCATATACTAATTAGTATTCATACTGATAAATATGAGGTGAGAGTGACTACTGTTTAATTTCTCTATATTACAAGCGTCAGTTAAAATAACAAAATAGGTCTATAATAAATAACTTAACAGTAAAAAAGCAAGTTTATAATAAGTGGACAGACTGAACGGTTGCACGATTGAATGAATGCTTTGTGTGACCATCTTTGGAACAATGTATTTTTATCACGGTAGACCCTCGTCCACCCAAACTAGCTGTTACGTAGGTTTTTTGCAAATATGTTATTTGGTGTCATTATGTTACAGAAGAAAAGGCAGGATTTCAAGCTAGGTGTTTCTGTGGGGGAGAGTAACTCCCTTTGGTGTGGACTTTTGGCTTTGCAGACCTTTTACATGAACAAAAAAAAAAACAATATAACACACCAAAGAAAACGGAAAAAGCACAAAAGCATAGCAGGTCCTCTTTGAGGAAACCAGCAACCTTTTAGTCCCCAAGCACATTTCTCAGTGCATGTTTTATATCCTCTTTCCTCTTTTTAGTAACTTAAATCTACCTTCACAGGTTCTTACTTGAGGCCTGTGACTTTAGTCTCGAAAGCCTGAACAAGGTTCTTTGCCTCTTCTTTCCAGCGCTGGGTACTTTTTTGCTGTGCTGTAAGGAGGCGCGTCAGATCGGCACTGGAGCTTCGGCTGCTTTCCTCAAGCTCCTGCACGCGTGCGCCGAGTCCCTGCTCCTTCAGGCTGTACTCCTGCTCCATCTGTGACAGCTGGGGGGAGGGCAGCAGAGCAAGGCGGGGTGAATAAGGTCACCTAGCCGGCATGCGAAGGACATTCGCATCATTTAGTCATGATCACTCACACGGTGAAAACAATACCAGCGTCACTGTCGTGGCTGATAATTAATTATACTTATTTTATCATTTAATAATATTATCACTTATCACAATGTAGCATAACTAGCGTGCGAAGCACAATGGCAATCATTTAGCCATGATGACTCACACAGTGAAAACAATACCATTGTCAATGTCGCGGCTGATAATAAATGATATTTATCTTATCATTCGATAATATTATCACTTATCACTATGTAGCATGACTTGTGTGCGAAGCATGCATTATATTATGTCTTTGTCTGTTCTTAACCTATCCACCTCTTTTCCAGTTTCTAAAACATTTCTTGCACGAATAGCTTGCCAACTGTTTAAATGGTTGTTTGGCAAACACTTCAAATCAGCACGCTGAACAAAAATACATCTTCTCTCTCACTCTTAAAAGAGCACTCCACTGATTTTATACAATGATTAGTTCACTTGCCGTGAGTACTGCAACTGAGTCTGAAAACACAGTTATATAATGTCATCTTTGGCTGTAGAGGAGCTTTCTAGAGTGTCAGAAAATAATCCTGACAGTGTCATCAGGGTTATCTCAGTTTGGGCTTGGAGACAGAAAATATTTACCAGAAAGGTTGAGTACAAATTGAAGGTGTGGAGTTTTGAAAGATGAGGGCATTTGCCAGGTAGGGATGGTCTAATGGAAGTTACATATATTAAAAAAAGTTATCAAGTTGCATTAACCTTTTCCAGTCTCCCAATTTTTCATAAACCCAGTTTTGTCTTTTTTTAGGGGGTGCATGTGATCTTTAGGGGGAGATAGTAGGTCAACAACTAATGTCACATACTGTAGAAGTGGTGTACATCATCAAGCTGGCAACATGAAAATTAATTTGAGATGCAGCTCAGCTCTGTGTGACACATTGTTCTAGTCCTAAATCAGAAATTAATAAAATAATTGATTGATGTTTAAAATGTGTATGGGTTTAAAACATTATGATGGAAGTCTATGATGGCCATCCATGCTCTGTTATGTCTCATAAGCTGCTGTAGCAACTTTTGGGGTGATGCCATTAACATGATCAGTAATGTCTCAAAAATACCACATTAAGACACCAAGACTTGGCAGAACAGCAGAGAAAAAGCCATGTTGTGATTTGGTATCAAAAAAAAAATTCTGCAGGAATTATATTTTTCTGTGATTAGATGGTGAGCACTTTTGTTCAGTAAACTGTTCAGAAACCCCCTTATTGTCTATATACCCAGGAAAGCCACCCTCTGAACTTCAGCTCTCTAGTTTGTGGCTGTAAAGTTTCATGAGGCTCACAGCTCATTTTATACAGTGTTTAAGTTTAAAAATGGTCTCACTACATGAAATGGCTACTATGGGGATTAACATCATCATACACAAATACAGTTGGGCTCATTGGATCCATAATAGTGAAAGCTTGACAGTGAAACCCAATTTATGTAATTCCAAGACTGTTTAGGGACCCCAGTATGCAGAAATATTCAAATACACTATTTTACAATAGATGAAAAAACACATTTATACTGCATTAAAGAAACTGAATGATTTTCACCCCAGACTGCATCATGGGACTGTCACAACGTGGGCATCTCTGTAAAGGGGAGACTCAAGGGAACCCACAGAACCCATTTTCATCCACATTTCTCAAGGTCAGAGGTCAAGGGACCCCTCTGAATATTGCCATGCTTTGGGGTAAATCAGAGGATGGATGGCTTTTCTAGGTAGACTGACAATAAGAGGGTTTCTGAGCAGTTTCCACAACAGAAGTGCTCGCCATCTAATCGTTAAAAAAAGCAATTCTTGTAGAAATCCCCATATGTCAAAATTTTCTGATACTAATTCACAGCATGGCTTTATCTATGGTGTTCCTCAAGGTGTCTCTATGTGGTATAAACCTGTGTAACAAATGCTATCAACCCAAAAATTGCTGCAACAACTGGAGACATAAGTGAACATGGAAATGGACATCCTATACTTCTGTCATAATATTCTAAACCCTTACACATGTTCACAACCTATGTAATTATTAATTCATGTTTATCTGATTTATGACTAGACCATGGCCAATCCAACTTGACTCTTGTTTAATCCTGTCTTTTCTGGCACTTCTTGGAGAGAGCCCCCATTCTTTAATGTCCTTCCTTTTCTGTCCATCATTAGGTTACCTGTTGTTTGGTCTTCTTTTGGACTAACAGGGTTGCCTTGCGCAGCTCATCCATCTCCCTGCGGAGCTGCAAGTTCTCCTGTTGCAGTTGGAGCCGCTCCTCGCTGACGCCGACACAGTCGTCCCGGGCTGCGGCCAGAGAGCCCTGCAGCCGCCGCACTTCCTCCTGGCACCGTAACAGCTCCTCGCTGTAGCTACACACAGACAGATGGATCAAGAAAGGGAGGGCAAGATAGACAAAGAAGAGGACAAAATGGTATTTTTATACAACCATCATTATTGGCAGCAGATGGAGCCGCATGGGCACCTCCCTCTGCTGTTGAGTGCTCCAGGATGAGATCCTGCCAACAATATGTTGAGTTCAAAACCTGTGAAGTACAATGCTAAGTTACACTTACTCCATATCCATCTTTTTCAGTTTGTTCTGTGTGCTTTGCAGAGTGAGGCTCATGTCTTCCCTCATCCTCTCTGCCTCCAGACACCTCTGGTGAAGGGCATCGATCTTCCTGAACTCAGGCTCTGCCCTGCCCTCCTTATACACCTAAAACAAAACAAAAAAACAATTACAATAACAATTATGATCAAACACTATCAGAACTCTGGAGCTAGCTTTTAGCAGCTTCTTCCTTCAAGTTTCACTGATACTTTCATTGATACCTTCTCCAGCTCCTCCTCTACAGCTTTTCTCTCTCGTTGGGATCTTTCAATCTGAGACTCTTTATCTGAACACTCCTAGAGAGAGGTGGAAAGAGTGAACAAGCAGAGACAGACTGAAAAAAAAAGACACATGAGCAGACAGGTGGAGACTGAAGAAAAGGATTTAACGTAATGTTGAAAGGGATTTGTCCTTAACGGGCCAGGTTCTTACCAGCTGCAGTGCAGACAGCTCCTCGGCCATACGGTGGATTTGAACGTTGCACTGCTTGCGCACATTACCCACCTGTTAAAGATAAAGTCACACAGTTCCAAAATGGGCAGCGACTGGTGCTGGGTAGTGCAATCACTTTGCAATCCGTTGGATAGACTAACTTTTATTGGACAAAAAAGAGGGTACTGGAGTGGGCGACTCAGCAGCATAAGTTCAAGGAATAAGACAAAACATACAGTATGTGAGTACCGTTTTAGGACTTGCTTTGGCTGTGCATATTTTGACTTTTGGGCAGCACGTTCAAATGATTAAACGCATCTGTGAAATAAAAGTAAATAATAATGTATAATAACATGCATGATTGTCCATAATTAATCACAAATTAATCAAAAAATTTTTGTTCAAAATGTACCTTAACCCTCAGAGACCCACAGGCGATCCTGACCAACTTTACTGTCAAGCAGAGGCTGTCAGTTTTAGAGGTAGAGTGAAGTTGCAGATATCATATGAAACCAGACAACCTGAGGAGTCCAACAAGTTTGTGACCTGGCCACCATGCTGAGATCGATTGAAAAAACCACCAAGCACCACCCACCAGCCGGAGCAAACTTTGTCATTTTACAGTTAAGCAGTAACTACAAGATGTTTCTGAAAACATCTGAGGTGAGAAATAGTCATTACAGTAACAACACAACAAGTATTGATTCATACACTGCCTAGTTTTACCTTTCTCATGTTACTGACAGCTGCCTCTGTTGAAGAGCCAATAGGAATGCTCTCTCTCTCTCTGAACTGACCTGTGATTGGATATAGTTACCATCACAGGCTAGATTTTTTTTAAAGCCTGAAAACAGCCATGAGGAGGTGCAGAAATCTACTTTTCTCTCAGAACACTTGAATTACAATATAATGATGATGCCAAAAACATTCTGCCTACTGCAGGTTTGAAGTGGCAGTAGGCAGAATGTTTCTGCATCATTGGGCAAAAAAGCCACAATAACCTTTCAGCTTACTGAAGTCAAGTGTTTTGAGAGAAAATTAGACTTCTGCACCTCTTGGTGAATGAGAAAGTTTGCCCCAGCTGGTGGACAGTGCTTGGAATTTCCTCAACTGATCTCAACATGGCTGCTGGGTCACAAACTTTCTCATTTTACAGCTAAAAAGTAACTACAAGACGCTTCTGAAAACATCTGAGGAGAAAAACAGTCATTACAGCAACAGAATACTGATTCATATGACCGTTTGCTCAGAGACTGCAGGCTCCAGCTCGGCTCTGATTGGTTGTTTTCCTCCGAGTTTGTGAAATCTTGCAGATGCCAATAGGAGCACCAGAGGACACAGAGGAACATTTTTTCCAGATTACCGGTCTCATGCACTACTGTCAGGATATAGTGACCATTTTATGAAAATAGCTTTTTTTTTTTTTAATCATATTTGCTCCAATTCTACTATGCAGCTTTAAATCCTCAGGTAACTCTGAGGTCTGACAACCACTGTAAGCAGTTCTGGGATTAATTCTTCATTACACATGCTTATCTAAACCCTTCAAGTGAAGATGACATGGAGAGAAGGTTAAGGTGAAGAAAAAAACTCACTTTGGCTGCAATGTTTAACCTCCACCAAAGTCCTGGAAGGTAATAAGGCAATCGCAAGGGAAGGTCTCCAATTTACAGAAAGTCAAACACATCAACAGTTACTCTCCATTAATAACATCATTTGTTGAAGGCCAGCCAGAGTCTAAGATGACAGCCAGTGCCGCAGTCTTACTAGACGTCATTAACAGGATTAAACTGTTTAAGGGCTTGATGAAGAAGACCCATTAATTGAGCATTAATCACCATGTCTCCAACTGAGTTTAGGCAGGGGGGAAAAGCGGTGCTTTGCTTATGGCTTAGTATATCAGTGCAGTTAGAGGTTGTGCCTTCATGTAAGGCTTATTATAAATCTAAAATTCTGTGGTTTCTGTAGTTTTTACAGATATTAATTTCTTTGAGAACTTAAGTATAAAGTTGGCACCAACTATCTTGACATCATCCAGTGCTTTTAAGTAATGATGTGATACATTCTGTATGTTAAAAGCAGATTTTAGTCACACAGAGCATATTACAGGGAGAGTAGCCAATTCCAGACACCTAACATTACTTCATGGAGTTTCAGTACTATAATCAGCATCTACAGAAACAGCCCGGCAGTTCCTGTTCTAAGAGTCATTAAGTAACTGCGCACCTCTTTTCTTGTGCGGACTGCAGCATCCTGGATTAACTGTTTGATGGCCTCCTTTGTCTTCTCCAGCTCCTCTGTCTTCTGTTTCTCTTTTAACAGGGCCTGAAGGGAGAGGGGGAAGACAGACACAGCTGCACATTTCAGTGGGTAAAGTTCTCAAATTGCTGAAGGGATGTGGAAACAGATGATCAGTTGTCAGCAGGAAGGACCAAGGAACAAGACAAAAAAATTAAATAAACAGAGACCGAAACAGGGTCCAAAATCAACACCCGCCAAGTGCCAAGTGCGAGCAGCTTTTCCAGTTGGCGAGTAAATCTCGGAAGGCTATCCGCCACACTGGCGAGTATATGTTTGTACCAAAATAGCCGGTTACACTGAGTTTCTACTAATTTTGCTGTCATTTATGGGCACACTCTACTGCTGTGTCTGACACACACTAAGGGATGTTACGAGAATTGATAACGGTACTTCATTACCACACCAAAATTCTTCTTTTTCTACCATCAGGGCTCGAAACTAACGGCATCTTGTCATCCCGGGGATGATAGAAAATGTGCTTGGGATGCTGTAAACTCACAAATCAACAAGATTTCTTAAAAACAAACACTGCAGTCTGAATGGGAATAAAAATTTTGTGTGCGTTATGTGTCATTAGAAGCCTGTCGGGACATGCCGTGCAGCGGTCCGTTGCCCGTTCTGGGTGAGCAGCACGTCGGGATGCCACAAAGTAGTCCCTCCGTGGGTCCAGTCAGGACAGCTGAGGCAGAAATGCTTTCCCTGATAACGCTAACGTTACATTGCCATTTTGAAATCGGCAGGACTGACAGCGACCGTTAACTAGCTCTCATTCTAACGATTTCAACAAAGGAGGTGCCACTGATTTACATTATGGTGTGTTAAAAAAATGAGATTGGGCAAAGGTAAATTCTGACGTTATCATGCGCTCAAATGCTTTCTTGTAAAATGTAGTTTTTGGCGAGAAACTTGAATGAATACAGTTGTTTTCACAGCAATATAAAATAAATAGAGCTGTTTAACTTCCTAACAAAAAACAGCACACAAACGGTAATCATGGAGTGGATGCTGACGTACATGGGATTTATTATTTTAATAGCCTATACCTGGTGAAATGTCAGGAAGGTATGATCAGATAAATGCTGCCCAAGCCTAGTATTTAGGTATTAACTGTCAATATATTTAGATTATTTTGGGGTGTGATGATACACTCATCTCATAATACGACACCATACATGATAATGGGTTCACAATGTCGATATGACACAGTTCGTCTCAACGATACATATCGTCATGTTTTTATATCACGAATGATATATCGTAACATCCCTAATAGCAGACTATTGTTATGGTCACAGTTTGGATTTCAGATTCTGACAAACCGTTGTTGTGTCGAATCATTGATTCCTTACGTAAGTAGCAGTGTAATAAGCAGGAAAATGTACAGCTGATGGGTAATTGTTGGGAAATTAGTTTAAGCAGAATGTGTTTGTCTATTGTTGTGATTTAGATGAAGATCAGAACACATTTTATGACCAATTTATGCAGAAATCCAAGTAATCCCAAAGGGTTCGTTTGTTGCAACTGTATATATGTGACTCAAAAAGCAATTCATTATTTTGGCTGGAAGAAATATGCTTTTTTTCATTCACCAGTTCCATCAGCCGGTGAGTCAAAAAGTTAATTTTGGACACCGGACAGAAAGGAAGCGACACAGACGGTGACTGCATTCACCTGGTCCCTCTGCAATGCAACCTCCTCGACCACCTGAACGCTCTCTCGGACTTTAGTCAGGGCCTTGTACTTCTCCTCTTCTAGGGTGGTACAACGTGCCTGGAGTTCCCCCACCTTTCTCTCCCACACAGTTCGATCTCTGTGAACTGCCTCAGCCTCCTGAGATGCAGCTTTTAGTCTGGCAATGGAGAAAAAGAAATGAGTATCGGCAGTAGGGGAAAAAACAGGAAACTGCTGCTTGGCTCTGCGGCGCTGTTATTTTGATGTAAAACTCAATGACTTCCCAAAAGATCAGAAGCACAGCAACTCTTATTTCTGAAATTGGTTATCATTGTTGGGCTACTGTGATACATTTTAGGTCAATTCATACAATGTGGTGTGATGGGCCGAGCGATCCATTTGTAAAACATGTTGAAAATCTTAACATTTCAGAAAGATTTTACACTTTTTCCTCACCTCATCAGAATTTACATCTCAGAGTTTCACAGTGGTGCATACATTACACAAATGACTGAAACTCTTGGACAGAAAATGATAATGGGATTGCAGATGAAGCATCAGCGCTCACCTGGCCTCTAGCTGGCTCAAGGCCGCCTGAAGCTGTTGGAGCCTTCTGTCTGCAGCACCCTCACGACCTTGAGCCTCAGCCACATCTTCCACCTAAATACACGTCGTTTTCAATACTTCGTTACATACGTTTTCTGAACTAGATGTATTAATTTGTTTAGAAAAAAAATCCCAAATAATAACAAGCAGTAGCCTCTACAGCTCACAGTGATCCCTAAAAGCAAAATAAATGAATGAATAAATAACAAAACCCTATATCTGTTATTTAAAAAATAAAGTGTTTCAGAACAACTTCAATGAGTATTCAGTCTTAAAGGGGAAGTACACTCATTTTCAAAATTCATATATGATATTCCTATAGGTCTAAAACAAAACAGTCCAAAAATATTAGTTAACATGAACAACTCTCTGCCAAACTCAAAACCTAGAGGGCTAAAACTCAAGTTTGTGGTGTCATAGGGTATAAAGTGTGAGCTGCTCCGAAGACAATGAATAGGGAGAGATGGCACTGAGAGCACTCAGGAGAATGCTCTTTAACATTTTCTGTTTCACAACTGCAAACACTTCAATATAATAAAGCTCATTTGGGTATAAAAAAGAAAACAGTCTCCAATTCATTGTCTATGAAGCAGCTCCAGACTTTATACCCGATGGCATGACAAATTTGAGACTTTCTTCTCTTGTTTCACAAGAGAGGAGCTCATGTTCACAAATACTGATTGAACTTTCTTAGGCTATGAAAATAACGTATGGTGTTCCCCTTTAAAGCTATGGTTGGTAATATTAAGAAACTAGCAAGAGTATGCTAGATTAAAAAAATACATATATATATCCCACAGAAAAATCCAGCCTATCAAGTGGTTCCCCACTACCCTCCCCACCATTAGGTGGATAACCAATTTTCTTCTGCAATATATTTTTATTCTGCTCATTTTTAATCTTCTCTCACCTGTTTCTGCATCTGGTCCTGGACACTCTGCAGCAACTTGCTCATCTCATCCACTTTGGCTGTGGCCGTCCTCAGCTCAGTCTTGGCCTGCCTGCACCAGGAGGACAGACAGAGAGAAAACAACAGTTCCCAGAGAAACAACATAGAAACTCAGCTGCCATCTTGAATTTCTAGTCACCTTATTCGGTTCTTACAAAATAGTTTTTAGACATTTTTTTGGAAATACACTTAATTCACTTTCTTTTTGGGTTTAAACACATGAGATACAATGTGTTAAAGGGATAGTTCGGGTGTTTTGAAGTGGTTTTGTACTTATCCATAGTCAGTGTATTACCCACAACAGATGACGGTTGGCAGAAAAAGACACAAGTACCAGCACAGGCTGGCAGGAAAACATATTGGAAAATGGATTTGCATTTATATAGCGCTTTTCTAGTCTTCTGACCACTCAAAGTGCTTCACATTCACCCATGCACACACACACACACTCATACACTGATGGCAGAGGCTGCTAAGGTGCCAACTTTCAGGATCAAATCTAAATAATCATTCATCTCATTCACACACCGATGGCTATGCCTTCGGGAGCAATTTGGGGTTAAATGTCTTTCCCAAGGACACATCGACATGTGACCGGAGCAGCCAGGGATCGAACCACCAACCTGCTCTATCCTCTGAGCCACAGCCCATATTTTAGCCACCTAAAAGAAAGAATACCTTTAAAAATTAAATAGAAGAAGAAGAAGAAGAAGATATTCCTTTATTAGTCCCACAGTGGGGAAATTCAGTTTTACACTCTGTTGTTCACACAGTACACATACATGCATCAATGGAGAGATGTCAGAGTGAGGGGGCTGCTCCTGACAAGCGCCCAGAGCAGTTGGGGGTTTGGTGCCTTGCTCAGGGGCACCTCGGCAGTGCCCAAGAGGTAAACTGGCACCTCTCTAGCAACCAGTTGGTCTTGGTCCATGGGGGACTTGAACCGGCGTCCTCCGTGTCCTAACCCAAGTCCTTACGGACTGAGCTACTGCCGCCCCCAAAAAGGTTTGTGTCAGAAGTGGGATTCGAACCCACGCCTCCATTCGGAGACCAGAAATACTAAGTGTACGCTATATTTAGAATATATTCACCTCTTTATATTGCCGTCACACAGCCCTTTCTGGTGAAGAACTGAACTGAAAGTCAGACTTATCTTTGCTCTCTTCAAGGCCACCAGACTCCATTAACAAAAACAGTATACTTGAGTTTTACTTTCCCTTCCCCATCACAAAATATTCTAAATATAGCGTACACTAAAACCAATATAGATTTTTTAGGTGAGCCTTTCTTTTAGGTGGTAAAATATGTTTTGCTGCCAGCCCCGTCCACAACAGTACATTGCTTAGCTCCCATTCTGGAACGCCTGTACTGGCAGTGTGCTGACCGTCATCTACTGTAGGTAATACACTGACCTCCTAAAACCCCACTTCAAAAGACCTCAACTATCCCTTTAACTTGTGAACTTTGGAGGTGTTAACAGGTGGATTTAGTTACCTTTGAAGAACAGAGCCGAGCTTGTGATTTCCCCGGCAGCTGGCTGTAGCTTCATATTTACCATACAGGCATGAGACCTCTCTCATCACTCTTCTCAACTAACTCTCAGCAAGAAAGCGAGTAAGCATTTTATCCCAAAATGTCAAACTATTCCTTAACTTTGGGGTAGGGCTGTCAAAGTTAACTCAATTAATGCATTAACGCAACTTGCAATTCTTTGGTTGTCTTTTAGCAAGAGTGAAGATACCGGCATCACATGAAAGTAGAAAATTGATACCAACCATGTCATACTAGCTTGTCACAAAGGTGATTAAATAACGCTCTACACTGGCAAAACTGGCATGGCCATTTTCAATGGGGTTCCCTGACATCTCACCAAGATGGGCAAATGATCGGTACCCATCCCCATATGTGTTCTATTTGTACCCACCAGTCTCCCCTTTACAGACATGCCCACTTCATGATAATCACATGCAGTTTGGGGCAAGGCATAGTCAAGTCAGCACACTGACAGCTGTTTTGCCTGTTGGGTTGCAGTTTGCCATGTTAAGATTTGAGCATATTTATTTTGCTAAATGCAAAACCTGTGAGGGTTTCTGGACAATATCTGTCATTGTTTTGTGTTGTTAATTGATTTCTAATAAATATATACATACACTATATTGCCAGAAGTATTGGCTCACCTGCCTTGACTCGCATATGAACCTGAGTGACATCCCATTTTTACTTCATAGGGTTTAATATGACGTCAGCCCACCTTTTGCAGCTATAACAGGTTCAACTCTTCTGGGAAGACTTTCAACAAGGTGTTTATGGGTATTTTTGACCATTCCTCGGAAGCGCATTCGTGATATCAAACACTGATGTTGGATGAGGAGGCCTGGCTCTCAGTTTCCGCTTTAATTCATCCCAAAGGTGTTCCGTCAGGTTGAGGTCTGGACTCTGTGCAGGCCAGTCAAGTTCATCCACACCAAACTCTCTCATCCATGTCTTTATGGACCTTGCTTTGTGCACTGGTGCATCGTCATGTTGGAACAGGAAGGGGCCATCCCCAAACTGTTCCCACAAAGTTGGGAGCATGTAAGTGCCTTTCACTGGAACAACGGGGCCAAGCCCAGCTACTGAAAAACAATCCCACACTATCAGCTCCTGAGAGCAACCTGTTCTTTGAAAAATGTTTGTAGAAACAGTCTGCATGCCTTGGTGCTTGACTTTATACACCGGGGGCCATGGAAGTGATTGGAACACCTGATTGCAATTATTTGGATGAGTGACTACTTTTGGTAATATGGTGCAGGCTTGTATAAAGAAAGCATGTGTACAGACTCCAATGTTGATATTAAATATTTAATATTAAATACTTGAAAAATCTCCCTTTAAGGTACATTTTAAACAGATAAAAATGTGTGATTAATCGTGTTTAAATACAACACGACCATATTCATAAAGACAGTATCATGCATCTTCCACTTTCCCAACATGGGGTTGAACCCTTTGAGACTCTTTCACACCAAACCAACTGAGCATCCTGCATCTACCCATTTTCATAAAGTAATCATTTCTACTGGTGCAATCTGTGGTAGCAACAACCACACAGCAGGACCTCTGGCAGCAGCCATTTTTGAATATCTGATGTATTTCGTTACCTGAGCTGGCTCTGTAGCGCCTCCATCTCTGTGCTCTGCTCCGTCACTGTCTTCAGGAACTGCTGGTTAGTCTGTGTGTGGCAAGAGACACAAGACTGCCATTTGTGTGGCATGACTCCAAACACACACCTCAACCTTTATCCAAAAACCAACTTTCCTCGAAAACTTCTCTCTCGAAACTTTTTACGTCTTTGTCAAACAAACCCTGAGGAGACTCAGTTAGGTCACTGATGGCTACAAAGTCAATCGCTCTCTCACATACAGCGACTAAAAAAGGCTACCTGAGTGAGAAGTCGGAGAAGGGAAAGCCCAAGGCGTACCCTCTCATTAAAAATACATCAGAGGGATATAGTATTACCCTCTCCTCACACACTGTATTGTGTCTCAAGTTTGCACCAGGCACACATGTCTATGTGTATGAGCATGGCTTTGTACATAAATAAATTAGGCCTGTCAAAGTTAACACTATAATAACATTAACAACTTTTAAAGCAAGAGCGAAGACACTGTGAAACTAGAAAATTCAGGAATCCATTGGTACCAGTTGTGTCATACGAGCTTGTTGCGAAGGATGCTAAATAATCGTCCAAACTTGCACTCAATTTAGGTGTAAATGGAGTGGCCATTTTTCCTTGACCTCTGACCTCAAGATATGTGAATGTAAATGGGTTCTCTGGGTACCCATGAGTCTCCCCTTTACAGACATGCCCACTGTATGATAACCACATGCAGTTTGGATCAAGTCATAGTCAAGTCAGCACACTGACACACTGACAGCTGTTGTTGCCTGTTGGGCTGCAGTTTGCCGTGTTATGAGCTGAGGGTTTCTGGACAATATTATCATTGTTTTGTGTTGTTAACTAATTTCCGATAATAAATATGCTCTCTATATATATTTGCATAAAGCATACTTGTCCACTCCCATGTTGATAAGAGCATTAGATACTTGACAAATCTCTCTTTAAGGTACATTTTGAACAGATAAATAAATTGTATGATTAATTGTGATGAACTATGAACAATCATGCGATTAATCGCAATGAAATACTGTAATCAATTGGCAACTCTAAAATAAATACATGCACAATATGCTGCACGCTTTAATCTCCACGCAACATTGTCAGATAACTGTCTAAATCGAGCCTCAACAGTTTGACCCTGAGTGTATTTATGTGTGGCTGTAGGTGTGTGAGAGAGAGACTAGTGCATATCCTGGTAGTCAGAAGATTACCAAGCAAGCTGACAGTCCATTATATAAGACCAAGACAATTCTGGCTAACTACCAGAATGATTTAGAAACTGATTTGCTTAGTTACAAGATTGATTACTTGAGCAGGGTTCATTTCGGAGAAGTGCGCAGCATTTCGATCCCATGGCTAATTAGGAGGCAAATAACTTAACACGCTTTTAATTAACGATCACTTACCGATTCCAGTTTCTGATTGGCCACTTGAAGTTTGTGTGTGTGCTGCTGGAACTGAACAAGCTGATCCTGTGACAGGAGGAAAAAAAAAAAAGAAGAGGCACTCAATAAAAGTTGTAATTACCTAATGCTTATATGAAGCATTAACTAAGGCCAAATTACTCTAATTAACCTCATTTCCATGATGATGGCTCCATCTAGTGGTGTAACGCTGATGTGCTAAAAATGTGCTGGCTCTGCATGTTCAATGTGGAAAATACTGAACCTTGAGCTGCTGCCTCTGAGCGTCGTGGATCTGTCCATCCGAGATGGTCTTCTGGTGGGTCTGCTGGAGGCTGTCCAGCTCCTGGGCTGCTGTCTGCCACAGCTCCATGGCCTGCGCCCGCTCCTAAACAAATACACACCAAACTAGAATGGCACACGGAGCGCGCAGACCTCCGCCGAGGTGCCCGAGTACGATTGCCCCCCTCTCCAATGAGCTTGCGCCATCATCAAGTTAGTTTTGTTCACGTTGAGATCAACTGTATGTAGCAGAGCATCGTAAAACACTTCATTCACAGTGGACAGAAACAAAATAAAACTAAACCTAAACCATCACTGTTACTCTTTCCAGCAATCACCAAGTGTGCTTTGGTCCAACTCAACTCTAATTTCACAGAGTTTAATGCAAAAATATAGTAACCCCTGCTCTCTCTCTCTGTTTGCAGATGGAAGAAGACTGGGTCACGCGTCATCAGTGCTTCATCAGTTACATTATAGATGCGTTATATCATCCGGCTGATCAGAATTCTTTGTAAAAAATCCCTCAATCCGGATCATGATCGCCACCAAAATGTAATGCACTGTTCATGGTGCCACACCCCACCCCTCCAAAAAATTTCATTTTAATCTGTCTTGAACTTTTGGATTAATCGTGCTAACAGACAAACAAACAAATACCATTGAAAAGAGGTAAATATGCACACACATCTGCATGTTAAAAAAAAAAAAAAAAAAAAAAAATTCACTACGAGCTTTATCTTCTTTTTGCTTCATCTCTGTGCATTCAGTGACTGAATCAGGACATATTAATGGCCAACAGACACTATCAGGATGGAAAACAGCCAAACTAAAAGAGAACTGCTCCAAATTTGTTTGATTTTCATGTTGTAGCTTGCCAACAAACAACTGAGTCAACACTAAATTAAAGCACCGTGCTGTCTAGGGCAACTAGGACCAGCTGTTGCTGTTGTCAGTTAATAGCTCCAACGTGTGACTCAACCACTCAATAAACAATTATGTCTTGTTTCTGGTATTACACATGTAAAACACACAAGACACAACATGTAAATATGACAGTTCAAAATTTGCCATAAATCACGTTTGACCTTTGTACTAAGAGTCATCCTATACCAACTCACCAAGACCTCCCAGTTCATTCATGCATTTTCTTGAGTCAATATAGTACAAACGTCTACCTATCAATTAAAACCACTGGATGTAATTTGCAGTCAGCGGAAAGTATGAAAAATCAGCTTTTTAAAAACTGTTAAATGACGAAGTAATATACATTACAGTAGAACACTTTTTAAAATGTTATATACTGTATATGCAAAGAATAGTAACACTTTTCCATTAAAAAAAAAGTTTCAGGGACATTAAAATAATCCTTCTTGGGAAAAATATACAGTCATATTATCTATTTTTTTTTATCTATTGAGCAAGATCTGTGGCACTTAATTTTTATGGAGGACCAAACAACTTCTAGATGTGATAAAACTCAATTAATACGTCACAGAATCAAAATCTAGCTCCAAGAGGGCATTCACGACTGCTCCGTTTTAGTAGTCATCAACTACTCCCAAAAAGTAGTGGAGTAGCTGATTAATCGTGGGAGGTATGTATTTGTTTTCACCCAATAATAATGACCAAATCTCATCAGAAAGGTCTCAAATACAACTAGGCTAACTAATGTAGGCTGGGCCCAAGTAAGGTTTACAAATGAGCCGTGATCTGATTGGACTAAACCCCCAGCATGCTTGTCTGAGCTGGAGATACTAGGCTCGTTTGAGGTGAACTGTGTCTCCCCTAGAAAGTAGAGGAGATCAGGCAGCAGTAGCGGGGGGCCTAGAGAATATACAGGAAGTCAAAGAAATGTTTACATCCTGTTAAACACATGTATTGGCTACCTGTAGTTTGCAGACTATGTTTGGATAGCTATGGCTGAAGAATCTGTCAGATGACAGATTAAACTTGCATTGCATACAGCCTATAACCTACATTGTACGCTATATTTCATGTAGGCTATACTTCACGTGTTCTTTGTGGTCAAAACTAAGAGTAAAGTTTGTTCCGGCCGGTGGGCAGTGCTTGGTATTGGCTTGATTGTTTGCAACATGGTTGCTGGGTCACAAACTTTCTCATTTTAAAGCTAAACAGACACTGAAATATGTTTCTGAAAACATTTTACATGAGAAATAGGCATTACAGTAACAGAATAATAATTTGTATTTGATCAGCGCTGCCTCGCTTGGCAGTTTGAGTGTTTGGAGAGCAGTAATTGATAAGTGCATTAGAGGCTTCTCAGCTGCATTTGGTTGTTTTTCTTCGGGCATGGTGGCATCTTACAAATGCCATTAGGAGCACTAAAAGGAGGAAGAGGAATCTGATTTTTTTTTCACAGATTATCGGTCCCATGTACGACAAAAACTTAATTTTTTAGTAAAGTTACAGAGCGTAGCTTTAACAATAGTTTAGTCACATAGTCTCGCTTTCAACAAATCTTGAGAGAACGAATCCCACCACTGAATGCAGACAGTTAAAAGATTATTAACTTTGCTTTGCTCATCTAACTCTCAGTAAGACGGCAAAGTAAATGTGGCCTTAACTGACATGTTTAGGTATCACATATGGACATACGCAGACCTGTTCACACAGCTGGACCTGTTCCTGGAGGTTTCTGATGACTGCTTCCTCCTCCAGTGTGCTGCCCTCCAATCCTGAAGCCACCGGCAGGGCGTGAAGCTGCTTCTCAACAGACTCCCTCAGCTCTGCATGCAGTCTGGCAAAGATGGGGAGGGTTCATGTTAAAAAGGGTGATTTATAAAAAAAAAAAAAAAAAAAAAAAAAAAAGATTTATTTGCAAATATTTTTTGATTTCAAATAAAATATGCTAAACTTAAATATTATCAACCAAGCACAGTTTATATGGCTGCAATGTAAATGAACAAAACGCCTTAATGATCATTAACTAACTAACTCACAACAACCATACTAAGATTACTACTCTACTACTATCTCACTGTTAACTTATTTTTGATAGGACACACAAATACAGTGATAGAAACTCAATGTCATGCAAGCTGGAAAACTAATTCATATCTGATATTATCTAAGAACACAGCCAATGACAGCTAAGCTTGGCTGACGTTGACTGATGTGATTAATAATTGCTTCTGTTTCCTTGTGTGTATCTACTCTCCATATGCTGACACCAGTGGAATTTTGTCTACCTCTCGTTCTCCTTGACAACCCTCTCCAACTTCACTTTGACATCCGTCATCAGCCCCTGTTGATGTAAACAAGTAGATCAACACTGTTTTTAGTTAAGACATCCTTACACATTTTAGGACGCCTGTAATCAAAACAGCAACACAAAGCTCATATATAACTCATTAAAATAAAGTCAGATCTAGGAGCATGCCCAGTAGGGTCAGACAAAGAGACCACTTTCTGCTACTCTATTAACCATATTTTTGAGAGCCTGATACAACCCATTACCTTAATATATACTTACAGTACATCTATAATATTAACAATTTGCACTGATGAAGTCAAGATATTTAATGTCATATTCACACCAAGAGCAACATGAATTTTTGCCTCGCTTTACTCGCACGAGTTGGACCGTCGGAATCATTTGTGTTCATTCGTGTTACTCGTTGTAGACGAACCAGAGAGGAGAAAACGCTTGTCTCCATAGATCACAACAACTTTTCTTTCCACCATTTCCTCCATCCAACATGAAAGAAATAACCACTGTTGCTGTTTTGTGCATACTGTGGAAGTCCCAGATATGTCTGAAAACCAAACACTGTCGTGTGTGGGTTCATAACATCGCCCGGTGGCCCTCTGTCAATTTCACCTAATGAATTCACATACAGTGCCATTGTACTGACTGTATCTAGCAAGCCACACATCGCTACAGCGGTATGAACCTAAATTGAACAAGATTGTGCTGTGATTTAATTGCAGTAAACCGATCGACAATATGCAGAAATAACAACATAATGATTTGTAAAAAGTCTGAATTCATGTTTTGTGAGATCTGTCCACCAGGCGACAGACAAACAACTTTTAAAATGCTTGTTTTCTGAATGGAGTTCGAATCAATCAGTGCCAAGTTATGCTGACAGTGTAGCTGCTCCATCAATACTCAACATAACATCATTTAGGCAGAAATACAACAGCAACATTGTTGTTTTGCCCAATCTGTACAAGTATAAGGTATAAGGAGCTCTGGGTGACTGTAAACAGCCACAATAAGTTTATCCTCTATCTCTGAGTCAACAACATCAGGACGTCAGTGACGACAGCAGGATAATCTTAACGCTGATAGGCTGTCGTGACATGGCATCAAGTGAATTCTCGCTTGGGCTGAACTCACGCGATTATGCAATTAATGCTAATTTCGAGTGTTCTTGTCGTGCCATTAGCATCACATTTTTTTTTCTATTGTATATTATGTATATAAAAATTTATTTTATTTGTGTTGCTGCTGTAACGTGTAAATTTCCCGGTGCTGTGGGCTTAAGGATATCTTTCTTATCTTATCTTAAATTATCTTATCACCCGGTGCAAATTTTCGTCTATTCACCTCTGCATTCACTCTGTATGTAATCGCATCACACGAAAAGTTGAGCTTGGTCTGAATGTGTCATAATATGTTTGTGAGTTTTAACAATATTTCATTGAATTTAAGTCTTGTTGTTTCATGATTTTCACCTGGTATCGCTGCAGCTGTTGGGTCATTTCATCCATGTGCCGATCATACTCCGCTATCAGAGGAGCCATTACACTGTAACACAGATGAATAATCTTGTCACTTGGGTAAAAAAAACAAACAAATAGTATTTGCTCCAGTGCGCTCATATCAACAGCATACTGTTGTCCTCATAACTCAGACTTGGAACAAGAATGTGTAGACTGTCATCCAAGACTTTTATTACGTCTGACCTTCTATCTGAGATCCAGGGTGTAGGAGACTCGGCCCGTCTCGCCTCATCAACCTGATGAGCAGAGATGAAGGAGCTGAAGGTTAGCATCATGGGGTGCCAGGTTATTGTTAATTCTACTAAATACTCTACATTCATCAAAATCAAAATACATGTGTGGTATATCTTGTTGAATAATTTCCCAACAAAGTCAAATACATAAATTCAAGTTGTTTACTGAAGATTCCACAAAATGAGCCAAGTCTTTGTCAGCTTATAGAGGTATTTACAGACGTCTTTGTACCTGAGATGATGTGGATTGAGTGCGGTGCCCATACTGATATTGGCTGAGAGCAGAATTTAATCTCTGCACTGAAAACAAACACACAGTCAAGTACACGCTCATGTTGCTCTACTACGCAGTGTTGCAAGTGTTCCTTCTGGGCCATTTTAAAAATGCTAATTTTCAGAAACTGGGTTCTAGCTTTAAACAGTATCACTGTAAAAAGCAGGGGGAAAAAAAGCATGAAAAACATCTTAGGGGTACATGTTGAATCTGGAATTGAGTGTCTGGCAATTCAAGGACAGACCCAGCAGTGGCTGGCTGTGCTTGCAGGGGAATACACAGCCAGTTCAGCCCTAAGTCAAGATATAGCCTTTTTACTATGAGCAGTCAGGTTAAGCTTGAGGTTAGTTACAGTTCACAATTGAACCTTTAGTCCTACTTTTAGGCAATGGCGTAAAAGCATTTCATCAGAAAAGAAATGACATAAAATTTGTAACTGTTATCTTGGACAACATCAAGTGCAGTATCAGCAATTGGTCCTGGGTGCGCAACTGTTGTGGCCGAATGGTCAAGGCGCACATTAGCACCTTGACAATGAAATGAAAGCAGAACAATAGTCTTGATAAAACACATATTGTGCTGTCTGGGTGTGTTGGACCGTGGCATCCATCGTGCCAAACTTGTGTCAGTTTAAGATAAGACATAGTATTAGCCTTTATCAGCTTGTCATGCACCCCACAATCATGATATTTCAGTATTCGTTTAGTACTGCAGGACAGTCTCATGCTAGTTTCCGCATAAATCCTAAGATTGATCCAGATTCTTGATGAATAATAGCAATATTGATGTGGCTCTATTTACTTATCATATTGTCATCAACATAAAACATGATTTACAATACAGTCTGCATGTAAATGGATAAAAATAAATATTAATAATGGAGCAGTCACAATGGCTTTGAATTTACAGCCTGTTATTATTCTCCAACTGAGCTTGCATTGAACGGATTTTGAGACGGTACACTTCTGATGGACTTGACTACGGCTGCTAGTGTGTGTCCTCCCAGGTTTATCCTTACCTTGATCCCGTAAAAACTCAACCTCTGCTTCCATGGCCAAGGCGCAGTCTAGATGCAAGCAAAACAGTTTGCGTTAGCAAGCTTAAAATTATATCCGCTACCTTCACCATGCCACATCAGCGTTAAAATATAAGCACGTACAGTCTATACAGTAACTGTGCAACCTGTTGTTTTCAAGCAATATTTCAGTGCGTGAGATTAGCGGACTCTCTAAACACACGCCCTCCGCCGTTCAAGTCTCTACAAAGATGCTAAATTCAAGGCAGCTTGCGTTGACATTACCTGCGGTTACCCGGTCTAGCTAGCGTTAGCTGGGACAGCTAATCAATCTCAGCTAAGCTTAGCTAGCTAACTAAACATTTTAGTCTGTTAAACAAATGGCTGATTTACAACACACAGCATTTACATAACACGGTGACACTTACGGGTAATATGAATGTCTTATTTTACACGTGTCGGGGTAAAATCTACAAGTTTTTACATTACTACTCGGTTCCGCCGTCAGTTTTGAAGCAAACAAACGACAACCAATGGCAATGAAGACGTGCACCGCAGAAGTTGTTCCGTCGGTACTACAGGAAAGAGAAATGGTTCCGCTCTGTGACGGGAAGTTTCAGACGGATATATATTTTAAGGGTGTGTTCACGAATTTCGAGCCTTTGGTTTTAGTTTGACTATTTGACGTTTTTTCAGGTGACAGAGATTACGTTTAAACCCCGACGGTTCGTCAGACGTAACAACGTAGTGACATAGCATTTCCTGGATAGCCCTCAGTCTGCTGGTCATATGACTAAACAGCTAGAGTTTGGTTATGCTACCTTATTGATACTCCTGTTGGTTAACAACGTCCTCTGGATAGTTTGTTAAAAAAAGGGTCTAATCTAAAACCACAAGTACAACAAGTAAGTTCACTTTCATAGTTCCATGTTTTCCATATGAGGAAGTCAATTGTATTATCTTGATAAGTTATTGAGTAACAGAAGTGCATTTCTCAATAACCTAACCTGATAACAAACACATTATTAGGGCCGAGCAGGGTGTATATAAAGCCACGAGAAGCCCAGCTGGAGCACAGTAGAGACTACTGTAACCAGTGAGTGTTTGAAGCTTTGACAACATGGGGGTAGTTCAGGGACTCCAGTTTGTGACACTCTTCCACATTCTGCTATGCTGTCAGTCTCTGTAAGTTTGCAATTTGTTGCTGCGCTGTCACCAATGTCACTTATTGATAATATGTGATATGATCACTCATTCTGATTGAATCTTTCTTTCAGTCCCTATTCACGAATGCAGTTCTTGATCCAGCACACCTGGGACAGCAATCCTGTGAATCATGACCCCATCAGGATTGATTTCTCTGCTGGGCTCGGAGGGATGAAGGTAGAGATATTTGGTCCCTTCTTCAATGACCCAGCAGGTCCCCCAGGCCCCCCCAGTGAGGCCTTCCCTGGACTCTGGAATTATGAAGGTGGGTAAGAAGGCGATGCTGTATGTATGGTACTGAACTACACAGCTTCCTAAACATGCAAATATATCTGTAGGAAGAGCTACAAAGGGATTTATTGGCAAATCCATGAAGAATGCCTATAAATAAAGTAATTGCAAAATCTTTTAAAAAGTATTCTCCATTCCAAAACTCATTGATTTATTAATGTTTGAATGTTTGAAGACTAACTGGCACACATAAAGTTTACTTTATAACTTTATAACTTATTAAAATGTTTCTAATAAGTTTACTAAAATGTATAATCATGTTACAACTTGTTCTTTGAATGCATTACTTATTAAAGGGGTAGTTCAACATTTTGGGAACTGTTTATTTGCTTTGTTGTCGAGAGGTAGATGAGGAGATCAACTACTTTCACATCTGGCTGAAGCTACAGTCAGTAGATGGTTAGCTTAGTTTAGTTTAGCATAGAAAAACTCCACCAACCAGCACCTCAAAATCTCACTAATGTACTAATGTTTAATATTGTTTTTTTACTTTTTTATTTAGAATGTATTAGGGCTGTCAGGTTTAACACAATAATAGCGTATTAACGCAAATTTGTTTGAACACCACTAATTTCTTTAACGCATTAACACAACTTGCAGTTTTTATGTTGTTGTGAGTTCAGTTTTAAAGCTAGAGTTGGAGAGTTGGAAAACCTGTCAATGTCATACTAGCCTTAATGCTACAAACTTATGCTGAATTTTAATGAGGGAAAATTGGCATGGCCATTTTCAAAGGGGCCCCTTGACTCTAGATAAATGAATGAAAGTGGGTTCTCTGGGTATCCACAAGTCTCCCCTTTACAGACATGCCCACTTTATGATAATCACATGCAGTTTGGGGCAAGTCATAGTCAAGTCAGCACACTGACACGCTGACTCTCTGTTGGGCTGCAGTTTGCCATGTTTTGATTTGAGCATATTTTTTATGCTAAATGTGAGAGTTTCTGGACAATATTTGTTGTTGTTTTGTATTGTTAATTCATTTCCAATATAAATATATATACATGCAGTTGCACAAAACAGCATTTAAAACAGCATTTGTCCACTCCCTATGTTGATAATACTGATACATATTTGACAAATCTCCCATCGACGTACATTTTGAACAGATAATTAATTTGTGATTAATCACAGTTAACTATGGACAATCATGTGATTGATCGTGATTAAATATATAATTGATTGACAGCCCTAGAATTTATTTAACCAGAAAAAGCCTCATTGAGATTGAAAATTTCATTTTCATGTGTCCTGGCGAAGACAGTTTTGTTTAATGTGTACTAAAACCAAAATATGAAAAATGACAAGTTGATGCTTCCCCGATACCAGTCATCTAACTCAAACTCTCATTTCAGAAAGAAAGTGAGTGAGCGTGTTTCACAAAATGCCCTTTGACTAATTTTGTCAACCAATTAAAGTGTCACTCTCCGGATTATGCAGTGTTGGTCAACTGAACTTTCTAAACATCACAAAGGTTGCATTCATGACCTATTGTAATAGATTGCATAATTTATTTTATGGTTCCCACCTCCCAATAGTTGTATCATAATGTTGTTATCGTAGTCATGATTTTGGGATTTAGTCTGTATGATGCAATTTTAGGCCACTCTAAAAGCTGACATGAAATTATGAATATAGTCCAATGAGAATGGATAGATTGGGACTAGCTCTGTTTATGAGGCCATAATAGTAATTGCATTATCATTATTATGGTGACACAGCAATTAAACCCTGTAATGAGGTTGAGTAATAACAATCCTATCTAATTGACCTGAAGTAAGTTCGATTTCCGGTTAATGAGCGCCGCATATTTGACCTCATTAATGTTACTTATTAGATTGGAAACCAACCCCATTATAATCTGGGGAGATAATGAGACTGCTGCTAGGTGAAAGGGCGTGCTGGTCTTCAGATCTTATTTGAAAGTTTATGTATCTGTTATTTTTATGTGAGATTGTTAAGCTGTCACTCAAAATAAATGACTCAAATAACTGAATTGTTTTTATTATTCTTGATCCACTGATCTTTCTTCCTCATCTCCTCAGTTGTGGAGACCTTCTTCCTTGACAGCACTAAAGATAATTACCTAGAAGTGGAGTACTGTCCGTAAGTACACAGCTAAACTGTTGTAACATCCGTGTGACCATACAGTGTGTTTATAGACAGACTTAAACTGTGTTTTCATTTCAGACATGGGCAGCACCTGATATTATTGCTGTCAGGAGTTGGCCACGCATTCCAGGTGAGCAGACATTGAGGGAGATACTGAGGTCATCAGTGGTGCTTTGAGCTACAGTAGGTGTTTAAGTATTTCTTATTTTTGTCTTGTAATTCTTTCTCCAGCAACAACTGCCCATGGTGTTTAATGCCACGATCAGAGGGGACAGGTGGATGGGTGAGGCTCTCATCCCCTGGTCGTACTTCCCTCCCAACGTCAACAAGATGAACTGCTACGCCATCCATGGCTCAGGGGAGAAGCGTACATATGAGGCTCTCTACCCCATCCCCAAGGAGGACATAGTGGAAGGCCAAAAACCCAACTTGTGAGTATGCTGATTACTATGAGTACAGTTGTTTAAGTCCATGTACACGAGCATTACCTATAGTAAAACTTTGTTTTGTTTTGAAGGGGTACTCCCAACACTTTAGCATTGCAAGGTGGGGGGCTGAAAAACAGATTTATAAAAGAGTGGTCAAAATCAAAGCAGTCTCTGGATTTTCAGTTCCTAGTAAGGGTTGTGCCAAAAAAACTGGACTACCTACATTTCCCATAATGCAACTCTATGATGTCTTTCATTAGACTTTCCCTTACTGGTAGATGCTCATCTCTTGATGTTGCATTCACACCAAGTATCAGACTGCTCTACCAACACTCAACATGACGTCATCATAAATACGACAGCAGTGTCACTGTTTGTACCACAGACACTCTATGATTTATACACATAGATTCAGCTCTGAGTGCCGACAGACAGCTAATATTTTTTTTCCTCAATTTCTAATACAACAATGTCAAGACGTCAGTGATGACAGGAGGAGAATCTCCACACTGCCGAGCTTTCGCAACACAGCGTCACGCAGATTTCTCGCTTGAGTTGAAATATCTCAGCTTCCGCAAATATGAGCGCCATTCGCGTCGGCCGACACGAGTTTGCGTCTATTTACCTTTTTTGCGTTGCCTTTGTATGTAATCGCACCGGAAGTTCACACCCCAGTTTGAAACAAAATGCTTTCTGTTGCAAATTTAAAGTGTCAGGCCCCTGCCAAGATAACCTGATGACATTGTGAGGATTGTTTTGGTGACATCGTCAGGGTTACTTTCTCAGATTTTCGAGTCATTCCTGCAGAGCCAGAACAGACAACTTTACAACTGTTTTCCACAAGTGGATTTGTACTGATGAGTAAACTAATCACCATGTAGGAGATGGTGGACTGCCCTTTATTTTTTTTTTTTTTTAATCTATATTTTGCAGATAACAAGGTGCCAACTTGCACTTTTTAGATTTGTCTAAAAAACTATTAGTCAACACCTGGCTGGGTAATTACACTGAATGTGCAAATGTGTATATGAGAGTTTTGTGCATAAGATAAAATAAATATTTATTGTCTATATGTCTACTATATTAAAGTCTCTCTCTTTCTCTTAGCCACCGCCTGGAGTATTTCAAAGATTTCCGCCTGCAAAGCATTATGGGCGAAGATTGGGTCCAGCCGGAGTCTGGTCTGTGGTATGGAAAGGACTGAGCATTTCAAAAACACTCCCTTTTATCACTCTCTTTCTCTTGCACTCCCAGACGCACGCACACACCACAGCATCAGGGCAATAGTACAAACACTCATTGACGGGGAACAAAGGGCAATCAATCTTTATTAGTTAATGATGCCAAACGATATGACAAAAAATATGTTATCAGCTTGTCAGAGCGTATTAGCTTTCACACACATCTGTACAAGCACACAGTCACACGCACACACACATCACAAGGTACTGGATGTCATGTTAATTTGCCTCGGCAGAGTGTGACCTACAGCGGTTATACTGTGGATGGTGGCAGAAATGCTCGTGTCGCTTTGACATTGAGCCAGTGAGATAACCACGGCAGGTTCTTGTGATTATTTACCTCACTGTTAAGAGACACAAGCACACACCACTGACGTGAAAAATCTGTTCTTCAGGGATAAATGTTAAAGCTTTTTAATTAGTGTTTTACTGTATATGGATCATTTTGCAATCATTCCACAACCTGTATTGATTTCTTTTCACAATTAAATGTTTTCATTACATATTGCAGAAGTTTGTCATCAGTTTTTTTTTTTTTTCTCTGTGATTGTTTGAGTCACAACATCACTTTAATTGTATTTCAGATGTGTGGTCATGTGTCAGTGCTATTATTAGAGTAGTTGTTCTTCATTTTGAGAAATATGATTTTTGCCTTTCTTGCTGAAAGTTATCTTAGATTATTTAAAGGCTACATCCATTTTCAAAATGATATTCCTCTGGTCTAAAACAGTCTAAAAATATTAGTAAATATGAACAACTCTGGGCTACACGGTGGTGCAGTGGTTAGCGCTGTTGCCTCACAGCAAGAGGGTCGCAAGTTCGATTCCGGCTTGGGACTCTTCTGTGTGGAGTTTGCATGTTCTCCCCGTGTAAGCGTGGGTTTTCTCCGGGTACTCTGGCTTCCTCCCACAGTCCAAAGACATGCTGTTTAGGTTAATTGATGACTCTAAATTGCCCGTAGGTGTGAATGTGAGTGTGAATGGTTGTCTGTCTCTATGTTGTCTGTCTCAATGTGCCCTGTGATGGACTGGCAACCTGTCCAGGGTGAACCCCGCCTTCGCCCAATGACAGCTGGGATCGGCTCCAGCAGAGAAGACAGAGAAACTCATGTTCACAAACATTGATTGAACATTCCCAGGACAAGGAAATAACATACTGGAATTCTTTATTGAGGTGGTGTTCCCCTTTAAGTAAAAGTACCGCTATAACAATATAAAAATACAATGCATGAGCCCAAACAGAGCGTTTCACACAACGGGTCAAAAGAGGTGCTGCAGCAAAAATAAAGCATTTTTTGAACATTTAAGTATATATGAACTTGAAAATGAGCATAACAGGTCCTCTTCAAGTCAAAGTATTATCAGCAAAATGTACTTAAAGTTTCAAAAAAAGTCCCCCTGTGACTGATATATTATGATAATATGACGTCATTAAATGGTTAGAAGGCTGATGCAACAATGTGTAAGCAATGTAGAGCTCTAGCTCCATAGTTAGCATACAGACATGGTGCTATCAGTCTTGTCATTTAACGCTCTGCAACAAAGCAAATATCTCCTGAAATATCAAACTATTCCTTTAACTTGACTACCATGGAATATACCATGTCCTCTCATTATGTCAAAAGATCGTGTGATATGGATTCATTATGACATATCAAATTAAATAAAGTAAGTTGAAAGCTGCTTGGGATATTAAATTGACTCACCCTGACACTCTGCAGTTCATCCCCCCTCCACATATAGTACATATCAAAGTCCACCTCACTTACTTTTTCCACCTACTTTTAGAGTAGAGTTGAGATCACAGGCCCTCTGATCCTCAGCACACACACACACACACACACACACACACACACACGATGATTGGAGACTCTCAAATCTCTGTCTTCTCTCCGCGACCCTGCGAGTCTTCCCCCCTCGCCCCTGCTACAGCCCCTTGTAGAGCCTGTGTATTTATCAGAAGCTCCTCTCGGATCACTGGCTGGCAAACTGCTTCTCCTGACCAGGAGACGAGGGACTGATTGATTTTCATGTTGGATGCGTTGCTCTTCGCAGTGGCAGCCCAAAAGCCCGTATTGAGCCCTATCAGTTTTAATTGGCGTTCTCGCCTTTGAAATGCGTGCAGTGATTAGGCCTAGAGAGCCCACTGCTTAAGCCCCCTCCTTATCATCGCCTGCGGCGCCTTGCCACCGCACTGCACACCATTCACATGCACACGCACGCCCATGGAGTTGGCACATTGTCTTCTGCCATCATGTCTCTTACTTGACCTAAAAATATGTTTCTGGACGCCAGTAAGAGAGAAACAGAATCTTCGTAAAACTCTTTGATGAATATACATGACTGCGCACATCCACCTGCACAGTCAGAGGATGTGTGTCCCCACTAAGGTTTAAACCCAGCTCCCTCTAATTAGTGTGAAGAGATGAGAGGGGAGAGCAGAACAGGTAGCCGCCAAAGCCCCGGCAGACAGGCAGACACAAGAGCCGTCTTATCCTCCCTCAGAAAGAGAGACCAGCCTGCTCTAAAACATTCAACACCAGCTTAAGGGTGATTCTGTGTGTCAGAAACTTTCTGGTGATCACCCCAGACCTAGTTCCTTTATTTTTTTTTTTCCTCCAAGAGATGTGGGTCTCATTTCTTCAAGTTTGAAGAGTGTTTGAGGGTATGAATGAGGATAAAGTTGTGATGAAAAATAGAACGCAAAGGATAAAGGAGTGATCTGGGAACATGAAAAGAGTAAGAGATTGAAAAAGTGAAAACGGTAATGACTTTGTCTTAGGGATTCTGGGATAGAGACCCGAATGAAAGATTCATATTGGAGCTAATAAGATACTGGGACAATTCGTAGCCTTTGCCGGCCAAAAACCTTATCAGATTGTTCAAAGAGATAGACCTTATCAACACTGTGCAGTACACAGTCCTGGTATGGCTGGCTTCCAATATACCACATCACACAAGCAAACTTTGATCAGTGGGACTTTATCGCAACAAAATGCCATTCCTCAATCTGTTTTCCACAACGACCAAGGCTAAAGCAGTCATTAAATATGAAAATACACCAGCAGAGCTGTGTGTGTGTCAGTCTTCCATTAAGGTTAAAGTGAATAGCCATATAATAAAGCTCTAATGGAAGGAAATGTGCTTTTCCCATAGAAATAGAATGGGAGTAGCCTAGAACGGACACTGAACTGTTGTTCCATGGTCACTGATCAATACAAAAGAAAATGGCGACTGTTGTTAGTGATTATGGGGGCACAGTGCACACGACAGTGGGGCCGTTAAGAGTGGTTGCAGCTCGCCGGGAAGTTAACGGACACAGCTCTGGAAATGGATGGCTAGTTGGCTTCTCCTTCTGACCCAGCAGCAATGCCCACAGTTTGGCTCATTCTCCAGTATATCATGGGGGAATTCTTCCATGCTTTAATGCTACACTGGTTACAGAAAATTAGCAAAGTTGTTCCCATTTGATAATAGCAATGTGTCTTCCTGTGCTGTGATAAGAGTATGTGATGCAAAAATACGGTGCAGGAATGCGGAATGTGAATTTTCTGCATTGACAGCTGCAAGTACTGACGTTCCTCTTAAATAGTGCCATGTCCACTCCACACAACTGAAACCTATCCAGACAGAGAATGTCTATGGGTCTAACATTTACATTACATAACCTAATTGGACCCCAGATGTGATGCTAAGGTTAGCTGTTGTGGCTAACCCCGTTCTGTGACCAACATATGACATTAGCAAGTGCATATCAGCTACATTACTATCGTCATTGTATCCCAGCTGCTGAGCGATCTCAAGCAATATATTGTCCTTTATTTGGTTGTTGAGGTAGTAGTGTTTGTCGTACGTTATTAGGTGTTGAGAAGGGGAAACACCAATAGTCTGAAATGCCCAAGAAAAAAGCCCATTTATCCGACAGTCCTTTATCCCGAAAACAAATGGTCATTATTCCAGGACACCGAAAATATACACTCCCCATGCAACAAACAAAACATGGCTATGAATGACGGCAATCAAAGGATTTCATTGGTCACACATATATTTCCACAGCTGAAGTCAAGGTTCGTCCAAATGTTTTTTTTCTGCAGTGGTGTGCACACATTCATAAGAACTCACAAAATCAATTTTTATGAATTTCAGTATGATTTTTTCAGATGAAAATTCATGCTTGGTGTGATACGGCTTTTTCTCTGGCTGTCTATGCTTCGTTACGTGACTACTCCGCTGCTCGTTTTCAGTCGGTGCCAGACCTCACCTCAGCGAGCCCGCAACTTGCCGCAAGTCTGTTCAGTTTATACGGAAGTTAGCCCGCTACAACGGTCGCAGTGGCAACCATCCTGCTAGGTTGATTTGACTGGTAATATCTATTCTACTCCTATTTCTATGGGTATTGCAGAGTTCCCTGGACCAGCTGAATGCTTATTAAATCTGTCTAATTATTGTCCAACAAGTCCATCATTATTGAGAGGGCTGCAGAGGTGAAGGATGGGACGAGTGGTGCTGGGCACAAAAAAGAGCTAGACCTAAATGCTACTGCAGTGTGTGTGTTAGTGTGTGTGTGAATGCATGATGACAAAGGTACTAATTGCAGTTGAAGCCTGCTAGTGCTGCACGTACGATGATGGCATGGGTAGAATGTGAGATGAAGCTGTAAGAGGCTGGGGAGTTGAAAAAGAGACGCAGAGCCAAGCGAATGCCAGGGACATTAATGAGGGCCAGACGAGTTCTACTTCTTAAAAACACTACAGTGAGCAGGAGAAGAGAGAGGGAGAGAATGAGGGGAATAGAACAAAAAGAAAGAAGAACAGAGGGGTTTCATTACAGAGGAATGTTGGACAACCGTTTGCAAACGACCGAGGGTCTGTCTTTTTTTTCTCCCATCCACACACTCGTAGATGTGCAAACATTTTTCAGGTCAATGTGAAGACAAATTACACAGTGAAACACACATACAAACAGAAAGTATAATCTACTCCAACCAGATACAGAAAGCGCCTTCATGTTTATGAATCATTGCTAATATATACATTAACATTTTATATTCAGAGTTAATAATTAACCATTACTTCTGCTTTACATACTCACGTACACGCTCCCACGTGCCCACACACAGAGATGTATATAGACGGGCACTGTTCAGTTCGTTTGTCACAAATTGGCAATGGGACTCATATGTTATCATCGCATAAACATTACAAACAAATGATATCAGTAAGAGGGGAAAAGAAAGCAAATTAAGCTTTCTTTGTTATCGACTCAGAATATAAATCATGAGTGTTTGCCTAATTGATTCCATTACATTCCCACCTGCCTGCCGACTCTCTCATCCATCCGGGCATTGTTTATCTTCATTTTAAGCTAGATGGATGAAAGAGGTTGTTATTGGATGTGAAGCCCGCTGAATTTCACCTTTTTTTAGCGAGCACATTAATTGCCAATTAGATGTGACACGCAATTATTAAGAGGGAATATTTGTTCTTGTACAATAAACTCAAGAAGCGAACTCTTGATACAGAAGTTTGCTTGTTTTGGAGATACGAGATGGTGCCATTGCTTTGTTTTTAATAGTAAATACACCGCATTAAGCTTGAAGGTAATTTATGTGCAGCTTGATATTACTGGCCGTAAGTGAGCAAGTTCACTAACTCTTAATTGGGAAATAAATCACACTGTTTCCATGGTAACAAACACTTAAAAGTGGTAATGGCAAAATGAGAGCATGCTGATAGCGTCTCAGCACGTTGAGGTGGTGTGTGTGAGTGTGTGTTTGTGAGTGCGTCCACTCATGCATGTGTTTTTCACCCCCTCCAGCTCATTACCACAGAACCTTGTTAGTATAGCTGCTGCTATGTACTGTACACGGCATGCCGTTTCATTCCATTAGGTCTTGTTTTGTCCGGTTTGCTCTTACAGAAGGAGCTGCAGGCTCGCACATTTAAAACACTGACAAACGTTGAAACAGCTATGTACTTAATCGCACATAGTGGACCAAAACAATAATTACATCATTAGGTGTCACAGACTCCAAATCATTTCTTCCACTTAGTCCATTATTATTATTTAACAGTGGGCAACCTTGTTTCTGTAGAGCGAAGCCAATGCGGAAGTGCCTTAAAATTGCATTCTTTCTATTAGCCAGCAATGCACCAAAGTCTGATTGTATAGAAGTCGATGAGAAAATGAGCCTGCATCTCATTTGACTTATGACCTCAGTAAACATTGTAAAAATGAGTTTATGGTCTGAATTGCTAGTTTCAAGCCTTCTTCAACACGGCATGATGCTCATTCAGTAAATTAACGTCCATTTAGAGTAAAAAAGATGATAAAGCAGGGTATGCTTTAGGGCGTGGCTACCTGGTGATTGACGAGTTGCTACCACGACGTAGTCCGGCGCAGACACACCAACCCAGCATCAGAGAACTAGTGAAGATGAAGATTGTCTGTCCGTCGCCTCTCGTTGCCTGTCTTGGCAGACAAGTTGCGCTTGAACACACCACAAAGACTACAGCTGACGGACGGTTAGCAAGTAAGTTCTGCACCTGCATGAGATGAAATAACTCTACACACCAGCAGGTGGTGGTAGTCTGTATTTGCCATTGAAAACAGGAAACTGGAAGACTGGGCACGGCGGATATACAAGCAAAATAAGGAAATGAGTTTCCCGACCATTTTGACACCACTCTCATTCACCACTTAGCTTCATTCAAGACAGCCATGTTGTTGTGAAAATATTCATGCATGGGAATGATGTGAAGAGATGCCGCCGCCGATTCAACATTTTGAATCATCCAAAAAGCCTCGGACACAGGCAGACTAGAGCCAAAATGTGGCACACACTGCAAAAACTGGCTGGTGGTCTGCTTGGTATGCCCTTGGTATGGCCTGTAGAGCTTTAACCCTTTCACAGTCTGTTTTCTGTTCATGGAAATCAACTGCAACATTTTGGTAGCTAAAAAATTCAGCATTCGGTTGTACTTAGCTTCACCCTCTCGTGTCACTTTTGGCTGCAAAACAACAAGACGGCGAGTCAAAAGCCAAGATGGCAATGGCCAAAAACCACAATGCAACGGCCAAAATGCCGATATTGAGTCTTCAAAACTGTAGTCCACAAACCAATGGGTGTCATCACAGTGACTATGTCCACTTCTTTATGCAGTCCATGTTATATACCCCTTTTCCCTCTCTACTTTTAAAATCTTTTCCACTTTCATTCACTTCTCCTCTTCCACTGTGTTCTTTTCCTGGCCCCTGTCCTCTCTCCAGTCCCCTTCAGCTCATGAAATGGATGCAGGCAGGAAGGGCATTAGCGTAGATGAATGGGTAGACTGCCAAAACACAATCTGGCCCACTTCAGTGGACAATTTAATATGGACTCGCCCACGGTGCGGTTATCCCACCAGGGCGCTGCACTAAATCTCACTTTGACTTGCTATGATGGATACAGATTTGACACATCAAAAATGTGTGTGTGTGTCAGTATGTGTGCATTCCTGTGTTCGAGTATAGGCATGATGGATACGACAGACGATTGGCAGATGGGTGAGCTGAGAGAGGCAGGAGCGATAATTACAGTATTTATCTGGGTTAGGTTAGGTGTCATGGCTGCCTGTGTTGCATTATGAACAGATAAAAGGCTGAAATGACTGTCAATGCATTCCATCAATTCAACACCTGCAACTCACTTTTAGAAGAGAGCAGAGCGTGCAGGAAAGAGATGAAGTATATCATTT
Source organism: Pterois miles (assembly GCA_947000775.1). Classification (NCBI taxonomy): domain Eukaryota; kingdom Metazoa; phylum Chordata; class Actinopteri; order Perciformes; family Scorpaenidae; genus Pterois; species Pterois miles. Next base: position 2,052,586 of record CAMQGK010000253.1, read on the forward strand.
AAGTGAGTGTTATCATATGCAGAAGGTAAACTGTTGTGGCCTTATTGGAATTATAGGATTTCATTTCACTAGAATATAGATCTATGCGGAGAATAGTGTACATTAACAGGCAATCAACCCAAATGAAAAGCTAATTTATTCAGCCTTGAAAAAGGAGCAGGGCTGGTAAGTATAAAGGAAAAATAATAGAAACGTCTTTTTCAACTTCTTTCACTTATTGTAATTCAAGTTCCACTTCAACGTCTTTCAATGCGTCAACAACTTCAAATGTTTCAGCGAGGGATGCATCGATACCACATATTTTTCAAAGTACAAGTACTTACATTTACTGATACAGAGTATAGACACAAGTACTTAATAATACCATTAAAGTTCTAACAAAGACTTTCATTTGATTGACTTTATTTTCATCAGGTGTTCCTCACTTTCTGATGGGATGTTAATAATCAATCGTTTTCATATTGATTAATATGAAAAAAAAAAAAAAAGCTCAGTCGCTTGTTACTGAAAGGAGAATAACTGGTCCACCTTAAAGGTCAGCTTTAGTGGGCCTGAGCTGGAGTTGATGCTAACTAAGGCAGGTGGTTGGCAAGCAAGACATGAGAGCTTGGATCTAGTCTCCTCACGGACCTTGAGGAGTTGTAGCATTTATTCACGACAAATAAACTGCACCCACACTGCAGTGCTAGCTATGTTCACAATAACGTTATTGCTGATTTAACACTCATCGTCACACACGCACAGTCGGCTATCAGCTAGATGTTCGCTAAAGTTACGCCGGGCTTGCAGTATGCCAGGCAGACACACAGCTGACAACCTCGCAGGTAAAATAACTGAAGCGGTGGAGATAAAAATGGCTGCATGTGTTCACAATGCATGTGACTGTGGTTGTTAACTCTGGTGAACCGGGGACACAGTTGCCTGTTTGTGCATCCGATTATCATTGCATGTGGTTGGCACTTAAACCGCTGCAGCCCTGCATGCGAGGATCCTATCTAATCTTGTCCGTTAACGTCACGTTGCCGTAAAGTGGTATCGGCTGCGGTTGAATCTGCGGCTGCGGTTGAGTAGTTTTACAAGTAACTACGTGTATATGGTGCATCCCTAGTTTCAGCTGCAACCACACTTAAATTTTCCTCCAAAAATGTTGCCTGTTCCAGTACCATGCCTCAAGTTTAAAGGTGCTAAATGCGAGATCGGGAGCATTTCTGTTGCCTCCACACAGCTCTCAACATGTCGACGGCTGAGCCAGCGGTACAGCACACACAGGGAGAGTGACTTCATTCTCTGCTCAGGTAGACATTACTCCTCTATACCTTTACATAGAAAATCTTTGTTTGATGCTATTTTAATGCCCTCGATATCAAATAGAGCACCTTTAAGATTTGTTCTCAGCTCCTAAATGAAGTAGGAGGGCTCCAGAGGCGCTAGCAGTTAGTCAGCACACAGGCAGAGGACACAAACTTTCTAACAGAGAAGATGCACCGTGATCAGTTGATAAAAGATACGAGGAATGCCCTGATACCAACAAAACCAGAGATAGCTGAAGCCATTCAGTTCATATATAATGGATTTAGCATAGATAGAAGTTGAAAAAACCCAAAGAAATAAGGCAACTAGCTTCTTTTGAGTTTACTCAAACATTAGAGCTACAAACTTAAACTCTTATTTATTTATACTCTTAGTTTAATCAAACCTCTAGGTTTATTCAACTTACTAGTTTTGTCCACCCACTCTTTTTTATTTAGATAACTTGAACATTTAAAGCAGAGAAGCTTAAAACATGAAGTTGAGCCAACAACTGCTTGTTTATATTGTCAAAAGTTGCCTACATCCTAACTTTCCTGAAATCAAATAAAATAAAAGTCCTATTCTTAAAATTTATTTCTTAGTCACTCACATTGCCGCTAAGCAGAATTATTCATAACCTCTGGTGAAATCAAGTTTAAAAAAAAACACACATAAATACTCATAATCAGTGGTATTGCTACTACTATTGCTACTACCAACAAACTACCCCAATGTTAATTATGTTTGATAATTAAACTGTCATTGGTTTAATCAGCTGCAGCCAAAGAAACAGGCAACACTAAGTGGCTTTGGCCTGAATATCTACTGCCACCATGTCCTCTACTAACAGCATCTTATTAGCCGAGATAAGGGACAAATCAATGGTTTGAAAGTCACTGGATGATCAGTGCACAGCCATTTATCTCCACTGACTCAATTAATTCTACCGCTATCACTAAGCAGATCAATCAGCACAACAAAGTGCATTTCGAAGTGACAACTTTACTAAGATGCTCTAATTGCCCCTTATTAGTGGAAAATACCATTAATTTTAAGAATGACCATATGTTACTCTGATCCCCATAAACCGTCAGTTGTGAATAGAGACAACGGTCCTCCACAGCAACCTAACAGGGTAGTAAGATACTAATCGTTCACATTACAGGGCTTACAGCCGCAGCAGGCAGAAGGTTTCTGGCATCATCGGGCAAAAATTGCATAATAACCGTTCAGCATATTGTCATTCAAGTGTCCTGAGAGAAAACTTCTGCACCTCCTCACGACTCTGTTTTCAGGATTTAGAAAATCTATCCCATGACTGGAGACTCTGGCTGTTCATTCAATGGAGGCAGCTGTCAATCACTTACAAACTCCTGATCAAACATTCTGTTACTCTGATCCTATTTCTCACGTCTTCAGAAACATCTTGTAGCTACTGTTTTGCTGTAAAATGAGAAAGTTTGCTCCAGCTGGTGGGTGGTGCTTGGTAATCCCTCAACTGATCTCAACAGGTCACAAACTTTCTCATTTTAAAGCTAAAACATTTTACGTAAGAAATAGGTATTGGTCCAGAAGACCAAACCATCCTGAAAATGTTTTCAAACCAAAAATGAACTGGATTATAGTTCAATTTGATCCGGACCGAGATCACTTCTTTTTGTTGGACCAAGAGTCAACTGTTTGGTCCAGACCGTGGTCCGGGGGCAGTTTCACACCTCTAATTTTACTGTGGATCAAACTGAAAAGTCCAGAAGTTCAGACAAACAAGGCATGTGTGAAAGGGCCCTAGAAGACAAGGAATGGATTGCCGCTGCTGATAGCACCATGAATTGCGCATCACTTGCGACTGCTAACTGCTTCGTCTCAAGTTCCAATTTACAAAATATATTGCGCAAATTAAATTATAGCTCAATCCATAACGTTTTGCTCTTTTTTTTCATCTAATTGCAATTATCCATATTGCAAAGTATAAATGTGCTTGAGGCAACTGTGTCAGTTGTGAGGGATGAGAGTCAGCCAAAGCCAGAAGTCTGTTGCGACCCAACGATCGATTCAGATCGGCCTTGGGCTTTTTTTTTTTTTTTTTTTATCTCTACACAGAGCTTGGGTTGGACACAGGATCATATGTGGGTGAAATGAGCCATCATTAATGAGGAAATTATTAATTACATTATTTTATTTTATGAGTGTTCATTAGGATTTTTTTTTGTTAATTAAATCCTGCAGCATCCTGAGTAGAAACAATAAGTGGTGTGCACATTTCATACGAGGAAGAGTGTCTCATTGATTTTTGAATTTTTTTTCACATGTTACATTTCTATGTGGGGAGCTGTTTCATTTTTTATTGCATCACATCCTAAAACTAGAAAAGCACTAGAGAGCGCAGACCTTGCCAAGCACCATAGTTCCCCCCATACTGTAATTCACTCAAAATAAATCATCATCGTAACCGTTTCCCGTTAGGGGTGGGGGGGCTGGGCCGTCCAGCTGGATAGGGCGAAGGCGGGGTTCACCCTGGACAGGTCGCAGTCCATCGCAGGGAATAGAGACAGAAAATATAGACAGACACCACTCACACTCACATTCACACTACGGGAATTTAGAGTAATAGTTCCTAAAGATGTTTTGGATGGTGGGAGGAAGCGGAGTACCCGGAGACCCACGCTTACATGGGGAGAACATGAAACTCACACAGAAGAGCCGCAAGCTGGAATCGCCTGCGACCCTTTGCTGTGAGGCGAAGCGCTAACCACTACACCACCGTGCAGCCCCAAAATAAATATTTTTTTGTTAGAAGTTTTAATGAATTTCGGTATGGCGGTTTTTTGGTTTAAGTATTAAAGAAGATAAATCGTGCATCTTCAGATGCAGAATTGTCTCAGCTGCACGATGCCCCTTGTTAGAAATCTCTACCTCTAATATTAAATGCACAGAAGGCCAAAATGTAAGAGTACCCCCATTTGTTTTATATAAATTGCTATAAAATCCGCCATCTGGATCAGATCTGGATCAGCCTTTGGGATTTGATAGAAGTACACATTGTAAATCCCTGAGTGAAATTTCATGAGCTTTGGGCAACAATTACCAGAGATATTGAGAAACAATTTTTTGGGTCCCATTTACCCCAATGTTAACGAAAATTTAAAAGTGATCCAGAATCCAGGATTTCTTCTGGATCACCCCCAAAATTAAATCACTTCTTCCTTTTCACATTTTCAACACACCCTGAAAATTTCATCAAAATCCGTCCATAAGTTTTTGAGTCATCTTGAACACAGACAAACAAACAAATAGACAGATAAACGCCGGCAAAAACATAACCTCCTCGGCGGAGGTAATAAATTAGTTTAAGCGAACACCCCTTATAAATACCATTTAGTTACCACCAACTCTCTTAAGACTCTGATAATTTCACTGTAACTGCATGTGGCTATTAGCGCTGATCTTAGACTGAATTAGACTGTTTTTGCAATGAGGCTTCTTTTAATAGAAAGGGGCCAATTTTGCGCCAAATCTATGCATATTACCTACTAACTAACTTAGAGCAAATATGATGTTATTTTTACAAAACTGTCACTATTTTCTGACAGTAGTGCATGAGACAGATAATCTGGGGTAAAAACCTGTTCCTCTGTGTCCTCCATGTTCCTAATGGTATCTGCAAGATTTCACAGCACCGAAAGGAAAACAGCTAATCAGAGCCGAGCTGTCTCGAATGCAGCCGTCAAACAAGGCCAGATCTGGGCATTATACGGGAGGTCTCAGACAAACCACACAGTTGTACTTACGAAGCTAAAAAACAGTAAAGAAAATAGCTTTTGTTTAGCAATGCTCGTGTATTGTTAGTGTGCTTCTTCCTGTCACACTTGACATTGATGTAAACTGATGTGCCTGATGTTTGAAGTAGTGTCACCTGCTGAGGCTGCGCATCTATAAGAAGTCATAGACTACTAAGTATTTTTTGTCAGTAAAGGCTAAGGGGTTGTGCTTAGTTTGCAACAGACATGGCTGTATTCAAAAAATACACCTAGAACCATCAGTTTGAGACAAAACATGCAGAAAAAAATCCAGAAACCTGTCTGGAGATGAGAAGGAGAGGACAGCCGAGGGGCTGCTGGCTAAGATACTAAAGCAGTGAAGACTTTTTACAAAGCTGCATGCAACCAAAGAAGGAAATGTAAGAGTTAATGTTAGGTTAAATATTAAATATAAGTGTTAATGTTAGGTTAAATATTAAATGTGTTAATGTGGAGTTAAATATTAAATGTAAGTGTTAATGTTAGGTTAAATGTTAAGTTTTGTTAATGGAAACATTACTGCCCATAACTGTACAGTTCAGACTCCTGCATATAATGTAATTTTCTTAATAATATGCTGTTTGGAGTGATTTTAATTTAGTATAATAAATGCTGAAAAATAAGTTCCCATAACATTTTCTATAGTGATAAAACAGAGGTTACATCTGACAGTATTTGTTTGGCCCCTGGCAACAATCTGGGTTTTCAGAAACATATTTTAGTGTTCTGGATTTGGATTGGATGAACCATCTGTCAATCAAACTTTTGCCAAAGCCAGTCGGGAGATGAGCGAAAACATCTTTTCCATCGAGAAAAGCCTTCAGTGCCGTTCCGATATAACTGATGCTACTGCAGCATCTACGCTAACCTCTTCAGGAGCCGCCGTTGTTGTTTAGAACGACCAGTCGCCTCTTTGTGTCGTCACACATACCTGAGCCACGCCCGTAGCTGCCGGTAGCTCTTCACAGGCTATATACCCACAGGATGCTGATTGGTCCGTGCGTTGGCGAGCCAGACACACATGTTTAGTGTGATTCTCGTGTGAGCTTGTGATATCCCAGCCGCCATGTAAATAAAGGCCACAGAGGTGTATGAATGCAAGAGAGAGATGACGAACCCCATGGCAAGAGCCTCATTATCTCTCTTTACTGTATCTGGGATATAATGTGACAGGAGGGACGGCCCCTGTTATGATGGAGCCTTCACCAGCGAGGAGTTCTGTTGTGCATACGGGTGGTGAGGAAGGAAAGGGATCACCCTCTTCATACAGTATTATATAGCCTACACAGATCTTTGCATGATGGCGGCATGTTGGATGTGTTGACAGCCTTGTTGTCTCCGATGGACTTAAGGAAGCACAGCTAACATAACAGACCTTTCTCTTCCATCAACTCCACATCCACACTCAGGAAATAAGACAATCATTGAATTTCCAGGGGAAAAAAAGAGAGAAAGGAGACCGAACTGTCAAAGACGATATCTTCATAAATGAGACTCTCTGGCATCGTGGGAAGTGGAGTCACAGTAAATGACAGCAAGAAACATGGACAGTTCCCACCTTGCGCACAGTTCAAGGAAAAGACACCACCTGAGACTGTAACCTTGGAAACTAGAGCATTATAGTATTGAATGCGGTATCACAAAGCCTTAGTCATGAATTTAAAGCTGATGAATGAAAACAACTCAGAGAGCCTTGCTCACCTCCATATAATCTGCTCAGCTGTTTGGAAACAAATTAAAGTTGATTCCCGAGTTTCAACTGGCTCATTGATGAAGAAGATGAGCTGAAGCTTCATGAAGCATTGAAGCTCTCTACCAAAGTGGTTCACAAAAGGTTTCATTTCATGGGGCTTCAACTGGGCTTCATGTGCACACAAACTCACCTGTAAAACGGGCAGATATAATACATATGATCTCAAGCATGTGGTCCGTCTATAGCCTAATGTATTTTGCACATGTAAAGGCTTTGGAATAATTACAGTCGACAGAAAAATAAAACCAATTTCCATGTAGGCTAATCCATTTATATCAATATAATGTATTTTTTGGCAAGTAGGGTCTAGCCTACATTACAGTTGTTAACAACAGTGTATAATAAACTATAATTGTTTGTCAATTGTCAATGACAAATAAAGTCAGTAGTATCAAAACATCTGCAAAAGGGGCAATATTATTATTATAAATAAAGTATATGTCTGAAGCCTCGGCACTGCACATAACATTACGCCTAGATAGTAGTATACAGTAGATCAGTGGTTCCCAAGCTGAGGGTCCTGAACCCCACTAATGGTTGCCAGAGTCTCACAGGGCGTCTCCAGCAGACAACTGTAAGACAACTTTTAAAAATGTCATAGTTTTCTGAGAAGTGAAGATACTGGTATCACATGAAACTGGAAAACAAAAAGAATATCTTGGCACAAACCATTTCATAGTAGCTCTTCACAAAAGGAGGCTACATAACGCTTCAAACCTATGCTAAATTTTGGTGGGAAAAGCTGTCATGGCCATTTTAAAAGGGGTCTCTTGACCTCTGACTTCCAGATATGTGAATGTAAATGGGTTCTCTGGGTACCCATCAGTCTCTCCTTTACAGACATGCCCACTTCATGATAATCACATAGTCATAGTCAAGTCAGCAAACTGACACACTGACAGCTGTTGTTGCCTGTTGGGCTACAGTTTGCCACGTTATGATTTGAGCATATTTTTATGCTAAATGCAGAACCTGTGAGGCTGCACAGTGGTGCAGTGGTTAGCACTCTCGCCTCATAGCAAGAGGGTCGCAGGTTCGATTCCAGCTTCTGTGTGGAGTTTGCATGTTCTCCCCGTGTAAGCGTGGGTTTTCTCCGGGTACTCCAGCTTCCTCCCACAGTCCAAAGACATGCTGTTTAGGTTAATTGATGACTCTAAATTGCCCGTAGGTGTGGATGTGAGCGTGAATGGTTGTCTGTCTCTATGTGCCCTGCGATGGACTGGCGACCTGTCCAGGGTGAACCCCGCCTTCGCCCAATGCCAGCTGGGATCGGCTCCAGCCCCCCCGCGACCCCTAACCGGATAAGCGGTTGACGATGGATGGATGGCAGTACCTGTGAGGGTTTCTGGACATTATCTCTCATTGTTTTGTGTTATTAATTGATTTCAAGCTAGACAGCTAACCTCAGGTCAGGCCTGATTGGTTGGTCCTCCAGCCTGTGAAATCTTGCAAATGCCGTTAGTAACACCGGCGGACACAGGGGTACATGTTTTTTTTTTTTTTCAGGTTACCTGTTTCATTTACTACTGTCAGGATGTAGAGACTGTTTTATAAAACTAACTTTTTTTAATCATATTTGCTCTAATCTCGCCTTCTGCTGCTTTAAGAAAGGAACCACTGCACAAAACTGTATAAACTGCAAAGTATTAAATATAGTGAACTCTGAACACGCAGCCCTTTTGTCACGTCAACATTGTGTCATTTCCTCCATAACAACTTCCACTGCTGACCTTGTAGAAACGTTAATTTCAGTGTTTTTCACTCTGTGGCTTGTAGTTGGTAAACTAAGAACAGTAAGTACTTTCCAAGTCAGAAAACTGACAAAGAAGTGTTGTGTAAGTAGAAGGTCATGGTGTGGAGTGTTAATATTCAGCCTTGGCTTTAAAGCTTTGAAAGGATTATAAGCAAGTTTCATCACATGAAAGTAGAGCCTCCTGGAGGGTTGGCATCTTTGATATAAAGATGTGATCAGAATGTGATTGGAGAAGTGCATGCAAAGTGCAGCAAAGGGAGAGGGGATATACAAAGAGGTGGTAGAGAATAATATAAAGTAAGAGAGTTGAAATGGGAAAAAGGAAAAAGGCACAAATAGCACAGGAAGGGAAAAAATGGGATACAGATGAAGGCAACACAAAACTCGTCTAAGACAAAGAAATTGTGCGGGAGAGAGAAATGGAGGGCGAGATTAAAGAGAAAGAGTGGAAGATGGAGAATATAAATGCTAAAAGTCAAAACTGGGAATCTACTGGGACTGTGCAGAAGAGGGGAGGCTCGCAAAAAGGGAACTAAACGGACAGAAAGGAGGCCAATAGAGAGGTTTTATTTTTACTTTTCATCGCTGCTGACGTTTGGCGGCTGGCAACCAGTCAAACTGCTCTGGTGATCAGAAGCAGCTTGGTGATGAGTGAAGGAGATAAAACATCTCCACTTTCACAGATAAGACAAAATTAGAATATCTTTTATTTTACCCTCTTCATGCTCCTTTTCTCCTTCCTTCTCCAACTCTTGTTTCCCTCTTTCCTTCCCCCTCTTTTTCTTCTCTTTCATCACTTCTTCCCATTACTGCATCCTCTTCTTATCTTGCTGATAAGGTTTCTATCTAGCTGCCAGTCAACTCCGACGCCAAGCAGACACTGATAATGCTCTGATTTCTCCTGGAACTGCAATTAACTAAAGCTCTGTGTCTCCTCTCAGAAGAGGAAGAAAAAAAACTTTTTTTATTTTTTGACTGCATCTTCCCTCCTGTCCTTTTCTTCTCTGAGCCACCTTGTGAATATGTGATCAGAGTGTTGGAGCACGTCGAACTTTTAAACCCGCCGTCACAGAAACAGGAGAAGATGGCTTCGCTCGTCCTCCCCGCGTTGTGTCTCTCACTGTTTCTGTGATGAGTCAGACTCGGGCAGCATGGCTAATATCAATTCCAAAAGTAAGTGCGTTTAATTTCGTTAGCAAGTGCGCTCGCACGTGGTTCGCTGAGTGAGTGAGCGAATGAGGATAAACTGTCACAGCTGCTCTGCTGCTTTCCAGCATTACATGGGTAACGTGTCAGCGACTGCTAATAGCTCATTCGCTGCTCCAAATTAAAACACAATCGCCTAATAGGAGTACAGGGAGAGAGGCGGGATCTAACAGGATTTATGAGAAAATGAAAAGTGATTGGATGTGAAGTTTGAATTAGAGGAAAGCAGTCTGGTGTCAGACTCTATGAAGGTGACTGACTGGACTGGTGAGCGGCCGACTCTCGGTGGACCAAATCCCATCCAAAACCTGCCTGTCAAATTAGCGTGATAGGTAGGCCCCTCCCAACAGTTAGGCTGGGCAAATGACGTGCCAGCTATTAATTACGCTGTAATTTGAATGGCCTTACATGCCCTTTTCTGCATTTAATATGGATGCAAGTCATCTGTTCATCTGCATGACTTTACATTTGTCCTAAAAGTTAACATCCACTCTGATGTCAGACAGTTTTAAAGGGGACATATTGTCCTAGTTTTCAGGTGCATATTGAGCCTGAGGGGAAGCTGAGCCACCCAGGTGGAGCACCTTAGCAAAGGTAGCTCTAAAGCCGTGGGAGGAGATATTCGGATGGGGGAAGATACTGTATATTTTAATGAGTCTGAATGTGACACAGGAAGGGGAGCAAAATCTGAATGGTTTGTTTAAGGTGCAATTGATAACATTCAGCCACTAGATGTCTCAGTCACCCTCCCCCTCTCCACTGCATTTACTTCACAACAAGTCATTGCCATGCACTTATCAGTAATCTCAGCCATTTATCTGTTTTTTTTCCACACTAACTGATGACCCACAGACACCACATATCACCCTCTTAGAAGTGAATGGTAAATGGACTTGCATTCATATAGCACCTTTCTAGTCGCCCCACCCTTCAAAGCGCTTTACACTACATGTCAGCATTCACCCATTTACAAACACACATACACTGATGACCGAGGCTGCCATACAAGGTGCCAATCTGCCCGTCAGGATCTATTCTAAATACTCATTCACACACTAATTTGGGGTTAAGTATCTTGCCCAAAGACACTTCGACATGTGAGTGGAGGAGCTGGAGCCAGTCGATGTATCATGGCTTATCCCATGCGCGGCGTATAAAATGACTATATCACGAATGTCAACTACAAATTGTCATGTAAGGTTTTTAAGCCTCCCCGCTCTCCCTCGCACTGATAAACATACATCACAGACTCCACGCCCATCCACACTACTCTCCCGGTGAGTGTGTGTGACGTATGCGGCCGGTGTGTTTTTGCTCCTGGAACTTAAAAGAAGCTCGTCAAGTGTGCATCACCACCGCTAACAGGGCTAACACAACCAAAACTGCGAGCCTGAATGAGTGGACAACACTGCAGTGCTTTGACCACAGGCTGAACCTCATGACTGGTGAGTCTTTCCACACTAGTGGGAAAATAATCATTTTTATTATCAACAATGTTATAACAGCTTACTGGCAAACATGTAAGTTACTTTACACCTATCACATGCCATTAAAAACTGTGTGTGAGTGTGTGTGTGTGTGTGTGTGTGTGTGTGTGCTTAGAGGGTATATGAAAATGTTGCGATATGTATCACGATATAGCCTGAAAATATTGTGATATTATTTTTAGGCCATATCACCCAGCCCTAGTTTGCGGGTTTTTCATAATATGTCTTCTTACAAGTGAGAGTATGTACCTTTTAAAATAACAAATACCATAATCCTCCTCTTAGAAATGAAAAGTTGAAGCAATAAACAGAAAAACGTACCTTCACTCAATCCAACACTCCCAGGTTTTGTGCTGATGAAGCCTTAGTCTGGTATGAATGCTACCTTATGGCGGCTAATGTAAGCTAGCTGTGTAACGGATTTTAATGGGCCATTGTTGACTTCATGACTCCTCTCTACTTGCATTTCTGTTGTTGTTTGTCAGATGTGAAACAAAAACACCTTGTGCCACATTTCCTTCTTGTGGTCCCATTCCAGTCGCTCGCTCACTGGTTTTTGTTCAGTAAGTCGACCTAAAGAAAGAACAATGAATAAATTTACTGTTTTTTACGCTGGGAAAAATGTCAGGTTAACTGTTCCTAGCAACCACAATGTACACGTCGACTGAAAATGAAGTTGGTGGAAAAGATACTTCATTTGCTTGGTTTGGGCAAAACAAAATAAAATGACCATGAATGAAATGGCTGACTATCAGCCTATAATTGACATGACAATTTTGCGAAGGCGCCTATATAACCAATACATATTTTGTTGGCAGTACTTTTAATCAAATGGAAAGCGTCTCTCTAGAAAAAGAACCAACTTCTCAGCTAACAGTAGCCAGAAGTCGAGAATGCAATGCTGCCTAATGACATATTGTTTTTTGAGAAAGCTGCGATAAAAGAAAGACTTTTAAAAGACTTTCTCAAGGCCATTAAAGTAAAAAAATTCAAAGAAACTAAGGCATAATGCTCGATCTTGCAACCTTCATTATTTACCTGACAACTGAGGTGATTAATGCGTTTGTTTTTTGAGTAAATAGTCCATTTCTGTCCTTGAGAGAGTTCCTTTACTAATAGGCCTATCAGCCACTTTTTTAAGCTGCAGCTCTCTTTGTGATTGGAGTGGGGTCAAACCCGCCATCACACACGCCCTAATGTTCATTTAAATAGTCGATAGATTAATCGTACAATATGTTATTATGTTTTATACACACACCAAAGAGACATTCTGATGACAGTGCACTTTTTTTAAGGTGCAACAACAGTGAATTATGACACAAAAAACTTCTCATTCATCTTCATTTTGTTTTTCACCCATCTGTCCATCCTTTCCACGAAGCCATCATCGATCCCATCATACCTCTTCATACCAGTGAGTGTCTGAAGGCTGGCCCGCACTTTTTCAAATCTTAACAGATTTTGAAACTGCGAGAAACCAAACACATAATGACATGTAATGTTAAATTTAACAGTTTTGTTCCTGTGGTGAGCAACGATTGGGCCAAAACAGCCCGACACACACATAAATCAAAAATTCACAAAGGATGGATGAAGTCATGGTGTCATGTTGCCACAAATCAACAAGTTGCTCCTCCATTTCTAAGGTCCATCTCACTACTACTATGCTTCACATTTTGCATTAGCTCATGTATTAGCCGTGGCTGCCATGACGGCTGCGTTTGTCCTCTGTTTCAGTCAGCTTGGTTCTCAGTTGTCTGTCGTTTTTTTCCCAAATGGCTGCGTCATCGGCTGTCCTCAGAGTTCTGCACATACAGCACAGTTATCCAATCACAAATATTGAACATGTTTAATATCTACTAGGGCTGTCAGTGGATTGAAATATTTAATCTTGATAAATTGCATGATTGTCTATGATTGATTGACATGATTAACTGCAAATAATTACACATTTTTTTATCTGTTCAAAATGTATTTTGCAAGTATTTAATTCTCTTATCAACACGGGAGTGGACAAGTCTGCTGGTTTATGCAAATGTATGTATATATTTATTATTGGAAATCAATTAACAACACAAAACAATGACAAATACTGTATTGTCCAAACACCCTCACAGGTTCTGCATTTAGCATAAAAAAATATGCTCAAATCATAACATGGCAAACTGCAGCCCAACAGGTAACAACAGCTGTCAGTGTGTCAGAGTGCTGACTTGACTATGACTTGATCCAAACTGACTGTGATTATCATAAAGTGGGCATGTCTGTAAAGGGGAGACTCGTGGGTACCCAGAGAACCCATTTACATTCATCTACCTGGAGGTCAGAGGTCAAGAGACCTTTGAAAATGGCCAGGACAAGTTTTCCTCGTCACAATTTAATGATATTTTAGTGTTATTTAACTATTTAACCTCCTTCGTGATAACCTAGTATGACATGGATGGTACTTGGCTTGTTCAGTATACCGCTACTAAATTGGTACTGGAGTACTGATGCATTTAAAACGGTACGATACTGCGTTTATATATAGCGCTGGCAGCGGTGACATTGTCGCGTGATGTTACTGCATTGTAATTTCAGCCGAGCCGGAGCGCGAAGGCGAGCGAGCAGCGTTTAGAAGCAAACGGAGCAGACAGGAAAGCAGCTACTGCAACCCTCAACACGCTGCAACTCGTAGAGAAACCTGTCTGGCAAAGAGTGGAAACACTTCCAACTTGGCAAAACATTTGAGGGACAAGCAGCCAGACCTGCACCAGGAGTTCAGAGAACGACAGGTAATAACTGATATACCCATGAAAAAAACACAAAAACACATTCAAGGCTAAAAGCCAGCAACGCCAGCCCCCCTCACTCTCCACTAAAGTAGCTCTGGAAAAATATAAAAGCTGCATTGCAATTACTTTATTTCTCTGGTTTTACTAGCCTATTTATAGATGTGTTTGAGTAAAATGAATGGTTTTGTCTCATTTTATAAACTACTGATAACAATTTCTCCCAAAATTATGGTTTCCAATGTTCAGATGTTAGTGTTTTGAATCGTATTTTATTCTTTATTTATTTTATTTATTTTACATTCTGTATTAGAAAAGTCTGTCATTGTGGTATTTTATTTTATTTGCTGACGTGATGTGTTCTCCTTTTATTTGGTAAGTATCGAAAATAAGTATCGAAATACATGTTGGTACCGGTATCGATAACAAAATGTTGGTATCGTTACAACACTAGTTAGTAAAGGATTTCATAGGTTTTCTAGTTTCATATGATACCAATATCACATTCACTGAGCCCACAACAACCTCTGAATGATCGATTGCATTAATGTGTAAAAGAAATTAGTGAAGTGTCATAACACATTTGTGTTAAAGCGTTATTATCACACTAACTTTGACAGCTGTAATATTTACGATTTGAAATCGGTGAGGCCAGGAGACAACCAGGTGATGCACAAAATCACCTTTAAGATACCTCACACCACAGGAACATCTGCAAAGATAACCTTAAGAACCATCGAAAAATCAGGGCTTTGCAGACTCCGGTAGGCCCAAAAAGTGTCCTGATTCTCCTGTAGTGTGTACCCAGCATTAGACGTCACCACCTTGATTTTCCTCACTCACAACACCCTCGTTGAGGTGCTTTACACTGAGCACCGTATCTAATCTGTATAATAGCAACGGCAAGTGCGTCTCTCTATTCTTTTGCATTGCTCCATTTCACTCCTTCCCTTACTCTATTATTACGTCCCCCACACATCTCTCTCACCAGTCCCTCCCCTATAAGTGCTGCCCCTCCTGTGCTGCGAGCTGCCACCATTAAAGTCCTCCACGTATCTCGGAGACCACGGCGACACAGCTGTCGCTGGCAGCCGGACGGGATTGCCTTCTCCAGTCCATGGCAAACTAAAGAGCATTAAAAAAAATCCTCCCCAACGCTACCACACCTCCCCACCGCTCAGCCCTGCTCTTTTCCTCTGTCACTCCCAATTCTCGATTTCTCTTTGGACATCACTTCTCTTTCTCCTCGTGTCTCTCTCAAGACCATAGAGATCTCTCTCTTTTGCTGTCCCCTGTCCTCTTTAGCGTAATTGCTGTGGTGGATACAGTCAGGTAGGAAGTAGGAGGGATATATTGAAGAAGAAAAAGGGAGCAGGAGAAGGAGGGAAGAGGCAGTAGAACAGAGGAGAAATGTGGGGGAAAGCAGAGAGGTAATGTAATCTTACTGTGGGAAGTGTGGTAATATATCACCTGCCACAGTTAATAAAATGTCACCATTCCATGGCTTTAGACAGGAAAGAAAGGTTAACCGGCGCTTCATATAAATGTACTTCAACAAGCACAGGTGGAGAAGATAAAGACTGCACGCACACACACACACACACACACATACAGATATACTATAATACACACATAAAAGCATGCAGGCTTGTAGGCAGATGAGCTCGTAAAAAGCAAGAAACGCTAACGGACAATTCAAGCATGCACAAATGTATGTGCTAGCATGTAGGCAGTAACAAAAAGTGCACGTTTTTGAACACACATGCATGTGTCTGCACATTTGCACACTCAAACACTCGCGCCCTTTGATGATAGCTGTAATCATATGTGGTGGAGAATCTCATTTTCATGATTTTTTTCCCCTCATCGTGCATTCTCACCATCGCTCTTCTCTCTTGTCTCTACTCGCTCCTCTTTTTTTTCTCCCTCCTCCCTGTTGTCTCCCTCTGCTCCTCTCTTTCTTCCCTCCTCTCTCTATGCATATCTCCACTCTTCATTCTCCACCTCCTATCTCACCCTCACCCTCCACCTCCTCTCCTCCCTGTGGTCGGCTCATCCCTCTCTCCTACTCCTTCTTTTGCCCCAAGGATATCTTCCCTCCTACACGGCCTCGCCTCATCCCTCTCTCTCTCTCCATTTATTTATATCAATGAGCAAAAGTCATCCTTTCATCTTCCTCCAGATGAACAGACTCGGCTTGTGGAAGAGGACAGAAGAAAAGAGAAGCGGAACACAGAGGAACACAGTTTCTCTTACTCCATAAATTCAACCGTACTGTACCAAGCAGTGGGAATATTATATAAACTCTCCCTTGTAAGGAGGCGATAATTCAATGTGGTTTGGCTGGCTGGTAAACGGATTGTTTCACCCCAAATACTCCAAACGCATATTAATACAGAATTGGAAAAATCAAGACTTTATTCCAGCATTTACACAACGGACTATAAAAAACATTTGACAACGTCAAACTCACCTCAGGCTGAAACTTTGGCCTTAAATTCACCAACCATACAAATATTTTGTGTGCAAAATCTGTCTTTGTGAACTGAAAGAACAAGAAACACTAAAAGCAATGCAATGTTTTATTAGGATTGTTTGTGCCTTTGAATGTTTTAAGATCACAGTCTGCAAATTACAGTGTGATTATTCTGCAATTATGAGGCACTTATAAAGTAATTATGGGATGTTTTACCCAAGTAAAAAAAAAAAAGAGGAAGTTTGGGAATAAAAGGGTAAGAAATGATGGGACTATTTTTTCATTAGGGGATACCAAAAATGTACTTTTAGGAAATAACCTTTTGACAGTAAGGTTGCTTTATATGACTTTAAAGTTACAGTAACTCATTTATTGTGAGACAAAACAAACATGTAACGCGACAGTCTTATTAAACTGAATGATATATAGAGTGAAGGAGTGATTTTAATTGCGTCCATTGTCTTATGTGTCTGTTTTTGCCATGCCACAATGAATGCAAAATGCCTCATAATTATTTGAACTGAACTGAGCAGAAAAGCTCCTATTAACGTCCGGGTGCGTAACCCTCTTATTCCCACTGCACACAGAACTGTGAATCAATATCAACATCAAGCGCCGACCCACTTTTTTTTAAATACAAAATTGCTCAACTGCACATAAAGCTGAGATGAGAAGGGTAGCCTAAAGGACTTATTGAAATACATCCTGACAAGAAGGAAACAGGCCTCATTTTGTTGACGGCCCACAAACCGTAAATTGTGTATTAAAGTCACAATTACTGTGTTTAAAAGAGTTTAGCAACATTAACTATACTGTGACCAATTCAAAGCACATAATGGGTAATAATGGCCAACTTCATATGTTAATAATACGATAATAATGAGTTAACACTCAAAATAAACTGGCATGGCAATTTTCAAAGGGATCCCTTGACCTCTGACCTCAAGATATGTGAATGAAAATAGTTCTCTCTGTACCCACAAGTCTCCCCTTTACAGACATGCCCACTTCAAGTCCAAGTCATAGTCAAGTCAGCACACTGACAGCTGTTGTTGCCTGTTGGACTTAACTTGAGCATATTTTTTGATTTCCAAGAATACAATGCGTAAAAACAAATTAAGAGAACATGCAATCATCACCGTATAACACCAGGGAATGTATACAGGCACATGGGGGCCATACACGCTACTGAGTCATATCATGAGCTGCCATGATGAAATTCACGCACGTTGGATCCAGCCCTCAGTGGGTTGATGATTTTGGTTTCCATTGACCGTTATGTCATTTTGTTCTCAGTGCACGAGTGAAGGCGCATATAAGGCGCACCAGATTATAAGGCACACTATCAATGAACGTGTCTATTTTCATACATAAGGCGCTCTCATCATTATCCGAGTCAGACTGGTTGCTGTTACTTAGCTGTTTAGTGATGATTCAGGCCTTCGTGGAAGCTCGGATGACACTTAACACTGATACCTTGGCCCAGGCATCCACGATCCATTGGCAGATAGTGGAGTAACTCGCTCGGCGTTGTCTCCCTGTCTTGGTCAGCCAACGCTCCCATGCAGCTCGCAATTTAACTTTGAACGACCTGTTGACACCGATATCTAGCGGTTGGAGTTCTTCAGTTAATCCACCCGGAACGACGGCAAGCTCCGAATTAGTTTTCTTCACTTTAGTTTTGACAGTGTCGATGAGTGCCATAATGCTCCGACAATCCATCCAGCGGTGCAGCTTCGTAGCTTACCAAAGTCAAAATAAAACATTTTGACAGATTTTTGAGCACCCTGTCAGTTCGAGGTCAGTAAGCACAACCAGAATTGATACATAAGGCACGCCGGATTACAAGGCGCACTGTCGATTTTGGAGAAAATTAAAGGATTTTAAGTGCACCTCATAGTGCGAAAAATACGGTAAATTAACATTTGATACACCGTGTAAGTTATATATATAACTTCAGTAAAGTAAGCAGAGCCGCTGCTCTTTTGCATCAAAAGAAGCCAGCTGAGGTGGTTCGGACGTCTGATCAGGATGGCTCCTGGATGCCTCCCTTTCAAGGTTTTCCAGGCACGTCCTACTGGTAAGACGCCCCGGGGTAGACCCAAAACATGCTGGAGAGATTATATAGCTCGTCTGGCCTGGGAAAGCCTCGGGGTCCACCAAGAAGAGCTGGAAAACATTGCTGGGGAGAGGGACGTCTGGTATTCCCTGCTATGCCTGCTGCCCCCCATGACCTGGCCCCAGATAAGCACAAGAAAATGAATGTATGGAGGGAAGGAAGTCGAGATTGTGCAGTCTAAGTTCAGCTAGCCTTTGCCTATTGGCTGGTTCTTGGTGTCAGGTGATTTCAGTCCCAGGAGAGTACAACTGATGATGACTTGGTTTTGCTTCCCTGTCACAATGTTGAATGCTGGGTGGGAGGCAGTCATGTTGCTTGGTGAAAGAGCTTCAGGAGTCCGTCTGCCCCCCTGGGGGACCCAGTATATTCATTATTTATGGACTCTGTTTCTACCATCATTACAACAGAAAAAGAATGAAATGGACTGTTACAAGTGAAAATTGTCAACTCCTGAAATGTGAGAATGAGCTGGTAAATGGACAGGCCCAAACCTGTGGAAGGCAACACAAAAAAAAAAAAAAAAATGTGGCAGAGTGCTGATGCCCAGCTAAATCCAAACCCTTTATACCCCAAACTGACACACTAAGGCCTGTCTCTTACCAATAACTAACTGGAGAAGATGCTGACACAACAGTTTCCAGCTGTGTTGCTGGTGTGTGCCTCCAGGAGTATTATTTAATATTAGCCTGAATTGCACAATGTGCAGGTTAAGTCTAATGTGAAAGCAATAAGCATAGAGGTTTATGGAAAACAATACATTCTGGACTGTATCACATAGACTGAATAGCAGTAATGCTATGACGTATCTCCTTTAACATACAGTATGTTTGAACTGTCAGATGTGTAAACCTGATTTTCAGGCTGTAATTTCTTGCTGTGAACAAAAGGAACGAAGCACTGTTCAGATACATTTTGCTTTCTGCAGAACTACAGGGTACATGAAGGAAACAGGCATCATTTCGTTTACAGCCTGCAAACAGTTAATTCTGTATCAGCAATTACGATGTTTAACAGGGTTTAGCAACTTTAAATTTACTGTGACCAATTCAAAGCACATAATGCATAATGGTGGCCAACTGAATATGTAAATGGGTTGTTGCAATATTGGGTAATTACACAATTTTTGCTGTGTAATATCGGCTTTGTCTCACTTTAGTATGTTAATTTCCCCTATAATTAACTGTTAAATTCCTCATAATTAAAAGTGTTATTCCCTTAGACATATTATGACCACATCATCACGCTATAGCGGATTCATAAGTCCCGCCTAACTACAAGAGTAATGCCACTTTATTTTTGACACTCCATGTAACTCAGTTATTTCACTTTAAACACGCCCCTACAATTACAAAACAGTTTCACTGTAATTCCTGGGTTTTAACATATCAATGTAGCAGCGTGACTTTCATGTCATAATATGTTAGACAAATTTCTGTGACAATGAGGTGAGATAATTTCACTTTTTAAAAATGCCACTGAAGAAGAATTTGCACAAATCGCCTCTTATTTTCCTGATCCAGCTGCCTTACTCTATCTTGCTACTGATATAGTGAACAAGTTAAGAATCATGTTTTTGCACCTTCCTATGTGTCACTTACATCTCTATTTTATTCTCTACATCTCTTGTATCTCTGGAAAATTGAGCCCCCAGGCATCATCACCCCAATCGTCTTTTAAATCCTGTTTCTTTAATGAATATCAGTCTTCACTTTCATCAACATAAATAAATAAAAGTGATGACATCTTGACTGATTCACCAAGCGAATGCAGATCATAATGTGATCGTTTTTTTGTCACTTAATTGTAACTTCATTCATTTACTATAATAGTGTTGGAGCTGAAATCGACTTTTTGTAATTGTGGGTAAATAAATGTAATTTATGGTGTTAGATTTTCTGTTAGACTGCACCTTAGTGTGCGTCAGGTGGGAGAGCAAATAGGTGTTTGACCTCAGTCAAAATGTTTTTGAAATGCCAACAAACGTGGATTGAAGCAGATTATTTTAGTAGATTTTGCTATTAAGTAGTAAAAAATATATATCTCAGTAAGTGTGTTATTATCATCGGCTTGCTTAACGTGGAGCTTAACGCTCCAGGTTCACTTTGCCCTTGTCATTGTATTTTAGCTCACTATAAAAATGCTACATTGTGAACAACAAGTCTGTTGAAATCAGCTGAAGGAGAGCTGGTTAATGTTGGCTGTTAGCTCTTAGCAGCTGGTGGGCAGCACAGTCCTGCCTGGCTAAATAACGGAGCAAACAACCAACGTTATTACAGGTTACACTGAGTTATATTATGATGCTTTCAAGCTCTATTCAGGAAAATGAAATAATTGGGCAAACATTATGTTATCAAAGGTCAGCATGAAAAATGTAAAATGTAGTTTTTGGCGAGGAACTTGGATAAATACAGTTGTTTTAAATTAAATGTTTTCATGGCAATGGACAATAATTAGTAAGTGAAAAAAGAGGAAAATCCTCTGACATAAAAGACACGTCCTTTTTCAGTGAAATGAACCGTATTCTGTGTGGAAGCGCCTTTGTCAACCCTAACAAGACGTACGGTCTGTGAATTTGTTGCTAAATTGTAACACAAAACAGTCAGTGGTCATGTCTATAATGTTAAATCCAGCGGTGCATGTCCACCACGTCTGGCGAGGATGCTCGGGGATGCACTGCTCCACTCAACTGGTCATTCAAGCAGTAATTTGTTGCAGTAAGTTGGTCCGTGGTTTTCTGCTTGCTGTTTCAAACAGGAAACAACATGGCGGCGTTTGCATATTCTCTCTGTGTTAGCATGAGTTTTCTCCGGGTACTCCGGCTTCCTCCCAGTCCAAAGACATAAAATTTAGGTTAACTGATGACTCTAAATTGCCCGTAGGTGTGGATGTGAGCATGAATGGTTGTCTGTCTATATGTTGTCTGTCTCTATGTGCCCTGCGATGGACTGGCGACCTGTCCAGGGTGAACCCTCGCCTTCACCCTATGCCAGCTGGGATCGGCTCTAGCCCCCCCGCCCCTATCGGGATAAGTGGTTGAAGATGGATGGAGGGAAGAAACTACTGCACTTCTCCAGATATGGAACGAAGAACACATCAAGTGGCAACTGTGTACGATGCACAGAAGCGCATCTACACTGCACTGCAGTGCCGCGTCCAAGTAAAACAATTAACTATGTCAAAAGTACTTAACTCAACGTAACAAAATAAGAAAAAGCAAGCAATACGCTGACATAAAAGACACATGCCCCATTTATGACCCGCCTGTGCCAACCCTGAAATTGCCATTGAAGGGGACAGCAATGACCAACAATGATGGAGGTAGGTATAGTATGAACAGAGAGAGGACCGAGGCCCCATCAGAGCTGACGTGGACCAGAAACAGAGCTGAGTCTTCTTTCAAATGAACTGACAATGTGAAGTCCCCTTTCTGTTGCTTCTGTCACTAAGAGATAAAAAAAAAAGATAAAATATTCCTTTATTTGTCCCACAGTGGAGAAATTTCCAAGAGGACTGAGGTTGGTTTGTTTAAAAAGGACATTATGTGAAAACACTGTGTTTTTAACCAATTCCTCCACTGCGGGAATGGAAATTCCTCTGAAGTGGATGGTGATCTCTGAAGTTTATTTCAGGGCACTTAGGGGGTTGCCTCAGGGTCTGTGTATGACTCAGTCAGGAGAGCTGGTGTCTGACACGTGTCTTTCCAATCAGCGCTCTCACTGTGATTGACTCATCCTTTGTGATTCAGACGGTTAAAACAACACTTCAAACTGGGACTTCTTAGGGAATGATGCATGCACACACACACACACACACACACACACACACACACACACACACACACACACACACACACACACACACAGAGAGGTGATAATGGAATAACAAGCTCCGTTTGGAGAGTTATTGCGTTAGACTCAGATGAACATGGAATGAGCCGGAACACCTTTAGTTTTCCATTAAGGGGGAAGCTGTGAGGGAGGGGATGCTGCCTGGAATCAATGGGCTGTGTCAGGCGGGAAACCGCAGAGCTGGATGGAAAGTACGAGACAGAGGGTGAGAAAAAAGGATGATGATGTTATTGGTGAACTGCTGGGAACGTGATTAAATTGTCCTCATTGAGACAGGTCTCTTTGTCAGCCTCCCGTTCACGCTCAACACTCCGACAGTTACTATGGGTCAGTCTGCACATGAGCACATCTCTGTCTCTGTCTATCTCAAGATGTAACAAGTTCACCTCACCAGTCTCAACATCCGTTTAACCTCTCTCTCTACCTTCGCTTCGTCACCCTCTCTGTCTTTGTTTTCCCCCGGCTTTCCAGCTGAATCCCAGTCGCATCATCTCCCGGGGATCACAATAAAGCGTTCTCGCAGGGCCCCTCCACACCCAGCGCCACCGCCGAGTCTGTCAACTAGCTACCTACTGTGTGTGCGTGCACGTCAAAGAATATAGATCTAAATCCTAGCGTACCGATTATACAGTTATGTCTTTACTGAATAAAAATGATGGGCTAAGGCCCTATACAAAGACTGTCTGCGATTTCAAAAAACGACTTCTCAAGCTGAGAAAATCAATATTAGTGATGATCATCATTAGAGTCTCTTCACTAGCAAGCACAGAGCTGTGTTTAGATTCAATATTCTGTCAAATCGGGTAGAAAGACAAAATTATTCATAATGCCATGCGGAATAAATGATTTAAAAATCTCTCTCAAATGTGTCAGTTTTTAAATAAATGGAGAAGCGAGGAGGCAGAGGCGCATCCTTCACAGACTTCACAGAAGTCTCTTGGATGGGAGTTTCACTTGCGTCTGCCGGGTCCCTTTTCTCCTCTCCCCTCTTCTTCCCTATTTCTTCACAGCTTGTCATTTGTTCCCTAATACCACCTTGCTCTCCAAAGAGGAAGAGAAGATACATAATTATCTCCCTATTGTTTTTGCTTTCACACCCTTTCAGCAGATGTATGCGCTGATGTAGGACAAGTATCCGTGTGGATGTTAGCCACATGCAAACACACGCCATGCTGCTTGGCAGTGTACTGACATGTTGAGAGTTCGCGCTCTACAGGCTTGTGAGTAGTGGCTAAAAATACAATGCTAATTGGAGGAGTGTTTGTTTGTTTGAACTATGGTAACATCAGTCAGCTTAGTGTGTGGACTAATTATGTCTTACATTACTGTCTGAAAAACGGAAGAAAAGGAAAACACATGAGGATTATCTAAATTGAAGATATTTAGTGAAGTCTAGTTTATTTACCGAGCACATTTAAAAACAAAGTGCTTTACAAAGAGATTAAATACACAAGATTAATGCAACTTTTTGGTGAAGACACTGGCATCATATGAAAGCAAAAAACCTAAGGAAACCAAGGACATCAGCCATGTCAACTAGCTTGTTGCCACGGAGGCTAAATAACAGTCCAACGGCGTAGAGGCCTGTCAGTCCAACGAGGGCTGACGCAGCACCCGCTTACAGTGGGAACATCCTCCATGCTGTGCAGGCTGTACAGCCCTATGTCCCCTGTAAAGAGCCTAAAAGTGTGAGTGATGATGCCCCTTACCCTTAAAAAAAAGAAAGTTGCCCACCAGAGCAGTATAGTACTGGTAGCACTGCAAAGTCAATAAGGTCAAAGTGGTTATAATCGCTATTTTATCTAAAAACAATCAAATACTGGACATTTGTCAGGTGGATAGCAACAGGACTCCAAATGAATGCTGCTCCATAATTGCTGGATATGTAGATAAACCACTGTTTGTTGACAAGTTCCCCATATCAACTCAAGGTGATGATATGTTTTCAGTCCCCCAAGCGACCAAAAAAAAAAAGTGTATCGATACTGTATAGCCTCTTGTGTCCTTTTTTAAGGGGTACACCATATAATTTCTATTGAACCGTTTTAAGCTACTCTACCAACTGTAATGCTGGAAGAAAACGGCAGACTCCTAAAGGTCATCTGCTCACAATAAAATGCCACAAAGGTTAAAAATACAAATATACATGTATGAAAAATAGGGCCGTCAAAGTTAACGCGATAACAAATTTCTTTAATGCACTAACACAATCAAGCTTTCAGAGGCTACAGCGAGTTTTCAGTTTTAAAGCCGAAGATACTGGCATCACTGAAACTAGAAAACTCAACGTACCAACGAAGGAGGCAAAATAACTTTTGGCAAAGACAAACTAGCATGGCCATTTTTAAAAGGGGTTCCTTGACCTCTGACCTCCAGATATATGAATGTAAATGGGTTCTCTGGGTACCCACCAGTCTCCCCTTTACAGACATGCCCACTTTATGATAATTACAGTCAGTCTGGATCAAGTCATAGTCAAGTCAGCACACTGACAGCTGTTGTTACCTGTTGGGCTGCAGTTTACCATGTTATGATTTGAGTATATTATTTTATGCTAAATGCAGAAGGTGAGAGGGTTTCTGGACAATATGTGTTACTGTTTAGTGTTGTTACTTGATTTCCAATAAATATTTACTTGATTTCCAATAAAGAGATATATCACTCCCATATTATAAAATATTAAATACTTGAAAAATCTCCCTTTGAGGGCAGCATGATGATTTTTCAATGGCTACTGGGTAAAAAAGAGGTTAAAGAAATTTGTTATTTTTTGGTCCAAATTGACTCTAGGGGGGGTTTTAAACAAAAGGAGGACTTTAAAAAAAATTTGGGAAAGAAAAAAAAAAGAGGGAAAAAAAAGGGGGGGGGGGCGCCCCCCTCCCCCCCCAGGGGGAAAGAGGAAAAAAAAAACATCATACTAAACATGATGTCTCACCCCCTTTTATAGTATTGATTAACTAACTGAAGCCAAAAAATAAACACTTGAACAACATTAGCATGATAAACACTACTATCTACTACTATCTGTCTTACTTTTTAGTTTGTCTCATGTCCCATCCACTAACATGGAGGGGCTGGGCTTTATGACCGATACTGTAGCCAGCCACCAGGGGGCAATCCAGATGTTTTAGCTTCATGTTTGGGGAGCTGTCATGTCGTCCTAACAAGCCTGTTTCTAAATGGTTGTTTTTAATGTACAGTACCTACAGTGTAGTTTCAGTTAGAGTTATATCTTTTTACATTTTTGTTCACTTTTATGACAAACCACCAGACTGCGGTCAGTCTGTTAATGGACTAAATGCTGGGCTCTTACTGTTGGTATGAATGACATGTGGATTCATGACAACAGCACCTATGGTTTGATCTCCTGACTAGCAGCTGGCCAAAGTCTCTGAAAAGGATCTATTCACCTGGTCTGTGATCATTCACAATCATGAAGAGGAGAACCGTCCATGAGTTTGGTGAAGACACAGTTGATGAATGCAATGAAAGAAGATCAAATAGTTGCATAGGGGAATATATATTTAGCATTACTGATTCATACTTTGAAAATAACAGGTAACATCTTGACATGAGGGAAATTGTGGCTTTTGGCCCTGAATAGTCAGATTGGAGTAGAGCTGCTTGACATGATTTCTTGATTGATCATCTTCAATGGATACAAATGAACAGACATACAAATACATACAGTACATACTATGTATATACAAGTGACCAAAGGTGATGCTAGGATCAGACCTTTTGGGGATCTCAACCCACATATTAAGCGAGGGATCTGTGGGTCCTACCCCGAGAAATTAGACTTTTTCATTCCCAATACCAATAGCAACACCTGGGCTCAGGGTATTGGCCGATACCAAGTACCGATCTGATGACAGTCAATCAATAAGCTGTTTGTGTCACTGTGTGGAAGTGACTGGGATCATTCTTGTATGAATAAGGCAACATCAGGCTTGGCTTAAACATTGCTTTCCCAACTTTGTAAAACAAAAAGTGAACAATAAAAATATAGATATATGTATTCATTAATTTGATTATTTATTATTAAAATTATGCATCGTACACAAGCAACTTAGTATTTTTTTTTTAATAAACAGGAATAAGAACAGGAAACTGGTCAAAACTTAAACTTACATTTACAATTAAAATTCGAGAGTATATTGTATATAGTATCTAAACATAAAATTGAATTGAACAGATCCCATTGTGAGAGATGTCCGATCCAGCTATTTGAGTCAGTATTGACCCGATAGAAGATCTGTATTTTAGTATTTGATCTATATTTGATATGGACGATTAACATAGTTCCAATACAGGGCAGGAAACCGATGTGCTGCACAGAGAGTTTATAGTGATTTTTAGCACTTGCCCCTTGTTGGGTTTTTACATTTACAGAATAATTAAAATATACAAAATCTACTATATATGACAAAACCACAATACACTGCAAATGTGAAAATTCAATAAAATACACATCATAAAAAGCCTTCCACAGTACACCAATACAAATTGGTAATTTACAATAAAAATAGCTAAAAATGGAGACAGCTCTGGTTTGCTTTTAGCCAGCACTTAACCTTTTTGTGAAGCACTTTATATCTGGAATTAATATGATTTTGGTTGGTAATGTGTTCCAGAGTTGGCAGCCCTTTATGGAGAAAGCTGATTGTCCAAATGTAGTTTTACAATATGATATTTTACAGTTGTCATTCACCATAATCCTAGTTCCTCAACTGCTGTCTTTTCTTTGGATATATCTGGACAGAGGACCTGGGGTTAGACTATTAACACATTTAAAGACTAATTTGAGAAAACAAAAATGAGAAAAGCTCTCAAAGCTAAGCAGATTGTGTCTTTTTAGTATGTGGAAATGATGCCACTGGTCAGGCAATTTGTCCATTATTTTCAGTGCCTGATTGTAGGAGGATGTTAGATGTTTGATTGTAGATGGTGACGCTTGAGACTACACTACTCATACAATATGAAAAATAAGAGAAAATCATACAGTGCATAAATAACTGGCTGCCTGAGTGGGCATGTAATATCTGATTAATAAACAATTGAGGTTGGTGTCGAAATTTTCTTCATATGTTTAACAAATCTGAGCTGTGGATCTAATACCACTCCTAAAAACTTGAATTCAATGATCTCTATTTCCTCAAAAATTGTCATTGTGAAATTTAATACAAGTTGCTTACATTGCAGCCGTTGATGGACATCATCTAGCAGCAACATACAGTTAGGATGTCTGCTGCCTTGCTAGGTGACTTAGCTGGCACATGCAGTATATACCTGTGTCATCTGCATAAAGCTAGCAGCTGGCCTCTGGGCAACTTGTAGGCAGGTCATTTATAAACGGACTGAAAAGCAGTGGACCAAGGATTGAACCTTGGGGAATACCCATTCTGTTGATTAAGAGGGATGACGTTTCTTGGTCAACTCTGACACATTGCTCCCTAGTTTGAAGATATGATTCAAACCAGTCAACTACTTGTCAAGAGAAACTGAATGCAGATTATTTAGACACGAGAATGCCATGGTTGACTGTGTCAATCGCCATTTTCAGGTCAAGAAACCCTGCCCCAACAGTATTACACACCGTCCAAGGAATGCTTTACATTTTCAATAAAGTCTGTAGTTTCTGTGGAGTATTTTGGTGTAAAAATGTTACAGATGAAGTAGTTGAATGGGCTCTATGTGGTCGACAAGCTGTGCTGCCACAATCGTTTCAAATACCTTTGACAGGACAGGAATCCGGTATCTGTATCGGTATTGGTGCATCCTTACTTAAGCTCCTGCATTCTGGTGAATTTTTATACTCCAATTTCTGCATCAAGTTATGGTGTAAAATCAGACGCCAGGTGACAATTCAATTTATTGGATCCAAAGAGTTTCAGCTCTCGAGTCATACCCAATTCATGCAATGAAGACTGTTTAGGGACCCCACTATGCAGAAATATTAAAGTACACCGTTTTCTGAATAGGTGGAAATAACACAATTTTATACTGCATTAAAAAAAAACTGCTTGTTTTTTGCCCCAAACTGCATTTGATTATCACAAATGGGGCATGTCTATAAAGGAGAGACTCGTGGGTACAAATCAAACCCTTTTCAGGCCGGTACCCTTTTTGAAAATGGCCCTTGCCAAAATTTAGCTGAACTTTGGAGCGTTAATTAGCCTGCTAACAGGGCACATACCAATGGATTCTTTGATTCTCTTTAGTGGTTTCATTAGATAACCAATATTCTGTACCTCTTAAAAACACTGCAGACAATCCCACACAGGGTTTGATAATTATCTTTTAGGGGTGCTGAGATGAAATTTAGGTGTACCTGAGCACAAATGAGTCTATAACTGCCCACACATGCTGTACATTGACATGCAAACAAAGACCTGTGCACATACATGAGTCCATCTCATCATCAGTGTAAAAGTCGCCAAGGAGCTGCACACTTCACACGGGAGCTTTAATCATGTCTGTGAGAAGTTGCCAAGTAAGGCGCCCTTACACTGAGCCAAGGTGATAACGAGATCCTCTGTAAAAGTGACAACAACATCAGAGAACACTTCCAACGCCACTGCTTCCACCCGCAAATGAGGGAATAAGAGAATTAAAAGAGATTAAGGAACGACAAGCGCTCTCTGAAAAGCGAATGAGTCGCTCGTGGCCTTCTGCGGACTGATCCTGAGCTGTGCTGTGAAACCGTTCTGTCACCTTCTGATAAGGACTGAGGGAAGCACAGGGACAGAGACAAAGAGAGAAGGACTGTAATGAAAAGAGAGGAGGTACTGTAGATGGGAGGAAGACTGAGGAGAAGGGAGGGAGGAAGCGAGAGTCTGGACAGGACTCCTCGCTGTTTTCAAGCATGTAAAAATACTCAGAAATGGAGCCGTCTGAGGAAACTGTCACCACTGGAATGGACTTCTAACTAGTGTTTGATTAACCTTTCTCTCAATCCACACAACTTGGTGTAATCTCGGACGCCCTCCCGCTTCACCTCCGTGCACGCACACACACGCACACATGCAGCGCATGTAAACCCTTCAGGCGCTTTAGACATGCTATTTTTCCTCCGGTATGGGGGAAAAAAAAAAAGTTGTCTAACCTTTCAGCATCTTCTTCTCAGCTTATTAATATGCCTCATTGCTAAAAGGCAAGAAGGGAAAATGTCTCATTTAAATTTGGAGCGGCGGTGAGATGGATGTGAGGTTCCATTAAAAGCTACCTCTCTCTTTTCATTGATATACACACTGGCAGTGGTACGTACACACCTCGGCAGTGTTCCACGCAGCATTGTGTGACTCAGTGATTAACGGGATGGCGGCGAATCTCAATCTGAGCACGTTCTTGGCAAACCTGACATTTCAACTCCTTGCTCCGCTCTAATCTTGCGTCTATCACACAGCGCTAAGCAGCTACTAGAATAGCTTATGTTTCTTTTTCTCTTATTCCCTCTCGTAAGACCAGCTCTTGAGCCAGTTACAGTAGCTTTGAGCTTTTTTTTCATCCATTTCAGGTTTCTTTTAACTTCACTTTGCTTTAAGTTCTTACCTCACCTCACCTTCATGAGATTCACTTTTCATCTGCTATTTCCTCCTCTTGTGCACTCGAGAAGCAGCATACCTCTGCTCTGACAGCAATGTTGCTCTCATCTAGCTTGTACATTTCTGGTCATGTAAATATTTGATAGCCCCCTGCTTTATTATTTAAACCAAATGTTGACTTGCGTTAAGGTACTGTAGCACTACATATAGCTGGCACAATGTTACCAAGGCTACCAGCAGCAACTTAATTACCAAGCTTGGCCCTGGAATCAAATGAAGGGTTTAGAAAAAGACTGAAATAACCACTAGTTTTGTCAATTAAAACAGGTGTGATTGAGTTACATGGTTGAAAATGAAAAGTGCTGTAAATTATGAAAAGGCTCTAACCCTGAAATTGTCACACTCACTTCTTCTTTTTACCACAATCACCGTTTTTCACTTCCAACACTGCTTTCTCCTGCTCTGCTCTTATCCACCCAGAAAGCAGCCTCTCCAGTTTATCAGTGATGTCGATGCTTCTTTTTAGATAGCGTAGCACTACACTATAGGTAGTAAATGTTCCTGATGCTAACAGTGGCAAGCTAATTGTTATGCTTGAACTACTCATAAGGTTTACAAAAGGCTCAGTTAACTGACAGCTATGAGCTTCTGTCAGCATTGTCATTTTTATACATGGCAAAAGCACCAATTTATGCATTAAAAGTATATCATAAAATCACATTTCTCTACTTACTGAACAAAATCTGTAAGTAACATATTTAAATATCAGTTTATATCAACTTTAAATGCAACCAAAATCTACATCAAACAAAGAAAAACATTCAATTTCTTGTCATTTTCATTGGTACACCGTCTCTTATTGTAACTTTACACGTTGCTTACACCCCAGTAGTGCAAGTGTCAAAGAGACACAATCCACCAGCTGGCTGCTGAGGCAGTATTATGCCCTCTGGTAACTTTAGTAAACTATTTTCATGATAAAAAATAAGGATCAACGCTTCTGAATTACACTGTAGGACCACTGAGAAAGGACTTTCCCAAAAGGGCAACAGTAGGTTATAAAACTGCAAAGCCCCTATTAATGCTATGAAGTGGAAAACACTAAATAAACTTAAAAAAAAAAATAAATAAAATAAAATAAAATAAAACTTCATTATTAGTTGGAATGTTTCAGTTAGTTCTACATTGGCTATTGGCTATACATTGCTGTGAAAAAGTATTTACCTCCTTCCTGATTTCTTATATTTTTGCATATTTGTCACACTAAAAGTTTCAGATCATCAAACAAATTTTAACATTAGACAAATATAACCCGAGTAAATACAAAATGTAGTTTTTAAATGATGATTTTATATATTCAGGGAAAAAAGCTATCCAAACCTACCTGGCCCTATGTGAAAAAGTAATTGCACCCTTTGTTAAATCTTGAATTGGCTGTGATTAACCACATTTTTTGGAAAGCTGATTTAATTACACTCGCCACACCCAGGCCTGATTACTGCCAGACCTGTTGAATCAATAAATCACATAAATATTAACTGTCTGACAAAGTGAAGGAGGCTAAAAGATCTCAGAAAGCAAAACATCATGCTGCGATCTAAAGAGATTCAAGAACAGATGAGAAGCAAAGTCACTGACATCTATCAGTCTGGAAAGAGTTACAAAGCCAGTTCGGGTCGGTGTCCATGATTCAACAATGAGACAGAGACCGGGCAAAAATGCCATCATGGGAGAGATCCAAGGAGAAAACCACTGCTGACCAAAAACAACACAAAGGCTCGTCTCACATTTGTCAAAAAACATCTTGATGAACCCCCAGACTTCTGGGAAAATGTTCTGTGGACTGATGAGACAAAGGCTGAACTTTATGGAAGGTGTGCGTCCTGTTATATCTGGCGTAAAAATAACACAGCATTTCATAAAAACATCAGAAAATGTCCAGCCATCAGTTTGTGACCTCAAGTACAAGCACACTTGAGTTCTGCAGCAGGACAATGATCTGAAACACACCAGCAAGTCCACCTCCGAATGGCTTAAAAGAAACAAAATGAAGGTTTTGGAGTGGCCTAGTCAAAGTCCAGACTTCAATCCGTGACATGACCTTAAACAGGTCGTTCATGCTCAAAAAACCTCCAATGTTGCTGAATTAAAACAACTGTGTAAAGAAGAGTGGGACAAAATTCCTCCACAGTGATGTAAAAGACTCATCGCTAGTTATCGCAAATGCTTGATTGCTGTTGTTGCCGCCAAGAGTGGCACAACCAGTTATTAGGTTTAGGGGGCAATTACTTTTCCACATAGAGCCAGGTAGGTTTGGATAGATTTTTTTTTCCTTTAATAAATGAAATCACCATTTAAAAAATGCATTTTCTATTTATTCTGGTTATCTTTGTCACATTAAAATTTAATTAAAAAATACTTTTTCACAGCACTGTATGTCAGTTACTTCTGTAAGTGCTTGAAAGCAGCAGGGCTAGGGAGTTGAGCTCCAGGTTGATTTTTCCTCGTCCCGGTGATCAGCACATTTAATCTGTGCGATGTCCTCAAATGTGTGTCAGCAAGTTTGATATATTAACTTTCCATTCACAACCCCTTCAATGGTGGAGCGATGCCGACACACCGTCCTCGCCTTAAACGCAACCCTCCCTCCGAACGTAACAAGTTTACATGTCTGATATTGAAAATTATTTGTTTCAAGTTCTTCTTCCCTCAACTCACCTTTATGCCTTTTATTTTGAAATCTTCTATTTCCTATTCTCCTCTTGCCCACAACAGAAGCAGTTTGAGTGCATCTTTGTGTGTGCTTCCCCGGTAAATCTCTGCTCTGATCGCAACGTAATTTATCTTGCATTTGTGAGATTATAGTGTATTTTAGATGTATGTTTCTAAAAGGAGTCGGCTTATCAGCTTACATCTCTATCTACTGGCTCATTTTTCTCCCTAACACTCTGCCAAACATAATGCTATTTCTTGTCATTTTCTTGTTTCCCTTATATAAGATAATTGCAACACTTTTGAAAGAGCACAGCCTGTGTCAGGACATCGCAAACCACTTTGCTAATGTTCTGTGAGGATCCCTGAATAAATAACTTTCTTTTTAGTTCCCCAGTCACTGATGTGGACAATCAACAGTTTAAGATATATATATATATTTTTATATGCTTCTCAGGGTCACCGATGACCTCAGCGCAGGTGAGTGCACTGCATTGTTGCTGTCTGAATGAAAAGCTGCATTCAAGCTCCTGACCGTGGCATCCTTGTTGACATTCTACTCCATTGGGTTGGTGTTTGCCGTACAGCTTTAGACTGGTATTTAGTGGAGTTATTTTGTGTCACTAAAACTCAGTGATCTTATTAATTTGGCCACCATACTTGATTGTGTAGCTGGAGTGAAAGGCTGGAAACTCTGCTGCCATGAATCATTGTCAAAACTCCAGGACAATTATGCAGCTATCACCAATATGGTATATAAACCACACAACAATTTCATTTGCATGTTATCACTCTGGATTTTTGCTTTTTGCATATCATTTCACACCAGAGTAATATTAGAAGCTAAGTTAACATATCATAACGAGCGAGAGAGTCGGACGGGGCGCATGGATGGGTCAAAAACACAACTTTCACCTGCTGATGACAACATCCATACATGACTTAATTTACGTAACCAACATATTTATTTTAACCCAAACTTTTCCCAAATCTAACCAAGTACTTTTGTTTGAATTCACAATGTTAACCATGTTTAAAACTGCGACCGTGTGTCCGTATGACATGATTTACATTGAATATTTAAAGCTGCAGTAGGTAGAATTGGAGCAAATATGATTAAAAACAGATATTTTCAGAAAACGGTCACTATACCTTGACAGAAGTGCATGAGACAGGTAATCTGGAAAAAAATCATGTCCTTCTGTGTCCTCCGGTGCTCCTAATGGTATCAGACTGGAGGAAAACAACCAGTCAGAGCTGAGCTGGTGTCTATGAGCATCTGTCAATCACTCGCAAACTCAAACTAGGCAGCGCTGATCAATTATGAATCAATATCTGTTACTGTAATGATTATTTCTCACATAAAATGCTTTCAGAAACAGCTTGCAGTTACTGTTTAGCTGTAAAATGAGAAAGTTGGTGATCAATGTTGAGATCTGCTGAGGAAATACCAAGCTCCGCCCACAAGCCAGAGCACAGCCAATAGGAGAATATTCTCTGAAATGACCTATGATTGGTCAAAGTCTCCCATCATGGGTTAGATTATTTAAAGCCTGAAATCAGAGCCATGAGGAGGTGCAGAAGTCTGGTTTTCTCTCAGAACACTTGAATTACAATAAGCTGAAAGATTATTATGGAAGTTATGCATGTAACTTCTCTATTTATCTATGTATACAGCAAACATATTTACCCATGCCCAAACCATGATCTTTTCCTAAACAGAACCTTGTAGTTTTGTTTGAATTCACAATGTTATATGGCGTAGAATGTTGTGAAAAGTGATGTGCTACATATACGCCTTCCCATGAGCCCCTGCCGGTTTCCCAGTTTGATGATTATTCTCGTGTCTGGTTAAATTGGCCTGTTTCTGGATTTAAGCTGACAAGAAATTTTCCTCACCTCTGCCTGTCTGAGTGTCGTGCGTCTGAGTTCGAGCCTGTTCTGCGCCACATACTGTATGTTACAACAGAGCTGTCAATGTCAGCGTGAAAATAGCACGTTAACGCCAGTTATTAACGCATTAACACACCTTGTGATTTTTAGGTTGTAGCAGGCTCAGTTTTAAAGCCAGAGTGAAGATGCTGGTATCACATGAAACTAGAGGAATCCACTGGTACCAACCATATCACACTAGCGTGTTGCAAAGGAGGCTAAATAACACAAATTTACACTAAATTTTGGCGGGGAAAAACCAGTATGGCCATCAAAGGGGTCCCTTGACCTCTGACGAGTCTCCCCTTTACAGACATGCCCACTTTTTGCTAATCACATGCAGTTTGGGGCAAGTCATATAGTCATTTTTTTTGCTAAATGCAGTATCTGAGAATGTTTCTGGACAATATTGTTGTTGTTTTGTGTTGATAATTGATTTCTAATAATAAATATATACTTATATTTGCATACATCAAGCAAATTTTGTTACTCCCATGTTGATAAGAGTAAAAACTCCACAAATATCCCTTTAAGGTACATTTTGAACACATAAATGTGTAATATGAATTTATGATTAATCTTTATAAAATATCATCAATCATGTGACTAATCACAATGAAATATTTTTAATCAACTGACAGCCCTAGAATTATCAAAAAATAAAAACTATAAATACTCCTAACCTAAAATTACAAAAGTTATAGAAATAATAGAAATGATAAGAATGATTTGTGCATTTATTAAGTCCTGAATCTGCAAAGTAGCTCTGCTGTTAGGGTGAGGATATGCAGTGATATAGAATATTTTATGACTTCACAAATACTGCTGGCAAAAATGGTAGCTATAGGTCTGGGCTCTTGACCCTCTATGAGCTGGTGCACAGCCTGAGAGCCCTGTGCAAGGCCCTCTTGGCTTTTCCACAATCCACACTGAGGACTTAATGTGACCAGATTTTTGCAGGTAGGACCAGCTGAGCCTGGATTGCCCCGCTCGAAGAGAGAAGGCCGCTAGATGGTAACTGGACTTGCATTTATATAGTCTTTTCTAGTCTTCCGACCACTACGTGTCTGTATTGACCCATTTATACACATTCACACACTGATGGCAGTTTGGGGTTAAGTGTATTGCTCAAGGACAAATCCACATGTGACCCGAGCAGCCGGGGTTTGAACCACTGACCATTCGATTGGTGGATGACCTGCTCTACCCTCTGAGCCTATTGCTGCATTTGGTGTTATTATTTGTGTTATTTGTGCCTCCATGTTGGGAACCACAGCCCTAAACACTACATAAAGACCACTGACACGTCTTAAATAGAAATAGATTTGAATATCTCCAGCACGTTTTTTTATTTATGGATCAGTATAAACTACAGTTGTTTCCGATTTTGCGTCTACTCCCGACATGCATGTACGCTCAGCTGCGCACGCACACGTGCACTCACGCAGAAACACACACTAACACACACAGACTCGAGACTGACGGTTTGACACACCAGTCTGAATACCAGCTGTCATCACTTTTCTTGTCTCGCTGTCCCAGTCTCTTTTACGCTGTCCCCCACACCCTGTCACTCTTTGTGTTCCTTTCATACACCCCCACCCATACTCCTTGTATCTGCCGCTTTCTCTCACCTCTCAGAGTGCGAGGCAGGATCCCACATTCTTTTAGTGTGCTGTTTGTTGACATCGCCAACATCCTAGTTGTGTAAATGTCACACCCACACAGCTCCATCAGCAAGGTCTGCCCTGTCAGCTAAAAAAGTTTTTACATGCTGATTTTCAACTGTTACAGCTCCAGCTGAGGATTTAATAAACTGTAATAACTGGCTTTCATATTAACTATAGGACTGGCAGTCAATTCAAATATTTAATCACTATGAATCACATGATTGTCTATGATAAATCATCCATTTTTATCTGATCAAAATGTACCTTAAAGGGAGATTTATTATTGTAAATCAATTAGCAACTGAAAACAACACAAATATTGTGCAGAAACCCTTACAGGTACTACATTTAGCATAAAAAATGACTATATGACTTGCCCCAAACTGCATGTGATTATCATAAAGTGGGCATGTCTGTAAAAGGGAGACTCGTCAGAGGTCAAGGGACCTCTTTGATGGCCATACTTTTTTTTTCCTTGCCAAAATTTAGTGTAAATTTGGAGTGTTTTTTAGCCTCCTTTGCAACAAGCTAGTGTGATATGGTTGGTACCAATAGATTCCTCTGGTTTCATATGATAGTTTTTCCTAGTTTGGATGGTACCACTGGATTCTTTAGGTTTTCTAGTTTCATATGATACCAGTATCTTCACATATGCTTTAAAATTCAGCCCAATACCTCCTCAGTGCCACACAAATCTGTTTTAACTGCATATTATCACGTTAACTTCGACAGCTCCTTAATTAAAACATTGAAATCATTTCTTTAGTTGAGGCCCAGAATAAGGCCATCTGAGTTGTACTGTTGGTAGGTATTGCCACAAATGCTTAACACTTGGCATTTAGAGCATGACGAATACACAGAACATACTTGCAATAAACTATAAATAGGGCGACAAAAAAAAAAAAAAAAAAAAACAGTAAGTCCTTGGCCCTGCTCAGCAGATAAACCTCACCCTTATTTTTCATAGAAGCCTGGACAAGCAGATACCATATCATCTATACCAACCCACTGCTTCACTGCACAAAAGCAATGAGGTGTAATCGTTTATTTTGCCTTTTTCACCTCAAGACCTGGATCTAATGAATATCTTCATTTGCTGCACTGGAGACATTAATTTGTGGACAGCAACAAAAAAAAAGTTTACTGCTCAATAGATGTTAAGCAGAATTGATGATCCTTGAACCGAGAACACAGAGGTTTAAATCACAAGGCCCCTTTTCCTCAATATTTAACCACCATGTAAAGAAATCAAGGTCATTCTGAACTTCAACTTCAGTTCTGTACTTCATTTCAACAGATCAGCTTTATTCTGCTCTTCCACCTACAGAGATGTTGCTGGAGAGCAGTGCTTTATCACTTAGGCTGATGGAGAGATACGAGTATGTCTTTGAGTACTTGGGGAGAGCAGCAATGCTCTGTTTTGCCTGTTTTCTTAAAAACTATATATATTATTTGTTTGTTACCAGGATTGGAAATTACTTTTTTGTCAACCTGCCACTATGGCTGGTAGAATCCAAAACATACCAGCCACTCAACAGATTAGCTTTTTTGTTTTTTTGGCTGGCGAGTGAAGCAAATCTAGTAGCCACTTCCATATTTTACCAGCATTTGTCTAGTGCTAATCTCTACCCCTGTCTGAACCTAATCCAAAATCCAATATTCAGCTCAAGGTTAAGGAAAACAGACCTTATTAAAGCTAAATTTATAATTATTACACTAGCTCCCAATCATCTCTAGGATTAGTTAATTATTCTAGCTATGCTATAAAACTATACAACAGTTTTACAGTATACTGTATATTTTATCCAGGGTCGGGTCGCAGGGCCAACAGCTCCAGCAGGGACCCCAAACTTCCCTTTCCTGGGCCACATTAACCAGCTCTGACTGGGGGATCCCGAGGTGTTCCCAGGCCAGTGTGGAGATATGATCTCTCCACCTAGTCCTGGGTCTTCCCTGGGGCGTCCTCCCAGATGGTCATGCCTGGGGCATCCTTACCACATGCCCGAACCACCTCAATTGGCTCTTTTCAACACAAAGGAGCAGCGGCTCTACTCCGAGTGCCTCACGGATGGCTGAGCTTCTCACCCTATCTCTAAGGGAGACGCCAGCCACCCTCCAGAAAAAAAAACAGGCGCTTGTACCCGCGATCTAGGTCTTTTGATCATGACCCAGCCCTCATGACTGTAGGTGAGAGTAGGAACAAAGATTGACCGGTACATCAAGAGCCTTGCCTTCCGGCTCAGCTCTCTTTTCGTCATAACGGCGCGGTAAAGCCATTGCAATATCTCAATCTCACGTTCCAATGTCCCCTCACTCAAGAACAAGACCCCGAGGTACCTGAACTCCTTCACCTGGGGTAAAGACTCATTCCCTATATGGGAGGCAATCCATAAGTTTCCTGCTGAGAAGCATGGCTTCAGATTTAGAGGTGCTGATCCTCATCCCAGCCGCTTCACACCCTGCTGCGAACCGTTAGTGCTGGAGCGTATATTTGTTAAGAATGAACCAAATACAGTTGAGTGTACATAAACCGTTGCATAATTGCTAAAAATGCTTACAGAAGATGATAACACAACCTATTTCAACATCATTGGAATGCTCATTGAGGATGTCCAGGTGACGTCAAGGTGACTTTTAGGACTATTTTTTAGTCATTACTGGTTCATTGGGGGATGTTTAGACAATGGTCAAACAACACTGTAGTGTTTGCTGGGCTGCCATTGTTCCAATGAAGAGTGTATAGTCCCTTTCACACATGCACTGCAACCCTGAACTTATCAAGATATTACCTGGAGGAGCTGTATATGAGAATGCAAATGTCCGACTAGCTTCCTAGTACACAGTCGGTGTAATGTCCGATTGAACACCTGTGAAGGTCATTGTCTGAAAAATTCACGGCGACGGAGTGGGTATGTTGACATTTCCATGCAACTGAAGCAAAATCAGAAGAATACAGACATCCGAAGGTGAAGAGGAGGGGTTATTTACATCAAGACGGCAATGAAAATGTTTAACAGGAAACACTGAAAGACTGTTGGAAAAGGGGACGGTAAGAGGCTTGGTTTGCACAAGGCATTCGTCTAGGGAGTCGCTGTTTGTGTCCCGTGGGTTACAGCTCACGCTACACAACTTACTGTCTTGTAATCAGGAGGCTTTAACTTGCTGTAGCAAATATTACATGGTAAATGATTTGATGCCATGCATGAGACACAATGCTGTTGTTGTAGGCACATGTTCACAAATTAGCCTGTTTCCACTGGTTTCCTCACTCTCTTTCACTATTTATTCCTCTTGGTGTATGTTTACAAATGCAAGACATAGAGTAAGTACCTATTGTTACAGGCAACCCCTCCTCCCCCAAGGTTTCCTCTCAACTCGTGTCTTGGGCTCTCATTGGCTGTAGCTCGTGGCCAGAGTCTCCGACAGGTTCAGATATTTAGCATGCTAGATATCTGGGATATGTCTGCGAGGCATCGGCGAGCATCAACGAGCCTCTCTGCTCATGTATTTGAAGGGTTCACACATGATGCTCGAACACCGATTTGCCTTTAGTCTGGGGATTTGCAAAAGGCGATCTGGTCGGCGATCTGCAAAAGGGAGTGGGAAAACAGGGCTAAAGTCGTGTTGTGTGAAGCGGGCATTGCACGTTACAATAAGCTGTTCGTTCGTGCCCCATATTCACAACGTTTAGTTTCACTTCACTTTTCAAATGTAGTAATCTTAAACCCAAACATGTAGTTCTTTCCTAAACCTAACTATAGTGGTTTTGTTGCCTAAACCTTAAGTGGTGCCAAGGGTAACTATAGTGGTTTTAATGCCAAAATGTACGTGACGAGTTGAGATGAGAACATGTGAACACGTGTATTCTGATTGTTTTATAATTGTTTAATCCAGTAATTCCAGTGTTGTGTGTGAGGGAGGTG
Organism: Pterois miles; assembly: GCA_947000775.1. Lineage (NCBI taxonomy): Eukaryota > Metazoa > Chordata > Actinopteri > Perciformes > Scorpaenidae > Pterois > Pterois miles. Next base: position 2,092,870 of record CAMQGK010000253.1, read on the forward strand.
AAAGAGGCTCAAGTCGTTGAGCTGGAGAGGGCAGTGAAACGCTGTCTTTTAGTTTGGTGTTGCAGTAAATTACTCCTTGGAGTCATTGAAGCTTACCTGCTCTTGTGTGGGTTTCCTCACAGTCTAAAAACAAACACCAGTTTCTACTCAATTTATCTATCAAGCGTGTTTAGGCAAAACAAACAAAAGAAATATGTGCATAATAAACGCCCAAATCGATGCTTGATTAAGCTCAACCCCTCCACTGAGCAGGAATAAACTGCTACTGAGAATTATAATGTAACCATAGACACTTTTTTTTGTTTTTAAACCACAGCATGTGAATTTAATTAAAGTTTTTCACCCCAGTATTTAATTTAAATACTCTGTTCATATTTCTAGTTCTTATGGACACAATGCATGCTGGGACAGGCTCCAGCTCCTCTGAGAGTAACATGCCTAGAAAGGACAAGTGGGTGTTGAATTTGAATGGACAGACAGCCGAACAGCTTTTTATGTGCATCTATATTTTCTGTTTAACTGTTTATATATTTATCCGAGCTCACACATATGAGCTCTATACTTTTTTGCCTTGACTTATTGATGCACAAAACATGTTTTTCTTCACTCGCGTACAGTATGCCTTCTCTCTCACACATTCACTGTGATGTGGTGTTCTTACTACTTTATTTTCTCAGCCTCTTTCTCTGTCAATCACATGCCTACTCGTGGCCCCAAACTGATTCATTTATTGATCATTCATTCACTCGGTATGTCAGTCAGTCACTCAGCCTCCAACTCGCCTCGCCTTCGCTCTCCATCTACGTCTCTCAGCTTCTCTTGTTTTAACTTTTGTCTCTCCCTCTCTCTCCACAGTGAGGACAAACGTAAGATCCCAAATTGTTGAACAGCTGCCTGAACACCGGAGAGTTTATGCTACACTGATGGACAAGCTGACAAGCAGAGCAGTGCAGCAGAAGAGTGATGATGACGGTAGTAGAACTGCCGGTTGATTAATTACACACCGAGAAAGATAAATGCTCTAAAGGTCAACATGTGCGTATGTGTGCATATTTCCTCATGTTTCAGTCACTTTGGTATTACCGAGAGAGGAAATACACCTGGGTGTCTTAGTTCAATATCTGGTGTACGTGTGCATGTTCTGAGCGACTGGGAGATTTTAAATGTGAATTTTAATTTGGGCGAGAACCCTCCAGGCAATTAAGACTTGTGTACACAGTATCCACAGTATAAACACACATAGACACACCCTGATGAGAACACCAGGGATGCAAAAGCTTTCACACCTCAGCGTGACTGTGTGTCTGTTTATGTATCGATGAACACACCAGGCCATGCGCACGCCGCGGTGCTTGTCTCACAACCCACGTGGAAACACACACATACTCACAAAACCATGACTCTGACTGTGACCACACCATTATAACTGCATGAAATAGGTAGGTGTGTGTGTCACAGAAGTAAACACATGGCAACAACTGACTGTTTGCTAAACCACACACCACTTTACTACTGTATGTCTGCCCAGCCTTTCAGACACTTTGTGTGATGCGTATTCGTTTTACAATAATAACGGCGGTAATAATTAACACTAAGGCTTCTTATTTCAATTACACCTGTTGCTGACAGATTTTCTAACTATAACTATCACAGTTAATGCAATAATAATGCATTATTGCATTTTCTTTACGGTGTTAACGCTATTTGTGAGGTTTAGGTTTTAGCGGGCTCAATTTTAAAGATAGTGTGGAGATACTGGAAACCTCAGGAATCCACAACTACCAAACACGTCACACTAGATTGTTGTGAAGGAGGCTAAATAACGCTTCAAGCTAATGCAAGACAATACAGACATGGGCATTTCCAAGTGGTCCCTTGAGCTCTGACCTCAAGATATGTGAATGTAAATGGGTTCTATAGGTATCCACAAGTCTAGCCTTTACAGACATGCCCACTCTATGATGATCACATGCAGTTTGGATCAAGTCATAGTCAAGTCAGCACACTGACACACTGACAGCTGTTGTTGTCTGTTCGGCTGCAGTTTGCCATGTTATGATTTGAGCATATTATGTTATGCTTAACGCAATACCTGTGAGGGTTTCTGGACAATATTTCTCATTGTTTTGTGTTGTTACTTGATTTTCAATAATAAATATATACATACATTTTCATAAAGCAGCATATTTGTCAACTCCCATGTTGATAAGAATATTAAATACATGATCTTCCTTTAAGGTCCATTTTATTAAAAAAAATGTGTGTGATTAATTTGCAATTAATCACTATAAACTATGGACAATCAAGCAATTAATTGCGATTAACTACTTTAACTGACTGACTGCCCTGCTATACAGCTATTTTAAGAAGGCTGTTTGAGGGTGGAGGCGAGGTGAGCGAAATAACCAAAGATAGATACCCATTGTTAACCTGCCATCCCCTAGTAGCAGAGAGAGTGCCGGGGCTGAATATGTTTGTCTGGTCTGCCATGGCTCTGAAACATCAGTAGCCTAACTGGGCTGTGTATTGATAAATTCACTGCACTGTCCGTGGTGCTGAAGTAGCATGCAGACTTGTAATTGTGACTTTTCTCAATATCTTACCTTTCAATCAGTTTTGACTTTGATTTATAAAAGATTATATAAAAGATTATTGCTGAAAATAAGCTCTGTGGCAAACATGTTTATGATACTTATGTGTTTTGTTCAGCAAAATGATCTACATGAATTAAAGCAATTGCCAGAAGTAAAAAGCTAACGTTAAACTATAAATGAACTACATTATAGTCGCATGAATGCAAGTAAACACAACAAGGATGTATAGAAGGATGAGTCGGCGTGATGATGTTCAGTAGTCTTATTTCGCCATTTGTTAGAAAACGTCCTTTTTTAAGACACATAAAGGCTTTAAAATTCATGAGTGGGGTATTACTTGATGCACTTTATTGATGCAAAAAGGTTAAAATCTCTTAAGCTTTTGTTAACTACAGGCCTTCTTTCAGGGATCTAACTAAAAACCCACTGACCTCCAGAGGAGGGAACCGGAAGTGCTAAAATGCTAACTCATTTCTGGGTTTTAGGGCTCATTCCTGTCACAGTCTATTAGAAATAACTCCTGGTTAATACTGTAAGTACTGTAGTAAGCTAGTTAGCCGCACATGCAAACATTTACAGCTAACGTTAGAGCGCACATACACATGGTTTAATCCATTCCTCACACTCTTGCTCTTGTGTTTTTGGTTTTACAAAGACTAAATATGACACCACCCTTCAAAATCTACAAGCCAGTTGGGCCTAGTGAGCTGCGACTGGATAATCACATTTCGGGGAAGAGGTTTAGCTAACAGACTTGGCTGATGTAAACAAAAAAAAAAAAAAAAAAAAACTGAACAGGCAGGTGAGTAAGTGAGGCAGAATGAATGCGACTGAGAAAGTAATCAGGTAAATGAGTGAGTGAGCGAGCGGCAGACTAATCAAGTGAGTGAATGAGCAGGTAAGACTATGCATCTGACTGATTAAGTCACAGAGCACTCCTGCTTTCTAAGCACTTAAGCCTAGAAAACAGTTGATGCGTTTTATATGTTAATGCGTGCAAGAGGAAAGTTAGGAAAGAATGTGGTGTGAAAAGAAATGAGCAGCGGTAACAAAAGGTGCTGGGTGGGTGGGTGGGTGTAGAGAGAGGGTGCAGTGGATGAACGTGGGGGAGCAGAGGGAAGAAGGGAGAATCATTGGAGTGTGTAGGAGGGATGGAGAGAAGGAGTGAGGGTGGCTGTGGAAGCTGCTGGTAATCAGAGGGCAGCGATGGGTGGTCAAGGTGTGCGTATATGTGAGTGTGCGTGAGCCCCACTGTGGTCAGAGCTCTGTGACAGGCCGACACCGACTTCCTCTGCCCTCAGAGTGTGTCGGCTCACTGTGCACAGCTGTGTGTAAGTCGTATTTTAAGGTGACTGAATGGATTTTCAAACACTTTTTCATCTTGCTGGGTGCTTCTACTAAAGGAGCTCCTGTTCCTACCAGCGTGCAGAGGTATAAAGTTTCCATCAAACCAAAGCTCAAATTACATAGATGTTTGTAACATTTTCTTAATGGTTAATAATTGGTTTGGTTGGCTATTATTAAGAATTGAATAGAGCAGAATTTCTTGCCATACTGGTTATTCAAGTTTTCTCATTTTACTCTAATAATAAAAATAAGATAATGTGGCGATATTTTTACTAAAACAATATTTCCTCTAACTGTAAATCTCTAAAAAAAAAAAAAACATATTGCCAACCATCAGTGGTGCATTAGTGGGATTTTGTTGATTAAGGTACCAGTGAAACAATGAAATACATTCCCAGAAGTCCAGATTGAGGAACAGATTAATGTGGCTAAATGTTCATTTTCAGACGGCAAAACACTGCACAACAGTTGTCGAAAGTTGTGACGGTGGCAGCTGCCTTATCTTTTGTCGCATTGTCTTGAAAGACTACCATCATGTTATGAAGTATTCTACTAAAAATGTGCTCTTACATGTGTTTGTCAGCTAATAAAATGAAAGTAGCATCTACCACTAGTACTATTTCTACTACTACTCTACGCCTAAGCTGTTTGGCCGGAGCTTCCTGTGCTCCATTCAAATGAATGAGAGGGCTGCATGCTACGCTTCTGCAAAGACGCCGTCGGTCGGGGGCGGCGTTGTCAGCGGTAACTGCCGTATGAAAGCAGTGCAGAGCGCTGGCCGCGAGCTAGCCAGTAGGACACAACAGAGACTTACATGCACTAAAAGGCTCACACAGCCGGCTCAGCTAACTAAACAAAGCACAGACACCATTACGCCACTGTATCTTTACATTGCAAACAGTTGTTAGCTGCTATATTAAAGCTCTGATCTTAGATTTTAGCATCTTTAAAGACATTTGCTCCAGTTTTTGTCCAAGTTTTATTCTCGCCATCTTACCCTTGAAATGATATGTAATTTCCTCTCACCATAGGGAGTCTCAACATAAGTGAACTTTTCTTTTCTTTCCTCTCTTTTCATTCTGTAGCTCAGCAGATCCAAGTATCTGTCCTGCTTACTAAACTGCTTACTGAGTATTTCTGGGTTAAACAATGTGTGGATCCCTGGATTCTGAATTCATCTGTGTTTGTCTATGCATACTTGGGTATGTATGGGAGGGTGTACATGTATTGTACTGTAGCTGCTCTCACTTAAGTGTTTGTTCAAATCCCTCGAGGAAGGCTTTACAGTGATCTGCCATACATTTCATTGAAAGACTCAGATAAGCCATTTTGCATGTTTTAGACCATGCTGTATGTACGCATATGTTGTTGTTCATGTTTCAGCTGCTGTCACCACAGCGAATCATTGATCTGCACATTGATTTGGCTTAGGATTCCTGACACAAGTGCATCCGGAAACCGGAAAATATTCACTTTTTTTTTTCTTGAAGAGGACCTGCTGTGCTCATTTTCAAGTGCATGCTTGTATTTGGGGTTTCTACTATAACATGTTTACATGCTTTGTGTGGAAAAAACACAAAAACACTTTACTTTTCACCCCCCGTCTGCTCTGCTCTAATTAGCTTTTGGTTGACGGTGTCCTAGCTGCTAGGAGAAGAGTGTTACTAGGTGACATCACCACATGACAGAAGAAAAGGCGGGAAAAGGGGAAGCGTTTCAGGCAGCTCAGGAGCAGTGTTTCTGAACTGCCTACTCTGCCGTTGACTTTGGGCTTTATAACTTTGCAGACCTTTTACATGCACAAAAAACTACATAACGCACTAAACAAAAGGGAAAAAGCATAATAGGACCCCTTTAAAAAATAATAAAACTGATTAATAAATTATCAAAATAGCTGGTGATTAACTGAATAGTTGACAAGTAATCAATTAATTGCTGCAGCTCTCCCACTGATTTTCATTTGATACAATAAAAAACTCAACTTGAACAAAACAGTCAGTCCATAATGGTTTAGACTTCCTGCACTTTGTTGTTGAAGTTATATTATTGCAAGAATAGGAATGCACTTAAAAGTATGGACTGATTTGATTTGTCTGAGTCGGTGTATCCAAGTTCAAGCAAGAAGCTCAGATATCCAGTCAGCTGCTGAAATCAATGAGAAACCAATCGCTGCTTGAAGGGCAAGAAAAATGCAATAAAAATGTGAAAAAAATAAGTTTAGAAAATGGTTGTCAGCACTGCAAATTCTGTCATTGGTGATGTGTTATATTCATGTATACATTACCACACTCATTAAAAAACGCTCATTTCTATAAACGTACAGAACTAGAGAATAGCTTCCCAAAGCTCTCTCTGTGTGTTTTTTTCTTGTGGCTCTCTGTCGGCTCACTGTCTTCTGACTGGCTAAGCTTTGAGATCACCTTTCTGTGATCATTGTACTTACTACTGTGTGTGGGCGAGCGAGGGAGGGATGGAGACAAAGAGAAAGGGAGCACATTCTCTTGTCTGTGTCGTTCCCGGCTTCCTCTTTGCCACCGCTCGGCTTTGATTTCTCCCCCTCCTTCCTTTACCCTGTCTTCTTCCACTTTTTCCAACTCTCAAACCCACCACAGATAACATACGCACACAAACACAAACAACTTCACGGTAGCACATAGAGCACAGACTGGCATCCCAGAGACAAACCAGTACAGCCCAATGTGAGCCCCGGTGATCGATCACTGGTAATCCCACAGTGGCTCCTGTGTGGTTTAGTGTGTGTTCGCTGAACTTTTTGGTTTTATAACGACTGTGAGCACGCACTCATCCACTTCTCCCACACTTCCATTAAGTATCACCATCCTTCCCTTGTTGACATTTACTATTAGTTTAAATGCCAACATAAACATCTTTATTCCTTTTTATAGACACTCTCTAACACACATACACAGACACACAATCACTCTGCTACTTTACATTCAAATCTTACCTTGGCTGTGCTTGTGATTAAATTCCTTGTCTCCGAGGAGAGCAGATGCTATTGTTTCCTCCCTTTGGCTGCCATGAACGGAATGAGACTTGAGATCCCCATTTTGGCTCAACCGCCTCGCAGTTGCACTGCATCTATGAGCCCCGACATGTAGTGGAATGAAACCACAGGGTAATATATGGCTGCCATTACACCGAGGCCTGCCAGCTTAACCTCTCTCATAGATCTCCCGGCGGAATCTCCTCTATGTAGTTTTCAGAGTTAAAGCTTGTTCTCTCTAAGTTGACTTTCGCTGGCGCGGGCGTATGACCGCCTTGCCGCTCTTATATTCCAGCCTTATTCACCAATGTATAAGCATGTGGAAGTGATCTGTCCTGTTTTATGAGTCAAACAATCATTTGCCTCCCCCAACATCATGTGTTTGTAGTGCTACGGCCGGCCAACAGGTGGCACTGCAACTCTTTGTTTTCTCTCCGTGTGAGGAGCTGTCCGTGGTTCTGAAAAAAATCTGTCTGATCTGCTGTTGCAAAGGGAGACGAGGGGATAGAATTGATGGGATTGAGGGAATGTAAACAAGAAGAAAAGGATGAGAGGAAGAGAAGAATAGGAGGGTAGGATTTAAGGATGGGACAGGAAGGGAAAGGGTGCTGGAGAGGGAGAAGTTAATGCCGAGGATGAAAGAAAGACATGGAAGAAAAATGAGAGGGGGAAAGGGTTCGAAAAATAAAAGGGTGATCACAATACAAAGAAAGTGAAGGAGAAAATGCATAAATGAATGCAGGACTGAAGAGAAATTGCAGAGGTAAAGCAAGATCTGAATGGAAAAAGAGCAATAAATCAGACAGCGGTGAGAAGAAAATAGGAGGGTGAGATGTAAGGTAAAAAAAGAGAGGGATTATGCCATGCTTTCCCCTTCAGTAAGCAGAAGGTAGGTTAAGCAGGAACCAAGTTCACCCTGTGGGCATTGAGCAAGGTTTCTATTAGCTGAATGTAGCAGAATGGTGGACACTGAGGGAGGACAACCAAATGGATGGGAAGGCATGGAGCGAATGTAGATAAAGGCGTTGATTACGATGCTGACGATGATAAGGTGGGAAACTATCAAGCAATAGATGGGGAAAAGTGGGAAAATGGAAAACAAAAAATCGGACACAAAAGTGAAAAAGACATTCTGCCCGGATGCCACAAAGGCTGGGGAAGTGTCTGTGCATCGATATGCTCAGTTGCTAGTGTGTATTTCTGTTTGTTTGTGTCTGTCACAGCGACAACAGTGTTTCTGTGCACACGAGAGGGACGAGCAGTGGAACAGACGTAGACAGATGGGGCTAAGAGGGGTGGGAGACATTAAGTGTGTCGTGTCCGTCTGTGTGAGTGTGAGTGTGAGTGTGTGCGCCGACGATCTCGGAGTGTGTGTTAGCTGATGATCTCTGATGCAGTGGCAGCAGCAGTACAGTATGCATGACACAGATAGCAGGATTTATCCTCTCCACAAGACTACAGATGGTGACAGGGGAAGCCTCCATTCCCCCTGTATGACTCTCTCTCTGTATGACCCCCCCACACCTCCCGCTCACCAACCCTCTTCTCCGGCCCTTCTGTGAATATTTGCTTTGCTTTGTCATACTCTGACAATGATCCAGTAATGGGATTGTCAAATTCAAAAGTCTATCGTGTCTGGTCCCTCTGTCTCTACAGACTACTCCGTAGTGGTAAAAGGGTTTACTTACCATGGTTAATAGAGCAGTGTCTCCAGGTCCCTTCATGTGGTAAGCTAGCAGAGTCTGTGGGAAGAAAAAAAAAAATCAAATATATATATTTGTATTTTTAACCTGTGGCAAATGACCTTTCTATCTGTCACTTTCTCCCAGAATTACAGCTAGTAGAGCAGCTTATATGATTAAATACTATTTATATTGTGTACACCTTAACCCTCATGGTCCTGACTGACATCACTGTATTTCAGAGGCTGTAGCAGGTTCAGTTTTAAAGCTAGAGTGAAGGTCAGATCTATGAAAATAGTAAACCCACAAATTGATACTAATCATGTCATGCTATGTTATCGGGAAGGAGGTTAAATGACACTCCAAAGTTGAGCTAAAATTTGGCGAGGAAAAACTGGCCATGGCCATTTTTAAAGGGGTCTCTTGACCTTTGACCTCAACATATGTGAATGAAAATAGGTTCTATGGGTACCCAGGAGTTACTCCCCCTTTACAGGTATGCCCACTTTATGATAATCACATTCAGTTTGGGGCAAAAAACATGTAGTTTTTCCATGCAGTGTAAATGTTATTTTCACCTTTTCTAAAATGATGTATTTTGAAAATTTTTGTATACTGGGGTCCCTAAACAGTCTTGGAATTACATAAATTGGGCATCACTGTAAAGCTGAGACTCTTCTTGATCCCACGAGCCCAACTGAATCATTTTTTTTTAATTTGACCTCACAGTATAAAATCAGAGGATAGCTGCATGAAACTACAGCCACAAACTAGAGACCTAGAGCATTCAATAATGCAATTCTTACGGAAATCTCCAAATGGCAAAAGGTTTTAATACCAAATCACAGCATGGCTTTTTCTATGATGTTCCTCAAGGTCTAGATGTCACAATGTGGTATTTTGGAAGGTTTATTGACCATTTTTATCAACTTTTGAGTGGTAAAAAATGGTTAAATTTAGCACTAAATCTGTGTAACAAATGGTATCAACTCCCAAATTGCTGCAACAACTTACGAGACATAAATGAGCACGGGGATGGCCATCATATACTCTGATCACGATGTGCTCATACACTTAAATTAATTACTTGGGGGCCAAGTCGTGAACATAACATTGACATATCATCACCTTTTCAGCTGATATGGGAAGCTATCAACATACAGTGGCTTATTTACATATTCAGCATTCATTTGGAGTCCTATCTCTGTCCACCTGGCAAATGTCCAATATTTAGTCTTTTAGAGAAAAAATAATTACAGCCACTTTAAGCTGACTATGCTGTGCTACCAGTATTATACTGCTCTGGAAAGGCTCAATAGATATCTTCTTGGGTAAGGGGTATCATCAGTGCACACTGTTAGGTGTTGTTCCGACTGTAAATTACTGGGTTGTGCATCACCCCTCTTTGGACTGACAGGCTAACCCTAACCCCAACCCATATGGCTAACTTTTTCTTTCACTTCTCCAAATCAGCAGCTGGTTACTGCTGTCCGAGACCGAGCACAAATAACTAACACAACATTTAGCCAGCGCAAAACTGATGCAACACAACAGATAAACATCAGCCACTACCATCGGTGAATGTCCACGGCAGTCAACAAGGTGTGTATTGTCCAACACTGACGTTTTCCCTGGCAAAAAGCCATCATAGCCTCCTTAAGGTTGATTCGCACCCTCTCGCTACATGCAGTCTTTTGGGTGTCTTCCTAGAGATGTATAAATAGGGACAACGGCAAAAACGTTCAGAAAATCTCCTCTCAAACAGTGATGGAAGTAATTATGTGAAATACGAAAACAAAAAAAAAAAAAGCACTTGGGAGAGACGTTCAAACCCTGCTGACTTTCCCTCCTCTGCACACCTGGCCAGTTGCTGCATGAAGTGTCCATCTGTGTGTTTACATGCACTTAACCGGGTTAAAGTCGGCTCTCTCCAGTAAGCCGATTTCTTAAATTTCATGTAAATGAGAAACCTGGTTTTCTGTAAGGGATTAGAGAAACCTGATTTCCCCAGGTACAGTTCTCCTGGAGAACACCAATTTCTCTGCCAGCTTTTTACAAGTACGTATGAGCATGAACAAAGACTTCAGTGGAGTGGGTGAATGATAGGAGAGATCACAGAGTGATGCGTCCTTGTATTTAAGATAATTCCATCCAAAGCACTGCTGAAACTAACACAAACTTCAATCTCAGTGGTTTCCACCACTGAACTTCTGTTAAATCCAGACGAGGAAAAGCTGTGCTCTGTCAGTCGGCGTGTTTGTCGGATTTTTTTCAGAAAGTTAGAAAAGTTTGCGTACAAAGCGTGATTCCCGAACAGAAAGGGGGTTTCACAACACTGTTGTTTGTAGACTAAAGTGTTATACAATTGAACATTGAGGCCTTTGTACCTGGCCACTCTCCCACTGGTGCCAGACCTTCCCCGTCACACTCGGATGGAGAATGAAGAGGGCTCCAAGAAGGTTGGCAATACTGAGGAGAACATTTTCTTGGCTTACCTGTATGCAGCATCATTGTATAACTTTGAAAAGAAAAGTCTCCCGCTCAGCCCCCCTGGTGGTGAAGAAGGACTTTTCGGTTGTAGGGAAGTTTCAGTTCTGAGGTTTTGCCTCCTGACCTTTCCCACTAAGACTTTCTCTGAGCATTTTCCGGGTTGCTGCAAATGGTTGTACATTACAGTTAATTGAAAGCCTGACGTGTTTCATACTGGCACTAAAGGCTGCCTTGTGTGTTGGTATCACACGCCGCAGGGTTGGTTTGACTCACCCCAACTTCCTCCCTACGCAGACTGAATAGAAGACATATACGTCAAAAACAAACACAGTCAGGGAGAAAATACGTTTCCCTCAAAAATATTACTGACAATGCCGTTTCAGTGTTTGAAAGTGTAATTTTTAGGAGACCAGGCTGCGTGGTAAGAGCCTCTGCTCCTCTTTATGGCTTTGCATATTTCACTCACTACCGAGAGCATTCGCCAACTTCATAATCAGCTGGTGACCCATTAGACAGTGACGCTGAACAACATGGCCTTGCTGGCTGTGTCCCTATCAACCGCAACAGACACATACAGACTTAGAGTTACTGTCCTGTAAGATGGCAGCGCCACTATTGGGCCATGTCATGTATGTAGCCATGCAAATTGAATACGTTGTGCTACCGTATGTGTAACCACTCTCCGGTCTGGTCGTTTTCAGCTTCAGTAGGTACATATTACATGATGCACTAGTACCCTCTAAAAGACCTGGGACCATAAATCTAAATACTATCATGATACTTTGGTGCTGATTCGATATATATTGTGATATTTAAGTAATGCAGTTATACAAATATTGTGATTCAATATTACCATTTTTGTTAACTTTTAAAATACTAGACCATGGGGACAAGTTGAATTATACACTTCTACGGACTTTTACTTTGGAAAACATCGAAACTGATACAGTGAAAATGTTTGATTTTCAGCATGTATGTAGTCAGATATATCAGTCATTGTCAGGAATTATTTAATACACTTTTTTCCAGCAACCCCAAAAATTCCCCCACAAATTAGTGGTATTGTCTTTTTAATTTAAAAGGGACAAGTATATTTCTGGTGAATATAATCCAATCCAAATTTATTTATAAAGTACATTTAAGAACAAAAGTAGACTAAAGTGTTGTACAATTAAACATAAAAAAACATAAAAACACAATAAAATACTAAGACCTAACCCTAACCCTAACCCTAACCCTAACCCTAACCAGACCTAGTCCCATGACTATACTTCCACTAACTTCACCAAGTTCATCGCAAGCTCTTGCTGTCAGCTCTGTTTTCTTTATTTATTTATGGTCAGCTCCATCGGAGTCGTCTAAATGCACTTAATATAAATGTCAGTATATGGGTGCTTTACAGTTGTAGCGTCGGCCGATGTGACCACGGAGATGAGAGTGACGGCTGGCTTGACCGCACGTAACACGATGACGTTTCCCGAGTTAGCATGCAGCTTTACGCTGACGCTGGCGAAGGCTTATTGAATAAACACGTTTGTTTGTTTTTCCCAACATAATAAAGAAGACACTTTATCTGTGAGTGCTGGAGACTTTGTTCCTTCTTAGCGTCCAGCTTTAGCCATCATGTCTGGCTCTGCTTTTCCTGCAATGTGTGAAACTCAAAGTGTTTCCATACTTTACTGGATGTGTAGTGTTTTAAATCCACTTTGAATTTAAAATATGAGGGTGCAGGTCGTATCCACGTGAACCCTCCGCTGTTTTCCACTTCAGTTTGTTACAGTTTGTTTTGGTTTTTGACGGATACGGAACGAATATGACGTCACGTTACTCACACTACAACAATAATTTTTCCCCACACTAATATCTGCGAAGGTGACTGGCTCAAAATATCTTGTCCTATCACTGATCTGAAATACAGTATATGATGGGATGGAGGTTTGAGTGTGTTTACTATACTGTGTTAATGTGTTTTTTTTACTGCCTTTGTGTCTCCATCTATTCCTTCCTCACTTGTCTGTCGTCTTTCACTGGTTTATTCAGCCTCTGCCCATTCGTGTCTTTTTTTATATTCCTCTTTTCTCTGTTCCTACTGCAAAGAGAATTACCTTTCTTCCTCACCTTTTCAGTCTCTCTTTCTACCACACACACACACACACACACACACACACACACACACACACACACACACACACAGCGATTTGTCTCTCTCTCTCTCTCTCTCTCAACCTCTAGTTGTGAGATCAATGCCTCCCACAGGTAGGCCGAGTCTCAGGTATTCTGCCACACAGTGTGGGAGAGTTCAAAGGCAGACCAGTGGCATACTGAGTCAAATTCTATGTGCATCTCAATGCTCTTTGCATGTTTTTCTGTATTTGAAAATCACTAAATGGGAGTCAGACTAGAAGATATCTCTTATCCTGCAAAGATCTGAGGACTCAGCGCAGTGCTTTGGAAATGAAAATAGCACAGAGGTTTAGAGAAGAGGGGGCCGTAAAACGCCGATGACCAGTCCACCTTGGAACTAGCCATTGTGACTGACTTAAATTCATATTTTATAACGATGAATACTGAATATCGGCTTCAAAACTGTATGCGGTTGTCAATTTATATGGTTTTGTATTGACAAATTGGGCACAGCTGGTGCAATAAATCCCATGGTGCTCCAAATTCCACCCTTTACTTGACCCCATGCTGAGTTAACTGTATGGTAGCGCTCACAGCTATGTCATTAGAGATATAGCACAGCATTAGAAGCCGGATAACAACAAAACACCACCAGTGTTTGCATGGGTGTTTGTTTGTTTGGGCATAAATGCACAAATGTGTCGGTATTAGCAGATAGAAAGAGGAAATGGAAGGAGATAAGTGAGACAAATCAGAAGATTGGGGTGAGGGCGACGCTACAGAAAGAAGGATTAGTGGGGTAACCTGATGTATTTAACCAAAATTCAAGAAAATCACAGATTTTCTGTTCCAAGAATGAGGCTCACAGAAAAGCTGCCAATCCACAGTTCAAGATTAACTCAAGTCTGACTGCTACTATCCCAAGAATGACCATGTAATGCCACTTTATCTTGATCTTAGCGAGTGATTAGGCTAGTTTGGCTAGTCTGTTTTGAGGTTGTGCATTTGCAGTTGTGTTGATTGTGAAATCCAACTTTGCTTAAAGTGATGAACACAGAGAATTATCACCAGACTGCAGGTTCCTTCAGCTCTATGGAGCATTTTAGCAACTTTAAGCTCAATGTTTTGGTATGACTGCCCACTATTTTACTGTCTTGGTTCACTCTCACTGCTCTCATCAATGCAGTTTCCAGCCACAGCAGTGAAAAGTGACATAGCTCAAAAATCCCACTGCACACTAGTACTAGACCAGCACCAACTGACAAACACAGTTTTGCAACAAGCTGGCGAATACGATGGAGCATTTAGTAGAGTCAGATATTCTCCTGAGGAGTCGGTAGAGACCAAAAACAGAGCTAAAAGTAGGGTGGATGGACTTACATTCACCAAAACCACAATTCTAAAACAATGATAAAATTGCTGTGTCTGCTGGATGTGTAAATAACCAACTTTTGCCACATAAAATGTGATAATATGTCAATGTTGTGTTTACTTCTTTCTGCCGCCCACAGGGGGCGAAAATACTCAGTAATTGTAGGATTCAGTTAAACCCAGTGGTCTGAAAAATGAAGCCAATGCTGAAGTGCCTTAAACCTGCATTCTTTCTAACAGCTAGCAGGGGGCGACTCCTCTGGTTGCAAAAATAAGTCTGATTGTATAGAAGTCTATGAGAAAATGAGCCGACTTCTCACTTGATTTATTACCTCAGTTAACATTGTCAACATAAGTTTATAGGGCTACAGTGGTGAGTGGTTAGCACTCTCGCCTCACAGGAAGAGGGTCACAGGTTGATTTGGTTGGGACTTTGGGGTGGAGTTTCATTTCTCTCCGGGTCTCTGGCTTCCTCCCACACAAAAGAATTTTTAGGTTAATTATTAATTGCCCATAGGTGTGGATGTGAGCGTGAATGGTTGTCTGTCTGTATGTTGTCTGTCTCTATGTGCCCTGTGATGGACTGGCGACCTGTCCAGGGTGAACCCCGCCTTCGCCCAATGACAGCTGGGATCGGCTCCAGCCCCCCCGCGACCCCTAATGGGATAAGCGGTTGACGATGGATGGATGAAACATAAGTTTATGTCTCAATCGCTAGTTTCAAGTCTTCAATACAGCATGATGTTCATTTAGTAAATTATGGTCCCATTTAGAGCCAAATAGACCATAAAGCAGGGGATGCTTTAGGGCGTGGCTACCTGGTGATTGAAAGGTCACCACCACGGCGTTGTTTAGTCTAGGTGTTTGCAGTTTTCATCTTACAACTTTAACCCTTTTCACAGTGTGTTTTCAGTTCATGAAACACTTTGGTCACTTAGAAATGTCTTATTCAGCGTTCGGTTTTACATAGCTCCAGAAAAGCAAGCAAAAAAGCAAGATGGCAAAAGCCAAAATGCCAAACAAAATACAAAAGTAAAGCTAAAATATCCCGGATAAGGGAGCTGCCATCTTGAGATTTTGACCTCTACACCGTAGTGACTGGGGGGGCTGGAGCCGCGGTATTGAGGTCCCGCTCACACTTGCCGACTGAGCAAAACACGAGCCGAACATGGCCGCAACTTACTGGCATGAGCCACCTAGCTGCTACGTTAGCACCACAGTAGCAGTTTTAACCATAATATGGTTATAACTGCATTTATGATCAAATGGACATGTTGTATTACACATGGAAAGTTATAGTTACATCTCCTCTCTTGTACAATTCCCAAGCCTACGGCTCCACAACTGCTTCACTTAGAGTCAGCTGTCAATCATGACGCCTCACCCCCTTTTACAGCAACAAATATCAAATTAAAACTAAACTTATAACAAAAATTTACATTTGAACATACATCAGTGTGATCAGAACTACCTAAAATGGAAGACATCATATTCAGGAAAAAATTATTTGGCATGCATTTTGACTTTTAGTTTGGACCATGTCCCATCCACTAACAGGGAGGGGGTGGAATGTATGACCTATACTGCAGCCAGCCACCAGGGGGCCATCGAGGTGTGTTGGCTTCACTTTTGTGGAGCTAGCATGCAGTTCATCTTTATATACATGCAAGACTTATGCTCAGTGTGTTCTTCATTGCAATATGCTGCAAAGGCCAAGAGGTGGACAAACAAAATGTTCTGTGGATAAGCAAGAAGTCAACGAGTGAAACCGGAAAGAAAAGCGGGCTGCCTGGCAACAGCAGCAAACTCTATACACAGACGTACGTACCGACAAACATTGCTGTGTACTGTAATTATTACTGTCGCTTACCTCCAACTGAAAATGACTTTCTGTCTCTCCGTGCGTCGCCTCAGGTCGCCACTCGTTCCACTAGATCTTTGGTTTTTTTTTTTTTGAGCTTTTAAAAAACAATCTCTCATATTCTTTCTATTCTATTCTTTCACAGCCTGTGGCAAAAAGCCTCCTCTTTTCCTAAATGTGTTGCCTATTTCTTTCCAAGTATTTAATGACATTTGACTAACATGGTGGTCTCTCAATGAACAGTTGTCAGTACAGGTGAACCTGCTCGGCCAGTCTTCCCTCGACAGGATCCGTGTTGAAACGAAAGCGCAGCATGGATCATACATTCCGCTCCCTCCATGTTAGCTGGGAAATGAGCCAAACTAAAAAGTCAAAGTACACGTCAAATACATTTTTCCCAAAGGTGGATTCTGTCATGGGCTGCACAGTGGTGCAGTGGGTAGCGCTGTCGCCTCACAGTAAGAGGGTCACAGGTTTGAATCTGTCTTGGGGCTCTTCTGTGTGGAGTTTGCATGTTCTCTCCATGTTAGTTTGGGTCTTCTCCGGGTACTCCAGCTTACTCCCACAGTCCAAAGACATGCATGTTAATTGATGACTCTAAATTGCCTGTAGGTGTGAATGTGAGCGTGCCCATGATGAACTGGCGACCTGTCCAGGGTGGACCCCAACTTCGCCCAATGCCAGCTGGGATCGGCTCCAGCCCCCGCAACCCCTAATGGGATAAGCGGTTGCAGATGGATGGATGGATTCTGTCATTTTAAGTACTTCTTATCAAGCTGATGTATCTTCATGTGATTACAAAAATTCATACATGCACAACAAACCACTGCACAACTTATGGAGCCTTCGTGCACCGCGAGAAAGCCATGATGTTATTGTCTAGTTATTGTCTCGCGCCAGCTGCACTGCAGCAACCATACACTGAGCTCAAGCCCCTTTTTTGTACCACATGTTTACATGGTGTATACAGGTACGCATTTATCTTGGTGAATTATATTATTTTCAGTGTCCACTGTTAAAGGTAAAAGACCTCCAACACACACACACACACACACACACACACACACACACACACACACACACATTGTATTATCTCACTGTTCTTTCAGCAGAGCATGGAGCATTTATCAATCTCACTTTCACTTGACACCCACACACTTTCACACTGGCTCAGTTGTATTTTTTTTTTCCTGGTAATGCTGTGTGTGTGCCTGTGTGTGCTCATACCTACATCGTGACAATGTTGTTTTATTTATTACCAGGAGGGCGAAGCGCCTAATTTCCCTTGAACAAGGTCATATCCTGTCTAGCGAGAAACAGGAAACAAAGGCCATGCTCGTCAGGAGGAGACCTGGATCCCACTGCTGCAAATCACGGATGTCATGCCTTCTAAGTAGAGCTGGTCCCCTTCCTCTCTTTAGCGCTCACCAGTGTACACGCGCTTGAATGCATAATGCGAGCCGAGTCGAGATCTAACTCGCAGCCATGCTGTTTTGTCTCGCCGTGACAGATAAATCCGAGTTGTGGTTTTGTGCGTCTGTGTGTGCATGCGGCGCCCACGGCACCTGTCAATCACCCCTGTCGTTTTTGAATGAGCTTCACCGGGAGATGAGGGCCTATTTGATTTGAACGCTGAGGGGGAGCATACGGCCTGTATCGCCGTATCACACGCACAGAGGGAAGAGAAAGTTGCTATTCCTGCAATATGTCAGATCCTCTTGAATGCACAGCGGCATGCATAAAGACCAACAAAGAGCCAGACAGACACAAAGACACAGACACATATGCGCACATGTGCTGGAACTCGGCACAGTTCCCGGATCCATTCTATTAGAGCAATGCTCCAGTGCGTTTAAATGAACACTCTCCATCCTCATCATTTAGGCGGAGAGAAAAAAAGAGAGAGAGATCAACTGGAAGAAGAAAAAGATATGATGGCTACCAGCTGAAAGCATGAGCAGTGCAGAGGGAGGAAGAAGGGAAGGAAAGGGGGGCAGCAGGGTGAGAAGGGAAGACAGTGACTTGCAGAGAGAGAGTCTGGTCAGAGGGCTGGGGGCTCGTCTCCTACTGTAGACACTGAGACTGGGCTAGCTCGGCCTGCTAACCTTGGAGTGCTAGTAATTGGCACTTAGCATTAAACAGCCCCTCTCCCTCGAGGATAATAAGATTCACGGAAAAATAAAGAGCAGCTGTAAGCTTTGAGAGACTAAAGTTAATCACGCCTGCAAATATGAGCTCCAGAAATGTGTCTCAAAAATATAAACAGTACAGTAGTGAGGGTTTCTGGACGATCTTCGTCATTGCTTTAAAATTTAAGAAATAAAGAAATAAAGCAAGCGTATTTGCCCACTCCCATGTTGTTTTAAATGCTTGACTTGAATCACAATTTTCTTTCATTATCATTTTTTTTTTTTTGCTTTTTTTCATAAATCACTTAAACAACTTGCTCAAAACAAATTATTTAATTATTTGAAATATTGATATTCGTTTTAACCCCCCCCCCCAACAAAAAAAAAAAGTGTTATTTTCCATATAATAAACAGCAGGATGATGGGACATTGGTGGTAAGAGTCTTGGATATGTCAAAGAACAGCAACAAAATTGATTTGATTGCAGCAGTATTTTTTTATGTCGTGTCAGATACTCCCTCTGGACACCTTTGTGGCCAAAAATGCCTCATTGACTTCCACTAAAACTACATTTTTTTAAATCTCATTGCCATTACAGTATAAAAGCATGCATTGTATTGTCGTCAGTTATATTATGGAGCCGTGTGACGACCAAGTAGTTGCAAATTGTATAATTAATGTTTCCATTGATAAATCAGATGTATATTTAAAAAAATATTTCACACACAAACAAACAAATCACTATTGGGGCCCCCTCGTGGTCACACGGCTCCATAAGCAAAATAGTATAAAAAACTGGCAAAATATAGAATTTCATGCATCGGCCTACAATGGTAAAATGGTTCAACATGGTAGAATAGAGTAAAAATGTCAAATACACTCCTGATCAAAATCTTAAGACCAGTTAAAAAATTGCAAGAATTTGCATTTTGCACTGTTGTATCTTAAGAAGGTTCTAAGTAGAGTTTCAAAATGCAAAAAGAAGAAATGGGAACAAGAGACCAAATGTTTTGAGCAGGCAATTTATTGAAAAGAACAATTTAACTGAAATAGGCTGCTGATCAGCTGATCAAAAGTTTAAGACCACATCCTTTAAAAGCCCAAATCTGTGCAAAAATTTGGATTCATGTCATTTTCTGTCAAGTAATCACACTGTCAAGACCTCTTGATGGGAAAAGCAAAAAAACTCACTGCCTTCGAACGTGGCAGGATTGTTGAGCTGCATAGACAAGGCCTCTCACAGCGTGCCATCACTGCTGAGGTTGGACGCAGTAAGACAGTCATTTTGCATTTCTTAAAAGATCCTGAGGTTTATGGAACAAAAAAATCAAGTGGTAGACCCAAAAAAATCTCACCGGCACTGAGCCGGAGGATCCGAACGGCTGTCCGTCAAGACACGGGACGATCCTCATCCCAAATTAAGGCCATTACTGGTGCTGACTGCAGCCCAATAACCATCAGACGGCATCTGCAAAGGAACGGCTTCAAAAACAAAAAACCCAAAGGCCACGTCTCCTTCAACGCCACAAAATTGCCCATTTGGCCTTTGCAAGGGAGCACCAAACATGGGACGTTCAAAGTTGGAAGAAAGTTTTATTCTCTGATGAGAAAAAATTTAACCTTGATGGTCCTGATGGCTTCCAACACTACTGGCATGACAAGGAGATGCCACCTGAGATTTTTTCAACACGGCACAGCGGAGGGGGCGCCATCATGATCTGGGGTGCTTTTTCCTTCAATGGAACAATGGAGCTCCAGGTTGTGCAGGGCGTCAAACAGCAGCTGGCTACGTGGAGATGTTGCAGCCGGCATCCCTCATGACTGAGGGCCCTCGTCTGTGTGGTGATGACTGGGTTTTTCAGCAGGACAATGCTGCAATTCACAATGCCCGTCTGACAAAGGATTTTTTTCAGGAGAATAACATCACTCTTTTGGATCATCCTGCATGTTCCCCTGATCTAAATCCAATTGAGAACATTTGGGGATGGATGGCAAGGGAAGTTTACAAAAATGGACATCAGTTCCAGACAGTGGATGCCCTTCGTGAAGCCATCTTCACCACTTGGAGCAACATTCCTACAAGCCTTTTGGAAACACTCGCATCAAGCATGCCAACACGAATTTTAGAAGTGATCAACAATAATGGTGGAGCTACTCATTACTGAGTCTGTTTTTGAGACTTTAATTTCTGTTTTAGGGGTTTTTTTGAGCTATGGTCTTAAACTTTTGATCAGCTGATGAACAGCCTATTTTAGTTAAATTGTTCTTTTCAATAAATTGCCTGCTCAAAACATGTAGTCTCTTACTCTCATTTCTTCTTTTTGCATTTTGAAACTCTACTTAGAACCTTCTTAAGATACAACAGTGCAAAATGTAAATTCTTGCAATTTTTTAACTGGTCTTAAGATTTTGATCAGGAGTGTATCACTACTTTTCTTCAAAATGAAATGCTGACCTTACAGAATGCATGGTTTTACACTGTAATGGCAGTGAGAGTAAAAATGTGGTTTGAATGGAGGTTAATGAGGCATTTTTGGCCATGGTTGCCAGGTGTCCAGAGGGAGTATCTGACACTACATAAAAAAGTACTGATGCAATCAAATCAATTTAGCAGCTGATCTTTGACATATCCAAGACTCTAATCACCACCAGTGTGCCATCCTCCGACTGCTTATTACATGGAAAATAACTCAGTTCAATTCAATAATTCATTTTTTGTAATACATAATTATAATTAAAATAATTAGACTGGCATTGGTTAAAATGAAAATTACTGAATATTTGATTATTTTGACTAGGTGTGAAGCTGATTAAGGAATTCCAGCAAAAAGAAACAGAAAAAAAATATTAATGTAGGAGGATTTTTGTGCAGTTTTTGTGCATGTATTTTTTTTTTTGCCACGATAGCATCCAGAGAAGGTATCTACATAAAAAATACTGATGCAATCAAATCAGTTTTATCACTAATCTTTGACATATCCAAGACTCTAATCACCACCAATGCCCCATCATCCTGCTAGTCATTATATGGAAAATAACCCATTTTTTTTGTGGTTTTTTTTTTGGTAAAAAAAAGCAATAATTTGAGTAATGAGACTGGGATTTAAAGGGTTAAAATCCTGAAAATTATTGAATGTTTGGCAGTTTTCAACAAGTCTGAAGTTATTTAAGTGATTTATGAAATAAAGCAAAAAAAAAAAATATTGATGTAAGTTGATTTTACAGCTGTTTTTTGTACGTGTACCTTTTTGGCCACACAGGTGTCCAGAGGGTGCAAAGTGCATCCAGAGTATAAAAGACATGTAAGAGTAAATCACATCGTATCTCAAAAATTTTACTAAAAAGAAAAGTTCACGGCATAAGCTGTAAAAGCCAAAATGATCACCAAATCAAAAAAAAAAAAAAAGAGAGAAAAATGTACAAAGATTGCCGAGCTATTTCAGATTCAAGCGTTCCAGCAAACTGGCACAATGTTTTAAAAGTTGCAGGAAAAAGAGTTGAAGGTTAGGACACTGTTGGATGTCTTACCGTCTTACTGCGGCGCCTCTATTCATATATTTGGAAAATCTAATTTTCTACATTTTAAGCCGCACAAAGCTTGGTTACACTCTTGATTTCAGTGTGTATTGCAAAGCGAATCTTTGTGCACTTGGCTGTGGAGAGTAGAGCCACCTTCAAAAGGGCTGTAAATCATTCCAGTCCCACTTGGGGTCAAGATTCAGCCTGCTTTGATTCGCAGCACTGGGCAGTGATATTTACTGTTCTTTTCAGCAGGGCTGGGTACTTGTGTTATACCAGTATTTGAAACAGATCACATCCAATACTGCAGACAAGTATCAATAAAAGGAAAATAGACACATATAGACACAACCTATGGTATTAAAATGTTAACACTTCACTATCTTTAAGCTGCATTAATGGATTTTTTGCCACTTGGGGGCATGAGATGACGTATTTTTATAGGCCAACCACGAAGTTAGCATCACCATGGTTTCCCTCAACCAAAACCCAATGGGATTTTTCCATTGGCTTTTAGATTATTGCATTTGCTCGGTGGCAAACAAACATTTCTAATACTTACACGTTTTCTGATTTTTGAAGCATGAATGCAATCGGCAGAAGGAAAAAGCTAATGTTGACGGGATGACTTGTTAGCAGCTGCCTTTCTCAAGACACAAAAAATACAGGAGTGTGGTATTTATTCATATATTTAATGTCATAGAACAAAACGTTAAAACCTCTTAAGCTTGTGTTAACCACAGACCTTATTTCAGGCATTTAACTAAAGCCCCATTCATAAAACCCATTGACTTCCTAAAATGCTAATGCTAACGCTAATGCTCATTTCTGGGTTTTAAGACTCATTCCTGTAGCACTCTATTGCTATATTATCACCTTATAAAGCTGTTAGAAAACAGCTGTTTATTAACACATCTGGCAAACACAGAGCAGCACTGGCCACCTGATCAATGTACATAAAACACTCACTCTCCTTTTAGCTCCGTTTTGGTCTCCACCATCTCCTCAGAGAAATATGAGGATACACTGTGTATCAACTAGGAGCTCCACTATGTTCACCAGCTAGTTACTAAGTTTGTCAGTCAGTCAACTGGTGCTACGCTGGGTTATGTTTTTTTTTAGGGTGTTTTCTTGTTGAAAACAGCTGGATGCTTCAGAGCTGGTGAGAATTATCTTTGGATGAATATCAAAATACAAATGTTGATCAGTGCAGCTTTACTAAGATTTAACAATTAGAGCCCTAGATACAGTAAATATAGAGATATAATGAATGCTGTTTACCTAAATGTGTTTGAATCCTTGGCTCAAGGTTGACTGACTACAGTTGTGTTTCTATTCTATATCAAATAATATAGGGTGTATTAGACAACGTAAGAGTGAGAGAAAGAGAGGGAGAGAAATCCTTTCATTCATTCAGACTCATTTTAAATAGAACTAGGAGCACTTGCGGTGAAGAGGAGGCTGAGTGTGAATGAGAAGCACTTTGATTTACCAGTTGATTTATGCTCCAACTTTCACGTTGCTATTTTCAGGCATTTGATGAGATGTGGGCAAATTATGTTGCTCTGATCCCGATTTTGCAGGGAAAAAGATACATATTTTTATTTTCCTTTTTACATTATTAATATTCATTATTTTTTTTAAACAATGAATAGAAATGATATAATGGCCTATCTGATCAACAACCAAAACCCAGAGTAACACAATATTATTCATGCTAGTAATTAGTAAAATGCTTGGTGTATTGCTCATATCTCGCTGTGCAGAGTATTAAAGCTAAAACTACACTGCAGTGAGGAAAACTGTGTTGTGTTCGACTTGTACGACTTTACTTGTGTTTTCCAATTTGCAGTGTTTCTGTGTATAAATTGTCAAATTTGTGAATGTGGTTCTTTTTCTAGTTGCAGTGTGTTGAGCAGACAATGTATTAGCAGCTATTTACCTACATACTGTACATTCAAAGGCCCCAGGTTAACAATAACACAACATACAGTACATTTACACCAGTGTGTGACAGGACGGCACACTTTATGGTAGTTGCATTGCCCTGTTCACTGGACTTAGGCAAGTTTAACCAAGACATTGTATTTGCTTAAACTTGTAATTACTTTGACAGAACTGTGAACCAATTAAATATTTTGAATTGCACTGTTAAGAAAAACAGAATTTAGCAAAAACTTTAATTCAACTAATTAGGCTGTGCATATCTTAGCACTCTGCCAGTAAACTTTAAAAATAACCTGATAAGTTGAACAGTTAATTTGAAATATAGCCAGTATTTTCCAAGACAAAGAAAATGTCTGTACACTCCTCATTTTATGCTTGAACATGGAGAACACAAAGATGTAAACAGGGATGGGAATTTTGTCTGTCAGCACGGCGTAACGTTAGCGAGTGTCCAAAAGAAAGTGTGGGGTTGTCGGTAGCGTTGTAGCTGTGAACGTAGCAGTGCAGTGTGTGTACAGTTTATTTTTCAGTGAATAAATGCTACAACCCAAGCCAAGCTCCTCTATCTTGCAACTCTGGCTCAGACTCACTTTGGGTGGGCTGTTCTGTAGTTCTTTAAACCATTTAACCAATAGTGTTAATTGGTTAAAATTCTTATTGTTGGTTAGCGGTTAATTATTAACAACCCTAATTGCAAACATTGTCTAGTTTTAGTGTGGTACAAAATGTGTCTGCATCCCGTTATGGACTATCAGGAACTGAAATACCCACATGTATATGCATTGTGGTGCACGTAAAATTTGACCTGTGCATATAATTCTAGGATTTCCATGCACGTAACTCAGGGCTGCCAACTCGACTCGCATCGACTGCAAGACTGATGCAGTTATCTGACGGTCGGAGCAAGTGACGCAGTATTAATAGCATAACAGTCCTTTTAGGGAGGGTGGTGGATGGGTCAAATAAACATAAGACTTTTAACCAGGAGTGAAACTATAAGTAACGCTAACCTATATGGTGACAATTTTAGTCATGTGACTCAGTGTCGTCGGTCCCGTGAGTCCTGTGAGTCGCTACTCAGTGAAGTTAACGTCAACCACGACCGTTTTCTAACGCTACCTACAGTAGCAGTTAAAGAGTCTGATATTTCCCTCTGATGTTGGTGGAGAACAAAACTGAGCTAAAAGGAGCCAAATGGACTTACATAATGCCAGGTGGGCATTAGGACTGGAACGATACACCTATCTCCCAATTCAATATTATCACCACACTTGGGGGCAGATTTGATACGTATTGTGATTTTCAAGTATTAAGATTCTACAAGTATTGTGATTCGATTTTACAAAAAACTTCGTAAATCATTTATCATGGTCTCATTTTTTTACATCACAAAAATCTGGCATTTTAACAGAGGTGTGTAGACTTTTTCTATCCACTGTAAGTGGATGTGTTGCCTAAACCTAACTTCCTGTGAAGACGGAAGTTTATTTTGAAAGGACACAATGCATATAACAAACTTATATTGACGTGCCGTCCCTGGTCTGTCAAAAAGTAATGCAAGAGGGGTACCCTGTGCATCAGTCTCTGATGCCAAAGTTCATTTGAACTGTTGATATTTCTCAACAACTTTTCTGAAATTTTCAGTCAGTCCTCCTCAGAATGACCCTGATTACCACATCAAATTTGAAGTCATTTTACCATCTGACTCCAAACTAAATTGAAAAGCTGGTACTCCAGCTGCGACTGCAAAGAAGGAGGAATACACCAAACGGTGCAGAAAAAAACTGATGTAGGTAAAACAGTTTTGGTGCATGTCATTTTAAAAGTTTTCGAGTCCAGACTTATTCAGTGTATACTGCCCACAACGCTGCACCGCTGCATCCCACCAATATTCTGTTTCTTCAAAATTATGGCTGTGATCTACTAAAAAGCCCAAGTCTGCCTTTCCTGGGTCTTTCATGCTGCATCTCACATCAAAGTAGACTTTGGTCCATCATTATGGAACCCTAATGATGCTATTGTAGCAAATGTGATGGTTTAATTGGACTGTGTGGGAGAGGTGTGGAACATTTCCCTATGTTCTAGCTGTAGCTGGTGTTTAAGCACATTTGGGAAAGACCAGATTTCCTAATTCAACTAAACTAAGCCACCTTTTTTCAACAACACCGCCTCATTCATTACTGCATCTTACACACATCTCATTGGCTATCATTTCTGGTCTCATTTTATTTATTGATTAATATCCCAGTATTGTTCTTCTTCCCTGCACACAACATCCTTTTTACATTTTTATGTAAAAAAAAAAAAAAAAAGATCTTTTACCTTTGCGCTAGTGAAATGATAATTGACATATCACTAGCACATAGACACACAGAAGACACAATTTGTAGCTTTTCCTCACTCAGATCTAATTATACTCTTTGAGAAACTGTTCTTTAACAGTTGCTATTTTCTTTTACTTTTATGAAAATTGCTTTAAAGCTGAAAGTCACACTTCTATGCATATATTTGACACATTGCCATAATACAGTCGTGCTGTGTGTTCAAAAGACAAACTCAAAAGCAAAATCGTGTCTTTTTGAAGACACAATTTAACGGTTTAAAGCCACTCAACTTGATTTCATAAGGAAAAAACGTTAATGTACAGAAAAAAAACAAATGACATTTAGTTGTCATCAATCACAGTCAAATTCAGCAATGCAGTGCAAACAACCCACCAAGTGTCGTCACGTTGATTCAAATGTTGCTATAATCTGATTGGTGCATGGAAATATGTCACGTCACATTTTCCAGCTGAGACCTGCCCTCCTCAAACCAGTGTAAAAAAACAGGGCAAACCAGTAGGTAACCTCCGGGTCTGAGAAGTGAAGCCAGTGCTGAAGTGCCTTAAACTTGTGTTCTTTCTAATATCCAGCAGGGGGCGACTCCTCTGGTTGCAAAAAGAAGTCTGGTTGTATAGAAGTCTATGAGAAAATAGTTCTACTTCTCACTTGATTTATGACCTCAGCAAACATTGTAAACATGAGTTTATGGTCTCAATCGCTCGTTTCAAGTCTTCTTCAATACAGCATGATGTTCATTTAGTAAATTATGGTCCCATTTAGAGTCAAATAGACCATAAAGCAGGGGATGCTTTAGGGCATGGCCACCTTGTGATTGACAGGTCGCTACCACAGTGTCGTCTGGTCTGGGAGTTCATTTTAATATTTTAGTTGCCTAAAAATGTCTTATTCAGCCTTCAGTTGTACTTAGCTCCATCATCTCGTGTCAGTTCTAGTTGTGAAAAATAAGATGGTGGTGGCCAAAAAAATATATGGTGCCGGCACAAATGCTGAACTCTTGGCTTCCAAACAGCAGTTCACAAACCAACGGGTGACGTTACGGTGACTACATCCACTTCTTCCGTCTATCGGAGGAACACACAAACAGAAATCTCTCAATTTGATTCCAGCACAGGAATGGCAGACTCCGCCCCTAAAAAAGAAAATAACCTTTTCCCACTGCCAACCTGTCAAATACTGCTATTTGATCAATGCTCCTCAGCAATGGAAACCGACGCACAGAGGCACCCTTTAGCAACACTTGGTGACGAACCGGGCTTTCAACAAAGTCCATCGTAAATCCACCCAAGGTGTTATTTGACAGGCGGAGCAAGTGATGTAGAATTAATAGCATGAGTGTCTGCTAAAGGCGGGAAGGAGGGGTGTTGGATTGGTCAAACAAATACAAGACTTTCAAGCAGAAGACAAGTGTTTGTATCCCATGTGAAACTAAAAGTAAGGTAGACATTTTTTATTACATCAGGACTCGTCGTTATCATCAGTTGTATGAGTCACTAGTCACGTGAGTCATTAGTCAGTGAAGTTAATGTCAACCATGACCGTTTCTTACCCCTAACTAAGTGGTTGTGTTGCCTAAATCTAACTTCCTGTGAAAACAGAAGTTTATTTTGAAAGGACACTATGCACGTAACAAGCATATACTGACACACCGTCCCTGGTCCGTCCAAAAGTAACTCAAGAGGGGTGTCAGTGTCTGATGCTGACGGGCACTGACCAAGCGGCGATAGGTGAGCATATGTTGATGAAAACAATATACAAAGACTTTAAATACATTGAATGGCTACAACTGGAAGAATTCTCACCATGATAGCATCAAAACAGGGTTTCAGTTCATGAAAATCTTAAAGGAAATAATTTAAATGACCCTTTCCTAGCAAAATCAACGTGGTATGTCTGTGGTATTTTAATATGCATCAGTTTATTACCACAGTTAGGGTATTTGAAATTCAAGGGCTCTACTGGGAAGAATCCAAAATGGTAATATTTCCTCTGCTCTTTTTTGTCAAAATGTCCTATGTTAGGCCAAATTCAGAGCTTATGGCATCCTCAACAATCGGTCTGTCACACCACAAAAGCACATTGTTTGTAAAATCCTGTTCTCTCTGTGACTGGGCCCCGTCTGCATAATCAAGCCCACAGATCATTACCATGTGTGCCATATTACATTTCTGCCAAACCCCAATTAAGGTAGGATTACCTATGCATGGCCGGTTTTATCCTCATTTTGGAAGTGGGGTCCATATCCATAAGCAGCTCACAGTTAATTTGGGCGTGAATCTAACATGTACCTGTATTTGCTTTTGCCGTCGGACCTGGCGTTGCTACTGCTCGTCTGCATATTAGGGTTAAAAATACCCATGCTCAATTTATGACCAGTGGAAACTTTCTGTTACTGAGACGGCAATTAACTTAAAACTTTCCCCCCATTGCAGTCTCAGTGCGGGCACATAATTGATTTCCATTAATTGCAGGTGCTGCCGCAACTGAGTTGTGCATAAAATTAGCGCGACAGCACACACACACTGTCCTCATCAGGAAACACATCTCCGCGTGATAGACAGCGAAGGCTGAATTAGGATTGTAAGAAGATGAAGAGCTCTGTGCAAAACTCATTAAAAATAGTTAACAACTGACATTACTTTATTAAACATGTGCTTACAGTATGTGCACACACACGCATGCCAGAAGACACACATTCACCCAGCACCACTCCAGGGACTTAATTATTGCCACATATGAGCAGAGGGAAGCTCCCTTATATTATTAACATAGTTTCATTTTCCTTTTAATATTCAAGAAAATCTTATTAAAGAAAAAAAAAAACTCCTTTGCTGAAAACAGAGAGGAGATCTTGATTAAATAAAAATATCTTTGCTCCTTGCCTGTCAGCGAGAAAGAGCGAGAGAGACGTGTTGTAATGATGAAGCCGGCAGGTTTAGCCTTTGAAGAAAAGACATTTATCAATATTAACAAGACTCGCCTCCACCTTGACCTCTTATTATTCAATGGCTACTTTTAATTCCCGCTTTTTAATTCAGCCTACTGGACATTGATATAAAACAAGGTCTTATACGTTCTCACAACGAATGCAGTCAGAGATCTGAAGAGATCCTTTAAACTTCCTCTGCCTCGCAACTGAACCACGCTGACAGGCCTCACAACAAGGAGATGCTTTTTCTTATGTACACAGCTGAATATGTAATGAAATCACATCCATCTTGATACACATCTGAATCTTGTGATTTCATATTCTGCACATTTTTCTTTGCGGCATTTCATTCAACATCTCATTTCTGAGCAACATGAAACGGCAACACAGTCCTAAGCACAAAACCCTGCAGGAAACAGTGTCATGCATTACTTATGTGTGAATTGTTTATGAAATGACATCACTTGTCATGTACAGCGCGGTATTTACATCAAATAGCATACTAGATGACAGCAAGCTTTTGTAGTCTCACAGCTAATTCTTACAGATGTTTTTCAATGTTGGTGTAACATGAAATATACAGTAGCATATGTAGCGTCTATTGTGCACACGCTGAGGTTATACCTGACGAGATTTCTCTTCACAGGAGATACAGGAGGTCAATACATCTCTATAAAGAGTTACCAAATGCATGTGATGTCTGCCACACTGATGCGTGACATAACTCACATTGAACTAATAATGCCAGCGCAGCTCATCGACTCCTCAATCACCCCATCAAGTCTATATCAATCTCTACAAAACGCCACAAGCATCTAGAAAACACTCTGATTACACACACCGCCGTCAAGGCACCTCATTTATGGGTCTAGGGAAAGCAAAAAAAAACAAATTTTAACGATTGAAAAATTTTAAAAAATCATAAAAAGTCTCTGCTCTGAAGGACTAGAGTTGGAGGGGTGGGGGGGAGGCGTGTCCACTGGAGGCGCTGAAACAACAACCAATCACGGTTGAGGGTTGGTTAAATATGTACAGTTACAGCAGTAAATAGCACCATATGTATAGGCAGAAAGGTGTGTCAACAGAAATTTAATAATTGCATTAATAACTGAATTTGAATCACACTATTTTAATTTGTATTGTTTATCTTGAATTTATTGCACTGAAAAATTGAACTTTGGAAATTAATTTTTAAGTCTGGAACTGAATTCCAAGAAACTTGAAACTGAACGTAATATGAAATTTAATTGAGTTACTCTGAAACTGGTTTTAATCCTAAATGAATAAACAAAAAAAAAAAAAAATCACATTCAGTTTACTGGGACACACATCCAGCTGTCAAGGAAGAGAAATCGAGTGCAGATTCACAGAACTCCTGCTCAGCGTAGCCTACGTGTGTTTATTGATTGATTAAATCCTGAATCCAAAGTGGCAGAAAGGAAGGTCTGTCTCCGTCAAATACGACAGCTACAGTAGCTTGGAAAATAGCAATATGAGGCATTGAATTTGATTAATTACTGTCTATCAAACCACAAATGAGACAAGAATTAGCGAGCTACATCACTCCATGGCAGAGGAAAGTAACAATGGTAAAATGTACATTCAGAAATATGCCTAATACATACAATAGCAAGAAAACTTAAATATAAACTTATATTATACAAAAGTTGACAGGCCACTACTGCAACTCTAATCCAATATACTTAACTCAAATTCAGCTAAAATAATCAAAGCTTGTCTTTCATCATATGACTTTTTTTTGACCACAGTGAAAGTGTTTTTTGAAATGCCCACAAATATTGACTGAAACTGAATATTTTGTTAGATAAAAACATGTTGTGAACTTTGGAAATTATTACATTTATCTTTCCTGAATAAATGTTGACTTAAGTACTGAGACAGTTACAGAGATGAGGAGCACCGCCTCGTTCACGATGAGCGTGAAAACAGGATGACGCAAACAACGATCTCCCACGGCCACCTGCAGGGGGTCAGTTTTTATAGGAAATACAAACAGATTTGTGTTACGCAAAATAATGCTGACTTTCATAACCTTGGGGGCTTTAAAAATCATTTTAATGAAACAATCTGAGAGGGAGAAATCAGTTTTGGAGGCAATGTCATAAGAGGTCATGAGTCAGACCTGTGGCAGGATGAATTCTAACAATATCTGATTCCTCAACTTTTCACCGTCGTCTGGTCAAAATTTCAATTTGTGTAATACTTTGTGATTAAAAACCTGCAAAACTAATGACATTCACATCAGCCTCGGCTGAACTTTGTGTTTAGCACTAATTAGCAACTGCTAGCAGGCTAACATGCTAAACTAAGAAGCTAAACATGGAGCATATTGTACCTGCTGCATGTTAGCAGCATGTTAGCATCGTCATTGTGAGCATGTTGCCATGCTTGAATTAGCATTTACCTCAAAGCACCACTGTGCCTCTAAGCACAGCCTCACAGAGCTCATAGATTTACTGCTATATACTATATACTTTTAGTGTTATTTATCATGCAGATAGTATTTGTGCAGTAATGGAAACATGCTAGAAAATGCATGTGGGAAAATAGGGAAGGATTTATAGTTTAGTCATTGCATGGCACCGCAGACTGGCATTGTGGGTTGTCAGGTTGTCATAAACTGCTTTTACTCACTCATTCATGAAAGCCTGCTGGACGGTTGGTGCTCGTCCAAAGGAACGCTTATACTAAATTACAGTTGGTGCTTGTCCAGTCGCATCTGTACATGCAAATTGCTCAGCGGTGGGGATGCCTCATGTATTATGTGGCTGCTCGCAAGTTCAAATGGAGTTCAGTCAGCCTAGTATGGCAGGGCCATTCCTTTACATGCAAATGAAGTACAGGGAGCCACACATATAACCCAAAGGATGCCACAAATAAACAAAGCAATGTGTCTATGGTTGTAGAGTGACGGTGGCTGGTAGAATGAAAGCTACCCAGCCATAACCACTGCAGGCTTGAATTTGCACTAAAGAGACCAAAACGTATTTACAGCCAGGGCAGTGAATGACACTACCTGCTTTCACTTTCCTGACAAGTTGTGCTGACTACAAGAGCACAGAGTACATACATAGAGCAGCCAATTCATACGCCTGTCAAACTTTTACAACCAGCATGTAAATATGGCATTTTCAATGATATGAGTAAGAGATATTCCAAAGGAAATGATGGCATATGTCTGGAATAGCTGTTCTTAAATAAGCATCACCCACATCTTCAGAAGGACAAACATATACAGGAACGACAACATTCCTGCGCAACCAACCAGTTCTCACTCCCAACTCATCACATACTGTCTGGTCAGTGCCCCTCGGCATCATAAACCGACCTACAGAGGCTCCCTTTAGCACCAGTATGTGACAAACCAGGCTTTCATCCAATTCCAATGTAAACCCACCCACAGCGGTATTCAATGATGAGCAAGTGACGTAGTATTAATTGCTCGAGAGTCCATTTTATACGGGCGGGACGTGGTGGATGGGTCAAACAAACACAACACTTTCAACCAGGCAACCGGTGTTTGTGTCCTCGTGTGCAACGAATTAACTTATTTTGTCACGTCAGTCATTAGCCATGTGAGTCGTCGGTTTAATCCGTCAGTGAGTCGCTAATCAGTGACGTTAACGTAAACCACTATCATTTCTTAATACGGAGGTTAATGATGAACCATTTAACCTCATAACCAAATGGTTAAAAGAAATATTAATAATGAATCAAAAAATTGAGAAAAACACAAAGGAGTGGCTCGTCACTTTAAGGAGAAAAGCTGGTCCACCTGAAGAAAGTCGGAGCCGGTGCGGATACAGGAAGTTGGCTCGGGACTTTGTAGCTTGTAGCCTCGTAGCATTTATTCACTGACAAATAAACTGTACACACACTGTCTGCTACAGCTACGTTCACAGCTACAACGCCACCAACAAACCCACACTCACTGCTACAAACACACGGTCTGTCCGAAACTCGCTGAAGTCCCGATACAGCGGGTACGAAGCCACAAGCAATGCTAGCAGTTAGCAGCTGCTAACGTAGCACAAACACTCAGTGTTTGTCAGACAATCGCTGTTGTTAATCTGGGCAAACAGACAGCTGAAAACCAGCTAAACTAAACTAAATGTGTGGTGGAGACTTAATGGGAAACTGTCCAAGACACCACATGCAGCATCGTAGCTGCTAATGGACCCAGATGGTAAACTGGGGACAGTGAACGCAGCACCGTGGCTGCTACAGCTGGCGCACCAGAGCATCAACCTTGTCGGTTAACGGCTTATATTCAGTTTACGAGGGTCGGCTATTGATTAACAAAATTTTTCAAAATTTGCATCCCTATTTCTTAATCCTGTGGCTGTGTTGCCTAAACTTCCTGTGAAAACAGAAGTTTATTTTGAAAGGACTCTATGCATGTACCAAGCAAGTATTGACACGCTGTCCCTTGTCATCCAAAAGTAATGCAAGAGGGGTACCACTCCGATGCTGAGCTGTCCGATGCTGCAGTGCTCCGAAGCACTGACCAAGCGGTGGTATGTGACGCGCTGGGAGTGACTATGTGTTGGCACAACAGGGTAAGTCAATACATCATTTTCTTTCAGGTAATTTAATGTTAACTCCCTGTAACTCCTGTTATTATAATTATTTTGCCTTCCCATTTGTTTAAAGAGCAGCAGGATATTGCTGGCACATCATAGGTTTGATCCATACACTAGATCTCACAAATTACTGATAATCAATATTCTACCATCTTTGTTTTCTAACACGCTAACCTAGCTTTACCTTGGAGGCTTCAGACAAGTGAAACCTGCTCTGTGAACCCAGTATATGCGCAAGATCCCTGGAAGATCAGGGTACATTATCACTGGAGAGTCAAGCCATTTTGGATCCATGCACCGCTGAGCAACTCTCATAGGAATGAATGCGAGCCCGCCGACAACACTGTACACATCCATGACCTTGTTACGGTTGTTAACGTAGGAATTGACGGTGGCCGTTCTAGGGAGGGACAAGTCTGATGGTCATTTTTAACATGTTACTGAGGTATGCTCACTGGAGCTGAAGTTAAATTTACTTGAGACATTTACAAAGTCCTTGAAGTCTTCAAAGTTTAGAGTCCCTCTGTATAATTGGCAGCCTCTAAAAAATGATTTGTACAGACTCACTGGGGAGTTCGATATCTAGGGATGTGTGGTGAACTTCTTTCCACCTTGAGGAGCTGTCCACTTGAGTGAAGGGAATCCAGAGTAGTAGAGGGAAAAGCTAGGCCGAGAGAGATATGACATAATCCAACCCGAGATTGGTTGCTGTGTGATATCTTGTTTCTCAGCCCCACAGACTCAATCAATAGCTGCCAGTGACGGACAAGGAAGCTCTCTCTCTCTCTCTCTCTCTCTCTCTTTCACACACACCTGTCGGTGGGAGGAAATGTTGGTGCTAATGAGAAAAGCTATAAGACATGTTTCTAGCTGTCCACTTCAGGGACATGTGGACAAACTGATCTACCTATTCTTTGTCTATGTGAAAAGAAGGGTTCAACTAATAAAATCCCTAAGATACACATCCAATTAATCAACTAGGAACTATTACATTGATTATTCAAACAATAAATAGCGCTGAATGTCTACTCTCAGTTTTGGATTTGGGTTTTGCCTGTGAAGACTGCATTTATAGTTAAAAAGGTGAAACCAACATGAAGACCAGAGCTCTGTCTATGGGAGAAAAGCTGAGAAAAGATGGAAAATCAATGGGAGCCATTGCATAAACATTGGCCATAGCCAGTACAACCATTTGGAACGTCCTGAAGAAGACAGAAACTACTGGTGTACTGAGCAACAGATGTCGAACCGGTAGACCAATGAAAACATCAGCAGTTGATGACAGAAACATTGTGAGAGCTGTAAAGAAAAACCCTAAAACAACTGTCAGTGTCACCACCAACAACCTCCAGAGGGCCGGAGTGAAGGAATCACAACCCACCGTTCACAGAAGACTTCAGGAACTAAAGGACAGAGGCTACACCAGGAGATGATAACCACTCATAAGAAGAGGAAGGACACACTGGAATCAGCCAAAAAGTACAGAGACGAGGATCAAAAGTTCTGGGACAAAGTTTTCTGGACTGATGAGACAAAGATGAACCTTCACCAAAGTGATGGAAATCCTAATGTGTGGAGAAAGAAAGGATCTGATCATGATCCCAAACACAGAAGCTCATCTGTGAAACACGGTGGAGGTAATGTCATGACTTGGGCTGCACGGCTTCATCTGGGACGACTCATTGATCTTCACTGATGGTGTAACACATGACGGCAGCAGCAAAATGAACTCCAGAAGTCTACAGAAACATTTGTTTCATTTAAAGAGAGATGCAACCAAACTGATCGGGAGATCCTTCATCATGCAGCAACAACTGAGGAGGCTGTGGTGAAAGCCTGGAAAAGCATCACTAAAGAAGGATGTTAAAGTTTAGTGATGTCAGTGGGTCGTAGGTTTGATGCAGTTATTACAACTAAATATTAAGTATTATTCACTTTAATCTATTTTGAGTCTATCTGTTCCTGTACTTTTGCTCACCTAAATACGTAATGTTCCATTACAAAAGGTGCTATCTTCTAAGTTGTGTAACATACTGTATCTAGATATAAATATCTGGAAATAGAAGCTGAGATGCTGATCTCTTGTGTCTTGTTTTCAGTGTACAGTAAAAATAAAGGAACTGGCCTCTCTGGTCCAATAGTTTTGGAGTGGACTGTGTATATATACAGTATATATACGTATATACCATATTTCTTTAGACTTTATGCCACTGAGTGGGCGGGCCATCGTTGGTGTTTGACTGGCAGTTGACACAACGTTGTTGAGCTGGTAGCTGTAGCCTTTCAGCCAATCAAAGACAGTGTTTTGCTAGTAGTGGTACCATGCATGTATTAAGAGAGCTGGGTATGGTGCTGTCACTCAGCCTTTTGCTAATATGTCCCAGTGGCCACTTTCATTTTGTATGATTATTATTATTATTATTATTATGTTTCTAAGTCTAGAGTGGTGATTTTAAAGTGCCTAACGTAATCCTAATGTGTATGGGCCGAGTGGGAATTTGCGGGCAGGGCACAGCAGGGGACAAAGACTAATGCGCATGAGCAATAGTCACACGACGCAGATAATCTGACAATTTAAAAAACATTTTGGGCTAATGCTCTCAGCAAGCCATTTCCATTCAAGTGGATGTGCACCATCTTTGAGTCCAGTATCCAGTTCTTATAATGCATCCATTAGTGGTACTGAGGAGTAACGGCTACACCATTTAACATCTAAATCAGGGCTGTCATCAACACCAACTTAATCAAGTCCAAGTCAAGTCCAACACCAGGTCCAGTGGAGTCTGAGTCAAGCCCAAGTCCAAAGGCAGTTGAGATCAACTCAGGGCCGATACCAGAGTAAATCGAGTGCTGTTCAAGACCATAATAGTTAATAAAGACTTTCAAATGCTAATCCTCTCCAGCGTAACAGCACATTCTTAGCTTGCATAACAGCGCATTTTGATTAATGCACGCAAAGAAGGGCTGTCAATGGTAACGTAATGACAAAATTAACAAAAGCAAATTTGTTTTAATGCCACTTATTTCTTTAACACATTAATGCAATTTATGGTTTTTAGGTTGTAGTGGACTCAGCTTTAGTGGAAATACTGGTATCATATCCACATGGTATCTTATGTTATACTAGCTTAACATACGGTACATTTCGGTGAGGAAAAACTAACACTGTCATTTTCAAAAAGGTCCTTTTACCTTTGACCTCTAGATATGTGAATGAAAATGGGTTCTACGGGTACCCACAAATCTCCCCTTTACAGACCTGAACACTTCATGATAATCACATGCAGTTTGGGGCAAGTCATAGTCAAGTCAGCACACTGACACACTGACAGCTGCTGGAACGTGGATCCAGGGGTTGACGATTGGCCGATGTGTAAAAAATGTTCTGACCAGCCCCTGTCAGCCCAACAACTGCTGACTGCCGGTAAGTATTTGCCCAGGTGTGTGTGTGCTGATTCTACACACTGTTTTTCCTCGCTGTCTCTCTCTGCCCGAGCTGCCAGGAACTACTTGACCAGTTCTCAATAGACCAGATTCAAGACCAAGACTGGTCTCAATTAGCTGGCTCATTTATCTAGCCTGCAAACTGATGTCATCCCTGGTGGATCTCTGGTTAGCAGCTAATTGAGCAACTTGAGGTGCCACAAATCATGTCCACACTTGGAGATGCAAGGGAGACATTAGCTAGAGAGCACTGTGGTTTAAACTCTGTTCTTTATGCGTTATCAGTAACACTGACAACCAGTGCTGTAATGAAAAGATGATACAATGCTTCATGCAACTGCGGCTGTAGCTCTGAGCTATATGCACATAACGATCACCATCATGAAACCAAAACAAAACAAAAGAAGGACAGGGCAGTGCTGAAGAACTCACTGACGGCTGAATCCATCAAAGATCTTTAAGTATTGTGATTCAATAATGCGATTTATTGTGATTTTTGCTAACTTTTATAACACTACACCATGGGAAAAGTTCAGTCACACACTTCCAGGGACTTTTACTTTTGAAAATCTCTAAATTGCAGCTACAGTAAAAATGCTTGATTTTTTTTTTTTTT
The DNA here is from genome assembly GCA_947000775.1 of Pterois miles. Classification (NCBI taxonomy): domain Eukaryota; kingdom Metazoa; phylum Chordata; class Actinopteri; order Perciformes; family Scorpaenidae; genus Pterois; species Pterois miles. The sequence continues at coordinate 2,130,876 of CAMQGK010000253.1, forward strand.
ATCTACTCACAGGTGTCATTGTCAGGAATTATTTAGTTTTTTCCAGACACCAAAAAATCAAACAAAATCATTTCCCTCCAAATTAGTGGTATTTTCTTTTTAATTTATAAGGGACATGTAACATATTTTACACTTCTGGTGAATATAATCCAATGTATTAATATTAATAATGTGACCAATATAATAATTTTTAATCTCATTTCCATATATGTATTTTGTAAATACCCTTTATTAACACCTTATTGTGCGTTGCTGCCTTCTCCATCAGCGCTGTTCTCTTTATACATCCATGGCCAGCACCACCGGGGCTGTTTGAATGTATTAAATGTTGCTGCATTTGACTACAAAGATGCAAAAGTCGGCTGACTTGAACGCAAATTTGTTTTAACGCCACTTATTTCTTTAACACATTAACAGAACTTACGATTTTTAGGTTGTAGCGGCTCCATTTTAAAGCTAGTGTGAAAATACTGGTATCATATGACACCAGAAAACCAAAGGTGTCCATATCCATATGGTTCACACCATGTCATACTAACTTGTCACGAAGGAGGGTAAATAATGCTACAAAACACACATTACATTTTCAGCGAGGAAAAACTGACATTACCATATTTAAAGGGGTCCCTTGACCTCTGACCTTCAGATATTTGAATGAATATGGATTCTGTGTGTACCCACGAGCCTCCCCTTTACAAACCTGCCCATTTTACGACGGCTATGTGTAAAAAAAATTTCTGACCGGTCACTGTCAGCCCAAAAAACGGTAAATGTCAGCTGTCTTGACTGTACACTATTGTAATATGATAATTTTTCCTGTCCATGAAGAGTTAGCATGCAGCTTTATGTCTAGCTCTTCCTGGCAATGTGTGAAAGTGTTTGTCAGTGCACTTTTCCTTTCATTTTAATGGCCTCATTTACAGTATTTACTTGCAGCTTATTGTAGTATCCTTCTCTCTGATATTTCAGATTGATGATTCAAGAAATCTGCCATCATTTCCTTTGAAATATCTCTCTCTGGTAACATGCTGTGTGTGAGAGCTTGAAAAGCCTAGCAACAGTAACCAAGGTGGGAGGGGCTTAGCGAAGGGTGAATTATGAAGCAGATATGCATGCTGTAGCAGAAAAACATCCATTTTAATTTCAGTTGGACTAAACCTTTTGAACATAAATACTATGCTCTCTCTGTATGTCAAATCACACACTCTTGTCAGTAACACTGATTCACACAGATCTGGTACCAAGGAGCTGGCTCACGAGGTGGAATAGATGCGGTCTTTACATGGTGGTTTAGTATAGTCGGCAATGGCTGGCAGACAATGCAAGTAAATCAGTGGGGTATAGCAAGTAGGCAGGCTAGTCAATAGACAGACAGATGGTCATCAGAAGGCACATGTGCAGTCCAGAATATAAACTTGGAGTGTGTTGCCGTCCTGTATATAATATATACTGAGGCTAAAAGCAAATGTTGGGCCATGATGTCTGGTCCAGAGAATGTTCTGCCAGCGCGTGAAGACACCAGCAGGGAGCCGCGCCAGCTTCACTGCGGGTGAGATAACTAGACATTAGTACTGACGACCCAATTACCTGCAGCTGCGACTGCAGCAGCATGCCAGCTCCAGCTGCATGCCAGCCCAGACAGATGCACCACACCCCACTGCCACAGCCACATCTCCCCTGGCTGCATCCCACAGGTGCTCTATGGCTTTGGGGCCAAGCCAGCAGTGTCACTTCTAACAAAGAAAAGTATAGTTTACCATGACAAATACAAAACAATAGCTACAGATTTAAAAAAAAAAAATGTTTTGTTAAAAAGTCACAATTTTGACTTTCCTGTAGCTTTAAGTGGCAGCTTTAAGAAAATCTGCCCAGTTCTGTCTCTTGTGTTGTGATGAAAGCGCTGATTGCCAGACCTCTTTTTAAAGCTGACAGATGTTACTAATTGGCATTCATCCGAAGTGAGTATTTGCCATGCAATTACGGAAAGCTGTATTTACTGCAAGTTTCCTTCAAGATGCAGAGGCAGCAGTGTGGGTCAAAGTGCCATCACAGGGCTCATTTTTCAAAACCTTGATTTCTCATTAAAAATTCACAAAGGAGCAAACGTGAAACGGGAGATGGACTCAGGGCCACAACACAGGTCACCAGCAGCCTGAAACCACAGAGCCTGGTACATACATATACAACCACAATGCCAGATCAGGATCAAACCGGTCATGCATGTACTGTACATGTTCACATACACATATAGATCCCTTTTTCTAATTATTACCCTGCCATCACCACTGGGTTTTTAATTTCCTCTTGCTCACTAATATGAGTCAGATGAAGCAGCGTTTGTGAGTGAGGAACTTCAAAGGTTCCTTGACTAATTTCAGTCTGTTATAATACAATACTCACATGCAAAATGTATGTTGAGAGAGTTATTGATGAATAATACCAGGCTTCAGAAGCTTACAGTAAAGTGCTATGCCACTGCGGAGGGATACGTCCTGGTGGTTGCATTGCCAGGACCAAACACTAGTGACTATGAGGACAAATACACCGGCTTGATTTGGCTAACTCTGACTGCTAAAACCTCATCAAAGACCGTACATTGATAAGAAGTGGGCGGAAGGGGCGGCAGTAGCTCAGTCCGTAAGGACTTGGGTTAGGACGCGGAGGACGCTGGTTCAAATCCCCCATGGACCAAGACCAACTGGTTGCTGGAGAGGTGCCAGTTTACCTCTTGGGCACTGCCGAGGTGCCCCTGAGCAAGGCACCGAACCCCCAACTGCTCTGGGCGCTTGTCAGGAGCAGCCCCCTCACTCTGACATCTCTCCATTGACGCATGTATATGTACTGTGTGAACAACAGAGTGTAAAACTGAATTTCCCCACTGTGGGACTAATAAAGGAATATCTTCTTCTTCTTAAAAAGTGAAACCAATTGTCTGTTCCATTGCAGCATCAGCGCCCAGCAGCAAAGCTATGCTTCTGCCACTGAAAGCGACGACCAGATGGCAGTAAAACGTCCGCCTACAAAGTGCCGTGCAAAAGTAAAACAAAATAATTTCTATCCTATAGTCATATTTAATGTCTCTCCCAAAAAATGGCCTGTGTGTAACAATAAAAACATTATAACAGTCACACTATTATAAATATTTCTTTATTCATCTAATTTTTCATTTTTATCTATTTCTGTCCGCTTCCATGGATGGATGTATAAGAGGCTGGGTCCTGTGCTGTTGCCCTCCATGTTAGTAAATAGCCTACAACTACATTAAATTTTGTTTATGTCACATTTCTAGCACTACTAGCTACTGGCCAATAGCTGGTTGTTTGGGAACAGAGACGTTAACACATCCACCACGGTACAGGCTTACAGCATACAGCCCATGGGTGTATTATAAGATAATATCATACAATATATGGGTACAATAGATCCATTATTACAGCTGCAGGGTGGTACAGTCCTGTGGGTCTGATGAAAGTTTATTATGCCAAGTAAAATAACTCTGGATTCAGCTACTAGTGAGCTTTACAACTTTTAGGACATAATGATTTAAATGACGACTATTTAAGTGTTCATAGTGGGAAGTTGATTTACCGAAAAAAATACATCCTTTGATTTACAGACATCTTTTTATACATCCATAAGATAAGATATGATAACATATTCATTTAGTGTCACAGTGGGGAAATTTACGATGTACAGTAGCAAAGGGGACAGAGCAAAAAACAGTGTCAGTAAAAGGAAACGGGGGGGGGGTATTTGTATACAAATACTGTTTATACATATAGAAACAATGTGTACTGTACATTATTATTTACACAATTGCACAAATGTAAAAAAAAAAAGACTATTGCACAGTATTACACAGTATGAATTGAAGTTTACACCTGAGTAGTGCTGATATTACACAGTTGGTATACAGTATAGTGCAGTTACTGTCAGTTTTGGTGTGTATGTGGTCTACTGGGAGCAGTGCCGGTTGTGGAGTCTGACAGCTGTAGGAAGGAAGGATCTGCGATGGCGCTCCTTCACACTCCGGGTGGAGCAGCCTGTCGCTGAAGGAGCTCTCCGGTGCTACGATGGTGTCCTGCATGGGGTGGGAGTCGTTCCCCATCATGCATGACAGCTTAGCCATCATCCTCCTCTCTCTCACCATCTCCACCGATCCCAGGGGGCATCCCAGGGGGCATCCCAGGACAGAGCTGGCCTTCCTGATCACCTCATCAAGTCTCTTTCTGTCCACAGCAGAGATGCTGCTGCCCCAGCAGACCACTCCATAAAAGATGGCTGATGCCACCCTAGTGTCATAAAAGGTCTTCAGGAATACCCCTGCACCCCAAAAGACCAAAAACAGATAGAGTCTGCTCTGGCCTTTTCTGTAAAGTGCATCTGAGTTGTCAGTCCAGTCCAGTTTATTGTTCAGGTGAACACCCAGGTACTTGTCAGATGTCACCATCTCAATGTCTATTCCCTGGATGTTCACTAGTGTCAGGGGGGAGTGTGTGCGCCTGCAGAAAACCACCACCAGCTCTTTTGTTTTCCCCGCATTGATCTGGAGGTGGTTCCGCCAGCACCGGTCCACAAAGTCCTAACACAGTTCTCTGTACTCCCTATCATCCCCATTTGTGATGAGACTGACGACTGCAGAGACGTCAGAGAACTTCCGCAGTGACAGGCAGGTGAGTTGTGGGAGAAGTCTGCAGTGTAGAGGGTGAAGAGGAACGGAGCCAGGACCGGTCCGTGCTGAGCCCCCATACTGCAGACGACCGTGTTGGACACACAGTACCGTGTCCTCGCATACTGTGGACGGGTCCAAAATGGTGGCGGCACAGAAAGCACTGGAATTTTGTGTCTTTGCTTCCACACAATTTGGCCTAACATTGGCTTATGCTAAAATTAAAATTAAAGCTGCTCTAATCTAGCAACTTTATCTGGTGTTATTGGAGAATTTTGGACACTGCAGTCAGAGCAGGAGATGTTCATCCCTCCGCGCCCAGTCTGCAAATGAATCGCACATGCATGTAGCTGCTGCTGGCTGGATGTAAATGTAAAATCTTCTTTGTCTTAAATAAATCACTGCACTAAAATAACTCACTGCATTTGTCTCACACAGCTTCAGTCACTTAACTCACCTCGTCCACTGTGTGTGAGCCTCTCTGTGACATAAGCTCAGCATCACTGTGGATACCTCAGGCAACATCTAGCTGGCTAACTCATCATGTCTCAGTCTAAACTGTACACACAAAAATACAGAGAGGAGTGGGATCAAACCCTGAATTAAAAAAAAAAAAAAAACTAAGTAACTCCTCTGCATCAGTGATAAATGCTACTAAGTGCACTAAAACATTATTTTTCATCTGAAAGTTTATTTGACAGTTTAGTTTTTTTTGATTACCTGTTTCATGTATTGGATTTTAGATTTATTTCTATTTAAAATATATAAGTGCACTGCAGTGCAGACACAGAATGTAGATTGGAGAGACAGACCATAGGTGTTGTTCAATAAATGTTTACTGAGGTTGAGAAATTTTGTGTATCATTTGTTATTATTAAGCTGTTATATTTTATCAGATGGAGGAAAAAAAAAAGAAAATCACCCATATCACCACATATCGGCCCCCAAAAAATCTGCATCATATATCGGCCATCAGCTGTCCTGATGTCCTGATTCTATTAAAAATATATAATATATATATATAAATAAAAATTAAAAAAAAATAATAATAATTATCGGCATCAGCCCTAAAAAAAAAAAAACATATCGGTCGACCTCTAATATTATCACAACTTGTGATTTTTAGGTTATAGCGAGCTTTTCGAGTTACAGTGAAGACACTGGCTTTGTATGATGCTTGAAAACATAAAATATCCATAGGTACCAACCATGTACTAGTTTCTTGCTTTTAACGCTCTAAACTTACAAAACATTTTGGCGAGGAAAAACTGGCGTGGACATATTCAAAGGGTTCCCTTGACCTCTGGCCTCAAGATGTATGAATTGAAATGGGTTCTCTGGGTACCCACAAGTCTCCCCTTTACCGACATGCCCCCTTTATGAGGGTTTTTATATACAGCCATTTGCATAAACCATATTTGCCCACTCCCATGTTGGTAAGAGTATTGAATACAATTCTTCCTTTAAGGTACATGTTGAACAGATAAAAAAAAGTGTGAATAATTTGTGTGTGATTAACCATGTACAATTGTGATTAATTGTGATTAAACATTTTAATTGAATGACAGCCCTCAGAAAACACCATATTCTACCTGCCCAGCAGCAAACGGCGAACAGATGAAGACAGCAACTGTCTTGTGAGCACAGTTCAGCCAGATATTTCCCAAAAGAGTAGGTGTAGAGCAGAAGAAGGCTAGAAAAAGTGTGAATATTGGACTTGTCAGATGGCCAGAAACTAACTAATTATGGTAATGATGAGCTACAGAGGGGATGATGGTGGTGACCAATAATACACTCTGTATGTACATTTGTGAATATTGTATTAAGACAGACGAGACATAATCCAAACCCCATGGATCCGTCTCTCTTTTGGTGCTGCCATTATTTTCTCACCCTGTGTATATAACTGGGTGGTTAATAAGGACTACTTCTTTTTTCATTTTTCATCGCTCCCCATATGTAGCTTAGTTAGTTAGCAAGCACAGGGAGGAAGCGGAGGCGGCACAGCTTGGCCTTCAGGTCCTCCGAATGGTCCAGCGCAAGCTTCGAAGGATGCGGTCCCCGAATGGAGATGGAGGTTTTGTCTTGCTTGTCACAAACACACAAACATTTACACACTTGAATCTATACATAGCAGACCAAGAGTGCATTGTGAAGCGTCAGTGGCAATACAAATGACAAAAAGACACTGAATAAATGTGCGATGTGTGAAAATCATCTTTCACAGCTCTTTCTCTCACCTCTCTCTGTCTTTTCACTCATGTTTCTGCATTCCACACACACACACACACACACACACACACACACACACACACACACACGGTGTCACCTTGATGTTCAGTTGCTGCATTTACAAGTATACTGACTCCATATTTCCATTCTCCTTGTATGCAATGAGTTCCTCCAAGTCAAGTCTTTCTCTGTATACTGTATCCTTCACATGTTGCCAATTGTATTCTCTCCCTGAACCGTTCCTCCAATACAACGGCTTTTCTCTGTCTGTGAAAGCATCAACCAACAACAGAGGCTAAATGAATACTTTAGCAACAGATTGCATGCTTCCCTGCTCTTGAACACGGACCTTTCTTTGTGCAGCTCCCGTTTTTCAAGACAGGTCATGACAGTACACTTCAATGACTGGTGGTCTCCTTCACCCCCCCTATACTTTCTATCCTGGCCTGTCAACTCGCAATTACACTCACTTCCTTTTAACCACTATTTTTCTCATCTGTGTTGCCCTCTCCCTGAACCCCTGCCCCCTTCCTCAGATCTGTAATTCCAGGTACACACTACAAGAGAATCAAGCCGATTTTGGGCCCAATTTCCTCGGCCTGACGATCAACAGCAAAGCCCTGATTTTTGAGGGGTCTACAACACTTGTCAAACTCGAGGCCCGCGGGCCAAATTAGGCCTGGCAGCTCATTTTATGTGGCTCACGAGGGCTTGCAAAGAATATATTATGCTTATCATACATGCCGCTTTAGAGAAGTACAGTATCCTTAAACTACATGTCCCATATTGCATCTTGATTTTGTTACATTGAAGCGTCTCAATATCATTGGTTTCCAGCAGCAGCGCTCTAGCCGAGTGATGGGGTTGTAAAAAACATATGAATAGTACCAAAATGTCCAAAAAAGAAATACATATAATATACATGTTTGTGCTTAATGGAGACAAGCCGGTATGTCTTCTTTGCTACGAGGCAGTAAAACACTGTCACACCACTGTCATCTACCACATGATCTCAGCAGATCAGCTGTTGGAACATAAACAGTTATTATGCCACAGACTGAATATTAGATCAGAGCACATTGATTTGTTGCACTATAGCTCTGCCCCTCTCAACTCCGACCACAATGTAACTAATATTTTTATTTTTAACAAATTGTTTGATAATATTTGTGTAATGGTAAAAAAAAGATCTTTATTATTCAAGAGAATTAATTTTATCTTTGATAGATGAGTAATGATGAGGATTTCTTAATCTAATAAATTCATGGGATTTATGTTATAATAACATAGTGTGCCCACATACAGTATTTTTGTGTCTACATGCATATATATTGATGCACAAGCATGTGTTTTTGTTACTGAACTCTTTTTTTAAATAAATTATACAATATTTCTGCTTGCAATTATTTTTTCCTAGACTTTAAATAAAAGATTATTAAAACTAATAATAATCAAATGTAGAGGTAATTTGTAATATGAGCAATAGTAGATATATTTATATAGTCTTAGAATTACGGCCGGCCCTTTGAGGGGAACCATAATGCTGATGTGGCCCGGGATGAAATTGAGTTTGACACCTCTGGTCTACAGGTTGTCTTTCCATGGTATGAGGTATGTTAAGAGTGTTTGTTACATCCCTGATCGGCTCGGAAGTCGACCCTGGCTGCACTGATTTCAAATCGTACATACTGAATAGGGCTGTCATGGTGAAGTAATTTTCACTGCGGTGATAATGATTGGCTCAATAGCAAGATATGTGGTATTATTAACTTCAGTTTTTTGCAAATTATGTTATGTATCCTGATTTCAGCTATACAAATAAGACGAACCCGTCAGACTATATGAATTAATTTCTTCTCCGTTGTTGCTGTTTTCCAGCACTTGTAGCCTATATGTAGGAGGTGACAGTTGGTCATTGTGGAGTTTTAACCAAAGTTGAACATTTTTCAACTCTTGACAATCAGCAAACACATACAACCTATAATAAAACCCATAAACCCATACATGAAGAGCTCAGCGCATAATACACGCTCAGTGCCTCATCATGCTGCTGCAGTTTGTGGCAAAGTGTAAAAATGATGCACTCCCACTGTGAAGAATTCAAAAAAGTAAAAAAAAGAAAAGCATTTGTGGTGGTTGCTTGCCATCCCATTCGGTTGACTCGTCAACAGCGTGGTATTGCAATATTGCAGATATTGTGACAGCCAAAATATTAAACATGCTCAGTAATTATGATCAGATATGACATTGTGTGTGGGGAACACGGATGACAGCCAATGATGCAGTGGCATGGTAAAGAATGGTAGCCAATTGAGAGCCAAGCGACTGAAGTTGAGGGATGGCCGTGGTTAACGTATAAGCTAATGCAAAATGTGAAGCATAAAGTTGTAGTAAGATGGAGCTCAGAAATGTTGACCCAACTGTTGATTTGTGGCAACAACACAAGTATTTATTTAATGCGAGTCCATGACTTCATCCTCCATCCTCCAGCAATTTTCAATACAAATTAGCAGAAACTAACATGGCTAATTCTTCCCGCCTGTCGTCCACCGGTGAGTCACGTTTGATCGTGAGATCTTTTGCGAGATTTCCATTTAATTTGTTTTCTTGTTGGTCATGAATGGAATCTGTTAGTGTGTGGTGGTCTGTTGTGGCCAAATCTTTGCTCTCTGTTTTTTCTACCGGTATCGCTATCTTTTTTTTTTTTTCTTTCTATTGTCTTTTCATGTGTAACTTGCCTCTAACTCTCATCTGTCTGCACTGCAAAGTCGCCATGTTTACTACCTGAAATGCACAGACTTGATTGGCTGAGTAGTATCACATGGGATGGCTTAACTTGCATGCAATTGGTCTAAGCCTCCGTTTCCTCAGCTGCTAAACCACTACCGTGAAGACTAAAAAAGCTGCATCGATTAAAATAGAAGTCAGGATTTAATCACAACCTTCTGTTTTGGCTGTAGATCCGGGTCCGGGACGGCGTCTGTGTCCAGACTTGGACCGCGGTCCGCCTGTTGGTGACCGATGCACTATGGAAACAAAACAGATTAAACGTAACGTGTTATGTGTGGGGTCTCTTACAGTTTCACAACCTGTTAAGATTTGAAAAATCTTTTAGTGTGGGCCTGCTTTAACTTGAGCACACTCCTGCTGCATTTTGTAAATTTTCCACAATTAAAACCTCTGTGATTATCACGGTTGACAGCTTAATAAAAACACCCCAGCCTGCCTTCACTTCTCCAGAACAATCAATGTAATTTGGCCCCCTTTTGTTTAAGAAATCACAGAAAAATTGACTTGTATGTGGGACTGGTTTGATGTGCCGCCCAGGCTGATGAGAGAAGTTCTTGTATCGCATATAAAAGGCACATATATCTACATGAGCTCATGGAAACACTTTTTTTTCTTTCACTTATTGTTCAAAATTTCACAGGAACCTTGAGTGTTATTCGAGAGCAGAGCAGAGAGTGTCTAATATTTCTGAAAGCAAACTATATCCTCCCCTTGATTTCTTTATCCTTGATAAAGGTTTCCTTTCATTTTTTTTTTCCTTCCACCTCTCCTCCTCCGCAGCCATGGGCTCATTCTAAAAGCCCTTGTTACTTCTCTCTGATCCTCTACTCTCCGCTCCTTATTGTACCTAACCCTTTCTCTTCTCTCAAGGTAAAATTTCCTTTACTTCATGAAGTAGCAACAGAATGTTTTTTCCATTTTTTTTATTCAGTGGGCCAAAAATACTGAAACCTTGTTTTTGTTGGAGATTACCACCAATAACCAGTGTTGGGGAGGTACTAAGAAAAAAGTAGTCACGTTGTTTTTGCTTATTATTTTACTGTTATGTGACTTTAAGTCAAATCATCTTGCTCACAATTTCTCTGACAGCTGGTGGTTGGCAGCATTTACGGCGAGCGGTCTGACACTCCTCATATGTGCAACTGTTGTATAAGCGGTGCAAAACAGATTTCGAAGCCTCTTCGCCATTATCCATAAGGAGACAGGAATCTTTGACAACACTTTGACGTATGCACGTTTTCTGTTCGAGTGCTTTGACAGATTGCTTTTCGAGTGTGCCGCATCAGGCAGGTGACTCTGACCCAGGTTACATTTCGCTGTGACATTCTCGTCTTGCTGTGACGTCAGTCCTTCACAAAGAGAACATCTCCGCTCATCGAAGCATCCAGCCTCCTTTGCCATTTTCTACATTTTATAAATATTTCTTCAACTGACAGTTGAAGGGACAATAAGTAGAGGCAAAGTACTTTCACCTTGACTGATAAAGTGATGCGGCATGGCAAAATTGCTAAAATTTTATGTGTATCATGAGACAGAAAATCACTGTTCTTTACCCAGCAGTGCTTTTTACTACTGTGTTACTGGGACATGTAATTACAGAACCGACTTGTAATGTGTTACCCCCAAAACTGAGTAGTAGTACTAGTACTGTAGAAATAGTAGTTAAAGTTGTTGTGGTTAGCACCCTCACCTCACAGCAAGAGGGTCGCAGGTTCGAATCCGGCTTGGGGCTCTTCTGTGTGGAGTTTGCATGTTCTCCCCGTGTTAGCGTGGGTTTTCTCCGGGTACTCCAGCTTCCTCCCACAGTCCAAAGACATGCTGTTTAGGTTAATTGATGACTCTAAATTGCCCGTAGGTGTGAATGTGAGCGTGAATGGTTGTCTGTCTCTATGTTGTCTCTCTCTATGTGCCCTGCGATGGACTGGAGACGTGTCCAGGGTGAACCCCGCCTTCGCCCAATGCCAGCTGGGATCGGCTCCAGCCCCCCCGCGACCCCTAACGGGATAAGCGGTTGACAATGGATGGATGGATGGATTGTGTCAATCAGGTTTACACATCAACTTCAAAATCTTTGTCCATCATTAAAGTTTCAGAACAGGTTTGATCGTCTGCGTTTTTTTTGTTTTTTTTTTTTGCAACCGTCAAAATAAAAGAGGCCATAAGAGGGTTGTTTGACCACTCAGAGCCACCGTTCACATTCACTTCGTCTCCCAGCACACAGCATTTTACGTTAAAGAAATAAATACAGAGATGAAGAATTTAAACAGAATCAGGGATGGTCACAAAACAATGGATGTACAAAACGTTAGACAGGAGTGATTGTGCTCGAGGCAGCTAATTGTGCTAATGTCATTCATTCATTTGCCTTGTTTGGGACAAGTGCTATCCATTGCACAGTACCCAAGTAATTAATTCAGTTTTGTTGGATTACCTGCAGTTGCAGACAATTGTAGGTATTTGACAAAATCAGCCACAAGGTCCTTCACCAAGCAGTTAGTCATTTGGTAATGTTTCACTAAAAGCTGCTTATTAATTCGTTCATTAGCTGTCACTAGAGTGACAGAATTGATATAATATGAAACTACAAAACCAAACTGACCATGTATGACCATGTCTATGTATGACCATGTCATAGCAGCATGTAGAGAATAACACTAAATAAAACTACTCTCATGGTGATTTTCAAAGGGGTCTCTTGACCTCTGACCTCAAGATATGGGAATGAAAATGAGTTCTATGGGTATCCACCAGTCTCCCCTTTACAGACATACCCACTTTATGAGAGTCACATGCAGTCTTAGAATTACAATGAAGTGGGTATTACTGTAAAGCTGAGACTCTTGTGGATCCAATGAGCTCAACTGTATTTATAGGTGATGATGTTAATCCCCATAGTAGCTTTCTCATTGTAGTGAGACCAGTTTTTGAAACATGACCTAAAATGACCTGTGGTGACCTCTAGGATAATCACAGCCTCATGAAACTTTACAGCCACAAACTAGAGACCTAGAGCATTCAGAGGATGGATGGCTTTAGTAGCTAGAATGATAATAGGCAGGTTTCTGAGTACTTTCCAGCACTAAAGTGCTCACCATCTAATGTAATTCTTGCAGAAATCTCCTAATGTCAAAGGCTTTTGATACCAAATCATAGCATGGCTTTTTTATGTGGTGTTGTGTCTTGGTGTGTTAATGTGGTATTTTGGAGGGATTATTGACCAAATCTGTGTAACAAATTGTATCATTGCTCCAACAATTTATGAGACATAATAGAGCATGGGAATGGCCACCATATCCTTCCACCATAGTGTTCTAAACCCTCATACACTTTCTCAATTTATTATAGTTTATGAATTAATCAATTATTTATTTTACTTCTGATTCAAAACATATAATAGTTGATAGAACTATTTGACACAGTGCTGAGCTGCATCTGAGATTAATCTTCAGGTTCCCGGCTTTCACATGATGTACACCACTTTTATATGACATCTACTGTTGACCTGCTACCTCCCGAAAAACACAAAAACAGGTTTATGAAAAAGAGGAGTGGAGTGGAAAATGTTAATATGCATATTTGTACATCTGTCAGGAGGAAGCAGGGGGATGCAAAAGAGGAAGAAGAAATAAAGGATAACATCTGGTGCATCACATCTGCCCCAGGCCTGCTCACCATGGGGAATCATTAGGGAAACAGCACACACACGCAACACACACATACACACATGTCATTGGCAGAGTCCTTGATAAGATATAAGATGGTGAACTGGATAGATGGATGGATGGACCGCTTGATGACAAATTTCACACACGCACACACAAGGACCAATATCAGCCAGGCCTGCCGAGAGTGATGTGTCGCGACGCACATTTCCATGCAGCCACGAGCTACGATCGCTATCAACCACGCTGGCTTTGATGTACAAGCACTCGTTCCCCGTGACTCTGGCTCGCCTTTGTCTCGCAGTAATCTGGAGGACTATCATTCCAGGAGACTGATAGTATGCGGTTGTGTGGTGGTGTGTTTGTGTGAGCGTGTTTCTCTGTAGTTGCAGTTATGTGTGAATGTGTTCCTACTCTGAGCGGAGATAGCGGCTCATTTGTGGTGTCATTGCCTAGTTGCACAATGAGGCTGGAGTTTGGCGACATCAAAGGCTCAAGACAAAAGCTAGTGGCTGGAAGAGTCTTTTCATCACTGCTTATCATTGTTTTACATAATTGCTTCATCACGGGGGGGATGATGTGTGTTTAGTTGAATATATGGACTGAAGCCAACATATATCACTGATAAATGGCATTGTGTTTCTCTGCTTTTCTTTATCAGACAAACATATGTAGTATGCTGCTGCACGAATTTGTAGACACCGTCCTTTAGCAGCCGTCAGCGGACCTTGTAGCCAGTTCACAGCAGCCACACCGGATGATTACAGATGAGTCAGCCCCAGATAAGTCTATCTAGTCCTGCGCCGAATTCATACACAGCAATTATGCAAACGCACACAGACAAAACAGTCCGATAACAAAGCCCACAACAATAATGCATAAGAAATATGACACAGTTCTAGCTCTATTAACCTATGACATACTGCATTATGTCTGGAGGTAATGTAAGTGTGCACACCTCCAGACTCAGGCGCACACACCTATACAAGGACAGTGTATTGAAATTCAAAGTCAATTAAAGCTTGGCAATATTACCTGAGCAATAGCAAACAATGCAAAGCCGCTCAACTAACACAAATCATGAACAGATAAACACTGAATAAGAAAAGTTTACACAGCTAGAGCAGACTGCAGTGGTCAGCTGCAGACCTGACTATACGCCATCAATCCACCACCAAAGACAAGAGAAAGTTAGTGGACAAACTTTAGGGACTAGCTGGTGAACACAGGGGAGCAGTTAAAGAGCCAGATATTTCCCTCTGATGTTGGTAGAGAACAAAACAGAGCTAAAAGGAGCCAAATGGACTCACATAATGCCAGGTGGGCAATAGGGCGGGGACAATACAGCTATCTCCCAATTCGATCCTATCACAATACTCGATATGTATTGTGTTTTTCAAATATTTCGATTCTACAAGTATTGCAATTTGATGTTACGATTTATTGCAATTTTTGTTAACTTTTTAACACTAGTCCATCGGAAAAAGTTGAATCATACACTTCTAGGGACATTTATTTTGGTAAATATCTAAATTAATACAGTAAAAACTGTTCAGCATGTATATAGTCTGGAAATGTCCAGAAGTCAAATATATCAATATTTATTACATATTTTCCAGCAACCCAACAATCAAAGAATAAAGACATTTCCCTCACAAATTAGTGTATTTTCTTTTTAATTTATAACGTAACGTTTTATACTTTTGGTGAATATAATCCATCAATATAATTTCCATATACGTATTTTGTATATACAGTTGCCTTTGTTAACACCTTATTTTGAAAAGCAGACATAGTCACACGTGTATACTTCTGCTAACTTTGCCAAGTCTGCCTAGCTCTCTCTCTTTATACATCCATGGTCAGCTCCATCGAGTCATTTCAATGCATTGAACATCCAGTAAATGTCAGTATACAGTTGCCCTACAGGCCGATTTGACCTCGGAGATGCGGGTGTCAGGTGGCTTGACCAGATGTTACCGCTTTACGATACTGTCTCCTGACAGACTTAGCTTTCAGCTTCAGCCATGATGTCTAGCTCTGCTTTTCCTGCAATGTGTGAAAGCGTTTCCATACTTTACTGTACGTGTAGTGTTAACTACTATTCGTTTTGTCTCATTACGGTTTGTTTTGGTGAAGGATACAGAACAAACATGACGTCAGGTTACTGTGACTACAACAATAAAAGCAGCAACCTCTGTCTTCTTCTGCAATTTTTTTGATTTTGGCATTAAAAAAAACTCTACTGCAAAATTGTAAAAACACTCCACTGCACTATAATATTTAGCATACTACTTAATCTGCTTTATTCAAATTAGCTATGTTAATCTATTTTACATAACAACCTATTTATGTCTTTTTAAGTTGTCACTTTGTATTTTGCCTTTTATTTCATTATTATCTTGCCCTAAAGTCTTTATGTGTTATTGTAAGTTATTTTGAACTGTCTTATTGTTGAACGGTACTATAAAAATAAATTTGCCTTGTCTTGTTATGCACCGCAGGTCTCTAAACCAGCACAACCTGACATGGGGGATCTGTTAATAACATTCAGTTTCAGTCATTTGGTATGAACGATGAACTGTTCCAGCGCCATTGTTTCTAATTCAGTGATGCAAGTCAGATCTTTTTTGGTTGTCCTGCAAGAAGAAAAAGATTAAATTGCCTTGCTCTGTTCCTTGTGGCGATCCAGCCTCCTCTGTGGCTGAGGGATGCCTTTCATGGATGTCTCACCAGCGACTGCTGCTATTCTGTCATCTTTAGATGACACTGAAGTGGAACTCTGCCCCCCTCCTGTGGCACTGATGTCTCTTTTGTGTGCTGCAATCCTTTTTTTGTCATCACTTTCAGTGCCAACACATTTTTCCTTCACCTTCTCCACAGTTCTTATTATGGGTGACAGCGTTCCGAGCATTTGTCAGCTGCCCTCTTGCAGTGGTTTTTTTCTTCTAGTTTTCCCGGACAAGCCACTTGTGAAGATGAGAGTTTGGCTTAGCAGTGCTTCAACCTCATGAAGGTTATCTGCAGTTCTTTTCCCATTTGTACTATTTCTTCCATTATAAATAGTCCTGAATTATACACAAATATACAGTCCACTCCAAAACTACTGGAACAGCGAGGCAAATTTTGAAGTGAGCAAACATATAGGAACAGATAGACTTAAAATATTGTAGATTAAAGTGATTAATACTTAACATTTAGTTGCAGATCCTTTGTTTGTAATAACTGCATCAAGCCTACAACCCATTGACATCACCAAACTTTTGCATTCTGCTGTTGATCTCTTGATGCTTTTCCAGGCTTTCACTGCAGGCTCTTTCAGATGCTGTTTGTTTCAGGGGGTTTCTCCCTTCAGTTGTTTCAGGGTTTTTCTTTACAGCTCTCACAATGTTTCTATCATCAGCTGCTGATGTTTTCCTTGGTCTACCCGTTCGACGTCTGTTGCTCAGTACACCACTGGTTTCTTTCTTCTTCAGGACGTTCTGAATGGCTGTCTAACTTCAAATTTCTTCTGTGCGTTTTTTTTTTTTTTTTTTTTTGGACTCTAAATACTCCTGCATACTTTTAGCTACAGAAACCTATCAAACCTGTCAGACTATTCAGCTCTTTGAGGACATTCCTGCCATGACTTTTCTTGTTTAAACTATTTATACTTTATAAAAAAATTGAGCTTTTTTCACATTTTCTTTTTTTTTTACAATGTTACTCAATGGAGAAAATCTTCAAATCCTCTTAGATATACTCCACTTTGAAATGCTACTGTTTCCACATACTTTGAGCTACAGACTTCATTTAAACAGGTTATAAGACTTTGAACTCTTAAGCTATGATTCAGCTTTTTGGTATCTTTTACAGTTTTACAATTATCACTGGTGAAGTTTTACGCTTTTTTTTCCAGACTGGTGACTATGTGATCTATTGTGCTGCTTTACAGTGACGACGTCACTCACACTCTAATCCTCCCTGCATTTTTTTTTTAAAATGTCCTGGCAAACAAAAAAAAAAACTCCACAGCGTCCACTCCTCATATACAATTAATACATCAAAACGTAGATATTTTTGTCTTCTTTCAGGTGATGTGCCCATTTGAGCAATAGGTCGTACAGTTTTAAAATTATCTGCACCAAAAGCTCCTTTCTCCTCTCATCTGTTTCAAACAGGTGTTTCTGATTATCTGCTGATTAGAGCTCCATCAGTTTGATGGAGATCTCTCAAGACTTGTAGTTTTAAAGGTTTATTCCACCCAAATACTGCTTTATGTCTTACAACTTGCAGTTTTAAAGGTTTATTCCACCAGAATACTAATTTATGTCTAACAACTTTTAGTTTTACAGGTTTAGACTACTTTAATACTTCATACTACTTTATGTCTAATAACTTATAGTTTGAAAGGCTTATTTCACCCAACTACTACTCTGTCTGTCTCTTTCTATTTAGAGTTCATCTGTCTGATGTACATACAAAGCATTTATTCTTTCCACTTATTCAGGAAAATTCAAATGTACCACTTCTGACAATATTACAGTTTAGCTTCCAGCTTTTCAAGCAATGTATTTCAGCTAAGAGCTGAAATACATTGCTTGAAAGGTAATGCAGTTCAGCTTCCAGCGCTGCCAGTTCTACATTTCAACTTCTAAGTTTATCAGCAGTGAAGTGCAATGCATTTCAGCTTTAACATTTTCAGGTAAGTCTTTTCATATTTCTGCATTTTCAGCAATGCTTTGCAATTAATTTCAGCTGTCCGCATTCACACGCATTTCCAGCAGGAAATGCTTTTTCTAGTTTATTTTTTCCCTCCAGTACAGATATCCAGGATAAAAAGGTATAATTATTGTTACTTCATTTACAAAGACAAAGTCACCATACACAAAAAGCTGACAAATGTTTCATTTTAGCATTAAGGTGGAACCTACTCTCTTTTTTCCCCACACTTTGCTAATGTGAAAGTGCAGTTACAAACTTCCTAAAACACTACACTACTATATCTGTAACACTTCATTCTTTGTGAAGTTTTCTTGGAGTTTTATTTCACTTATAGCATAATTTTACGCAGCACTTTTGTACTTTAGTGGCAGAACAGGAGGTGACACATTTCATGCCTGAGGTAAGGTCTGCAGTTGGACAATTGCTCTAATAACCTATAAGAGGTAGTTTACCTGTTCAGTCTGTTTGTGTTATAACCACTACTAGCTGCAGTTTCTCAGTTCTATGTGCAATGCGTACAATTTCACCTCTAAAAAGTCATTTTGTGAGTTGGTTTATTTTTCAGTGGTGAAAATGTCCTATCATGACAGCGTAGCAATGTGTTTTCTGCGTCTCTGCTGCAGGCACATTCCCAGTTGTTTGAAAATGGAAAACCTGTCTATTATTCATTTTTCAAGGCAGTCACTTTAATTTGACAGAAACAAAGCACAGGTGTAATTCACAATGTAATGATTAATTGAAGCCATAACAATGAACCAGCATATATTATATACTGGGGCCACAACAAGGAAGTGCAGCCATAATTAATGTTATTATATACACCTACTGTATGTTATGAGTAACAGTATTAATTAGCTGTTGATGGATTCAGGTCCAAATCTTTAGTGCAAAGTATCTGAATTTGACATATTGTGTTGTAAATATGCATATGCCTGCCCTTTACTGAAATATGGCTATTGCAATTGCATTTTGCTATTGGCTGATCTGGAAACAGGTGACGTTTATATAATTTTCTGAGTTTTTGGCAGACTTTATTCCAAAATATGAGAAACTCTTGGTCTGTGGGGATTTTAACAGTCATGTTTGTTGTCCCTACAATTGGCTCAGGATTTTAAAAGTCTTTTGAACTCTTCTGGTCTAGCTCAATCGGTGGACGGACCAAGACATCATCTTGGACATTTGGACCTTATTACCTCCCATGGGCCGTCTGTCTCCCACAGAGAAATATCTGGCACTCCTATCTCTATAATTTTTGATTTCACTGCTCCCCATTTGCTAGTAAGCCCCGTACTCCAGCTCATAGGCGCCGCACCTTCACCTCCTGGACGGCTGGAGCATTTGCTGCTGCTTTCGTGGACTCTCAGTTCTATACTGTGAATGGACTGGTTTCTCCCTTATGCCCAGATAACATTCTCTCTTCTTTCCACTCGACATGCTCTGCAATTATGGACTCTGTTGCCCCTTTTCGGTACAAATCTACCAAATCTAAAGTAGATCCCTGGCTAAATGACACCACCCGTGCCCTTAGGCAATGCTGCAGAAAGGTGGAAAAAGGACAAATTGCATGTCTCTGGGTTTATTGGGAGACAGTTTAGCAGATTACCAGAAGGCTATAAAGGTGCAAAATCTCAATATCTATTCTCTATTATTTCTAGCAGCTGCCATCATCCTAGGGTGTTCTTTAAACCCATAAACTCTGTTGTAAGCCCATGCACCTCTGTTCTAACAGATGTTTCAACCACGTCAACACAACCATCAGACAGTATCAGTCCTTCCTCCTGTCCTCCTCCCTCTGCTGATGTGAACCACTACAGGTCCTGCTGGTAGAGGAGGAGCTGCTTTGTCTCAGCAAGCTGATGAGTTTATTACTAAGATCCATGACAAACTAACCTAAACAGTCAGACTACAGAGCCTACTGCCAGCTTTAGTTTACTACTAAGATACATGACAAACTAACCTAAACAGTCAGACTACAGAGCCTACTGCCAGCTTTAGTTTACTTCTAAGATACATGACAAACTAACCTAAACAGTGAGACGACAGAGCCTACTGCCAGCTTTAGTTTACTACTAAGATACATGACAAACTAACCTAAACAGTGACACAACAGTCTACTGCCAGCTTTAGTTTACTACTAAGATACATGACAAACTAACCTAAACAGTCAGACTACAGAGCCTACTGCCAGCTTTAGTTTACTACTAAGATACATGACAAACTAACCTAAACAGTCAGACTACAGAGCCTACTGACAGCTTTAGTTTACTACTAAGATACATGACAAACTAACCTAAACAGTCAGACTACAGAGCCTACTGCCAGCTTTAGTTTACTACTAAGATACATGACAAACTAACCTAAACAGTCAGACTACAGAGCCTACTGCCAGCTTTAGTTTACTACTAAGATACATGACAAACTAACCTAAACAGTCAGACTACAGAGCCTACTGCCAGCTTTAGTTTACTACTAAGATACATGACAAACTAACCTAAACAGTCAGACTACAGAGCCTACTGCCAGCTTTAGTTTACTAAGAACATGACAAACTAACCTATGGAAGATGGTTTATATAAATAATGAATACGGTGTTTATATAAAAAAATCAATACAAGCCTACTCCAGCTTTAGTTTACTACTAAATACAAAAAAAAAAAATTTATAAAATGAATACGAGCCTACTGCGCTTTTACTACTAAGATAAAAAATAACCTAAAGTAGTAAGGCTATGGCTTTAATTTAAGATAATGAACTAACCTGGCGAAGAGCCTACTGGTTTTACTACTAAGATACATGAAAATAACCAAGGAGCAGTCTACTCAGCTTTAGAACTACTAAGATACATGACAAACTAACCTAAACAGTCAGACTACAGAGCCTACTGCCAGCTTTAGTTTACTACTAAGATACATGACAAATAACCTAAACAGTCAGACTACAGAGCCTACTGCCAGCTTTAGTTTACTACTAAGATACATGACAAACTAACCTAAACAGTCAGACTACAGAGCCTACTGCCAGCTTTAGTTTACTACTAAGATACATGACAAACTAACCTAAACAGTGAGACGACAGAGCCTACTGCCAGCTTTAGTTTACTACTAAGATACATGACAAACTAACCTAAACAGTGAGACAACAGTCTACTGCCAGCTTTAGTTTACTACTAAGATACATGACAAACTAACCTAAACAGTCAGACTACAGAGCCTACTGCCAGCTTTAGTTTACTACTAAGATACATGACAAACTAACCTAAACAGTCAGACTACAGAGCCTACTGACAGCTTTAGTTTACTACTAAGATACATGACAAACTAACCTAAACAGTCAGACTACAGAGCCTACTGCCAGCTTTAGTTTACTACTAAGATACATGACAAACTAACCTAAACAGTCAGACTACAGAGCCTACTGCCAGCTTTAGTTTACTACTAAGATACATGACAAACTAACCTAAACAGTCAGACTACAGAGCCTACTGCCAGCTTTAGTTTACTACTAAGATACATGACAAACTAACCTAAACAGTCAGACTACAGAGCCTACTGCCAGCTTTAGTTTACTACTAAGATACATGACAAACTAACCTAAACAGTCAGACTACAGAGCCTACTGCCAGCTTTAGTTTACTACTAAGATACATGACAAACTAACCTCTAAACAGTCAGACTACAGAGCCTACTGCCAGCTTTAGTTTACTACTAAGATACATGACAAACTAACCTAAACAGTCAGACTACAGAGCCTACTGCCAGCTTTAGTTTACTACTAAGATACATGACAAACTAACCTAAACAGTCAGACTACAGAGCCTACTGCCAGCTTTAGTTTACTAAAAAAAAAAAAAAAATACTACTAAGATACATGACAAACTAACCTAAACAGTCAGACTACAGAGCCTACTGCCAGCTTTAGTTTACTACTAAGATACATGACAAACTAGCCTAAACAGTCAGACTACAGAGCCTACTGCCAGCTTTAGTTTACTACTAAGATACATGACAAACTAACCTAAACAGTCAGACTACAGAGCCTACTGCCAGCTTTAGTTTACTACTAAAGATACATGACAAACTAACCTAAACAGTGAGACGACAGTCTACTGCCAGCTTTAGTTTACTACTAAGATACATGACAAACTAACCTAAACAGTCAGACTATAGAGCCTACTGCCAGCTTTAGTTTACTACTAAGATACATGACAAACTAACCTAAACAGTCTGTCTACAGAGCCTACTGCCAGCTTTAGTTTACTACTAAGATACATGACAAACTAACCTAAACAGTCAGACTACAGAGTCTACTGCCAGCTTTAGTTTACTACTAAGATACATGACAAACTAACCTAAACAGTCAGACTACAGAACCTACTGCCAGCTTTAGTTTCAGCTTGTGTAGCAGAGTTACGTCGCTCATAAACTTTATGAGGATAATATATTAATAACACGGAGGCTCCGTAGTTCGGACCCTTGTCAATAACAGCTCATCACTGCTTCACTGCTACTGTTCCTCCCTTCACAATAAACTCCTGAACACAACCTCTGAACACTGCTGACTAGAAGGAACTAAAGTCATTTACTTACATGTGTTTTGTGTGACATTTTCCTTTTGCATTTTATGTAACTTTTCGGATTTTATTATATGTTACGTTCTTATACCTGTTATTTCTTGATGTTACTGTAAAGCACTTTGGGGACCTTTTGGTTGTTGTGCTATATGAATAACTGTTGATTGATTGATTGATTGATAAATAATAAAACTGTGATGTATCATTAACAAAAGTACACATCTACAGATGGGGACCATTGCACCAATAAAACAAGCATACTGTGTCCATTACTCCCACCTATGTTATATCATACATCAATAGAGTATCTGATAGTACTGTGAAACACACCAATAAATTCATTATTTTTAAGTTGAAGCACTCACTGGGTCTTGACAACTTGAAATGTAGGCTATAAATGCTGTCCAACTGAGTCCAAATGCAATTTGAATACAATCATCCTCTGTTTAAAGGTATATAAGTGGTATTAACATTCAATATCTCAATTCAATTCAATAACAAAATTTCCCAACTGTGGGACTAATGTAGAGTTATCTCATCTTTTCTTAACATGATTCAAATTTAAATGCGTTTCTGTTTCTGAGAGGGGTCCTTGGAGAATTTCCTCCTTTTTAAGGGGTCCCTGGCACCCGAACATTTGAGAAGCCCTGCACCAACATACGCACAGCTCCCCCAGCCTTGGATGTAAACTCAACTCAACCAGTTATACTGTATTCTGTCACCTTAACAGACCCTTTACAGCACTATTACCTGACTATAATCATAACAATAGTCAGCATTAGCACTTAGCGCTCGCTGTTAGCATAAGCTAATTGAAAGGGTAACAGCTATCACGCGATAATTCAAAAACAGTAAAAGCTAGCTAACTGTTACAGTAATGTAAAAGCCCAACAGCTGATGTGATGCTTTTTGAGAAAAATTAAACAACATAATATTGATCCACATATTTTTGTCACAGTGTAGGAAAGTTGATTGCTTTCACCAAGGAGTGATATGTAGCACTGACAGCTAGCGTTTAAAATGGGTAACAGCAGTCTAAATTCAAAACATTGGAGACGTGGCCCGTCCACCTCTCTGGTGTGACTGATAGCAATTAGCAAACGTTTTTACAATTTGTGGGTTACCTTCTAGACAGGACAGTGTTAGCAGTAGTGAGAATCACTTCACTGGCTGTGTGTCTCAAACATTTTCGTCTTGATAACCAGCTGCACAAGGACCACAGGGAGACGTGCCGCGGCTTTTCAGGTCGAGTAGAATCTAACGTTAACGCTATCTCTGATGATCCAGTTTGCTAGCTTGCTTCCATGGCTGCAGAAGGCTGTGTCTGCTTGTCCATTTGTTTCATATGTGGCAACGGAGTGCTGAAATGGGAAGTGGACCTGATCACACCAGCCAAAACAACAACAGACGTTCCGGACCAAATTTCAAAGGTGAACATAGTGTTGTTGTTGGAGATGCCAGTATTTGAACTTAGCATGTTTCCTTAATCTCTGATGACATATCCAGGTCATTTTATTTTTCTATTTATTATATTCTTTTAGTTTTATTACAGTTAAGACACTGATCCACCATAACATTCAGACCACTGACAGGTGAAGTGAATACTATTGATTACAATGGCACCTGCAGTGGGTGGGATATACAGTATTAGGCAGCAAGTGAACATTTTGTCCTTGAAGTTGATGTATTAGACACAGAAGAAAATGTGATGTGAACGACTCCAAAGCTGCAGCTCTTGTGGGATATTCCCAGTCTGCAGTGTTCAGGAATTACCAAAAGTGGTCCAAGGAAGGAAAACCGGTGAACCACGACAGGGTCATCAGTGGCCGAGGCTCATTGATGCATGTGGTAAGGGACGGCTGGCCTGTGTTGTCCAGTGCAACAGGAGAGCTACTGCAGCTCAAATTGCTGAACAAGTTAATGCTGGTTCTGATAGAGAAGTGTCAGAATACACAGGGCATCGCAGTTTACTGTGTCTGGGGCTGAGTAGCTGCAGACCGGTCAGGGTGCCCATGCTGACCCGTGTCCACCACCAAAAGCGTCTAAAATGGGCATGTGAGCATCAGAACTGGACCACGGAGCAATGGAAGAAGGTGGCCTGGTCTGGTGAATGACGTTTCCTTTCACATCGGGATGCACGGTGGTGCAGTGGTTTGTACTGCTGCCTCACAGCAAGAGGGTCAGAGGTTCAAGCATGTTTGTACAGCATGTTCTCCCTGTGTTAGTGTGGGTTTTCTACGGGTTCTCCGGCTTCCTCCCACAGTCCAAAGACATACAGGTAATGACTCTAAATTGCCCGTAGGTGTGTACCCCATCTTCACACAAGCTGGGATCGGCCCCCAACCCCTAACGGGATACGCCGTTGCAGATGGATGGATGTGTGTGCATCGCTTACCTGGGGAAGACAAGGCACCACGATGCACTATGGGAAGAAGGCAAGCCGGCGGAGGCAGTGTTGAGTGAAATTCAGGGATCTGTATCTTTAAAAGTCCCAAGACTCAGTTGGTAATGTTACAGTTTTATCAAGTAAGAGCTTATGATAACTAATATCAGACTATTAAAAAAATACTATAGATGATTTCATTTTTGCAGCATTCTGTAAGAGCCTGTGCCATTATTTTCAGATGGTGGATATCTCATGTTGGAATAAAAACTACAGCATGATGCCCACCATGTGTGACAGTCCCAGCCTCCCAGTGGGAATACTGGGAGCTTGTTTAAGAATCTGTACTCCTAACAGATTATTGCAATATTGTTTTGATCAGTAAAACAATTGGTGTTACTGGTGCACCTGTGCAAATGTGGTTTATTGTTGTTATGTATCATGTCCAATTTATTTCCACTAATAGCCTCTTTGAAAAAAAGATAAAGGGTCTTGCACAGTGCAATTATGATGAGAGCGCAGCATATCACATTTGATGTTTATTTCACACAAAAGCGTGTGAGCATTCTATTTGAGTATTCTCCGATGTAAACTAAAACCCTGCAGAAAGATAAACAAAGATTGCACTTCAAAAAGACGGCAGTGGCAGGAAATGTCTGTGTATTCTCATATTCCTTTAGAAACAATAAACACCGTCTTTTAACTTTCAGACTCTCCACGGTGGCATGGCGCCGACTCACTCAGCTTGGGTGAGGCAAGGATCTTTGAAGGAGAGCGAGAGGAAGCGAAAGAGACAGTTTCTGAAAATAAACATTTCTCCTGAGATGCGCAGTGTTTTTGTGTGTTTGTCTCATTTTGATGACAACAATTCCTCTGACTCGATGTGTGTGTGCGCTTGCTACATCCACACACACACACACACACACACACACACAGCAACTTTCTTGATGTGCACGCCTGTATTTGTGCAGTATAGAAACAACATGTTTTGCTCCATTTAATTCAATTTATCTGGTATAGTTATAATATCACTTCAAGGACAGACTGGGAGTAAAAAATGGCCTGAGGCTCTCGCAGTCAAACTGATCCACCTGTTCCAAGATGCACCATCACTCAATGATGCCATGACACATTCAACAAAACCTCCTTGAAGTATTGCAGGGGATTGCATTAACGAAAGTTAGATTCAAACACTCCATTATAAATTTTGAGCTTACAACTTTCAGAAGTTTTTTTTTTTTTTTTTCCCCCAAATGTGCTCACAAGCAGTAACAGCAGTGTGAATTATTGAAGCTCTCGAACGTTTTTTAACAGATGTCACCCACTTCAAATAGATAAGCATTTGAAAGCAGGGATTACGCAAAGACAACTATTATTAGCCAATGGGGGACTGGCCATCTGCAGTATTCCCAGTGGTCTGCTTCAAATTAGGATGATCCAATGAAAAAAAGCTACCTCTTAATTTGATTTTTTTTTTTTTTCCTCAAACATGTAAACAAATAAACATGTACATCGTTGTCAGAATGAAAATCTAGTCTGTAAACCTCTGTTGAAATAAAATGAACACTGGATTTTAAATTCTTGTGATCGATTGTGTGACTGATGGTATTGCTGCACTCTGCTACTATATTTCCAAATGTTGTAAAATAGTTATTCACTTTCTTGCCAAGAGTATGGTGAAAAGATTAATACCACTCTCATTTCATACTCTCATATATGTTACACATATATGACTGATGAGTTTTCCCATGTGAAATACTTCAACAAAATTGCCTTTTTTACATTTGCATTACTAATTTATATTTACTTATGTTTATATTTAAGCCCAAACTCAAGGCCCGCGAGCCGTGAGCCTTGTGGCCCGCGAGGGCTTGCAAAGAATATTTTCTGCTTATCATACAGTTCTGTGCAGCTTTACAGCAGTGCGGCGTCCTTAAACTACATGTCCCACAATGCATCTCGATATTGCTACATGCACACTGAAGCGTCTCAATATTACCGGATTTATGTTATAATAACATAGAAATGTGTGTGTCCACATACAGTATTTTTGTGTCTACCTGCATGCATATAAATTGATGCACAATCATGTGATTTTGTTACTGAACTCATTTTTTTAAATAAATTGTACAATACTTCTGGCTTCCTGAAGCCAAATATATATGTCATTGTCGGGAATTATTATATAATTATTTTATAATGGTCTAGTATTAAAGTTAACAAAAATTGCAATATATCGCAATATCGCATCACAATATTTGTTGAATCGTAATACTTAAAAATCCCAATACATATTGAAACAGCACCCAGGTATTGTGAGACTATCAAATTGGGAGATAGGCGTATCGTCCAGGCCCGAACAAAGAGCTAGATAGATAAGGCAAACTAAGGTCAACAAGGGAGGTGGGTGGGAAGTTGGAAAAAGTATGAATGGGTGCCAAGAGTCATGGCTAAGATAGAGTCATGAATAAGGGAGAACCTGCATCCATGATTCAGTTACAGTATACTGAAGACTTGCCCATAGCACCAGACAACACAGTAAACACAGTAAGTTGGGGGGGGAGTAGCTCAGTTTGGGGGGGGTTGGGTTGGGAACCGGGGGGTCACCGGTTAAAGTCCCGCAAAGGAAAAAAAAAAGAGGGTGAATTGGAGGAGGGGGAGGGGCGGTTTTTCTCTTGGGGGGCTGCGGGGGGGCCCCCGGGAAAGGGCCAAAACCCCAAAAAGTGGGGGGGGTGGGGAGGGGAGCCCCCAAAATTTTAAAATTTTTCAATTTTTTTATTTTTTTGTTTTGTGGTGTTGGGGTTTTGAATTAAATGTAAAAAAAAAAAAAAAAAGAAAAAAAATTAAATTCCCCTTGGGGGGAAAAAAAAAGGATTTTCTTCTTCTTCTCCTCCTAAACTTTGTTCTCAGGCAGCTAGATTTTAGTTTCCCAGCACCTGACTTGGACCATCTGAAGCATCTCTTTCATGTGTAATGTCCGCCAGATATTTTCAGGTCTGCATGACACGACCATCAAAGCATGTTTTGTTGCTTAGCGCTGGCTGCCGCTGCTTGTGTCATTTTTGCCCGTCCTTGACAGCATGTAGGTGTCGGAACGGAGGGAGAGGCACACTTTAAGGTAAGCATGAATATCACACTACTGGGAGACGGAAACTATCGGCCCAACCGTTAGAGAGAAAGCGAGGCACGGTGGAAGAGAGGCAACAAAAGAAAGACTGAGTCAGGATGAGGAGAGGATGGAGCGCAGGTGACATCAATAACCTCAGCGATGGCACAACATAAGCATCTCCTCTGTCACAAGCTGAAGGACAGAAGGAGTGAAAGGCTGGTTATGAACAGAGTGTTTTTGAGTGAATGGGTATGATAGAACAACAAAGCAAGTTGCAGAGGGAGAACATGAGCCTTTCAACATGAGTGTCTCTTTAATGCAGTAAGAACCACGTTGTACCTGTTCAGGTTGGGTAGCCTGCCCTTCAGTGGCACCCTGCATCACTTTTCCTCACAACCTCCCACACCTTAGATCTGCTTTTCATCATCTCCTCAAGCAGAGCTGTGTCCCTGGCATCAAAAAAAGAAAATGCATGCTGGCCGAGAGGAAATTTATTTCTCTGTACACTACCTATCTGATAGTTTGTAACCATAGCAACAGGTGGCTGACTAAGAACCCTGCTTTTGTAACAGGTTGCACTGGATTGGCCAAGGATACGGCAGGATGCTTAAATTTCCATAGAGGTAGTGTGATGTTGATGGATTTACACTGCAAGACTTCAAGACTATACCAAAGCCGGGAACACTCTGTAGTTAAAGTCCTTTAATGTTGAAGAGATGTGATTTACATATAATAACCTTGACTGTAAATAAGTCCAGGGTTTGTCACAATGGAAAACTGGAAGAATGCTTTAATTTACAGTGATTCAACGTGAATGTCAGTCTGAACGCATGGAATGAATAGATCAGTCGTCTTTTATTCCCCCCCCGTCCGTGCATACATCTAACCAGCCGCTGAAAAATTCATTAGATTTCCCATGAACAGAAACTGCTGTAGGTCAATGTTTCAAGTAGATCTTACATTGTTAGTATCACGTGTCCTCAGTGTTGACAGATCTCACAACCACGTCTAAAGAAACAAGCAATAAAGAAGCAACTTGTTAACTAAACTTGCTTGTAACTTGACATTTTTCTTGTTCTTTCTTCTACTCAGTTCGGCACGATGTGGTCTTAAATCTAATCTTTAAGTGCACTCTCTTTTTCCGAGTCTTTGTTGTACTTTTTGCCATATTTTGTCAACTCGGTACCTGGCATTGTTAGCTAACTCCATCGACCCTGTGAAGATATGTCTAAAAACATGTATATGTGGGAAAGGGATCAGGGTTGTGTACGGATCCTATAACAGGACAAACTACCCCGGTAAAGAGGCTGGAGACAGGAGCAAGCCCAAATGAGCAGCTGCACTTTAGAAACAAGCCCAAAAAATCTGCAACCAGTGACTACCAATATTTGTAAGCTACTTTTCTGGAAAACAAGCCCAAAGACGCTTATAATAAGCAGACTTGGCAACTCAGGCACTCTCAGGCACCAGATCACTAGGACACACACCATAGGCTGTAGATTGTGGACACCTGACCTGAAGTTGACAATTTAGGACTAATATTTAAAGGTGTTTGTATTCAACTGACTTGACATTGCTTCTTTTCTAGTGAAAGTACAAATAAAAAAAAGGATGGACCTACTGTCTGTGTTAGGCTACTTCCTGTTTCCGGCTTCTGGTTTGTTATTTACATTACTGTAAATTAAATAATTACTGTAACCATGGTGACAACAATTGCGTGACAGGGTAAGGAGAATGGTGTGCGGTTAATGTTCATGTTCATAGCCTAACAAAAATATTAGTTTGTGAAACATAAATGTAAATGTAAAAGTGATTAGAAGCATAAGCAGCGTTTATCATCCATAGACTTTACTTGGGCAGGCCACCCATATATTAACGGTTACCAAAGTATATTCGGGGACCCATTTTAGCATTTTTATTCTTTTATCCATCCGAGAGAGCGGCATCATCTGCGATCAGTTAACTAGCGGACTACTGGCAGCACAATGCCGATGAGTAGGAGATGGAGAGCTCGGCTTTGCTGGTGCAGCCTCGAGCTTCGCTGCCTCGGCTGTCCGGGCTGGACGGACCCGCAGCGGACTGGATCCCAGCATGGGGCCCAGACTGATGCATGGTTTGCAGCACCCCTTGTTGGACAGGCTTCTAGTGACAAACCAGTCACCACTTCTCAAACCAGGTCCATTCCCATCCAAACCGCAGTGTTTTGTTCTAAAGAAGTCTTGTAAGCAATAGTTTTACCAATTATGTAATTGTCAAACATAACAATGTTGTTGATGCTGATCTTTGTGCGAGACAGTGTAATACTCCCACAAGGCCAACTTTTCTGTCACTTTTATTTGCAAACAAACCACACGGCGCACACTGTCCTAACAGAGTCCTTTCCAGCCCGAGGCTTCTTCTCTGAATCAGCAGCTGGTTGCTGTTGTCTGAGACCGACTGCAAATACACAACACAACAATTATTTGGTGTAAAATTGATGCAACACAACAGATGAACATCGGCCACTTCCATCGGCGAATGTCATCTTATTTGCCAATAGGCCGATGGTGGTCAACAAGGCCAATATTGGCCAATACCAATGTTTGGCCAACGAATCGGAGCATCCTTACACGAGACCCTTTTTTTTGGTTTTTATTTCTGGCTCTGGCTCCTGAACAGTCCTTGTAATGACGCTCACAACGCAAAGAAGATCAAAAAGGGAAGACATTCAGAGGAAGAGTGGGTGAAGACCACAACAACGGTGTTGTTGATCAGACAAGGAAAAAGTTTGATGAATAAGAGTGTGTTATGATGGTTACAAAGTGGACTAGGCTGGGGTCCACAGCAGGATCCATAAACACCTGCTGGCAAATACTCAGCAGGCAGATATTCACTAACACCCACACACACTGAGATGTGTCCTGCGCACATGAATAGGGGTCCTTTCTGCTGAGTCACAGGGGAGGTGGTGGCCGCCCCACTGCCTCATTGATTTATCCAACAGCCTGCTCCTGTTTAAAGCCCAGCTGTCTCCGTCAAAACACACACATACAATGTACACATGTAGTTTGTGAACGTGCGCATACACACACACACGCACTAATGCTCCCCCATACACATGCTGTCATTTGCTGATATTCAGCCAACTGCTGCTTCTGTCACTCTACCCCATCGCTGCCGAGTTTGGCCTCGCGCCATAGGTGCAGGTGTGTGTGTGTGTGTGTGTGTGTGTGTGTGTGTGTGTGTGTGTGTGCAGGGAGGGGGGGCAGAGCCTATTTTCTGTTAATATCTGTCGGGCATGCAGACTTCACGCTGACTCTGTTTACCACAGTCATACAGGCTCAGCTGACCCATCATCTCTGCTGACGGCCATGTTGATGGCTACAGTCTGAGGTGAAACTGATCTGTCACATCCGCACGCCACCAACACCAGTTTAGATGTACCCGAAAAATTTCACAGCGCCTCTTAGCACCACAATAATACATTTTAAGCGTTTTGCCATTTCCCATAGGCCTACAGGATGTCACAATACTAATACCAGTGAAATTCCATGGTTCTCTACCAATACAATATAATAATAAAAACAGTAAAACAATAAATCAGTTCAACATCCACTACTTAATTACTGTTTGCATATTGTTTTTTGTCGGGAAGTTAAACATTTCCCGCTCTGTTTTCTATTGTATATTGCAGTGAAAACTTCTTAAAAAAATGGATTTATTCAAATTTCTTGCCAAAAACTACAGTTTACAAGATTACATTACTTTTTGCCCTCCCAACTTGTGAAATGAATCTGTAGCCTCTGATCAGTATTAGGTATCCAGGCTCGGGTGGAGTGGTGGTGGAGCGGTTACCTCCGCCGACAATGTCGGGTCTGGGCTGGCCGCAAAACAATCAGTAATTCTGTTCATTTTTAATTACTGCTATTTTTTTGGTTGTGATGTTTCTTGAGGAGGAGTACAGTGTGGTTTATCACACACACACAAACGCATACACAGACCTGTTAAATGAATGAAATCAATGTTTAGTCATACTCAACAGATTTTTGGTGACATATACGACCAAAATGATCAAACTCTGGAGCCCTGAAAGGTCTTCTTTAGTGTTTGTTATTGTTTTTTTCACTTAGATGTGGCCTCAGTTTGATGTTCCTGTGCCTGCAGCTGCAGAAACCCCCTGCTTGCATCCACCTACAGGGACTAAGCAATCAACAAATACTATGAAATATTATCATGCTAAATACGGAGGCCTGTGGCAACGGTAACCTACAGGAACATATCCCTCTTCCATATTTAGATGCCAGGTTAGTCCTAATCGTGTTATGAGGATGTGAGATCGCCAAGGTTGCTCAATTATACATTCTCCCTTGCCTTTCATTCGTTCTGCCACCTCTTTTTCTCTTTCTTCACCTCTACTCCGTCACACAGATTATGCTCTCTCCCTCTATCCTCGGCGGAGACGCAGGAATCACACACTAAGCTTTGAACATGAAAGGCAAGGCAGAAAAACAACAAGGACAACAGATCACTGCATGTGTCTGAGTGTGTTTGTGTGTTTCTGCGCGCAAAAGGAATCTTCCCTCTAACGTGTGCATGTATGCATATTCAAGTCATGTCATGTGGATGTGTTTGCGGGGGCTCTCATGCTTTGCTTTCTGCATTTACCTGTGTGTTCCTGCATGTCTACGCACATGTAGATAGGAAAGCTTTGAGGTGTATTTGTGTAGTAAAGCTGTTTAGCGTGTTCGCAGTCAACCCTCTGCCAGTGTATCTGCAGTCTCTTATGGCAGTTAAGTGTTGTTGTCAAGTCATTAAAACTTTGGTTCTTCTCGGCAGGAGTCTCAGTCCAAATCACAATTAAACTTCTCAAAAAACACGCCCAGTCGTGTCCCTTTAAAGTTCGCGTCCGGAAGTTCAAAGTAAGTCCAAAGACTTTGAGTTGTTCTCAGTGTATAGTGAAAACACGAAGCTCAGTACTTTAATGTATTCTGCTCAGGGCCGTTGCCTACTCAAGCAGACCTAACCGAAGATAAAGCACTGTGTGAATATGATTTTAGGGTAGGCTGGAGGTACAATGCTCACAATATAATTTTGACAGTTCTAGTGCACAAAAGAGCAACCCAGCAAGAAGCCAGACAGAATAAAGCTTGCCATCAAATGACACTCAGTGGGCTGTCAGTTAAAATGAGCCGCCGGATGAAAGAGAAAGGCAGATAAAGAATGCTCTGCACATAGCAAGTGCAGGTAAAACACTATTCCTTTTGCATACTGACAAAATCAGATTTGAAAACGCCACAAGCCATCAGTGGGAGACTAAATTTGTGTGTTTAGTAGTCACGAATAGGCCAGCTCAAACCTGCACGGCCTGATCGCACATATACCTGCATCCACTCTACATTTGACCATGCAATAGCTTGCTAGTTGAGAGTGGAGCAGCATTATCTGGTGGGTAGTTTTGTTGGTGCTAAAGATGATCCAATCCTGTTTATTGTCATCACTGAGCCATACCAGCTAAAATATATCATAACTGTATGTGTTTTTATTTAATTATGTGCTTTGATTCATAGTATCAGTAGCATTGGTAGTTTTAATGATGTATAGATGGGCTTCTTGTATACAAACATTACTAAATATGTGCACATTCAGGGGGCAAAGCTGCTTTGGCAGCCAGTCACAAGGTTGTGATCAATTATTAGGGGTTGGTGATATGACCTAAAATGTATATCACAGTATTTCGTACGGTTTTTGTGGTGACACAGTATTGCAACATTAAAAGGGATACTCCACTCAAAACACGATTCTACCTCTTTTTCATTCTATTAACAATACGGGGACATATCTTAAAGCTAAAGTAACATTACAGCATACCGGAGCGAGAGAGTGAGCTTCCCCCCGCCGTGGTCCCGTAACGTTACAACAATTTAGAGCTATGTCTTGCATCACTTTTAAGTTTCAAGGCATAGTCACTAAATGTACATGCTAAATAATTCTTGAGAGTGTGGGTTGCGCACCTTGTTGATCAGTTCATTTTTATCGACCTGTGGAGCATGACAGCTCACCATGACCACCCGCTGCTTTGCTAGCACTGCGTGATGACAATGCTTTTGTCTATCAGGCCTGGATCCATAATCTGTCTTTTTTTTTTGCAAAGGCAAGTGATCCCCCTCGAAATATTAAACAATTTCTATCCATCTTTTCTGCAGTTGGAGCACTTTTTCACAAAACTAGCTCCGCTAAACATGCCATGCTTTCTGCCACCTAGCTGCACATGCATCTCTATGGTGATGAAGAAGAAAGAAGAAACCAGTCTATTATTAGCTGCTTAGAGCTAGTACTGGGAAGTAAAACAGGGCATAATTCACTCTCTAATATACTGTATATTATATTGCTGTGAAAACATCTCCATCAAACAACTGTATTCATTCAAATTTCTCAACAAAAACTCAATTTAACAAGATTACATTTTTATCAGGGCTGTCGATCAATTATCCGTCTATCCATCCATCCATCCATCCATCTGCAACCATCTATCCTGTTAGGGGTCGTGGGGGGGTCTGGAGCCGATTCCAGCTGGCATTGGGCGAAGGCGGGGTTCACCCTGCACAGTCCAGTCCATTGCAGGGCTGACACATAGAGACAGACAGCTATTCACGGTCACATTCACACCTACGGGCAACTTCGAGTCATCAGTTAACCTGCATGTCTCTGGACTGTGGGAGGAAACCAGAGAACATGGAGAAAACCAACGCTAACATGGGGAGAACATGCAAACTCCAAACAGAAGGGCCCCAAGCCTGATTCAAGCCTGCGATCCTCTTGCTGTGCGGCAACAGTGCAGCCCGCTGTCAACTGATTAAAAATATTTAATTGCGATTAACTGCATAATTGACCATGATTAATTGCGCTTAATCACAAACTAATCACACATTTTTTATCTGCTCAAAATGTACCTCAAAGGGAGACTAAGTATATAATACTGTTGTCAACATGGGTGTTGACAAACATGCTGCTTTATGCAAAACTGGAAATCAAAAAATAGCACAAAACAATGACAATTATTGCCCAGAAACCCTCACAGGTTCTGCATTTAGCATAAAAAATATGCTCAAATCACAACATGGAAAACTGAAGTCCAGCAGGCAACAACAGCTGTCAGTGTGTCAGAGTGCTGGGTTGAATATGACTTGATCCAAACTGCATGTGAAGCTTGTAAAGGGGAGACTTGTGGGTAGAAGAACCCACTGAACATGGACATGCCAGTGTTTTCTTGCCAAAATTTAGCATAAGTTTGGAGCGTTATTTGCACAAGCTAGTATATGACATATGTAGTAGTTTACTAGTTTAGTAAAATGCCAGCATGTTCACTCTAGCTTTAAAATTGAGCCCACTGCAACCTCTAAAAGACTGATTGCGTTAATGCATTAAAGAAATTTGTGGCGTTAAAATGATTGTGTGTTAAGGCGTAAAGGTTGACAGACCTAATTTTAGTACAGCATAATAACATTATAATTTACATTTTCCCAATAGTTATTCTGACTGCATAGAACAGGAGTATCAGACTCAATTTCATCCCGGGCAACATCAGCATTATGGTTGCCCTCAAAGGGCTGGTTGTAATTATGAGACTATATAAATATATGTAATGTTGATCATACTACAAAATTGCCTCTACATTTGATTATTATTAGTTTTCGTAATAATTTATCTGGTAACTCTGAAAGCAGAAGTCTAGGAAAAATGATTCTAAGCAGAAATATTGTACAATATATTTAAAAAATGAGTTCAGTAAAAAAACACATGCTTGTGCATCAATTTATATTCATGTAGGTAGACACAAAACTACTGTATGTGGACACACACATTTCTATGTTATAACATAAATACAGTGACTTTCTGAGATTGAGAAACACTGATCATTACTCATCTATCAAAGATCAAAATAATTCTCAAAGATCTTTTTTTTTTTTACCATCACACAAATATTATCAAACACAATTTCTTACATTAACTTTGTGGTCGGAGTTGAGAGGGGCAGAGCTATAGTGCAACAAATCAATGTGCTCTGATCTAACGTTCAGTATGTGGCATATTAACTGTTTGTGTTCCAACAGCTGATCTGCTGAGATCATGTGGTAGATGACAGTGGCGTGACATGTTTCACCGCCTCGTAGCAAAGAAGACATACCGGCCTGTCTCCATTAAGCACAAACTGTATTCGCTTTCCCGTCTCCCATTAAATTTCCTTCCATCTGCATCAACTTTTTTTTTCTTGGACATTTTGGTACTATTCATATTTTTCTATAACAACCCCATCACTCGGCTAGATCGACACTGCGGAAAACTGATGATATTGAGATGCTTCAGTGCACATGTAACAAATGTGAGATGCATTGTGGGACATGTAGTTTAAGGACACCGTACCCTATCTGTAAAGCGTAGAATTTTATGATAAGCAGAATATATTCTTTGCAAGAATGGCATAGAGCATGTAGGAGGAACCCTCCGGAAAAAGCATTAACGCCAAATTCCCGATTGCATATTTTTACTGAATATCGGCTGATAACAATCGGCAGCCAATCAATCGGGGCGCCAAACTAAAACATCAGTACTGTATTTGTGATTATGTTATATGGAATAAGGACCAAAGGAATAAAACTATGTCTCAGGAACTGGTCTTTGTTGTATCCTTTTCCATGTGGACAGTCGTTTTGTAAATAATAATGACAGTTGAAGTGAAAAATCTAACAACCACTGGTTTCAGTGAGCCCTGGTTAGTGATATATCGGCAGCTCTTTCCCTCCCATTCTGAGCCTCCCTCCCTCTCTCCCTATAGAAAGATTTTCTCTCTCATTTTTCCCTCTCTCAGAAATTGCTCTCCTCTTCTGTAAAGCAGCATAAAACCTGCTCTTGTGTGACTTGGCGATGATGCCTCGGCGGGAAGAAAAGAGAGTAAATGAGCAGAGTACAAGGGGAAATATGGATTTATTGGTATTGGGGCGCGTCCTGCTGTCATCTCAGGACACGTTGTTGTCATCAAGTGTAATGTATTACAGTGTTCAGGCGGGGCCAGTTTTAGTTTTACATGTAGCATCAATCATGGGGACTGTTGTTCAGCTTTTAACACACTCGCACACAATAAGTGCACAGGCACACAATCTCACACACACGAGCCTTCACACACAAACGCTGCTTTTAGAGTGAAAGCCAAGGCTAAAAAATGGCCGCTGCAAACAACCATCCATCAGGCCTACAAAATAACAACAGAGGCGACACTGAGCTGATATGTATAAAAACCTGCAATATCTGCAATCCCCCTGAGTACACACACAATCAGCAATCACTGGCAACACCGCTGCCCCGCTGTCGCACTGAGATCACACGACTCATTCTGGGAGTTTAACGGCAGGTTGGTGGTTTATAGTGCAACTTTGACTAAAAGCTACATGATGCAGTTGATATTACTCTGTTCTGTTTTAGTTTTGGCACAATCATCTTCCACAATCAACTGTTTAACCGAGCAAGCATTTTAACCGATTAACGCTATTGGTTAAAACAAAAGAAATATTAATAATCAATTAAAAAGTTGAGAAAAACACAGAGTAGTGGCTCGTCACTTTAAGGAGAAAAGCTGGTCCACCTTAAGAGAGAGCCGGCGCAGATACACTAAGTTGACTCAGGACTTTTGGGACTTCCAGCTGAGGAGTTGTAGCCTCGTAGCATTTATTCACCGACTTAAACTGCACAAACACTGTCTGCTACAGCTACGTTCACAGCTATAACGCCACCAACAAAAGCAAACTCAATGCAGCCACACACACATGGAAACAGCAGGCACAAAGCCACCGGCAACGCTAGCAGCTAGCAGCTGCTAACTTAGCACAAGCATACACATGGTTTGTCGGGCAATCGCTGTCATTAATCTGACTCAGTTGTCTGTCATGTTCATACACAACCGCTGCATGCGAGACATTAATCTTGTCAGTTAATGGTTAATAATCAGTTAACGAGGGTCGGTTATTGGTTAAGAATATTTTTCAAAATTAGCATCCCTATATCTTACTCCTAAATTGATCTTACGGATTGCTAGCAGTTAGCAGCTGCTAACGTAGCACAAACATACACACTGTTTGTTGGACAATCGCTATCGCTAATCCAGGCAGACTGAGCAATGGTACGACAGGCAGACACAGCTGACAACCTCCTAAACTAAACTAGATGTGTGGTGGAGACTTTTACAGGGAAAATGGCTGCAAGGCCGCAATGCTCCTGGACGGTGAACTGGAGACAGTGAACGCAGCACCGTGGCTGCTACAGTAACTCTCCTGATGGTGGACTGTGAACTCAGTAGTAGTGGTAGTTGTGCTCATCTGGTGCATCGCTGCATGTGAGGCAGAAATCTTGTCAGTTTAAGGTTAATAATCGGTTAACGAGGGACGGTTATCAGTTACGAAAATTTTTCAGTATTAGCATCCCTAGGTCCGCCAAAATTTCAGTTGCCCTGTGCAGCATTGTCTCTCTTACACTCCAGTCGAAAACACTACAATCAAACTGATTTTTGGAGCCGACACTCACTTGAGTCACATTGAGCACCATCTATGGTTAGGACACAGACACCACAAGTATCAAGAGACACCTGATGAAACTTGGTGGACACAGGGGTCACCTACAGGGGCCACAGAGTAACTTGTGTCCACGGGCCATGGTTATGGTAAAGTTCATTGTAAAGTACTTCCCTATTAGAGGAGGCAACTGTATTGTGCTTTTCTAGTGAAAGGGAAGTCATGCAATTTAAATTCGGGTGAAAGTCATATCTTGACATAAGCCAAATATGTGACACAAGTCTTTCTCGGGTGCAGAGGTGAGTGACAGCTGTAGCCTAACTGTAGCCCAATTATTCTACAGCACTGTGGTACATGAACTGCTTTGTCATCACCCCTGGGAGCTCAGAAAACAAGACAGACAAAATGTGATGTCCAGCTCCTCGTTCTGCGCTTCACAGGAGCCAAACAGGCAGGGAAACAGGGATTAGCTCCTCGTCTCTGGCTGAGGGTGTGTTCATCAGTGATATTTGGTTCGAATAAAAATCCGCACAGTTTTTGCAATATTTGAATAAATGCCTAAAACTGACAAACTTACTAGGAGGTATCAGTTATATTTCATGGCAAACTGAATTAATGAACACCCTTCAACCGATAATATCACGTATTCCCCCAGTATTCCCCGAGATGAAATGAAATGTATTCATTTTGGAAAGAAAGACCACCTCTTCATCATTCACAATGGCGATAATCCAAGGCTGTAAAGGAGTTTTGAGAACGTGCCAGTGTTTTTCAAATGCTAGATGCCTCACTTTGGAATAAATATCACTACGAAATCAAATCTAATTAATTTGATTAAGTCAGAGAAGTATACGTGAAAGCTCTTACTTCTTATCAAGCCATCAACATCACGAGCACAAGCAATTATTTTTTACAATTTCATTAGAATGTCCAACCTGCTATCTAAAAACAGCTGTCTTCCACTTCCACACCAAAAGTATCTTAGTAAATGTGCTTTTTCTTTATAAGGTTTCAGGAACACTTTTATACAAAGTCTTTCTAATATCATGGACTTTGAACCAAGATTTATTTCAAAGCAAGGCAACACATTAACAGCAACAGGTAAAAAAACTACCAAAAAAAACATGTTTTATTAAAAGGACACGTCAAGGTAAATGTGCTGAGTTATTATGAGCTTCAATGTGACTCAGTACAAATAATTCTTGTTTTAAACCTCTGAAACTATACAGTACACTTTCTACTTTTTTGTCTTTTTAGAAAAAAAATATTTTTTGTCTGTTTGCTCAAAAGAAATCCCATGAATGATTTTAATACCACAAGAAAAAGTCCAGTCTACCAGCGTAGTTTGCTTTTGTTACACATATTAATTACTTCACTGTGTATCCCATTCATTTATTAAGTGATAATGAATGAATAGGATACATTACTGTAAGGTTATAGTTAAATAAAAAATACTAACAACCAAACTGGATGTTAAGCAGGCTCCTTCCGTGAATTATTGTTGAATTGATGAATCTTATTGTCCACAGGATCGCAGGCAATCCAGACCGACTGTACGGTCTTTCAGAGGTGACAACCATGTCACGCTAGCTTGTGGCCATTTTCACAAGGGTCTTTTGACCTCTGACCTCAAGATATGTGAATTAAAATTGGTTCTATGAGTCCCCATGAGTCTCTCCTTTACAGAGACACCCAATATGTATATTATGATGCAGTTTTGGGCAAAAAAATTGCAGTTTTAATACAGTATAAATGTGCTATTTTCGCCTATTCAAAAAATGATGTAGTTGAATATTTCTGCATAATCGGGTCCCTCAACAGTCTTGGCATTGAATATGGTATCATTGTAAAGCTAAGACTCTTGTGGATCCATTGAGCCCAGTTGTGTTCATGTGTGATAATGTTAGTCTCCAAAGTTGCTGTTTCATTGTAGCAAGACAAGGGACCGAAATCAACAACCGCAAAGTGCCAAACGAGGCTAAATATGTCACAAAAAAGTACTAAAATGAAAATGGAATAAATTACAGAAGCAGCTGATGACCTGTGTTATGTATATAAGTGATAGTTGTAATTCCCCTTTGCTTGCTCACAGCCCATCAGGAGGGGAAGGCTGGCTATTAGCAGCAACAAATGCTTTACAGAAAGTGAGCAATTCTATACTAGAGACATTAACATTGGTTGAACTTTTGAGATTCAAAACATTTTATGTAAAACATAAACATCCATTGCAGCTGCAGGCACATATAGTATGCACATATAATGATCAAGCAAATTTCAGTTTCACTGGGCACATGGGGTGAATCATAACTTTTATATATGAAACAACCCTGTCGAGTTGTTACTGATACCAGCAGAGAAAACTACTTTAGCCAGTATTTTATCACAAACTGATAAGTCACCATCACGGCATACCTTTAGCTATGTTACACTGGTTGACTTGTGGAGTGGATTTTGGCTTTTAATTACCAGTAACATACTGGGAAATACATAAGAGGTTTCCGTCTAAAAGTTTATTTGAGTGTTTGGAGTTTATTTAATGTCACCCATGCTGTGGAAATGTTTGTTTCTCTGTGCATTTTGTAGGCAGTAATAGGGCTGTGTGATTGACAGGTGGTAGACATGCTTCCTCAGACAGAGATGTCCTGAAGGGTTTCAAAATAAAAAAACCTGGGTCAACTCCCCGGTTATTTAATGCAGAACTTCAGGGTTATCAGCACAGTGAATAGTGCTTGATTTCCCTCACAGAGCCCCATTGTAGAATCACTATCAATTCAAACAGACCATACCTTGTAGTTGTTTAGCATCATTAAACCTGACTTTAAATTCAACAAACATCGCCGCCAGTGTTTACCCTACATGCAAACAGCAGCGGCGCTGCAAAAACATGACCGGCACTATTTTTATTTTATTTATTTATTTATTTTTACAAGAAATGAGGAGAGGGAAACAAAGGAGAGGAGTAGGCTCCATCTTATCACTTTAGAAACTAAAGTTATATTATTCAGCGCTACGGACCCTTCACATCCAAGTCAATTCACACACCTGTGAGTAAAGCATACTAATGAGAAAGTCTGTTTACCTAATTATGTCAGCACAACAATTATAACAAGCACCAGGTAGATGTCAACAATGAAAGTAGCACTGCTGATCACGTATTCATACTAGCATTTGCCAAAGGGAAAACAGTCTTGCAACTTCTTGTGAGTGTCGCAGAGTAATGTTACAGTAGGGATGTGACAGTGAGGAAATTTTCCCACCAGTTAATACACTTGTGACAACACCAGTATCACAGATTACACTGGACATTTTATACGAAGAGATGATGGTCAATATGTAGAACGTTTACGTCGATATTTACTGTCGGGTGGCTGTGTGTCTGGCCTCTCTTACTCTGAGCTAAGGGCTGCATGGTGGTGCAGTGGTTAGCACTGCCTCACAACAAGAGGGTCGCAGGTTTGAATCCGGCTTGGGGGTTTCTGTGTGGCGTTTGCATGTTTTCTCTGGGTTCTCCAGCTTCCTCCCACGGTCCAAAGACATTCAGTTTAGATTAATTGTTCTCTAAATTGCCCATAGGTGTGAATGTGAATCTGTGTCTCTCTATGTGCCCTGCGATGGACTGGCGACCTGTCCAGGTTGTACCCCGCCTTCACCAATGCCAGCTGGGATTGTCTTTAGCCCCCCACCCCATGACTGCAGGACTCCTGAGCTGAGACTCTGTAAGGAGCAGATGCATTCACTGTCAGTTTGTAGTGCCCATCATCTGACATCGTATTGATAACACGGCGCACAATGAACTAAATGGGTTTTATTTGTGTAAAAATGTTGGCATGTTGGGTATGTGTAATAAGTGTATGCCCGACCATCGTGTACCACATTGACTACCGCGACAAGCCTACGTTACAGACAGCAAACTAGGACTTTTAATCAACAGTAAATATCTAAATCTTGGGTGTGGCTCTACCTGCAGTTCGTGCCAGAGGAGCAATTTAAACTCCACATGGACCTGTGTCCTTAAAGCATCACAATTTCTTCTGTCACACATTCAGAAGCTTCCAAAACTTTTTTTTTTTTTTTTTTAACAAAACGCGTCACGATGCTGGGCTGTTTAGTCTCAGCACTCTCAGTCTCTGGATGTTGCAGGTACGTGTAATGCGTGCCTACCAGCAAAACCTACAATGCCCTCCTGTCTGACTTTTGTTGCACTTTTGTTGATGCTGAAATACAATTTT
Source organism: Pterois miles (assembly GCA_947000775.1). Lineage (NCBI taxonomy): Eukaryota > Metazoa > Chordata > Actinopteri > Perciformes > Scorpaenidae > Pterois > Pterois miles. The sequence goes on from CAMQGK010000253.1 coordinate 2,173,762, forward strand.
CCGTTCTGATGCTAATATCAAATTCAAGCTTCATATTCTGGCTGAACTAGCAACCCTTTCAGAGGATGTTCATGACATGAATGCAGGATTTGATCTTCTGGGAACTTTTAAGAATCTGTCAGATTCAGGATACTGCAGTCTGGGATTTTTTTTTTTTCTCAGGCACCCTTTCCTCAAGCTATTTTCCTTTCAACTACCGTGTAAAGTGGATCTTGTGTCCTCATTGTCCCTAAAAGAGTGCCCCTTGTATACTTCTGCTTTCTTGTTGCTCATTACATGTACACACTCTCTTTTAGCCCTGCACAAAAGGAAGAAAATCTGCAACATGCAATAACATTGTTCATTTTTACTAAGATAACATGACTTGGAATAAATAAACAAATACTGAAGTGTGCATATTAGCTATAATTATATCAGTCTGGTTGTCTTTAAATTCAGAAAATGATGAAGAGTATTTTAAATAGAGCTAGGACACTTGCTGTTTCTACGTAGAGCAACAACAGTAATGTTAACAACAGCAAAGTCACCATATAAACTCATTAATATCTGACAGGAAGCAATCTAAAATGTTAATAAAATAAATGATATTCCTGAGTGAAGATTATAAAGACTTCGCTGTGTGTGTTCATGCATGTGGAGAGCTCCCACACAGAGCGGGGAGATGATGCAGTGTTATAATAAATACTAGACTAGACTAGACTTTAACCACTGAGCCTGTTTGATAACGGGTTTTGTTAACCATCCCAAAATAAAATGATTTTTCTTTATTCATTGTCTTTCAGATAGCTTTATCACACATGTTCATATTGCAATGACGATCAGGCAGCCCTACTCTCTTACTCTCCAACTTAGGCTTACTCATACATCACAACTCCTTAGTTAGGCTTAGAAAAAGATGGCTGTTTGAGTAAAAATAAGTGTGTCAAGTAAAACAGCTGAAGTTACTTAACAAGGTTATGGTAAAATAACTCAGTGTTGACTTGGTTTCACATGGGACACGAACAGCGGTGTTTTGGCCTGTCCACCCTCCCCTCCCTCCCTCCCCTCAAACTCAGTTTAGTACCATCATAGCCCTAGGTCACTTTTTATGACTTAAAAATGATGCAGATGGGTTTACATTGGAGTTAGTTAAAAGCCCTGTTCATCCCATGCAGATACTACTTGTTGTATTGTAGGGCTGACCAATAAATCATATTTTCATCGTCATCACGATATGAATTGTAAATGAATAAGAAAAATCCTTATATTTAGGGGTGGTTACTGAAATACATTATGTAAAGATGTGTATTTATTATCACAGTGCATCCTCTTCCTGCTCTGTGTCAGAGTTGTCTAAACGTGGACGAAAGCGACGTTTTAAATCTGCTCTGTCTGCAGTCTCTCATCCACCACCGCTATGTTTCCACAGGCACAGCGCGTTACCTCGGCCGCTAACAGTGAATTGTAAACACATGGAAGTTATTTAGAGTGGTGAATGACTTAAGTTCCTTCTAGTAAGCAGTGATCAGTGTTTGTGTCTGAGTATTTTATTGTGAACTGAAGAAGTGAAGCGGTGATGTACTGATATTAACAAGGTCCAGACTATGCAGCCTCCATTAATTAATCCGTTATTAATTTATTATCTTCATAAAGTTTAGGAGCAACATAACCCTCGGCTATACAAGCTAAAACTAAAGCTGGCTCTAGACTATGTAGACTGACTATTTAGGTTAGTTTGTCATGTATCTTACTTGTAAACTGATCTGCTGCCAGAGACAAAGCAGCTCGTCCTCTACCAGCCCTAACGTTGCCTGCAGCAGTGAATCTCATCAGCAGAGGGAGAAGGACAGAGGACAGGAGGAAGGACTGATACTGACTGATGGAGGACACACCCGATACCTACACACATCACACACACACACACACACACACACACACACACACACACACACACACACACACACACACTGTTCACAGGCCTAAAAGGGTTTTGAGCTTAGTTTTAAATTAGGGCTGTCAATCGCAAATTAATCACAGATTTATCTGTTCAAAATGTACCTAAGGGAGATTTGTCAAGTATTTAATATACTTAGTGGATTAGTGGAAATCAATTAACAGAACAAAATAATAACAAATATTGTCCAGAAACCCTCACAGGTACTGCATTTAGCATCAAAAATATTTAAAAAAAATCAGAAGTTGTCCGCAAGAAAAAAAAAAAAATTGCTGACTTGACTATGACTTGCCCCACACAGAATCAGAGTCACAATCTTTGTTTATTACCAGGTGTATCAGGTAAACACTAGCAATTTGCTTTGTTTTGTCGGTGCCCATAAGCAGTAAAAAATAACAAGAGAATAACAAAAACTGTGTGTGATTATCAAAAAGTGACATGTCTGTTAAAGGGAGTGTTGTGGGTACCCATAGGACCCATTATCATTCAAATATCATGAGGTCAGAGGTCAAGGGACCCCTTTGAAAATGGCCATGCCAGTATTTCCTCACCAAAAGCGTTATGTTGCAGCATTATTTAGCTTCTTTCATGACAAGCTAGTATGACATCAGTTAATTAATTGGGCTGATTGTTTGATATTTTTTCATAGTCGCCATCAGCCGATGCCTGAGCTTAAAAGCCGATTAGCAAGCAGGCACATCGTCGGGCAGCCCAGTGTTGTTGCTGAAGATGTGTGACTCCGCCCCCTGTGTCAATCAAATTGCCATTCTACCTGCAGACCTCAGTAGATGTAGCCCAGTGGGCTAACCTTCGCTAGACTGCATTAGAAGAACAGCGTCCTGAGAGGAACTGTGCAGACGGAAAATGCAGACTGGAGACCATAAGTGTTGTTCAGTAAATGTTTACTTAAGTTAAGAAATTCTCTATATTGTTTGTTATTATTAAGCTTTTATAGTTTATCAGGTGAAGGAAAAAATAAAACCAGCCAAAGATATCAGCAAAATGTGTGAGTATTTTTACTGAGTCTGTTAAAAAACGGCATTGGCCATAAAAAAAGTCCATATCAGTCAACCTCTATATGACTTCATATGATCCAAGTATCTCCACTCTTGCTTTAAAACTGAGCCCGCTACAACCTAAAAATCATAAGCTGCGCTAATGCATTACAGAAATAAGTGGCGTTAGCCAACTTTGTATCATCATAATGTGTGTACCTACTGGAGAAACTGGGCAACCCCAAATCTTGAGGAAATGAGGCATTAGAGAATTTGCACAATTACAGCATTGTTACTTAATCTTGTCTTGGAGAAGCATCCTGTGTTAAAATCTTAAATATGGCGCAATATTTAGCCTCCTTTGCAACAAGCTAGTGTGATGTAGTTGGATTGCTTAGGTTTTCTAGTTTCACATGGTGCCAGTCTTGACTCTAGCTTTAAAACTGAGCCTGCTACAACCTAAAAAGTTGCATTAATGCATAAAAGAAATTAGTGGCATTGAAAAAAAAACTGCATTAATGATTAATCTTTGACAGCCCTAGTAGATACAGAATAATTTAGACTGATACAGCTCAAAAGGCAAACCATTCCAGAGGGTAGGTCTACAGTAACAACTTCACAAGCTCCTGATCTTATTCTGGGTACAACCAAAAAGCCACTGTCTGAAGACCAGAGAGGACTGATGGAGTTATAGCCAGAGAGCAGGTCAGATATATACTGGGGAGCTGAACCATATAATGCCTTAAAAAGCAATAGGAGGATTTAAATGAAATGATTGACTTAAGTTTTGGAGTAACGTGATGATGCTCCTTTACCGGTAAGAACTCTAGTGGCTGAGTTCTGTATGAGTTGAAGTCTTCCTATTGACTGATTTGATAATCCAGTGAAAGGAGCATTGTTGTAATCTAATCTGTTCAAAATGAATGCATGACCCAGTATCTCAGACTCAGTTTGTGTTATGAATCTTTTTTTACTTTTCTCAGGAGGTAGAATGATGATCTTGTAATATCTGATAGCTTTTGGAAGGTCTGAAGGTCTGTTTGAAAGACAAGCAGGCACACAATATGATATGTGCAATGTGTTCTTTTTCCATCTTTTCATCCTGAAAACCTGTATAAAATAGCTTTAAATAAACATTCCTGAGGAGGATGGACCCGTACACATCACAAAAGAATGGACCGTCTCTACCTGGGATGGGAACGGCTCGGGTGAAAATCCTAACGGTTCGGTTCGCTGGTCACGGTTCGGGACGTGTATGTATCGTTCGGTTCATTTGAAAAAGGTTATGAGGCCAATCATGATTTTTTTTTCTTTATGTTCATTGTCACACCAGAAATCAAGGCCTATGGAAAGAGGCTGGGACTCGGACAGACAGGGGTATGGGGTATAACACATGCGTAATGTAATTGAAGCTGTGGTCATGCATTGCGATTGGCTAAATTTCAGCAAGGGCATACCAAATTTTATTGTGCATGTGTTATACCTCTAAAGATACAGTATGATGCGTTGGCACGGAAGTGTCAAGTGCAGCAGTCAGTCAGTTTTAGAAATGGTGAGTGGACATAACACGATTTGGTGTTACTTATGACAGTGACGGAGAAAAAGTGGTGGACATGATGAACCATTTATGAAGACATCACTGCGGTGTGTCTGTTGATAGCACAAGGAGGAGAGGCGGGGAGGAAAGAGCAACTCGTTCTCCCAGCAGCACTTAAACAGCCTCTACATGCAGAATCTGACAGAGAAAAACATAACAAAAGCATCAGGGAGGTTTATCGTGAAAGATATGCAGCCCTGTGCGGTCCCCAAGGACACTGGATTTCAGCATATGATTAAGTTATTTGAGCCGTGATATTGTCTCTCACTGACACTTAAGCAACACAGAAGTTGCCAAACAGACACAACTAGGAATTGACAAAGAATTGTCCAACACAGTCTAAAAGCTCTTACTATAGACGAATGGACATCAAACTTACTTAACTGTGACTGGCTGCCTACCACATCATTAGGTTGTAGTGGGCTCAGTTTCAATGCTAAGCTAAGAGAAGATACTGGCATCATATGAAACTGGAAGAGCTAAGGAATCCATTGGTACCAATCATGTCATACTAGCTTGTCACAAAGGAGGATAAATAATGCTCCAAACTTGTGCAAATTTTGGTGATAAAGAACTGTCTTGGCCATTTTCAAAGGGGTCCCTTGACCTCTGACCTCAAGATATGTGAATGTAAATGGGTTCTCTGGGTACCCACGAGGCTCCCCTTTATAGACATGTCTACTTTATGATAATCACATGCAGTTTGGTGCAAGTCAGAGTCAAGTCAGCACACTGACACACTAACAGCTGTTGTTGCCTGTTTAGCTGCAGTTTGCCATGTTATGATTTGAGCATATTTTTATGCTAAATGTAGTACCTGTGAGGTTCATTCAACCTTGTGAAGGGCTCATTACATTGATGGAATGTTATCTCAAAAAAGTACAAAATGCAAGGCTCCCTCAAAAAGAATCCAAGGCATTGGATGTTTGAACAAAATTAAAATGCCTTTATTTTACAAGGCAATAAGTGTTTAAAATGACTAACATGTTACGACCAACACAGGTCTTCATCAGGGTCACTGCCAGCACTCAGCAGCAACTTGCACACTTACAGTGTGCTACACCAATCAGGAAGGTGGAAGGGTGATTCTCCCTCAGTGTGCAAGCGCATTGGTCGAAAAACAAGGCAATGAAACGTCATCAATTGAGAGGAGGAAAAAGGGAAGTGGGAAAAAGATAGAGAAAGAAGTGAAGGGAATCAAAAGGAAGTGAAGGAAAGAGGAGATGAGCGGTAAACATGAATGATTAAAACAAAGGCAAATATGATACAATGTGACTACAAAGTCAGGGTAGCCCTAATACTGTCTATATACAGTAGGTCTACATGTGATGAATTCCCCAATCTATAACTGTAGACTGATCCACATATTTTTACCTACAAACATATTGACTACAGAATGACCTTACCCTTCAATAGTTCAATTTACTGAAATACAATTGTCTATTATTAATATTTCTGGAAAATATTTGTCCCTGTTTTGTGTTGGTAACTGATTTCCAGTAACAAATATATAAAGACATTTACATAAAGCAGCATATTTGCCCACTCCAATGTCGATAAGAATATTCAATACTTGACAAAGCTCCCTTTAAGGTACATTTAGAACAGATAAATGCGTGATTAATCATGATTAACGATGGATAATCATGCGATTAATCATGATTAAATATTTCTAATCAATTGACAGCCTTAAATAAAACATTTAAATGAAAGATGAGAAAAAAAGTTTCAAAGTAAGAGCAAATCAGGGCAAGGAGGCATCAGTAAAATGCCTTGGAGAATAAATAAGTCTTGATTGACAAATACTTAGTGGTGAATATACACACTGTAAATAAATGCTGATATATTCTTAATAGAATGAAGTAGGATTCAGTCCTAAAACTCGAAAATGAGTTAAGATGCACTTCCAGTTCCCTTGTCTCAAAGTTATTTCAGTGTTTTTGTTTTTTTTTTTTTTGGTTAAATACCTGAAATTAGGTCTCTGGTTAAGAGACTTTGACTTTTTGTTCTAAATGCAAAAATAAAACATGCCACTCATGATTTTTTAGGCTTTTACAAGTCTTAAAAAAGGCTTTTGCTAACAAGTGGCTTTGCTAACACTGGCTTTTCAAACATCATAAAAGTGGTGTTCATTGTTAAGATTAGCTTGCTGAACAAAATGTGCAAGAATCATAAACTTGTGTTTGCCAGAGAGCTTATTTTCTGCAATGATCTAAAACCCAATGGACAAATCCCATTAGCTTTTTTTTTCGAGGGGTTCAGTGTGATGCTAACTTCCAGGTTGACCTACAAAAATGGCATTGCAGAAAAAAAAAAAAAAAAAAGGTTTGCTGCTATTGCTGGGATATTTCTCTGTGGCTTGCTGTGCCGACAGCTGAACAAGAAAGGAGGTCAGTCACTACTGTTTGACACTGTAACAAACTACAGCAGCATTAAGAAACTAGTAAGAAGTTGAAGCTCATTTGCGGTGTGTTCAAGTGCAACTTTTTGGCCAAGACAAAGGTGAAATGAGGCAACTCAAAGGTCGGTCTTCGTTCCCGCTAGTTCTTTGATGTGGGGTTGGTGTGTCTTACACTGTAATTGTCTGGGGTGTTTGGTTACAGGTTGCAAAGCAGTGAATTTAACGGTGGTTTGATCTGTATTTCAAATGTTCTAATCAATTATTTTTTGTCAGACTCGGGATGCTTTTATGTTTGACTTCGCCCTTTAGCTCACCTGAAAAAAGGTGCGAGGTGCCACAGAGGTGTTTATTGGCAATTTTCTTTTCTGGCATTAGTCCTGGAACTAATTGGACTAAATAAATACACTGTGGACTAATTTGATTCAATTGTGTTCTGTGTCTGTCAATATGTCCGCCCTTCAATTGCTTCCCTGACTAAATTCATCTTGTTAGCTTGGTGTCTGTCTCTCCCCTTAGGTCAACTGGCTGAGACAGGTGAAAAGGGTGTTTTTAAAATCCAGTAAAATGAGGTGAAATCAGGCATTCCTTGCACGGTGCGGCCGAAAATGGAGACACACTCCATCTCTCTTACAGACAAACACCCCGACGTTCACACGCACACGTGCACATGCATAAATACGCATGCACACACACTCAGTCATGCAGAAATTGACTCCAATTAGCCAGCCGCTGGTCTCTCTCTTTCCCTCATCAGTGCAGGAGTGAGAGCCTCATCATTAAGAGAGCATGCTTAATGACGTAAGGCCTCACCCTTTCTGATGCAGGCACTCTTTGATATTCCAGAGGTAATCCTGCACACCTTCACTGTGCCTGCCCCATCACACAGTCTTTGCCTTTTCTCTTTGTTCTTTCATACCTCATTATTCTGAATATGCATTGGCTCTATATATGGACGGACCAGTGTTCCCCTATATGCAGAATATCCCCTATCTGCCACAGCAGAGGAGAGAGAAGAAGACTTGAGGACTCTCATCTTTTAAAAACAACGTTGTATTATTTTTGCGCTACGGATGCTTCATATCCAGGTAAATCCAAACACACCTGTCAGCAGGCCAAAAGCAAACTAGAAACTTTGTGCTTCCTTGATTATGTCAGCTACAGGGCTGACGTGAATGCTTCGAAGCCTCGTTCACTGCCATGGTAATCAACCTCCACATCAGCATTTGATTGCTTTGTTTTATTATATTTTATAAAAGTATGCATGTAATAATAAAGTATAAATCTCAAAATAGCCCATGAAATAATGAATAATCCCACAACATTATTCACTATTCATATTAAACATTAAATAGTATTAGTTATTCTCAGACAGATATCGCTGTTTGTACAGATGCATGTGTGTAAAGTAGTATGCCAGGGGTACTGTCCGGGCACTGAAACGAGGGAGATGGAGACAGACAGACAGACAGACAGACAGACAGACAGAAGAACATGTTGCTGTGCCGCAAAGCTCCGCAAAGCACAATGATTATAACAACAAGAACCAGGTAGATGTCAGCAATTATACAAGCAACGCTGATGACGGATTCAGGATTATCATGCGCTGTAGGGAAAAAGTCCTGCAAGTACACACAAGTATCGCACAGTAACATTACAGTAACTGCAAGCATTGATACTAACATGCAAGGAAACACATCTGGTTAAGGTGAATGCAACTAATCCACGCAATACACTTTTTGTCCACGAATATCTCCTCACGGTCTGCTGGTTCTTAGCATGCACTAAGGAAAATCTGGTGTTAATACACAACCCTGGCTCTGAAAATGGGAAAAAACAATGTGGATCAGACCGAGCCACTAGGGCTGTAGGCTACCGAATGTCATATTTAGGGCTGTCAAATTTAACAAAATAATAACGCAAATTCATTTTAACACCACTAATTTAATGCATTACCGTAATTTGAGATTTTTAGGTTGTAGCAGGTTCAGTTAGGGTTCTGTTAACTAAAGATATGTCATACTAGCTTGTCAAGAAGGAGGCTAAATAACGCTCCAATCTTACACTAAATCTTGGAGAGAAAGAACTGGCTTGGCCATTTTCAAAGGGGTCCCTTGACCTCTGACGTCAAGATATTTGAATGAAATATGAATGAATGGGTTCTAGGGGTACCCACCAGTCTCCCCTTTACAGACATGACCACTTCATGACACATGCAGTTTGGGGCAAGTTATAGTCAAGTCAGCACACTGACAACTGTTGACATTCCATCTTATGATTCAAGCATATTTTTTTATCTTAAATGCAATACCTGTGAGGGTTTTCTGGACAATATTTGTCTTTGTTTTGTGTTGTTATTAATTTACAACAACAAATAGTGTACATAGTGTACATACATTTGAATAAAGCAACCATATTTGTCCACTTCCATGATAACAAGTATCATGAGTACTGAATACTTGATAGATCTTCCTTTAAGGTGCATTAAGAACACAGTTAATTGCAATTAACTACAGACAATCATGTCATTGATGACTGTGCTTAGGCGCTGCCCCAGATGCTGAAATGCAGCCCAGGAGATCAATAGCTCAACAAAGCCAGGGTCTTTTATTTTACTGCATAGGCGACAATCTATTTATTTATTCATATGTTTACAGGCATGCACTGTATATAGCACTGTCCCCTCACAGCAAGAGGGTTGCAGGTTCGAATCCCACTTGGGGCCCTTCTGTGTGGAGTTTGAATGTTCTCCCTGTCTAAGCGTGGGTTTTCTCCGGGTTCTCCGGCTTCCTCCCACAGTCCAAAGACATGCTGTTTAGGTTAATTGATGAGTCTAAATTGCCCGTAGGTGTGGATGTGAGCGTGAATGGTTATCTGTCTCTATGTTGTCTGTCTCTATGTGCCCTGCGATGGACTGGCGACCTGTCCAGGGTGAACCCCGCCTTCGCCCTAAGCGATGGATGGATGAACACCATTTTACACAACAGTGTGGTGACGCAACTATGGAAAGAAAAAAACGATAAGAATGAATAATTGGAAGAGTGAATGACAGCTAGCTAGCCACCAGCTAATACCCAGCGGATGTAAACGGTCACCTTGAGCAAGGAGACTGAGCTTACAAAATGGACAGCCAAGGCCAAGCTGTTGTTAATTGTCTAAGTTATTTAAAGGCTGAGTCCGTGATTCTAATCCAATACACCTTTTGTCAAATTCAGCAAATATATCCTCACAGCCCGCTAGCTTTCCATTTTGTGCGTGTGTGCTGCAAAAAATCCAATGTTCACACACCGCCCTATCTTTTTTAATAAATTTGAAATATTGGACTGAAAACTATCTCAAAGCAGCACACACAGCAACAGCTGTCACAGTGTGTGTTGCTGTGTGAGTGTGTATTTGTGTTTTTTTAATAATTAATATACAGGACAAGCTTATACAGTAGATTATGCATTTATAAAGGCATAGACAGAAAAGATAAACAGAGATGTGACACTGACATTTTGTTCTGAAGGCTGAACCCACACCCTGCTGCCACACTAAAGACTGGAGTTACCAGATTCTTTGAACGTGGGATTTGCTGATCCTGCGAGCACTTGTTTCAGCGGGAGGAAATCCCACAGCATGTTCTCCTGCATCAGCAGCTCCAAGGCCTCCTCCAGTCCGTCAACATGACAGACAGCCGGCAGATTTTTCCGCCATCGTTAAAAAAATTCTGTCAGTGACGGAAAATATTTGTTTACGCGACCTCTGCTGCGCACACAGGCCTACCTGACCTAGCTTCGCCTTGACTTATAGCTGACGTATTGTCTTATAATGATGCGCTTCTGAATTAAAGTTGCCGTGGCATATTGTGAAGGGAGGGAATGGCTTCCAAAACGTCTGTCGCCCCAGGGCTTCAAGTAATATTAAGGCCCCCCTGACTGTATGAGGACATTTATGCATTTATTCAACTTTTTTTTCAACCTTTATACTTTTTAAAATATTAAGCTTATCCCTCTCATATGGTTATTAAACCTTTTTTTAAAATATTGTGCTTTTTTTTCATCCTTTCTTATAAAGGCATTGATGTTATTACAAACTATATATTTTTTCAGACCCTCTAGACAATCCAGCTCAACTTCCAGCTTTGACAGCATAAGTTTAGCTTGCAGCGTTTCCAGCATTGTCTTTCAGGTCTTAGCTTCTTCAGCCTATGAATCTCAAATACAGAGATGACAGAAGCGACAGCTGTGTAAACATTATATAACAGCATCTTCAGAGCTGAGTATTGTCGCTAAGTGCCTCAAATACTGGACAAATACTCTTATGTACCTATCTATGTCAGATCTGATTCTGTCTCACTCCCCACCTCTTCAAAATAAACCCCCCTTCGAGTAACTGTATCTTAACAGGAAGCTCAGGATGAGGCTTACTTTTCAAAATAAAAGCCCGCAACTCTAATTCTATGTTAAAGGGGAAATTAGGGATGGAGCTAGTGTTCCAAATAAAAGACCCAGAAGGTAACTGTGTCTTAACAGGGAACTCAGGACGAGGCTGTTCAAAATAAAAGCCCCATAGATTAACCCTATCCTAACAGGAGGCTCAGGATGTGGGATGTACACCAAGTACCAGGCAATGTGAAATTTTTCAGTTCAGTGTGCCTGCTAGCAACAAAGCTAAAAGCCACAGTGACTAGAAGTGGCTGAACAAGTCTGGATTTTCAAAGTAAAAGACCCTAGATGTTAGTATGAACCAATTTAAAGCTTTTACATATTTTCCTCTAGTTGTAGAATGAATGGGTAATATCTTCAAATCTGTTTCAACCTTCTAAACTTTGAAATTCTACTACTTGCGCTGACTTTTGTCTATATACTTCATTTAAGCTTTAAACAGGTCACAAAGGAATTATACTTCTTCCATACATTTTTCGATCGACTGCCATTTCTGCATACTTTCAGCTAAAGAAACCATTCAAATGTCTTTAAGAATATTTATGCCTGTATGCCTTTTAAAGTACAAATCATTTCTTCTTTCAGCCCTTTCAGTGAATTAATTTCAGCTTGTTGATGGCATTATGGTTTAACTTCCAGCTTTTCTCGCAATGTATTAGCGCTTAGCTTCTTTATGCAGTTCAGCAAACAATTCCTCATTTTGCTTTTCAGTTTTCCAGATTTTTCTGCAGTACAGTGCAATGCCTTTTTAATACTTAGTACACCTCAGCAATGCTTTGCAGTTTCAGCTGCATTCACACGCATTTTCTGCAGGAAATGCATTTTCTTGCTAGTTTTGAGTTGAATTTAATCTGAGGTGAAACTGTCAGTTTCTGTCTCATTTTCACAAATGTATTGCAAAAAAAAAAAAAAATGTAACTGGTGTCTGGCTCAAAAAAATAACGAATTATTTACACATACTCAAAATATTCAGATGTTATTTTCATCTTTTTATTCTTCCTTTCAGGAGCGACATGTATGACCCGCTAAGCTTTAACAGTGACAAAAAGCTTGAGGTTTAAGGACACATGGCACAGGCACACATCCAAATACACACACATAATGCACATATACACAACATAGAGCACTGGTTCCACTTGACCTGTTACTGTGCCATTTTCCAGGCTTTCTAACGACTGTTCAATTGAACACTCCTCTGCAATTTCCTCCTCTTTTTATACATCATATAATTAGGTCCAATTATTGTTAATAACTTTGGACAGAAAGCCTTTGTTACCAAGGTCAGTATGGTCTGACAAAGCTTTAAAGCTGCCCTGCCCTCATCTTCCTCTCAGCCCCATCCAAGTTAATTATGTTCATCATGCACACATGCTCATCCTCTCTCTCTCTCTCTCTCTCTCTCTCTCTCTCTCTCTCTCTCTCTCTCCCATTGTCTCTCTGTTATTTTCACTCTCTACCTCACTCTCTCTCTTTCTCTCTCTCACGCACACACATAAACACACACTAAAATCAGTGGACATTTTAAAGGTCCTTTCCTACACACTCTCGTGGTTGATAACTTTGAAAGTAGAGTGTATTTGGTAAGCATGTTAATGAATTATCAACAGAAAAGTGCCGTCTCAGTGGGCTTTAAGGAGGTCAAGTTGAGTGTGAGAAGCAGCTACACGTGAGGACGCCGCCGTCTCGACGTTACAAGTCTTCATTCGGGATTCACTGCTAATAAACTGATTTGTCTGATGTCCACCGATGAATGTGGTGTGAAATTGACTTTCTCTCGATCGGGTTGCACTTCAAGAAAGAAGGGTAAAAATGTGTTTACCTGCATGAAATTGGATACATGAAGAGCCAATCACTGAAACAGATCATGGTGGTGTCTTTCTACGGCTTTACTGTAGACCTAAATAATAAACAATGAATTGAATGAACAAGGATCTGGCTTTGCTTTGGAGGGCAGACAATAAAAGTGTCGTCTAAAGCACTGCCTTACTCTCACTGTGAAATATTAATATACGTTCATAACAGGCAGAATGTTTTTGGCATCACTGGGCAAAAAATCCATCTTAACTTTTCAGCATATTGTAATTCAAGTGTTCTGAGAGAAAACTAGACTTCTGCATTTTCTTATGGCTCTGTTTTCAGGCTTTAAATAATCCAGCCTGTGACGAGATTTTGGCCAATAACAGGTCATTTTATAGAGAGAGCGTTCCTATTGGCTGTTCATTCAACGGAGGCAGATTCACTTCAGCATCACCCTTGAACTCCGATCAAACAGTCATCAAATATGAATTAATATGCTGTTACTGTAATGTGTCGTTCTTGCATGAAATGTTTCCAGAAATATTACTGTATTGGTGCACCAGCTGGTGGAGGTGCTTGGTATTTCCTCAACATGGCTGCCGGGTCTAAACAGTACACTACAAGATGTTTCTGATGTTTATTTATGTGAGAAATAGTCATTACAGTAACAGAATATTAATTCATATTTGATCAGCGCTGCCTAGTTTTACCGTTTGATCGAAGTTTACGACAAAGGCAAGGCTCCAGTTTGGCTCTGATTGGTTGTTTTCCTTTGGTCTGTAAGATCTTGCAAATGTCATTAGGAGCCCTGGAGAATACCAGATGACACAGAGGTACAATATTTTTTTCTCAGATTATGTCTAATGTACTACTGTCAGGATGCAGTCACTATTTCCTAAAAAAACTTTTTTTTTTTTAATCATATTTGCTCCAATCTTCCCTACTGGTGCTTTAATATAAGTTTGTCAAAGTTAGCAGAACTGGTCCTCATTCTTAATCACATGCTGAAAAGAGAAACCGTTCTGTCTTTTCCTGTAAAATAGATCTACAGCAAGTAAAACTAGATGAACAAATTGCAGTCTAACCTTTGTCTTAGCTGTAACTCCACTGCTTTATCTCCTGACCGTTAATGTTGCTGTGCATCCATGTCATGAGACAGCCCTGCTGCTAAATGTTAATGCTCTTGTAGCTTGAATATCAATTTTAACCTATAAACTAAGTTTAAGTAGGATTAGCAAAGTAATGACCCACAACTCTGAAATCAGAGTGCCCTGTTTCAGGCGACGGCCAGTGCTTCACTGAGCTGCTTAATGTGGCTGCAACACCATTTTTTGTTTCTATTTGAATTGCGGATTGCAGCTTTCAACAGAGGGCCGCTAAGACCTTGAGAGTGAGTGGCAGCGAGGGTGATTAAAACAGCTATGGAGATGGTGAAGGAGACTTACACATGGATACACACAGGCTCCCTGCTATGGATCAAGACTGGATATGCTCAAATGTTCTTAAGGGATTTACATCCCATAATTGTAACTGCAGCAACGAGTTAGCGGCGTACATGACAGCAGTGTTGGTAGACTCACAGCAAACAAAGTAAAGAGACGTACCTTTTGTCAATTGGGCTGTAGTGGTTTTACAAAAAAAAAAACATGCAGCCATCGTGACAAAATAACACTTTGTACCTCGTATTCTCAGAGCAGGTGGGGTGTCACATTGTTCTTAATGTGTTTATAACTCCGAGGGATACGGCTGCTGTTATTGAACTTTTTATCATTATTAAGTCCCAAAACCAACCAGTAAATTTATCTTACTAACAAGTTTTGTCTGTCGCCACAGCCTGATGTATATAGTTGCTTATACTGTGCCTCTGTGCTATAGAACACTGTTAAGAACACATTAAAGAGTCTTACTGTTGCATTAAAGTGTCCTACTCCATTACAATGAAGACTGCAGGTGTAGTTCATTATTAAATAAAACACTGCAAGGACTTAACTACGCTTCCTGTGTCCATTAGAATGAATGGTACTGCTCTTTATGTGTATGCAAAAGTTTATGGATGACAATGGAGGTCTATGGCGCACAGAGACATAGGCAATATCAAGCATTGGCTACACAGATAATAAGCCCGAGTTACAACATAAAATGGAACAGCCAAGTTTATTTGAGTGTCCTTACATAATAGGTGGTGCTAAATGCTTACTGCAGTGGATACATGCATGGCTAGTTGGCAAATGACGCTAGGAAGCTGGTAACATGCTAGCACTAGTGAGCAACTATACTGTAGCTCACCATGCTTCTTTCTTGTTGCTCTGTACTGTGCTGTTTACCTTCCGCAGTTAATTTACAATCTCTTCCGGAGTTATTTTAATCCAAACCATAATCTTTTCCTAAAGCTATCTACGGATTTTTTGTCACATAACTTTAGTACTAAAGTTACGCCACTTCCGATGTTATTTAAACCCAACCGCAATCCTAAACCTAAGTAAGTAGTTTGTTGCCTAAGCCTAACCAAGTTGATGTTTTCCTAAACCTAACTAAGTACTTTTGTTGTCTAAGCCTAACTAAGTCGAGCTATTCCTAAACCTAAGCCTAAACATGCTGAGCTATTCCTAAACCTAACTAAGTAGTTTTATTTTGAAAAGACTGGAGTGGAAATTGACACATGCGTTCTGTTGCTGAACACTCATAGGAAAATGCTCCAAAAATGCATGAATATACAAATAAAAGGAATACACTCCTGATCAAAATCTTAAGACCAGTTAAAAAATTGCAAGAATTTACGTTTTGCACTGTTGTATCTTAAGAAGGTTCTAAGTAGAGTTTCAAAATGCAAAAAGAAGAAATGAGAGCAAGAGACTAAATGTTTTGAGCAGGCAATTTATTGAAAAGAACAATTTAACTAAAATAGGCTGTTCATCAGCTGATCAAAAGTTTAAGACCATAGCTCAAAAAAAAACCCTAAAACAGAAATTAAAGTCTCAAAAACAGACTCAGTAATGAGTAGCTCCACCATTATTGTTGATCACTTCAAAAATTCGTGTTGGCATGCTTGATGCGAGTGTTTCCAAAAGGCTTGTAGGAATGTTGCTCCAAGTGGTGAAGATGGCTTCACGAAGGGCATCCACTGTCTGGAACTGATGTCCATTTTTGTAAACTTCCCTTGCCATCCATCCCCAAATGTTCTCAATTGGATTTAGATCAGGGGAACATGCAGGATGATCCAAAAGAGTGATGTTATTCTCCTGAAAAAAATCCTTTATCAGACGGGCATTGTGAATTGCAGCTTGGCCTGCTGAAAAACCCAGTCATCACCACACAGACGAGGGCCCCCAGAATTAGGGGATGCCCGCTGCAACATCTCCACGTAGCCAGCTGCTGTTTGACGCCCCTGAACAACCTGGAGCTCCATTGTTCCATTGAAGGAAAAAGCACCCCAGATCATGATGGCGCCCCCTCCGCTGTGCCGTGTTGAAAAAATCTCAGGTGGCATCTCCTTGTCATGCCAGTAGCGTTGGAAGCCATCAGGACCATCAAGGTTAAATTTTTTCTCATCAGAGAATAAAACTTTCTTCCAACTTTGAACGTCCCATGTTTGGTGCTCCCTTGCAAAGGCCAAACGGGCAATTTTGTGGCGTTGAAGGAGACGTGGCCTTTGAGAGGTTTTTTGTTTTTGAAGCGTTCCTTTGCAGATGCCGTCTGATGGTTATCGGGCTGCAGTCAGCACCAGTAATGGCCTTAATTTGGGATGAGGATCGTCCCGTGTCTTGACGGACAGCCGTTCGGATCCTCCGGCTCAGTGCCAGTGAGATTTTTTTGGGTCTACCACTTGATTTTTTTGTTCCATAAACCTCAGGATCTTTTAAGAAATGCAAAATGACTGTCTTACTGCGTCCAACCTCAACAGCGATGGCACGCTGTGAGAGGCCTTGTCTATGCAGCTCAACAATCCTGCCACGTTCGAAGGCAGTGAGTTTTTTTGCTTTTCCCATCAAGAGGTCTTGACAGTGTGATTACTTGACAGAAAATGACATGGAATCCAAATTTTTGCACAGATTTGGGCTTTTAAAGGATGTGGTCTTAAACTTTTGATCAACTGATGAGCAGCCTATTTCAGTTAAATTGGTCTTTTCAATAAATTGCCTGCTCAAAACATTTGGTCTCTTGTTCCCATTTCTTCTTTTTGCATTTTGAAACTCTACTTAGAACCTTCTTAAGATACAACAGTGCAAAATGCAAATTCTTGCAATTTTTTAACTGGTCTTAAGATTTTGATCAGGAGTGTATTTGTGTCAATGTACACAAAGTCAATAGATTAAATGTTGTGACTATTTCACAAAATGCCATAAGACTGTGTCACACAGAGTTGTGAATACTGTGACTGGGCCTCTATGTAGTTAAGTAGTACAGGTGCACCATTTTTAATTTTGCTGGTCATATTTTGTTCAGTTTCGTGAAGGTAAGGGCGGACAACTTTTTCTTTTAGGTGCACTAACACATACTTAAGGTGCATCCATAATTTTTCACTGCGCCTTTTGGTGCTGCAATACTACATTTTGAGGATTTTGTCACACTAGGGATGTCACGATACAAGAAATTTAGTAGTCAATACCAGTACCAGTGAAATTCCACTAGTCTTTACTATTTCAATACCACAAAAAAATTACAAAAAAAAAAAAAAAAAATCACATGTACTTCAACATCCACTCCTTTATTACCATTTATATACTGTTTTTTGTTATGAAGTTAAACAGGTCATACTTCCCTCTCTATTATCTGTTTTATACTGCTGTGAAAACATCTGTTTCAAACAACTGGAATTATTCAAGTTTCTTGCCAAAAGCTCCATATTACAAGATTACATTTGAGCACATCACGATAATGCCATAATTTATCCATACTCATCAACAGACGAATGAAAATATTTATTCGCACTCAACAAATTTTTGGTCTCATATGCAACCAAAATGGTTGCAATCTGGAGCCCCGTTTAGGTCTATGTATTAGGTTTTCAGGAGCACTGAACATCATCTCAGCATTTGCTAATGCCCTAGGGTCATTAGTGGTTAATAGCATACTTGTGTAGTTTAAGCAGTTTAAGTCAGCATTGTTCAACCAGTGGTTGTCACCTCCTGACTTTTGTTCAAATTGTTCTGGCCCTGCTAGTGTCTGCATGTGTTGCCCACGCATTGTGGCCTCATTGTGCCTTGCATACAGACAAGGTCTTCATCCTCAGACTGGCATTGTCCATCCAATCACAGCCTCCCACTGGAAAGCAAACATGACAATGATTAAGAAACTGAGGGACAATAAACAGCAAGTGAGTTTTCTCCTACAGCACTTACTGAGGAAAATGGACAAAAGCCACACAGAGCCACTGTACACCTAGCTACTGCTTTCCGATTTCCCGCATGTTTTACGATTTGTATTCACCACCGAATGCCAGCACTTGTGAGTGTGTGTTTATCTTCCTGAAGTTGAGGCCTTCCCAAATGTTGATGTTAATAGTTGTTTTCAGAGGCTGAATGTCCCCCTCGGTGAATGTTATCTGTTTCTCTGGCTCGTTCTCTCTCCACTGGCACAGTGCAGATTAGTTAGCTTCTACCAGTTGGTACAGTCTGGGGCTCCAAACGTTCACTTAATGAATTGGCAGTCATCGCTGTGTGTGTGTATGTGTGTGTGAGTGTGTGTGTGTGTGTATGTGTGTGTGTAGGTGTGTGCGAGGGACAGAGAGAGAGAGCAAGAGAGAGGGAGGCCAGTGAGATGCTAAATTAATAGCAGTCATCTTTACATGCTTCCCTCTGCTAGCTAAGCCTGCTAATGAACAGACTTGGACGCCTGCGGTTAATATCACACACAAACACACATTAACACACACAGAAAGGTTTGAAGAAAAAAAAAAATAAAAAAACGCCTGTGGATTTGATTATGACACCGAACACACACACAAAAAAACACTCAGACACAAAAAGCTGCAATGCAAACGCAACCCCTTGACATGCAGCTAAAACAGCTCCAGCGTACAGGGCCGACTTTAGGTCTGTGTGGTTTGTTTCAGCGCTCCTGTCCTGTTTATATCCTCATTTTTTTCTTTCTGGAAGCTTAAAAAAGGAGTTGCTAGACACACATGCAAACACACACATACACAGTGGCGCTAGGAGCATGAGGCAAGCACGACAGGTGTTGTTGGTGGTGGTGATCGCGGGAGGACAACTTCACACATTCCCATGCAAAATTTCCAGCACACAAGCACGCGGCTCGACGCGCACCTACACAAATGCACGAGCAGTCACAAAGTGTTAAGATAGGTTTAGGGGGATGCCTCTGGGGTGCTACAGTTTCTGTAGAGGAGCGAAGGGACCCCCCAGCTGCTGCTTGCCATTTCCTCGCTGTCATCCCAACGGGCCGAGTGTGTGCGTCTCCGTGCGAGTGTCTGTCTGTGTATAGAGGCAAGATTGCAGAGCTTTCACAGTGGGGCGATGCGAGCCAAGTTCGTGTGCATGCATGTGTGTGTCGTCCCATCGGGTGAGACTGAAGCCAACTCCAGGAAATGGATTGGCATGGAAGGCCTCACCAGGGATTCTGGGGTGAAGATGAAAGAGTTCTTTCACACATAGAGAAACTCTCTCTCTCTCTCTCTCTCTCTCTCTCTCTCTCTCTCTCCTTCCGGATGCACTCTTTAGCTCTGCCACTCGGGCTTCACGAACACATGTTCACATGCAAACACAAGCCTGGGATATGCACAACCACACACCCACACACTCACATTCACACAAACGCAAAAGGAGCCTAAAAAATATCAAATATCCCCAATCTATAGCCAGTAGGGATGTATCATGAATTTCAATTTTTTTAATAGTTTACGTGACCATTTGTCCCGTCTTATTACCAAATTTTTCGCACTATAAGGCACACTTAAAATCCTTTAATTTTCTCAAAAATCAACAATGTGCCTTATGTATCAATTCTGGTTGTGCTTACTGACCTCGAACTATTTTAATGTGGTACAGGGCGCTCAAAAATCTGTCAAAATGTTTTATAACGACTTTGGTAAGCTATGAAGCCGCATCACTGGATGGATTGTCAGAGATTTATGTTAAGAGACCGAATGGCTTTTTCCACAAATCTCCGTCCCTATTGATCTGTGACTCCATGCGTGCCAATCTCACCGACACTCTCAAAACCCAAGTGAAGAAAACTAATTCGGAGCTTGCCGTCATTCCGGGTGGATTAACTAAAGAACTCCAACCGCTAGATATTGGTGTCAACAGGTCGTTCAAAGTTAAATTGCGAGCTGAGTGGGAGCGTTGGATGACAGAAGGTGAACACACATTCACCAAGACAGGGAGGCAACGCCGGGCGAGATACTCCACTATCTGCCAATGGATCGTGGATGCCTGGGCCAAGGTATCAGTGTCTAGTGTTGTCCGAGCTTTCACGAAGGCCTGAATCATCACTGAACAGCTAAGTAACAGCAACGAGACTGACTCAGATAATGACGAGAGCGCCTTATGTATGAAAATAGACATTGATATTGATAGTCAACAATCAGCTCGCTGTGGTTTGTTTAGGTTGAAAGATACGGAAGGAATATGTCGTCACGTTACTCAGACTACAACAATAAAAGCGGTAACTTAATTTTATCTCGGCAGGCAAGTGCTTTTTTGTCTGCCATTTTTAAATCTCTGTGCTAAATGAAGGAATAACATTTGTGGTCCAATGTCATTCAATGTTCAACATATTTTACACAAAAAACATTATAAGCATAGTAAATTACAATGTTCAAATTACACTGTGGCTTCCGGGGAGCACTATTTTTCAGATCCAGGAAGGTACTGTACTTTGTTATTGTCATCTATAGTGTTTTTTTTTTTTTTTGCATAAAAACACACAATTCAAATGAATATGATTATTTAAATAATTGCTTTGATTAAAAAAAATCTTGGAAAGCTGCTTAGAGCTAGTGTTAGGGAGTTTAACAGGTCATAATTCTCTATTACTGTGACAATATCTCCCTCAATCAATTGGATTTATTCAAGTTTCTCGCTAAAAACTTTTTTACAATTTTACTAGATTACATTTTAGCACATCATGATAATCTCAAATCTCAAAACTCAATGGCATCTCAGTTAACAGTAGTACTCTATTATTTAGCCAAGGCATGAGATGCCAAGGAATCGGACAACTAAGAACCTTTTCTTAACAGGAACCGGTTCTCTGTTCCCATCCCTGCCTGCCAAAGTGGTGGACGATTTTACCTGCCACTGCCAACAATTTACCCGCATCTGGCACATGGCGGGTGCTAATTTCAGACCCTGTACATAGGTGAATCCACTTTTTTCCCCCACCCCTAGTTATTATATATGTATGCATGAACAACTATATTTGTGTGCTGTAGTTTCAGGGACCTTTGACAAACGTGACATAACGCCACTGTTTGCAGCAGCACCTGTTCTGTTCTTGCACCGCACTAGAAGTTGCAATGATGGGACTGTAATTACGTAAAAATTTAGCTGCTAGAGAACATGCAATTAAACTTTCTGTATGAGCTGGTGCAATCTAAAAATCATTCAAATCCTGATGGGAAAGGAATGTTTATCTGCTACAAAAAGCAGGTGTGAGTGTCTGGGAAAAGGGAACGAAAGGGAAGGGGGGCTACACTAGTTAAAATCTTTGGATGTAGTTGTGTTTGTTTTGTTTATTGCTCCTCCAAATGACATGTTTTGATACAGCTGGATAGAGCTGTTTGCGTTTCAGATACCGGGACACATGCTGGGAGCAACATTCAGTCATGAGATGCGTTCGGGCATGTGCATGTGTGTTTGAGTGTGTCTAGGAGTTGATATGTGTTTGCATGTGGAGGGTTTTCTTCATGATTGATATGTAAAAAGCCACTGATTATCTTTTAGATAATTACTGCTGTTGACTGGGGGATGTTGGCTTCTTTGATTGGGCGACAGCACTGGAGAAGCACTGAAGTGTAGTGGGCTTTTCTTCCTCTCCATCCTCTTCCTCTGTTTTCATTACACCTCTTCCTCTGGATCATATAATCTTAAAATAATTTCTGTAAAAGTATAAGCATGTCAAAATGGTTCTTCTGTGAAACCATTCATTTTACTCACAAAATGCAACTAACAGCCAATTCATACTGTGAGGTCACGCTAGCATTTGGACAAATGAAAACACTATGCACCAACCTTGTAAAAATTATGCTTGCAGTATGTACCACAAAATGGTTTTGTGAAATACATTCTTGAGAATAACTGCTAGTTATTAAACTAATAAATACTTAACTCAGGTGTTACACATCACAGACTTCGTAGGGAAGTGGTCGGAGTGGTTGCTGGGTGTGCAAGGTCGAAAAATTTTACACTGGAGAGGTTCACATGTAGTTAGGTTTTTTTTTTTTTAAATTTTCAATCGATTCAGTTTCATTAAGCAAATTCAACATACTTCAAGCTCAGTCACTATGGCAACCTATAATGGGAAACTAACCCGGTCCAGGTAGGGCTGCACGATTATGGCCAAAATGACAATTACGATTATTTTTTATCAATATTGAGATCACAATTATTTGTCATGATTATTCATAGATTTCAGGGACAAAATATTTCTATTGCACTTTCACATTTTAATAAATAGAGCTCTGCTTTTGCTTCCATGCTGTGCTACATTTCAAGCATCAAAAATTCAAAATATCATCCTTTTACTCTGTTATTGTCATCTATAGTGGCTATTTGCCTAAAAAGACACAATTCAAGTGATAAGGAAAAAAATTATTGAATTTTTATTTAAATTTTTGCTTTGATTAAAAAAAAATCTAATTATATATTATTAGCTGCTTAGAGAAGTTAAACAGGTCACAATTTCCTCTTTATTATCTTTTTTAGTTTGGTCCGAAAGCATCTCCTGCAAACAACTGGATTTATTCAAGTTTCTCTCCATAAACTACACTTGGCAAGATTTGATTTGAACACATCATGATAGCGTTATACTGTAATTTACCATAACCTAATACTTTTGCTGAGCAGAACCATAATGTATATAATGTATGATACAACACATCATAATGTAACTGTAGGTTCATTAACAGAGCTCTTTAGAACCACTGTGATTATGCTGAGAAGCATCATGAGGATGAATTACAATATACAGCAATAAGTGTCTGAAGTTAGTTGCTTCAAATGTTTTAAGGTTGCTCCTCAACGGCTTCTTTTCAACTTGCATATGCGACAAATTGCAGCTTCGTGTCTTCTTCACTCACGTTAAAAAACATACTGTGTCATCATGGCGTCATGTTGTGTGTGTGATGTTACTGAGTGTGCCACTGCGAGCTGACGTAAAACCATTATGTGTGCCTGGCAAACCATTTGAATATACAGTATGAGACTGCTGACAACCAGCTGGGTTCAATCAGCTGTGGATCTCGGTGCATCTCTAGCTTTTAGTTTTGGGAAGCAAAGCGTGCATATTAAACATCAATATCACTGTTGACCGTGTTCATTTAATTGTGGGAAGCCAAATTTGTGATAGTGATAAATTTTGCAGTCAGCAGCAAAGTGAGTAACAGTAATCAAAAATAACTAGGGCAGTCCTTGACCCACACTCATAGGATTTTGTCAACTGATGATTATTTACTTTAATTGACAGCTCTGTAAAACTGAGTTTCTCCACAAAGAATCACTTTAAATCTTGTGTTTGCTCATAAGCTTCTTACAAATAAGTCATTCAGCCTGAAAAAGCATGAAAACAACTCATGTTAATGGACTAAAGAAATCTTGGTTGACATACACCAAAAAAAGACAGATTAGTCAACCAACCTACTACGAGTAAACAGCCCTAGAAACTACCACGATTTAAATCAGCAAATCAGTTAATTACTTGAGAGCAATAGGCACAACAGAACTGGCTTATACTAAAACACAAGCTACAGATACCGACCGCACAATTTACATACCAACTCAGCTTTCTTTGGCAGCTCATCCCTCTTACCGCCACTTCCCTATAGCCCCACAGAGGGCCAACACACACAAAACAAGAAAATCTGCCCGCCAGCACAACCAACAACAGAACAAAAGCACATAAAGTCCAACTCACAGTTATGGGTCAGTCCTGCAGAAACAGTCGGTGGTCCGAAAGCTGAAACTAGCGGAGGTGAAATCCTCCTCAGAACGAACAGCAACGGTCCCTTCCGGTCAGCAATGGCGTCGTCCCACCTTTTAGCACCTGAATGGCCCAACAGGTGTCTTCATCAGAGGACCCACACAGCTTTACCGGTCACTGTGGGGTCTGTCTGACCTTGAATCCAGCGCCAGGTCCAAGCTCACAGAGTCACTTATCCACTAACTTAGCCACGCAAGCTAACTAAAATGCTGCACGCCGATGCTACTGCCACGCGATAACGTCAATTACTCACGGAATTGAGGCTTGTGCAAACATATACAAACGCGAACAGTCAGGCTAATTAACTGAGGTTAAATAGAGAAAATCTCGTGTTGGTGTCTTCACCTACTGCTACTATTTTTCCTCGCTTTCCTTAGCTGTTTATTTCTCTCTTCCATTGCGTTACGTCTTTCTCGTGTTTTTCTTTCTATCTCCCGCCCTCTTCCTGACTTACGACCAATCACCGCACGTGGCACCGACTGATAACTACATTAACCAATCAAACAAAAGAGCTGAAACTAAAGGCATAATCTGTGTATTTTATTTTTTCTTCAATACTATTTAGAAACCTTTATTTTAACTACTTATTCAACAATTTACATCCTTGTTTATGACTCTTAATCTCCCAGTTAACCATTTTTTCTTCTTTATTAAACCACTGTAAATTAATTTCAGTTTAAGTGCCTTAAAAAACATTTTCCTCCAACATTATTATTAGGAATTAATTTGTCGTATTCCCTTACTTTTACACAAGGGCCCGTTTCAGACAGCAGGTCTAACAAACTCTAACTTGACAAATCCTGAGCTGGGAAAATCAGAGTTTGAGTACAGAAGTAAAGAGGCAAACTCAGGTGCGTTTTTGACAGTCGCTAGATGGCACTGCAGTAGCTCTGTCACCATTTTGGACTGGATAGGCGAAAAGTCTGTGGCTATGGTTGTATAAAGAGACATCTGTAAATCAGAGGATAATTTTTTTGGAGGTAAATCCACTTCCCAGTATGAACACTTAAAGCCATAATTATGTTAATTATTATAATTATGTCCTAAAAGTTGTAAAATTAGCCAATAGCTGAATCCAGAGTTCCTTGGCATGTTGCTGTAATTCATCTCTTTCATCTTATAATACACCCTTGGGCTTTATTTTGTAAGCCTTTACGGTGATAGATGTATTAACGTCTCTGTTCTCCAGCGACAGGCTATCGGCCAGTAGCTAGCAGTGTAAATAGCATGAAATAAACAGAACTTACTGTAGTTGTAGGCTATTACAACCATGCAGGACAGAAGCACAGGGCACAACCTCTCATACATCCATGGTCTGGGGTCTACTGGACATCAGTTTTAGAGGTCCTTGACATGAAAAGTTTGAGATTGTTCTCAAAATTTGTGTGCTGGAGTTTTCTAACTTCCATTTATGTCCATCGCTGAATTTATGCTCCTCTGGGAAGCGGCTGGGCAAAACAGTTCAATAAATAAGCAAGTAAGTAAATAATTATAATAGTGTGCATTTTAATAATATTGTTAGTGTTCAACGTGGGACATTTTGGTAGAGACATTTAAATTATGGCATCCATCCATCTGTCTTCAACCACTCTTTGGACTGTGGGAGGAAAACCAGAGAAAACCCACGCAAACACGGGGAGAACATGCAAACTCCACATAGAAGAGCCCCAAGCTGGATTTGAACCTGTGATTATCTTGCTGTGAGGCGACAGCGCTAACCACTGCACCACTGTGCAGCTAAATCATGACAATAGAATAGAAATAATTATGTTTTACTTTTGTACCGTACTTTGTAGGAAGATTTTTAACTGGCGTCTGATAGTTGTTTTCAGTCCAAACCTGAAGCACTAATGTTGCAATGGAATGACCGATTAGGTCACTGACTGAATATAAAAAGGCATCATCAATGGAGCTCTGATACAATGATGCAACTTTATTGTCAGTTTGCACTGAAATTCATTTTGCATCCATAAGCAGCTCAAATTAAGAAGAAAGTACACATACAGTAGACATACAGTTACCCTAAAGAAACAGGCAAACAAGACATCTCGGTTGTGCAAACAAGACAAAACCAAAACACATCACAACTAACATAACACATTAAAAATGCCCATCACATGTGATCATACAATTCACTGGCAACACGTAAACAAAGAGCAGAGCCTCCATTTTAATTCAGTGCATGTAGCGATATTAATGTTTCCATATATGCTGACTTTGCACATTTTTGTAAAAGTCAGAGAAGAGAAAAGTGTCAATAATACAATAAAGTTTTATTCAGTGTTGTCCATTAATTCATCGTCTACCAGGCTTAGTGTTTCCCTAATGGATGATAAAGTGGTGGAATCTAACTGTGCATTAGGCTGTAGCTGTAGACATCAAATTTTAAATATATTTGTTCAGCTTTAATCTGACAGGGACAAAACACAGGGGCCGGCAGAACTGAGGATGAAAAATATAGTTGATTTTAAATATCTAAACATAGAGATGTGATTGTAAGCTCACAGTCTGATCCAGTAATATTGTGTTTGATGATTTAAATATTAAAATACAGTAGATTTTAAATTATAGACATCTATTTGGATCACTTTGTTCGATACAATTTATGATTGAACACAGCTGCACTTTGTGTTTAGTGCTAATTAGTTAATTAATTCTGCTAAACACCAGCATGTCAGCGTCCTCATAGTGAGCCTGCTAGTATGCTGATGTTTAAAGCACCACAGTAAGTACAGCCGACATGGCTGTACTGTAGCCTTCAAGAAGGGTTGAATGTACATATTTTCTTTCATTCTCTGTGCCTCCCTTCATTCCCTCCTTTTTTCCATCGCTGTCATTTTCTCTTTCCTCTCATCCATTTTAACATCTCCTTACCCTGCCCAGTCTCCAATGCACTATTGTCATTTCCATGTCCTATGATACCCTCTGTAATCCCTCTTTCCTCAAATTCTTCCCTTAAATCACTGCTGCACCTGGCGACCCCCCCCCCCCCCAAACCAACGCACACACAAACACACACATGCCACACACACACACACACACACACACACACACACACACATCTCTCGAGGCCAGGTTGGCAGAGTCGGGCACCAGTGCAGATGGCTTGTTTGGGGCCTGTGGCATAAAGTGGTGAGAGATGCAACTGTTAGCGGGCAAGCCAGGGGAGTGTGTGTGTGTGTGTGTGTGTGTGTGTGTGTGTGTGTGTGTGTGTGTGTGTGTGTGTGTGTGTGTGCGACTATGCATAAAATGTTTAGAATAGTAAATGTTTTAGCAGACTCATACCAGATGAGGAAAACATACACATACACAATATACCCATCCTGTTTTCAAATACTTGGGTGGAGCTCTTTTTCAGTGTGTGTGTGTGTGTGGTTTACTCCATTTTTTTCCGTGTGTTGCATTTAAGAGATTTATGTGTATGTGAACTTCATGCTGTCCAAAGACATAAGACCAAGCCACAACATGCAGTACCAGTGAAAGAGTTGTATGCTGTCACCTCCAATATCCTGTTTACCAGCTGCTCTTTTAGCTGAAACAACACTGTAACACAGCGCACAACAAGAGCACATTTTTTGAAGTCAAGTTAAAATGTGTCCTAATCCCATAATATACACTAATACTGAGCAGGTTTTGAATATGTAGTGTATACAGGCTGGATAAATGACAAGAATTTACTAGACCCAATCAGGTCACAATGCAAACTGTATTTAAAAAAAACAAAACAAAACAAAAAAAAAAAAACACTTGTTTTGCGTAGTGTTCAAGGTACATACACCACTGTAGGGAGACTGTGAAGCTGCATAAAAAAATAAATAAAGTACGAGGGTGGTGAAACAGCTACAGAAAAATCCGCAAAAGACATTTTATTTAGTCTTTGTGATGGCAAGAAGAGCCCAGCTCTGTTTATAACACACAACAAAGATGGCTCCGTTCTATTCAATATGATACCAGAGGCCTTTCTCAAACCAGACCCTCCCCACTCCCACTCTGTGACGGAGAGATCTGCGTTTGAAGTCGTACTCACAAGTGGTAGAAGAAGAAGGGGGGGGAGTAGGTCAGTCCGGAAGGGTTTGGGGAAGGGGGGGGGGGGGGGGGGGAAAAACCCCCGAAGGAAAAAGAAAAAGTTGGTGGGGGGGGGGGGGGTTGTTTCTCTGGGGGGGCCCCGGGGGGCCCCCGTGAAGGACGCAAAACCCCCACAATCTTGGGGGGTTGTTAGGGGGGAGCCCCACAATTCTAAAAACTCTCATTTAAAATAAATATTAATTGTATAAAGTTAATTTTTGAAAAAAAAAAGAGAAAAAAAAATAATTTCCCCAATGGGGGAAAAAAAAAAAAATATCTCTTCTTAGAAGCACCCTTCTTTAAGGTGTAGGGTACGAATACAGTGGCAAGCTTTGGGACAAACGTCTTGTGAACTTTCATATCAAGCAGAGGGAATGTGCAAAGGTTCACAGTATTAAGAATAAAATATGCAATATACAGAGACACTAAAAATGAAATAAAAAATGAAACTTACTTCCATGCTTCTGTAGTGGCATGTATTTTCTTGTTTTTGTAAACATCTTCTTGTTTTGAACTCTGATGTTTCTGAGCTGTTTGGTTTTTGCAACAGTCCCTGTAAGTATACAACACTTTATAATCAAATGAACATGTCTGCTGTTTTCGACACAAGATATTTGATAATAAGTACTATGTAACCTTAATTTGGTAACGCCTGCGCAACGATATCAATTACGTCTCTTAGTTTTGAGCGGTTTTCGTATTTGCACAGAATTCACATTTGTGCAGAACTTGATCCCTCACGAACACATAACGCTGTTGGAGGGCTATATAACGCTAACATGTATGCAAAATTCTGGTGAGGAAAAACTGGTATTGTCATTTTCACAGGGGTCCCTTGACCTCTGACCTCAAGATATGTGAATAAAAATGAGCTGTATGGGTACCCACGAGTCTACCCTTTGCAGACATGCAGTACATACAGTTTGGATCAAGTCATAGTCAAGTCAGCACACTGACACACTGACAGCTGTTGTTGTCTGTTGGGCTGCAGTTTGCCATGTTATGATTGATGATTTGAGTATATTTTTTAGGCTAAATGCAGTAATTGTACATTGTACACTTCTACCTTGATAAGAGTGTTAAATACTTGGAAAATATTCATTTAAGATACATTTTGAACAATATAATAATTGCAGAATAATTACAATGAACTATAGACAGTAATGTGATTTTTATTATATTATATTATATTATATTATTATATTTTATATATATATATATATTCATGAATAAGAGTAGATAGCCTGTCAGACCTATTGTGAAGCTACTGAGGAAGCTCACCTTGTCTGACCACATATGAATTTCTGACCACTGTTATTCCTGGTAGTGCTTTACTCCTCCAGGTATCTGCATTAAAACCGCTCTCTGTAACTGACACCCGTGAGACTGCTCTCCGCTGTTGACATTCTTGCTCTTTGCCAGCTTGACCTTGTTCAGCAACATCAACAATGAGTTTTATGATTACAGCAGTCTTGAGTCTTGTTCAATAGCTGAAGAGGACTCTTTATGACCCACTACAGGGAGAAACTCCAGCAAACAGTATGAAGTGCATCTACTATCTCAGTCCTCATAGAAAATTGCAGCACTACTCATACCGTGTTTGATGGCAGTTGGTTGGAAAAGCATATCAGAGATAAACAACATAAGACACTATTGCAGTTATAATCTTGGGGCGTTTTGTTTTCCCTGCATTTCTCAAAAAATATAACAGTCGGGTTTGTATAGGAAAAATCCTGCAGGTATTATTTTTTTCAAACAATACTTTGTGGAGGCATAGGGAATGGTAATCTTAAAACTGCTGTTTGCGTCGGCATCATGCTTTGCATAGATCCAACATGCAAGTGTCACGCTGTATGGTAATTATACTAATATTAATGAATGATGATAAAGAAGACAGTTCCTGAAAAGCAACTTCAAATCTGTTCCTGCTTCCTGTGGTTCTGCACGATTGTATTGCAAAAACAGATGGCCACAAGACAAAAATCACAAACAGATGTGGGTGGTGGTCTAGACATGCTGACAGCATTATAATCTCTTGTGCCGCAAACACCGATTACGTGAGTTACCCACAATAATATGTCTCTATATGGAGCAAAGGCAACATCCATTATTTATCATGTATCACTTTTCTACTGCACTATTTTGAGCTGAGGGGGGTAAAGACAAACATTTTGCTTCAAACTGCTCATTGTTAGTGGTTTAACATCTTTCACTCATACTCATGGAAGCAATATACGAGGCAAGTGCAGACTTCTGAGACTCTCATGCTCCATCTCTGGAGGCCTCAGGCTTAACAACAGCAAAACTATATCAAAACATCTGTTTACAAACTCTCACACACCTTGTGCCGTACTCTATAATGCAAGCCTCGTTTATCCGGTCGTATGCTCACTACTTCCCAAACACACTACTTGTCTGGACTTCAGTGCAGCATGTCTGTGCAAGCATGAGATGGTAGAGGTGGACGAGTTTTAAATAAAAAGATTTTAGCTCTGCTCAAATCATCCTGAGTGATCCGCTCACAAGTGCGTCTGTTCACACCTCACATTAGAATGTGTCTCCACATGTCTTGACTGACCACTTGTGATTGGATCTCACTTCCTCGCTCTATATGCAAATAAACACATAGTAAACACATGGCTAATACAGCAGACATTGCAATGTAATATTATGTCAGTAGTAATATCCTGCATGTTTGTGAACTTGGGTAGATTATTTTTCTTGACATCAAAATATGAGGTTATTGCCAGCCAACGGTAGCGTACGGAGCTTCAGAGCCAGCGATGAGAGCGAGCCGGCAGAGGTCAGCTCTGTGCAAAGCACTGGAACAAAAAACACCAACACATCACCGACAGGATGATAATAATGCACTTCCTGTGCCTAATCTGATAGTCTGTCAATATATAGCCTATAGATATATTTCAACAAAATACAGTTGCACTGACAGGATACAGTAGTGCACAGAAGCTGTTTCCATGCTGTGACAAGCTTCTGCCTTTCTATTCACCTGAGGACTGCAGAGATCCTGTGGATATAAGCATGACGTCAGTTGAGAAGGTGGTCCTTCAGTGTGGCCCAGGACACATTTGCGTAGACACTGCTAAA
The DNA here is from genome assembly GCA_947000775.1 of Pterois miles. Lineage (NCBI taxonomy): Eukaryota > Metazoa > Chordata > Actinopteri > Perciformes > Scorpaenidae > Pterois > Pterois miles. The sequence continues at coordinate 2,205,236 of CAMQGK010000253.1, forward strand.
AGAATGTGGCCATCTGCGGCCTCAGACCACCTCTGAATGTGTTTTGAGTGACCGGATCTCAGTGTGTCTTGAGTGCATTCACACCTGTACTTAGGGCTGTCCACTTGTAATTGGATCACCCGCATTTGCAGGTCAATGCCGGGTCTGAACAAGGCCTTTGGCGAAGATGCATGTTTGGGAAGTACTGAGCATGGAACCGGATAAATGAGACTTTGATTATACTGCATGAGTTGTGTTAGAGTTTGTAAATGGATGTTTTGATGTAGTTTAGCTGTTGTTAAACCTGAACCACACTTACTTCAGTTCATCAAGGATTCGCTGTTCACTGTGGAGGCAATTTGTAAAAAACAAGGTTTTCTTCTATAATTCAAGGTAACATGGTGAGTAATTGATATACAAATGGTCATATTGTGGGTGAGGTACTGTTTTTTTAAAGTACCACGGGCCCCCTGTTCAAGGCCGTTCCCCAAGCACCATCTTGACTCAACTATTTTCCCGTTCAACCTGCACAAACACCAGCCGTGCTCAATTTGCACACAGTAATCAACAATCACTCATGTCTGCAGTTTAATTTCTTGACGACTGCAGCACCAAATACAAGTCATATAACCATTATAAGCACATAGTGAAGCATACATATACCATACAGAAACTGGGTCACCAAAAGGTACAGGCCGACTCTGTGGGCCGATATCCATCTCTCTCACACATAATGCACACACACATGGGGAGGGAGGGAGTGTGGAAGTAGAGCCTCTTCTTCACAAGCTTTGCACCCTTCAATCAGTAAGACAAGCAGACCTCAGTCAAATATAGAGCTGCTAGAAAAACTTCTGTATCTAACCCATCTGAATTATTCCTCATTTAGCTTGACCCAATGCTACATTTCATTTTCAGTCAATGAAAATGGTTGTGTGACTCCCCTCATACAGTGCATTCAGTGCAGCGGTCCAGGCCCACGCGACAACGTGCGAGCCAAACAGCTGTGGTAGCGCTGCTTTTTTTCCCACAATGCAACATAAATTTTAAAATAAATATTTACAATTCAAATATATATTCAAAGGTGGCACCTGAGCTACTGTGGCTGGTGAGCTCACCAGTATCCTGTTGGATTGTATTTCATTGGTTAGCTATTAGGGCTGTCAGAGTTAACGCAATAAAAATGCATTAATGCAAATTCGTTTTAACACCTCAAATTTCTTTAGCACATTGAAATGACTTGCGATTTTTAGGCTGTAGTGGGCTCAGTTCCATTGTTACCAACCCTGTCATACTAGCTTGTTACGAACGAGGTTAAATAACGCTCTAAAGAAAGAAAAGAAAGAAAGATATTCCTTTATTAGTCCCACAGTGGGGAAATTCAGTTTTACACTCTGTTGTTCACACAGTACAGTTCACACAGTACATATACATGTCAATGGAGAGATGTCAGAGTGATGGGGCTGCTCCTGACAAGCGCCCAGAGCAGTTGGGGGTTTGGTGCCTTGCTCAGGGGCACCTCGGCAGTGCCCAAGAGGTAAACTGGCACCTCTCCAGCAACCAGTTGGTCTTGGTCCATGGGGGATTTGAACCCGGGTCCTCCACATCCTAACCCAAGTCCTTACGGACTGAGCTACGGCATGGCCATTTTCAAAGGGATCCCTTGACCTCTGACCTCAGGATAGGTGAATGAAAATGGGTTCTATGGGTAACCGCGAGTCTCCCGTTTACAGACATGCCCACTTTATGATAACGATTTTAGCTAAATGCTGTAGCTGTGAGGGTTTCTGTAGCATATCTGTCATTGTTTTGAGTCGCTAATCGATTTCCAATAATAAATATAGACGTACATTTGCATAAAGCAAGTATATTTGCCCACTCCCATGTTGATAAGCGTATTAAATACTTGACAAATCTCTCTCTCAGGTACATTTTGAACAGATAAAAAATGTAATTAACTATGGACAATCATGCGATTAATTGCGATTAAATATTCTAATGATTGACAGCCCTATTATCTGTTACATACTACCACTAGTGTACTAGTCAGCCACAATAGCCCATCAAGCTAATTACATAATAAATTAAGTTTATTCAAAAGATGTATTTGTACCATTGAGTCCATTTTCCCAATTATAAACCATATCTTTTTTGTGGAGAAGTTAATGCAGGTTGTTATCGAATGGTGCCACACTGCTGATACGATCCATTTGCTCTCCGTTCTATTAAAGGTCAGTGCTGTTAGGATGGTTTTACAGTTGGTCAATGGTGCAAAGTTGAAAGCCACATGAAAGCCACGAACAGCGTTACTTAATCTCTGTGAGCAAATAGTGGCAATTCCATTAAAAATAATTGATTTTGGTCTAAAAGTTTGTGTTTCCTCTCAGTCTCTGTCCATCTCGGCTCCTCTGTGGCTGTCGGGGATGAGTAACTGTCTCTTTTGTCTTTCTGACCAGGTGTTCAACTCTGTATCACCCATGGCGGGATAATCCACTCTGTACCCCCGAGACATTGCTGTGTTCACCTTTGCACCCAGCAGCGATCAATACACTGTCTTTTAATCGAATGACTTATACTACACTAATAGACTCAATAACGTTAAACATAGCACCACAATCTAATGATTTCATCCAACATATAATTTACCATGTGTAGCCCATATGAAATAAACACTTACCCTGTTTAGGGAGTTTCAGGAGAGATTTACACCTGCTAATCTAAAGTAGCATGTAATTGTGTGTTCTGGCTGCATTTAGCCCCATTTATACATTTATGTTAATGCTTGCGTCTGTTCACTGTAGCAACTGCTTTAAAACATAAATTATGTAATTATTGAAAAAATATACAGCATGGTATGAAAACCACCACTATCAACCACTACCTTATGATGGCGAACATTCTGTGTCGGATGAAGTTATTACAGTAGAGTGGATCTGCGTCTGTGCATACATTAGCAGGTTCAACCCGCTATGTTAAATCAAATAGACCATACCCATAGACTGTATACAAGAAGTGGACGTGGTCATCGTGATGTCACCCATTTGTTTGTAGACTGCCATTCTGAAGCCTTGAGTTTGCCATTTTACCCACTACCACGCTGGCTTTTGCAACCAGAAGAGGAAACACAAGAAGGGTGGAGCTAAATACAACCAAATGTTGGATAAGACATTTCTCAGTAACCAAAATGTTAACTTTCATGAACTAAAAACACACTGTGAAAGTGTAACACAGACAACTCCCAGACTTGACAACACCGTGGTAACGACCTGTCAATTACGAGGTAGCCACACCCCAAAGTATACCCTGCTTTATGGTCTATTTGACTCTAATTAGGACCATAATTTACTAAATGAACATCATGATGTATTGAAAAAGACTTGAAACTAGTGAGTGAAACCATAAACTCAGTTTCCATTTTTTTTTACTGAGGTAATAAATCAAGTGACAAGTAGACTCGTTTTCTCATAGACTTCTGTACAATTAAACTTATTTTTGCGACCAGAGGAGTCGCCCCCTGCTGGCTGTTAGAAAGAATGCAAGTTAAAGGCACTTCAGCATTGGCTTCACTTCTCAGAATCAGTGGTATCCACCTGATTTAGAGCTAATTTGCATTTCAGCAAATGTTAGCCTGCTAACACACCAAACTAAGAAGATGAACATGATAAACATTGTTAAACACAACCATGTAAACACTGTCATTGTGAGCATGCTAGCATGAAAACTGCAGCAATTTTGACATTTACTTTTGCACGAGTGCTGAAGAAAACACAGTTTGGATCTCCACTTTTTCACCCTCTATTGTGGCTGTGGTCTCTTAATTTTTTTATTACCCATTAAATGATAATGTGGGCCTAGAAACACGTTGTATTGCAGAAGACTTGAAACTAGCGATTAAGACAAAAAGAGACATAAATTCATGTTTACAGTGTTTACTGAGGTAATAAATCAAGTGAGAAGTAGACTTCTATACAATAAATCTTCTTTTTCAACCAGAGGAGTCGCCCCCTGCTGGCTGTTAGAAAGAATGCAAGTTTAAGACACTTCAGCATTGGCTTCACTTTTCAGACATGGAGCTGCCCATTGACCATACCCTAAAACTAGCAATTACATGCAATTAAAAAGGAATATTTTGTGCTGTTTCAGTGGAAACGACCCTAAATCTAATTAAAGATGCTCTGTTTCTTGGCAGCAATAGACAACAACTTTGCACTCTTGTTCCAGTCTGTGTAATTTTGTTGGTGTGGGTTGGTGTTTGTATGTGGGAACAATGATAATCATAACAATGAAAAAAAGAAAACTATCCACGAAGTAGCAGACGTATATTTGACATAATTTTCATGGACACATCGGCTCAAGCTCAAATCGCGCACGCACTGCACAAGCAGTCCCACGCAAAGGAGTTTGATGTGGTGCACCAACATACACCACACACACACACACACACACACACACACACACACACACACACACACACACACAGTGTACTGACAGTGCCAGCTCCTGACATTTCTGAGCATGCCATAGGGACGAGTGGTTGAGGGTTGGCAGAGGGCTAAGTGTCTGTCTGTAGGCCTGAGATAACGGCTGTCACCTCCCCGGGTCCTCTCGTTCAGACACGCAACACACACACAACACACACATAAAAATACACAAAACACACACACACTCTCTCTCCTTTTTTTTTCACACCAGTCCACAATTAAACCATCCATCCGCTGTGACAGTGAATGCTAGTCAGCCGACCATTCAGCGGCGCTCGATATCAATAGAGTCCCCCAGTCTCTCTCTGTTGCGCTCCATTGTTGCTTTGTCGAGATGGGAATGGCTTTAACAGTTGGTAGAAGTGCATGGCCTGTGAATAGAGCTGGCTTATGGCTGTGTTTATGCATTGTGCCGCTCTCCTGTCTTTCAGCCCAAGATCTTTAAAAGTGCTGTGATTATGGCGAGAGCTGATGAGGCATTGTTTTCAGGCTGTCAACTTTGGCACATGTAGTGAGTGGATTGTCTTTCCTGCGAGCACTTGCGGCGTACCTCATTGTGTCGATGGCTCATTGTGCTGTGATGTGCACATGCGTGTGCGCAGTTCTGTTAGAGTCAAAACAAGAGGGGACGAGATAAGGCAGTCAGGAGATGTGCAGGGGTGCGACAGCTATACACAGGTCTTTTCACAGAGACAGCAGACACACAACTGCCACCTTTCACTAAAGTACTAACCCCTTTCTTTCTCAGGTAATCACTTTTTCTCATTCAAGCATGAGCAAAGACAGGCAGAGGGAGAGAGATGGAGAGTGAGGGCGGGAGAGAGAAGAAAAAAACACTGAAAGAATAATACCAATTTCTGGGCTCCATTGATTTCGACAAATGGCTACACATCATGGCGAGGATGGTACAATAGGACAATTTCCAACGGTATAAATGCAGAGCAGTTTTGTTTTAGATCTGCTGGGGAAATAAAGTGTAGGGGTGTGCAGCTGTGTGTCTAAATCACAGAAATAGAACAGAAGTAGAACAGACATTCCCATTCAAATCAACGTAGCAGGATGATCGGATAGGAGAATGTAAATGGGTTCTCTGGGTAACCACGAGTCTCCCCTTTACAGACATGCCCACTTTATGATAATGATTTCAGCTAAATGCTGTAGCTGTGAGGGTTTCTGTAGCATATCTGTCATTGTTTTGAGTCGCTAATTAATTTCCAATAATAAATATAGACGTACATTTGCATAAAGCAAGTATATTTGCCCACTCCCATGTTGATAAGCGTATTAATGCTACACTGGTTGGAGAAAATGAGTTGAACAACACGCTGGTGGCCAGGAGCGCCTTAATATTACTTCAGGCCCCGGGGATATGGATATTTTGGAGACCCTCCCCTCCTTTCACAATATGCCACGGAAACTTTAATTCAGAACCCCATCAATGGACAGCGACAACTACTAGATGGAGTGTCCTCCTGATCAGTAAACTGAATATCATCATTATAAGACAATATATCATCTATAAGTCATGAAAAAGCTCAATTATTGAGTCCTCCCCCAAGAAAATCTGGAGGTTTTTGATCTAAAACGAGTATTTTTTCATCATTCTCGACCATTATTATTACGATAGATCACGCCCAAAAAGTTTGAAAATGAATCTTGCTATAGTTAAAGAATTATTTTATTATTTACACATATCACAGCCTTCTTCTGAACATCTGATTCTGTACAATCATATGAAATCAATAGAGCAGATTCAGAAAACTTTTAAATAATCCTAAATTATATTTATACTTGCCTATGGCCTAGACCCTGGGGCTCCAGCTCCAGACCTCCAAACCTCATACCTGCCCATTTCCAGCAGGACGATGACAGTGGTGCATGAAATAGGCGGACTACCATAAAAAACATTTGCGTTATGTTTTGTGCACAGAAAATTAACATTCATATCACAGGCAGCGACAGGCTTCTGGTGCTTATTTGCTAACACGTTTGTTGGGCACTTAGTTAGTGTGATGAACATTATTCTGTCAGTGTTTATCATCGCCCATTAGTAAACAATCCTTCTAACAGAATGACCGCTTGATGACTTCTTCTCATCTGCGATATTATGTATTGATTTTGCAGGATGTGGACATTTTATCGAAATGTTACAGCACCCTTGTTCTCACCCCCCTTCCCATGCCATGCCAGGTTGTCCAGCCATATAATGGCAGGGAAAATCCTGATATTATTTTTTCTTACACTTGTCTGGTGAGGCCCCCTGGTACTAGGGGCCCTAGGTTTCAGCCCTATTAAGCCCATGCTTGAAGGCATGCCTAACTAGCCAGCCATCATGGTCCAGACACTCCAAGCTAGCTGTAGCTTGCCAGCCATACGTCTCCAAGAGCTGCATCCGCTTCTCTTCTATGACAACACTTTACTGATGTGTTGTCAACATAACAACTAACAACAATCACCGTTTTTTTTGTATCAGTCAAATGACCACTGAAAACAGTTATACCTGTTCTACCTCTATTTCTATGGTCCAAATGCAAAAGAACAGTGACACACCTAATCAGCAAAAACAGAGCATCTCTCTTCCTCTCTTTCACTGTGTGTGCCTTTGCATTACCAAGCAGGCCCATTTGTCAGTGCAGATTTTAATTAAGGGGGGGGTGGTGTGCGGTGTGTGGTGTGTGTGTGCATGTGCATGTGTGTGTGTGCGGGATCTGGAGAAAGGCAACCCAGAAACAATCAGACTCTCATTTAGGGTGTGTGAGTGTGTGTTTACCCATGCCTATGTGTTTCTGTGTGTGATGGCACACATGCAAACATATGTGTTGACATCCAGCAGAAATCCGTTTTGAAGCCAAGGCCACTCTCCCCTCGCTCCATCCGTCTCCCTCTGATACCCTCCCTGCAATCAGCGATCACGCAGCAAGCACGCTCTCCTTTCTCACCATCCCTCCGTCGCTCTCTTATTCATCCACATCCCGTCCGCCCTTATCATTCATCCCTCCTCTCCTCCCCATTTCATTCTGACTTCCTTACCTCTACGAACACGGAGCTGTCGAAGAACTCTCAGGTGGTTCAAGTCCATTACTTTGGGAGATAGAAAAACACTGCTGAGGTGTTCTGATTGAGGCCTATTAAAATTCATAAGCTGTGGAATAAGGCCAGAGATAAAATTAAAAAAAAAAAATGCAGCTGTGCAGATGAAGGGCGGAGTGGTGTATATGGATGTTCATGTGTGGGAATTTGTCGAGTGTTTATGAAGAAAGAGGGGAGGCGAGTAAAGAGAGTGAGGGTGATAAATGCTCGGTGATCCCATGAGCCTTTTACCTCTAAATTATCTCCATACTTTCCTCCTCTTTTCTTGTCCTCTTGGTATTTTTTTCCTTCCCTTCAGTTTGACAACACTTTGCGTGTCCTCACATCCTGCTTAAGTCTATTGTCCACATTTCCCCTCATTTTTCACCCCACACGTTACACACTGTGAAGTACTTCCTGTAGGCAGCTATCCTCCTTTTTTAGCGCATTGCTCCTGATAAAAAAGAAATATTCCCCACTGTTTTTTTTTCATGGTTATGGAGGCACTTAGTGAAGATTATCAGACGCCGACACACACATTTGCACGTACACACACAAAACACCTGCTACTTTTGGTTTCTCCCTGCCTTTGAAAACACACACACACACGCAAGCATGGAGTACATTAAGAAGGGTTGGATCGATAAAAGGCAGAGGTCAATAGAGAATGCGCTCTCACTGGAAAAACTCACATTTCACTGGGAGACAGAGACTAGCTCAGAGCTACCCATCTACTTCACCTCTCTTCATTCTTCTTCTTCTTCCTTGTTCTCCTCCTCTTCTACAATAGACTCATCCCTCAGCCCAGCCGCCTGGGATAGATTATCACAAAGACTGTAAAGAACGAAGGAATGAAAGCAGAAAGTCTTCGCTTAGCTGGCAAAAGTACGGCTAAACAATAAAACAAAAACAAGTGGTGACAGTGGTGCAGCACTGTTGTGCCAGCTGGCCCTTTTTAAGATAATACCAGCCTGTATTACAGACTAGGCACACCTGTTCTTTTTTTTAAGTATTTTATGCTTTCATTTGACAGCAGCAACAGAGAGAAACAGGAAATGTGGGGGAAGACAAAAGGGGGATGACGTGCAGCAAAAGGTCTGGCCAGCTGGGAATCAGATCGGGGGCTTGCTGCTCAGGGCATTCACACACATATGCTCCCTAACCGTTCGCTATTGGGACGCCGCTTGCATGTGTTCCTTTGCCATAAAAGGTGACAACATACATCAGACCAGCAATACATCATCCAGAGTGGGCTGGCATGACCACGCCCCCTTTTGAGGGAAACCAATCCCATGTCCCTCGTAGATGGAAACAGAATAACCAGAAGAAGTTGAAACATGTCTTCAAACTTCTACTGAAGCAAACCGGTAATAGTAATACTGCTATGCTGAAGAATTGCAGTGTAGTCGGTTGTACCAACAATAAATCCAAAAACGCTGTTGTTCCCCTGCCATATCATAAAAAGATATAATAGAGAGGCTTTCACACTGAGATTTGAGGCGCATACAGTGTGGTAAATCACTAAATGATGCTGATGACAGTGACTAGCATGGCTAGCTAACGTTAGCTTTAGTGTGAGACTGCTGCGGGAATACAGTCGTTCAATGTTACAGCAGCATCAGATTGTCGTCTCCAACTAAATCTCAGCCTATTGATCAAACTTTTGGCTATTAACATGCTGGTTATTTACAGACAACACTTAGCCTCACAGGATTCAATCAAATGCGTAGAGATGTCTGGATTAGCGCTATCTGCTAGTATGTTATTTTTTTAACAAACACACCCAGACGTGCACACATCACCCCGGTGCTGTCGTCACTCCACTAGCTTCCAGTTCGTTTTAGAATTGATTTTAAAATTTTTGTATTTGTTTTTAATGCCATTAACGGCCTCGCTCCGTCGTACCTGTCGGAGCTTTTAACTGATCACGGCAGGGCCCTGCGTTCCTCAGGACAGCTTCTGTTAGAAGTTCCCAGGGCTAAATACAAACAGTGGGCTGAACGCTCTTTCTCCGTCGCTGCTCCCAGTCTGTGGAACAAACTGCCCCCAGATATTCGCACCACTACCGAAGTCGGCCTTTTTAAATCGAAGCTGAAAACCCATTTTTTTAGACAGGCGTTCAACACCGACTAGGACAACCTTATATCTATTTTTTTTTATTCTATATGTATTTATTTCCTGTTGTCCCCATTTTATGTACTTTTTAAAGGCTTTTAGCACTCTGCAGCACTGAAGCACTTTCTAATAGAATTTTTATGTTTGTGTTTATGTTTTGTTTTTATGCTGTGTTCTTATGTATAGTTATGTTGTAAAGCACTTTGGGAGCCTGTGGGCTATTGTAAAGCGCTATATAAATAAATTTTGATTGATTGATTGATTGATCCGGCCGTTCTGTTGGACGTTGGAAGACTGAAGGGACATGGCGGCGATCAACCTCCATTTATTACAGTATTTACAGGTTCATGCAAGGTCGCAAAATAATTATTAGACATGTGTAAAACAAACGCTTGTATAACCAGAGATGAATCCATATGATCTTGTCAAAATTACAATCCAAACATACGTGGTATTGCACTGAAGTCTATGGGATCTTCAGTTTTCCTTCCCCCAAAAGGAGCCGCGACCTTGATTTTTTGCCAAGTACTGTATTTGCATCTGATATATGACTGCATGGTTACACATTATAACCCTAAATCTGCGAACACAGGTGGACTCCTCTATCAGGTCCATTAAGGCACGGTTGCTTTTCTCCATGCCTGAGGGAAATCAAAACTTGTCTTATCACACAGCTACCAGGGTGAGCCTAGCGACTGCTGTGATGGCTGTCACTATAAAAGAGCTGCCATGATTACAATCCATATCCATTTAATGCTGTCAACTCATGCAGACACACTATTATAGCTGGTGAAGCCTATGATGCCCACTTACAGAGCTATATGCATGGAAATAACTGTGTGAAAGTAATTTATATGACTGTGTGGTAAATGCGGAGACAGTCAAGGCTGTGACATAATTTAGTGTAAACATACACTTAGCACAGAAAGCAGGGAGTGATGATAATAAACCAAGTCAGATCCTACAAGTGGATGCCAATGTGTAGCTGAGATGCTGAACACTGGCCATTCTAGTGTAACCAGTAAAGCCGCATTGCTGGATATTAAAGCTTCCTTATGTCCTGTTTGCTCGTCTCTACCTTACCCAGGTCTCCATCACAGCTCAGGCTCTGCAAGCTGGGGTGAGACTGGGACTCATGGGCGCTCCGTGGTTATTGGTTATTTTCCAACCTTATTTTAGATCTACAGACTCAAGAGAGCTTTGAAGTAAATTGGGTCTTTTTTATTGTGTCCATTCTGACTAATGGGTAATGCTAACTTTAGATTCCTGTTGTCTAGACTGGAAAACAAACCTGGGAAAGCAGCTTGAGCCTACTAGGGCTTTTCAAATAAAACATTTCAAACGTTTGTCTCTGAGTCCGACTGGAAGTATACACAGGAATTAGCCTCCTGGATTAGCTACTGTAAATAATTGCACATGGACCTACCAAGCTGCTTGTGTAGCAATCTTCAGTGGTCCACAGCCTCACACATTTAAAGAAACCAGTGCCGACAGCTAAGTTGACTGGTGGCAAAGTTGCTCTGGAAGTTCATTTCTATGCCGTTAGCTACAGCAGCTATTCAAGGATGTTTACTTTGGTTCAGGCTCAGAGACAAGTGCTTGCAATGATTTATGATGTAGTTAACTGTACAAAAATGTGTGCAATAATTCAACTGTGCAGTACTCTGTCAGTTTGTACATTTCAATAAATATTCTTGTTTAGTTCTGATTTATATCATTCTGGCATTTAAATTAAACACACTTAAACCTGTAGTAAGCAGAATATTTTTGGCATCATTGGGCAAAAATTTCATAATAACCTTTCAGCATATTGTAATTCAAGTGTTCTAAGAGAAAACTAGACTTCTGCACCTCTTCATGGCTCTTTTTACAGGCTTTAGAAAATCTAGCCCGTGACGAAGACTTTGGCCAATCACAGGTCATTTCAGAGAGAGCGAGCATTCCTATTGGTTGTTCATTCAAGGAGGCAGCTGTCAGTCATCAATCAAACACTCAAATTAGGCAGTGCTGATCAAATATGAATCAATATTCTGTTACTGTAATGCCTATTTCTTGCTGTAAAATGTGAAGGTGTGCTCCGGCTGGTGGGCGGTGCCTGGTATTTCCTCAACTGATCTTAATGTGGCTACAAGGCTGACTTTCTAATTTTAAAGCTAAACAGTAACTACAAGAGGTTTCTGAAAACACTAACAGAATATTGATTCATATTTTATCAGCGCTGCCTTTTTTGACCTTTTGATCATAGGTTGTGTGTGATTGACAGCTGCTTAGAGACGGCTCTGATTGGTTGTTTCCTCCGGTCTGTGAAATCTTGCAGATGCCATTAGGAGCACCGGAGGACACAGAAGAACATGATTTTTTTTTTTTTTTTTTTCAGATTACCTGTCTCATACACTACTGTCAGGATATAGTGACTCTTTTATAAAAAAATAACTTTTTAAATCATATTTGCTCCAATCTCGCTGACTGCTGCTTTAATAGATCCTCCTCATCAGCATTCTGTATCTACTTATTTGCACTGTGTTTATTTGTTAAATATTGCACATTAATGCAAATATTTCTACAGATTTATATTTCTTATATTCTCATTTTTTATTTATTTATTTTGACATTGTGAAAATATTGTAGCATTATATACACATTATAGCATTATGTGCATACTTTACATGTTACTGCTTTATTTCTGTTTTCTTACCTTTCTTTATGTTTATACAAGAACAACTGTAATGCCCCAAATTCCCCCCAGGATCAATAACATATTTCTGATTTTGAAATCTTTATGAGGCTTGCGTGTGTTGTCCTGATATGCCATCCAACCATTGTAAATTTCTCCACTGTGGGACTGATGAAGGAATATCTTATCTTATCTTATCTTATCTTATCCACGTCTGAGTCCACGTTTTCTTGAATCTCCAAAATGGAAGTGGAGTACAAAGTTGGCATGACACACGGATGTAAGTATGACCCAGGTTGAAAAATATCACAGTGTATTGAAAATTAAGTGACTGTATTATGGGATATCAGCAGATGCCCATGAAAAAATTTCATTTTAATTGGATATATAGTTTGATCTGTTATGAATTAAATATTTTGTTTCTCTTGTTTCTGTAATCCTTTTCGCTCGCTGTTCCGCTAAAACGTTTTCATGCCATGGGTGACAATGTCTATATATTAGAGCAATCAGTCAATTAAAATATTTAATCATGACTAATCACATGATTGTCCATAGTTAATCACAATTAATTGCAAATTAATCACATGTTTAAAATTTGTTCAAAATGTACCTCAAAGAGAGAGTATTTAATATATTAACGTGTGAGTGGGTTTGTTTTATGCAAATGTATATGCATAGTATTTATTATTGGAAATCAATTAACAATACAAAACAATGATAAATATTGTCCAGAAACCCTCACAGGTTCTGCATTTAGCATAAAAAATATGCTCATATCATAAAATGGCAAACTGCAGCCCAACAGGCAACAACAGCTGTCAGTGTGTCAGTGTGCTGACTTGACTATGACTTGCCCCAAACTGCATGTGATTATCATAAAGTGGGCATGTCTGTAAAGGAGAGACTGGTGGGTACCCAGAGAACCCATTTACATTCACATATCTGGAGGTCAGAGGTCAATACACCCCTTTGAAACTGGACATGACCAAAATTTAACGTAACTTTGGAGCGTTATTTTGCCTCCTTCATGATAAGCTAGTATGATATGATTGTGGCAATGGATTCCTTATGTTTTTTAGTCTGATATGATACCAGTATGTCCTCAATTTCGCACTATAGCTGGTCCCCTCTGCTTTTACTGACCACCACGTCAAAGGTATCCCCCTTTTTTTGGTCTTTCTCTTTCTTCATCCCCTCTTCCTTTGCCCGAGTCTCTGTCAGCCCTCCCTTTGTTCCACTACAGCATTGGGATCACGCCATCTGGATTTGACACACACATTTGTTTAGTCTCCATTGTGCTAAGTGGATTCACGTGGAATAAAGATTGCCTGCAATATATCGAAAGGGAGTGGGATGTGCAGGGGGAGGTAGGTCGAGTGAAAGGGACAGGAAGAGGAACTGAAGAAGAGCAGGGAGATTGATGATTGATCCAGATAGACTGCGCTAAAACAGTGACAATAAGAGAGTGAAATGGAGAGTAAGGAGAGAGAGAGATGACAAAACATATGCTGCTCTGTCTACACCATCAATCTAAAGTTGTGAGCTCACCTGGAAATTGTCAAGCATTAACGTGCTTGTATCTGTGTGTGTGTGTGTGTGTGTTTGACTATGACTGTGACTATGATGAGTTTCCTCACAACCAATATACATATTCAGAGAAAGCGCACCACTCCATCATCTCTTTCTTTCCTGTGTTCCTCAGATCAGTGGCTGAGCTGGCGTTGATGTGTGACGCCTGTGTGCCTCCCCGAGTCTTTTTGACTGTGTTTGTGTATGCATGCAATGGAAGTGCAGCACCTACAGAATCAGTAACACAAACATGCAATCATGAACGCCATCAGAAATGAAAAAAGTGGTGTATCACTGGGTCTTTAAATATACACAGGGTCTTTAAATATACACAAAGAACTACTGCGAAAATGTAGAAAACCCTTGAAAGTATATGAATGATTTTAGTCATGAGGGACATTAGAAAAGAGGCCATAGTAAGACAAAATCCACACAAATAGTAGTAAATATACAAGAGTGGTGGGGAAGGCCAGGGGCAGTTGTGATGAGGAGGAATGGACTCATCATTCACATGGTCTGTGATGATCCCTCGCCAAACTTGCCAACCCTCCCGATTTTCCCGGAAGACACATTTTTCATTGCCCTCTCTTGGTTTCCTCCCAGGGTCACAATTCTCCCATATTTCTCCCGATTTATGACAAATTTTCACACTTTTTTCCCCATTTTCGTTATCTCAACCACTTTCTGGATCTGAACAGTGTGTATAATCCCTACTGTTCCCACCCGGACGACACAGCGCAGCTTTAGCTCATGTTTAAGCTTCGCTCGCCACGGCGTGCAGCGCCCAAAGTAGGGCTTTGCTTTAGGTGGCAAAAACCATCGTGGTGCGGCGCTAGCTGTTAGAAATAACAGGTATCAGAGGTCAGTGGTGGTGTTGTCATGTTGTGTCTGAAAAGACCTTCAGTGAGTGATAGAAAAAGAGAGCAATCGAAAATACTGAGAGAAAGAAATACTCAAGCAGGAGCAAAGAAAAAAAAACCTGTTGAATGTTAGTTTATACCAGAGAATAAAATCACACCACAGGGACAAATTATTCTGGTTCCTTTCCTGGGAGTTAAAGGTAAAATCAAAAGTTTAACATAAAAATGCTGTTGCAGTGTACTTATCATTAGGGGTAGAAATCCCCTTTTATTTTTAATGTCTCAAAGTTGGCAGGCATGTCCCTCACTGCCTGCCAAAGGACAAACTAATGTCTACTTATCAAAGTTTTCCTGCCAAGAATCATTCAAGTATAAAAGTAAGTTTTTTCATCTACAGTATTTTCCTCATACTGTCTTAACCTGTAAAGTCTATGAACTTAAATTTGTCTTTTGATTACCATTTTGTTGTCTAATATTTGATTGTCAAATACTAGTTTTGTTTTTTCTAGCCAGCAAAGATGCTTTTGTCATGAGTGGTACATTCAAAATGGTGTCCGAATTAGTATTAATGAAATGTTGTCGCAGCTCACAGGGAAGAGGATGGATGCAACTCCCGGAGATGGATGACTGGCTAGTTAGCTAGGTGAGGCAGAGGGGACGTTATACTGAGCTCTGCCACTGGCCTGCTGTTCAGCTCATTTTCTGTATCCAGTGTAGCATGGTGGATATTATTTTTAGGTAAATCAGTTTCCCAGTACAAACATTTGCATAGCCCTTATTTAAATTATTAAGTCCTAAGTTGTAAAGTGCACTTGTCGAATTCAGAGTTATTTTCCTTTGTTCGACCAAGGCTGGAGCGAGGGCTGAGAGGTGAGGTTAAAGGAAACGCTACTGTGCTTGCTCCATGGGCCCAATAAGGAGTGTCAAATAATTGTGATTGGCCTGCCGCAAACATTTTTCTTGGGCCCTCGCCCCAAATACAATGTGCACTTGTGCGCGTACACAGGTATGTACACACATGACCACTCCAGACATTTGCTATGCCACAATGGAGAGGTTCACCATGCAGATCCCATACTGCAAACCAGCCTTAGATCAGCACCACGGACAGCAGCCATTTAACAGCCTGCTCTGGATGTCAGCAACTAAGTGTTATCACAGACAGATTTCAGTAGGTGCGTATTTTCCAACATATGAGATGTAAAAAATACACTGATCCCACTCCATAATAACAAAAAGAAACCAGTACTGACCTATTAGAAGTTTAACCTACAGGTCTTGTGCTGCACAAAGTCATTAAGAACACTGCTTATGAAGCACGTCCTTTTTTTATTAGAATGTCCTAGCTGTGAACGATGTGGCTGATTGGTGACGTTAAAATTAAGCCTTATATATACAATATGTCCTCACACCTAAATAAGGAGGCAGCTGGCTGGAGGGAGATCACCCTTACCTTTCCTACTGCTGTTGTCTGTACTGTTTGTCATTTTATTATACTATTATTATCTCCAGTCTCTTCTCAAGCTAGCCAGCCCACGTGGTTTATTTACATGACGTCAGTGTGTAGGAAGGTGATTTTTGGACCCCTGACAGCTTCTGGACCCCTGGTTGCACCATCAATTTTTACGCCACTGAGCCCAAAGGACACAGAAATCCAGGTAGGCCTATTTTCTCACTGATCATAGACCACTGAGCAACTTTCATAGTAATGAATTGGAGCCAGTCTCCAATGCTGTATCCAGCTCTCTTTATACATCCATGGCTACAACGGTCGTAATGGCAATGATGCACATAAAAATAGCCACCATTCTGACCATCCTGCTATGTAGATTTTAAAGGGGATGTCCACTCTACCCCCATTCTATTTCTATGGTTAATACATTACTTTCCCCAGAACAGTACATAATCCAATCGCTATTCTTCAAACAGCACATTTAATCTGTAGATAACAAACCCCATTGACTTTGTGCAGCCGTGTCAGAGGGGAAAAAAAAAAATCCTCCATTTCACACCATTTGTCTCTATGTGTCTCTATATAGAATCCAATGAGCCCTAATAACTTAAACCAATAATGATGAAGAACAAAAAGAAAACAATCTTAAATCAAGCTGCTGCAGTAAGCTAAAAAAACCTTCCATTTGATCCGAATCCATAATAATGGTCGATTAAAAATGACTCAGCTAGTTATGTTTTCATTATAGAAAAGTGAAGAAGGGGAGAGAAAAAAAAGTGAGGGGTAAACGAAGGAGAATGAGAAGGAAATCTATCATAATTAAGCGACAGCATAAAGAATAGAAATGTGTCTTTTTATAGATGACTACTAATTGAGGAGAGAGTACAGAGCTGATTCTGCTGCGTATTAGCTTTTAATTACCCTAAACGAAAGCAAAACACACATACATTAAGCACGCACGTGCACACACGTGCACACACATGCATAGACACAAAGAGAAAGGCTCTGACTCTAACTTTTACTCACGCACACACACACACTTGTCCACACATACTTTGTTCAAGGTTTCCAGTCCCTAGACGGCCTCATAGTTTTTAGTGTGTGCCCGCTCCTGGTGAGATCATTACTTTACTTTGGAGACTTGCACGCTCAGAATCTTAACCAGCTCATTATTGAGTATACCAATGTTTAATAGCATAATTATTACATATTTCATACCACTTGCTTGATGGAAAATCTTGCTGAAGTGTGCTGCGATTTTATGCTTGAAGGTTCACTGTTGATGCAAGCTGAAGTTTGCCAGCTTCTATTATTTATTTGGGCCTAACAAGTCAAACTACATCTGCTGAGGAGAACATCATCAACACCAGATTCATTAATTCATGTGACAAGACGCTACTGCAGCATCTGCTGAGGAAGACAGTGATAGGCGGCAAAGGGATTTCATGATTTGAATGTGGGGAACTAAACTGAGTTGGGGAAAATTCACCAAGACAGCTTGAAGGGGAAGAAAAAGTTGTGGTCAACAATTCAGAAAGTGCATTTTCACGGAGTCATTAAGGGAGGATGTGTCAAGGTGTATAAATCCTGGTTTACAGTTGACCCATGTCTTAGCTGGTTTTACCAAGGGCACTCATCATTTACTTCATCTGCATACAAAGTATTTTCTTATCTAGAGGACGGCAGCCAGTGAACCGTGACCTGCCCCGAGGTATATGATGTACACACAAGCGCAGGCCTCAACTCTCTCTTGCTTTATCGCTTCCATTCTCTCTCTCTAGAGTTATTGTCAACCATCAGATGTCCCTCTGCCTGGATTAGAAGCCTGTAATGAGAGCCCAGGCGGCTATAATGGCGGATGATATGATATGCAGCATGGCTGTCGCTAACTCCATAGGAGGCTAATTAACCTCTGTGTCCTCTGCCGTACACTTACAGAAGACTTGATTGAAAAATGAGCGTGACACCTAACTGGGCCCACGTTCCTTGAAAGTTGCTTAAGAAAGTCAGGCTAGCATGACTTTAGCCGGCTAAAATGATTTTGCTGTCACTAAACTCAACTCCTCAAATGCAAGAGGACTTATTTGTCTAAATCACGTCTTGGATGATAGCACACTTTTGTTTTGGAATATTGATTAATTAGTGTTTGAAGCCAAACTACATTAAGATTGATTCTATGTTAGCAACACTGCAAACCCCAACATATTTTATCCACCTTATTTCATGTATATATTTAAGCAAAGGCTATTTCTGGGCATACATGATAATCAAATTTATACATCCGGCTGGTCTCATAAACCTTTCATAGCTATACCTACGATGAGTTTGTGTGCAATGTATGTAATCGTGAAATAAAAAGAGCGGCGAACACAATGGGATGAGGAGACAGGGTGAATGGGTGGGTCCACAAATACTTTTGCCCAAGAGACCAGTGTTTGTGTCCCCTGTGAAATCAGAAGTTGATTTATTCATTATGTAACTTACTTACTTAAGTAATACCACTTCAGGAGTTTTTTTTAAAGCCAAACCCTAATCTTTTCTTAAGCCTAAATAAGTAGTTTTGTTGCCTACAGAACCAGAGCGTTGAGTATGCATGTACATGGGAAATGAGTGGTGAAACAGAGTTTGATTTGTTCATTCTGAGTTACTGTAGAAACACGATGATGTAAAGTGGCGGACTCTGTGGAAAGGGCACGCTGCGTATGTAGATATAAACGACTAAAAATCAGTGTAAATTAACAGAAACACAACAATTCTTATTATAAAGTGATTATACACTAAAGACAACATATTAATTTATATTATATTCCATTTCTGCCAAAATATCCCCCTATTTATTACACGCTGTTCCTTTAAATATCAAAGTTTCTAAAATCAATGTGTTGGCACGCCTGGCTGAGTGGCGCTATCCATGGTACTGAAAGGTGGATTTAATTCTGGCATGATAAATTAGCATTTAACCTTTTGTTTTGTTGTGTATGATTGTATCTCCCTATGCTACTTGATGAATTAAACAATAAAAAAACAAATAAAAAATACTCCTGCAAATGCAGTGGTTTACTTCAAGTTACGAAATAGTTTCTAATCAAAGTCCACAATTTTTCTGTAAATGTTATTTCAAAAGATGCTGTAGAGGAGGCTTCACAGTCTATGCACTGTAGGCCTGTTGTGGTTCATGATTCATTCTGTTAATACAAATGACAAACCTCTGGTTTATCAACAAATCGCACTCTGACAGTAACCCTTGTTGAGCCGGGGAAGAGGGGCCAACTTTGAATGTTGTGTTTACAAACCACAACCGACAATCCTGTCCATTGTTCCCTTAATAAAGGGCTTAATAAAAATGTTCAGCATTGTGTATGAGAAGCCTTGGCATGCAGCGAACTGTTAGTATTAAGTGCCTCTCCCACAGTGGCAGTTATACTTGCAGCGCTGAACAACACTATGGCCCTCTCTCTGTCTCTCCACTCGGCTGTTCAAAGGCAGCATTCACTGTTAAAACCCCTCTCTAGACCAGTGCTAAATCATCACTGCGGGTGTGTCATGTTTTCAATTTAAAAATGCATGTGCTCCACCCACACCGCCATCATTCCTCACATGCTCACACACCCTCACACACACACACAAATGCTCTTGGACATACACACACACACCATAGCTATTACTGATGCTTAGAGTGGAAGCATCCTTTTCAATAATACACTTACATTTTGTAGAGGGACCATAATTTACAGCCTATACATAAAAAATTGTCAGGTACCCAAATGAATCCTTAGTGCTCTCTGCTTCCATTCGGCCCAGTCCATTAATCATGCCACTGATAAACACAGGCATAATCTGATTGTGTAATAAGGTGCTAGTATGCATTGAATAGCACATGCGACTACAGTAAAAGCCTCCTCGCGGAACTGCACACTTACACATGCCCACGATACTTGACCACTCCTTGAGCAGGCACAATGAACAGCAATGGGCAGTAACAATTGTGGCATTTGTAGCTGTTCAAGCACACTGCTTGTTTACAGAATACGAGTTGGAAAGCAACACAGAAGGTAAAGTCAAGGACGTTCCAGAAGACACACAAAAGGATGCATGTAATGTCACCTCAGTAATTAATCTGTTCGACTCCTACACAAAACAACAAATGAAAGGCTCATTGTACAAGCGGTTTTCTACATGCACATGTACAAACAAATGTATTTTCCATGCTATTTTATAGAGCAGGGGTCGTTTTTAATATGCAGTGCCTTTTTTAAACTTTCTTGTTTATCAGTGTGCCATATCAACATTGAAGATTATATTTTAGAGCTGTCAATTTATCACACATTTTTATCTGTTCAAAATGTACCTAAAAGGGAGATTTGTCAAGTATTTAATACTCGTATCGACAGGGGAGTGGGAAAATATGCTGCTTTATGCAAATGTATGTATATATTTATTGTTGGACCCTCACAGGTACTGCATTAAGCATAAAAGAACATGCTCAAATCTATCACCTCTGTGGACGATATCTGATGTTTGATTCCCATTTCTAACAAGGCTTGTATAACAGCGTTGGTATCATGTGGTATCTCTGTGTCATCAGTGATCAAGTTGCCAGTTGGTGCGGAAAAAACAGATAAATGAGTTTGACACTGATGTCTCATCAGGCTGCAGATTATATGAATACTTACCATGGCAACAAGTGGCAACTGTTATTAGCACACATTAGCTATCGAAGCTTAATCATCCGAACAACAATAACCCCCAAAATTACAATTCGGCATATTTAAACAAAACCAGCAACAATTATCAACATCAATACTCCCTACAGCCTTAGCTTATGTGTTGTCACTGGTCAGATTGCCAAAATTACAAAAACAGCAGCTTCTATCCCAGATGAGCTACTTTAGCATCTTAGTATTAGTGACGGTTGCATCCAGTGACCATTATACAGCAACCTGTGGATCAAAAAGCTTAGGACGGAATCACTCCTATATACTGATTAAAGATTTAACTTATAGTACTCAAGTAGTCTGCTTACAATGTTCATTTTGGGTCTTTTCATACATGACAACTTGTGGAAAAACATTTTAAGACCACGTCCAACTTTACTCTCTTTATACTTTCCCTTGTGGACCATTTGCTTTCCGGCTGGATACCTGAGGCTGATGCTGCGTGCACATCGTTATCATGACAGCAAAAGAAAAGTAATTTTCTCTGAATGAAAAATGAACGCGCACAGAGAAAGCACCTGTGGTTCAAGCCACCCTCATCAAGTGGATTGATAATGCCTTAACATAATGTCCCCGAAATGAAACTTGCCGATCCTCAACCGGCTCTGCAGTCCGGCAGCGCCGCCAGCAAATGCAAACCCGGTTCCTGTCTACCATGGCGCTACTGGATGATCGAGCGATGAGCCCAGGCGCCATTCTGCTTGCATGCTGGCGCTGCAGAGCTGGCCAAAAGGGCAATGTAAGTTTGCAGCAAGCCAGTAAATAACGAAGTGCTCTGTTTCAATACTTTGTATTCATGAAACAAACATACAAATATAAACGAGATGGTAATTTGCATGAGAAATGATGCACAACAACAAAAGTTTGGTGACAATAATCATCAGCTTAATCAGTTTGACCCAGTGTGGTGTATCATAACAACAGCTTGTTTAGCTGCAGTCCCCGATCTTCCTCTGTATTAAGTTATTTCCTCTCTCACAGACGCAGAACGTATGTGCTTATTGGCGGTCGGCTGTAGCCTTTGTGGTGTGTTCAGGTGCAACTTGTTGGTCATGTGAGGTGACGCAACAGTCGACATTCATCGCCGCTAGTTCTTTGATGTCAGCTTGGTGTGTCTGGGCCTTTAGGGTAAGTCTCCAGCAAATCAATGTAAGTCAATGCAATGTCCCTTTAAAGTGATATGCACCGGTGCACGTATGAAGTGTTGGGCAATGGGCGCTTATATCATCTATCGGTGCCACAGACTCGCTGCAAAGGAATGATGATAAGGCACACAAGAGAAGCAAAGTGATCATAAACCATCAAAATGGTATATGTTATGTATTATTTTACGGTATTTACCTACTGTATAATTGGAATGGTTATAAATTACACTGGGACAACTATAACACAGCAGGGATGGACTAGATAAGGCTTAGTTTAGGTTTGAATCAATACAGAAAACCATGCATTTGTTTAGGTGTGTGTTATAGAGTTATACACCACATAAAAACAGTGTTGATGAATGATTCATGAAAACTGTTTTTGGTATTGATGCTCTAGGTCAAAATATCATACACAAGCCTAAACTAGTGAAAGATTAGTGAAATCTCTCAGAAGAAAGGATTCATGTTTGTGTCTTGATGTCTTGATCTGAGGAGAAACAAAGCAGAGAAAGAAAGGAGGAAGCACAGCAGAGGTGCAGAGGAGGAAGAAATGATGAAATTATTCAAAGCAATGACGAAGTAGGAGAGGGCACAAAGCAGGACAGGAGTAGCCGAGATGGCGGGAAAAAAGAGAGGTAGATAAAGAGGGGGGTACTTTAAAGGGATTAGATATAAGAGCTGTGATAAGAATATCAACAGAGATTAAGCCATGGAAGAGGAGTTAAAGAAAGGTAAGATGCAGCCACCTGGAAAAGTTCTGACAAGTGGATGAGAGAATGAGGCAGAGAATAATGAGTAGGGGTAAGTGGAAGCGAAAAAGCAGAGCGGCTTAAAGGGAAGAGGTGCTTTGGTTATTTCTGTGTCACCCTGTAATGGGATTTTTCACCAGAAACCACTGAGACCAGGCCAGATGAGCACCTATTTCACATGATGAGATTTCACATGGCTGCAATCCCCAGCGGACCAAGTTCTTTCTTCATTCGTTTGATTTTGGCTTTGATAGGAAGAAAAAAAGGGGAACAGCCCCCCCCCCCTCAGTGGGGGAGATAAGTGGACGATTAGAGTTGTGTTCTGTGGAGAATAGGAAAACAGGAAGGCACTGAGACATAAGCTAAGATAATATGACTTTATTTATTTGATGACTCATTTATAAACTGAACTTGGTGCTATGTTGTGTCCTTTAGAGAGTGTTGTATGGGGAAGAGAGGTATAGAGACAGAGAGAGAGAGAGAGAGAGAGAGAGAGAGAGAGAGAGAGGGGGGGGGGGTTACAGGACATCAGTAAAGGCTGCATGAAACACATTTCCATGTGAACTAACTGATTTATCAATCTGAACATCTACACAGAAAGTGACTTTGAGCGAACATGTTGCAGGTTGCAAAAACACATTTCCTAAATAAATTTGACATCGCTGTTCGAGCTTCAATACGAACAGACACACCATCCCCTTTCTGTGTCTCCCATCCTCTGCTCACAAACACAGACACCTACACACCAGACTTAAAGTCTCTCTAAACTATCCCCCCTCTCTCATCGTGCAATAATAATCACCTCATGTTGCTTTATTCCCAGAGTATGAGCTGTCATTGTGTTAGATCATGTCAGTATTTCTACTACTACTACTACTACTTCTATTTCTATTTCAGTATGCCTCTGCATGGCTCACAACATGGCGCCGGCTGAGCTGGAAGTGAATACAATGGCAATAGTGCTGACAAAGGGGGGGGGGGGCAAGTATTACTTAGGTTACTTACTTATTTTAAGCCCAACCATGACCCCTTACCCTAACTAAGTGGTTTTCTTGCCTGAGCCTAAGTTAATGGTTTTATCGACTAACCCTGACTGCAGACATTTGCGGCGCTTCCACAAAGGCACTGCTGGTGGCTGTGAACTAACTATTGCACTGGCTGACGCTCACATGCACGAACATGCAGTAAAATGCACACAGTCGGCCTGATTATGACAACAAACCAAGTAGAAGCTCTGATTCCAACACAGAGAGAGAGTGACTTCACTCTCTGCTCAGGCAGACGTTACTCCTCTATATCTTAATAGAGCTTAGTTGTTTGCTGCTATATTAATGCTGTGAATATTGCATAGAGGACATTTAATAAACATAATGCAGAGATGCATTGTACATAACAGGATTGTAACATGTATTGAATGATTTCTGTTGAAAACTGGTACTTATGCTTGTCTTCAAGTACTCACAGAGTAATTGAATGAGGCTACAGGTTTCTAGTGTGGGAAATACACCTACTTTATATGATGATAATGATAACACTTTTTGTAAAGAGCCTTTACAAGAACAATGGAGAGGGCAGAACAAGGCATCTTACACATAATAAAAAGATAAAAAAAAAACCAAAATTGTAAATTGTGAATCTTAAGTCTTAAGCGTGTAGTGATGCTTGACTGCAATTGCTAAGCCAGCCCTGCGTAACATCTCCCCCACCTTTATCTGAGAGGGATGCCAAGCTACATACACCACTAGGGGATCAATTAAACCTCTCTTTTCTCCTCTTTACACCTCCTCAAATCAGGAGGGGAGGATTTCAAACGATGGACTCCATGCACCCCCCCTCCTTCTCCTAACCCAATTAAGACCATCTTCAAAAGACTGTGTTAACACCTTTAGCGGGGGTAAAGATGCAGCTTCTTTCCTGAACTGTGCCGTGGTCTTCCATGCTACTCCTTCCTGCCACTGGAGGGGGAATCGTACAGTAGGGAAATGAGGCTGAAGTGAAACGCTAACAAAGCCGTAGTTCTGAGAGCGAAGGCTGGAAACCCTTAATGCATTTGATATGTGTTTCGGTAAGGTCGCACCAAATCACAAATTCACATGGACAGCCTTTGCTGTTAAATTCATCATCTGGATATTTTTTGGGACATATATTCACAGTGAAAATCAACATCTACAATGACATTTTCTGTTTTTACATATAAGGGTGTGATAAAAGGAGCAAGACAGGTGCCATTTCTCAGCTTTCAGTCAAGTTCACACTGTTTTCAGTTACATCACTCAATACAAACCCCACCGGATCTGAAGAATGGATGTTTTGTTCAGTTCAACAACTACAGCTCCCATGAGGCTTCACAGGGTTCCTGTGTCGAATGCTGTGTTCACATAATGTGGGATGGAAGGTAACAATGGGAAAGATTATCATAGCTACAATTTGCAGGCTTTACAAGCCATGTTACTGCTCTGTTCAGTGTTATTCAGTGGATCAAAGTGGTGCTGGCTGTGACTGAGTAAGTGTTTAGTTACTTTGCATAAAAAAGTTACTGGTGTTTATTTTGTATACATTCAGGGCAAAAATCAGAAAATTCAGAAAATAAAAAAATAAATTCCTGTCATGGTTGTTGCAGCCCTTTCTCCTAAAAAAACCCCAAAACAAATAAATTGCATTCACAATTATATTTAGAGGGAAATGTATTTTGTTGTGGATTACATTTGTCTTTTTTGTGTCACAAAAGCATCTGTAAATCTACGGACCGCCGCAATGAGTGATGTACAGTAGTACAACAAGTGACACGCAGAGCAGGTGACTTAATATATCAGGCAACTGTTAATGGAAATTAAGTTGAATAAAAACATTATTTAATAATGAATGGGTATTCAAGCAAGAAAGTCCACTACTGTCGGGTGGATAGGTCCAATAAACACGGGTCTTTCCCCCAAGAGACTGCTGCTTTAAACCTAACCTAGTTGTTTTGTTTTGTTTAGTGAAGTTAATCATGTTTAAAACTGCTTAAAACTCAACCCAGTCACAGGAAAAATGTTGGCATTGGA
The DNA here is from genome assembly GCA_947000775.1 of Pterois miles. Classification (NCBI taxonomy): domain Eukaryota; kingdom Metazoa; phylum Chordata; class Actinopteri; order Perciformes; family Scorpaenidae; genus Pterois; species Pterois miles. The sequence goes on from CAMQGK010000253.1 coordinate 2,231,089, forward strand.
CATTTCTACAAACCACAGTTATGTTGAATGGCGACATTTCTGAGCTAGAAATTTGTTTCCTAAATATGTTTCATGGTTAGCACTGTCGCCTCGCAGGCCACATTAACCAGCTCTGACTGGGGGATCCCGAGGCGTTCCCAGGCCAGTGTGGAGATATAATCTCTCCATCTAGTCCTGGGTTTTCCCTGGGGTCTCCTCCCAGCTGGTCGTGCCTGGAACACCTCCCTAGGGAGACACCCAGGAGGCATCCTTATCAGATGCCCGAACCACCTCAACTGGCTCCTTTTAACGCAAAGGAGCAGTGGCTCTACTCCAAGTCCCTCACGGATGACTGAGCCTCTCACCTTATCTCTAAGGGAGACGCCAGCCACCCTCCTGAGAAAACCCATTTCGGCCGCTTGTACCCAAGATCTAGTTCTTTCGGTCAAGACTCAGCCCTCATGACCATAGGTGAGAGTAGGCATGAAGATTGACCGGTAGATAGAGAGCTTTGCCTTCCCGCTCAACTCTCTCTTCATCACAACGGTGCGGTACAGCGACTGCTCCTATTCTCCGGCCAATCTCACGTTCCATTGTTCCCTCACTCGCGAACAAGACCCCGAGGTACTTGAACTCCTTCACTTGGGGTAAAGACTCATTCCCTACCTGGAGTAGACAATCCATCGGTTTCCTGCTGAGAACCATGGCCTCCGATTTTGAGGCGCTGATCCTCATCCCAGCTGCTTCACACTTGGCTGCGAACCGATCCAGTGAGCGCTGGAGGTCGCAGACTGATGATGCCAGCAGAACCACATCATCTGCAAAAAGCAGCGATGAGATCCTCAGCACACCACTGTGCAAACCCTCCTCCCCCCGACTACGCCTCGATATCCTGTCCATGAATATCACGAACAGGATTGGAGACAAGGCGCTACCCTGGCGAAGGCCAACGCCCACCGGAAACGAATCCGACTTACTGCCGAGAACCCGGACACAGCTCTCGCTTTGGGAGTACAGGGATTGGATGGCTCTGAGAAGTGACCCCCTCACCCCATACTCCCGCAGCACCTCCCACAGTATACCCCGGGGGACCCGATCGTACGCCTTCTCCAAGTCTACAAAACACATGTAGACTGGATGGACATACTCCCAGGCCCCTTCAAGGATCCTTGCGAGAGTGACGAGCTGGTCCGTTGTTCCACGGCCAGGATGAAATCCACATTGTTCCTCTTCAATCCGAGGTTCGACTATTGGCCGGTTCGACTATTTGCAAGAAAATACGTAAAAAATAAAAGTCAAAACGTATTTTGGTTATGCAAGTTTGTTATACAATAATGTAATTTGTTTGGGAGAGTTGACAGTAGTGGAGGACTGGTAAATACAGCAGTTTATATTCATAAGGCAGGCTGTGAGGCTCATTATTATTTTCTTGAGTTGTAAGTAATAGCTGATTTATTTTTGTTAAAATAAAGAGATGCTAAAATTTTTGTGGTGAGGAAGTAGTGCTGTCATTTAACTCAGTATCACCTTTCAGCCTTTCAGAAAGATCACTGAAATAAACCTTTGATGAGAAAGACTAGCTACTGGATGTAAGCCCAGCAAACACTTTGAACCAGGAGACACGTTGCTGACCACTGTTTTGTTTTATAAGTTATGTTCATGTTATGTGCCGATCGTCACATGTGTTTTATAAACTTTTGTAACATGTTTTCCAAAGTTGGGTTACATACATTTCCGGATGTATTTTACTGAGTTTACATACTGCTTTTAAGCCCAACATGATGTTTTCCCTTACCTTGACTAAGTGTTTTTCTTGCCTGAAGATAAGGGCTAAAATACTTACTGTAATGTCGTGGTATTTATATTTCTTCCTGTGAGACCGGGTTGGAGAGAACACATTAAATCCCTTCTACAGTACTTACATTGGTTGCCTTTCAGTTATCGATTTTAAGATTCTTTCACTCGCTTTTAAAGCACTTCATGCTTCACTTGCACCAACATGACTCACACGCTTACAGTGTATTAACCAATATGGCCCACCAGATTTCTGGCACGAGTCTGTTAGCGGCTCCAAACTGGAGGACTAAAACCTTTGGTGAGTCAGCTTCAAACTATTATGCTCTGAGCCGCCGGCACAGTCTGCCTGAGGATCTGAGAGCTACTGGAAGTGTTGAAATCTTTAAACATACACTTAAAAGCTATCTACTCAGCCAGGCCTATTGTTATTGCATTATTTTATTCGCTTGCTTTATAGTTTGACAAAGCAAGCGAATAAAATATTGTAAATAATAATACCTCTGCTAATTAAATCCATGCTCTACTTTATAACAGCAGCGGTCATGTCAAAGCAATATGTCTGTATGGAAATTACCTCTGATAAGTGTATTTCACTGATGTTTCTGACTGTGAGTAACAGCGACCTGAGTGTGTCAGTGATGGCAGATCCAAGGGCAAACATTGTCTTGCTGTCACCCACTATAACGGGAAATGTAGGTACAATAGGCTATAGGAAGAAGTGTAAGAAATAGGCTACTGTTTTCTGAAGTAGAACTATTAACTATTAATAGTAAAATTATTAATTTTTTCACGTTTGAATCAATATTATTACCGCAAAGTAAAAAGTCCTTCATGCAAATGTCTACTTCAAGTGAAGAGTGAAAGAGAGGTATTATCAGCATAATGTACTTAATGTCTATTCAAGGCGGAGCTTTCCCTGCTAATATGACGCTAGATAGTTTAATGAATAATATGCATTTCAATTGTTCCATTTTGAGAGTGATATCTGAATCCGCAGTGTAAGCAGTAATATTTATCTGCCAGCTAAATGTAGTAAAAGTCTCTATGGTAGAAGTACACAGTAAGTAGTATACAGTTGAGTTGCATGTTTTAAGTGCTTTGGGTATCTTTTGTAATTTATCTCGGGGTGCAGTGAGTTAGAATGATAATACGATTCAATATTTTTCACATGTATCTTAAGATCATAATAAATCTATAGCTGTTTGGGGCCCGAGGCAGTTGGCTACTGGTGAACGGGACACTGAACTAGTTGTATTTAAATTGCAAAATTTTATTGTATTTTATCGTTATTTAATTACCAACTAACTTTACTTTGTACTAACTTTAAATTGTACAGTGTTATCGTTATTTTATTAATAAGTTATTTTATTGTATTTAGATTGTAAAAATGTATTATTTTATTAATCACTTACTTTAGTGTATTTAACTTGTAAAATGTTATTGTTACTTTATTAATCGCTTACTTTATTGTATTTAAGTTGTGAAACATTATTTATTTTATTAATCACTTACTTGTTTGTATTTAGATAGTACAGTTTTATTGTTATTTTATTTATCACTTACTTTATTGTATTTAAATTGCACAGTATTATTATTTTATTAATCATTTACTCTGTTTTTAAGTAATTTTCTTCTATTTTATTGTCATTTCATTGATACTTATCTTTATGTTTTTTTGTAAATTAATAATTGTGGTATTGTTATCTTATTAATATTAGTGAGGTGTTTTTTAGCCCTTTTTTAGAGCCCTTTTGTGACTGAGATCTGTATTTTACACAAGTCAATACACAAAACGGGACAAGTGAAGAAGAGAGAATAAGACGACAGAACAAAACACTAAATATATCAACTGAAACTGTACATCAAAACAACTTCACTCCGTTTATAATCCCTGACTTTAGATTTAAAACCTCCTAAAACACACTTCACAAGACACAGTAAAACACGTTCACTGCTGTATCCACTCCTCTGACAGCAGTTTTTTTTTGTAGGAATGAAGCATTGATGAGCGGTGCTGCTAACACATCATGTAACCTTGCACCAAAATAATTAAAATGTCACTGGTTTTATTGAGTTGAATCATTGAAATGAAGCTTTGAAACAAAGTTTATTTCCTATCTTTCTCCTTTAACTCTCCGCTCTCTCTCACTACTACCTTTGTGAGTGTCAGAGAAAACTCTGAGGCGAATTCTCAAAGGGCCATGTAAATTACTTGTGCGGTCGATGTGTGCAATGGGCCATTCACATACAAGATTTATACCTTTGGTAGTCTTAATTATGTCTGCCTTTTATTTGCTCTGTAAAGCAAGAAGCACAGAAGCCTGTAACAAGCCTGTCTTCCTATAATAAATCTGCGGAGTGGGATGACCTAGTTGCCAGTAGTCTTCTCTTCTCTATCCGTTGCTTTTCTTTTACTCCTGCCTCTTTATTTCTTCACTTCACACTTTTTTTTCATTCTCTAATACAATTTTTTATCACATGCTCTTCACTTAAACATTTTATTGTTCCTTTGTGTTCCTCATCACACGTCCTTGTGGTTCCATTTCATTTCACCCCCATTCCTCGATGTGAATTTCTACATTGACTAAATAGTAATACACGTTTATATGGAAAAGGAATAAAAACTGACTGTACTTCATTGAAGCTATGCTGGTTGGTTGACCCCAGTTAGAACATTTTGAAAAGCTATTCTTTTCAAATTCATATAGGGCTGTCAAATTTAAATGTCAAACATTAAATTCGCAAATTTTGTTTTAACACCACAGATTTCCTTGACCTGAGCCTTTGTAGTGAATTCAGTTTTAAAGCTAGAGCTGCTGATATCATGTGAAACTAGAAAAACCTAAGGAATCCACTGTCATACTAGCTTGTCGCAAAGGAGGCTAAATAACGCTCAAATCTACACAAAATTTTGGCAGTTTTCCCCAAATGTCATGGCCATTTTCAAAGGGGTCCCTCGAACTCTGACCTCAAGATATGTGAATGAAAATGGGTTCTGTGGGTACTCATGGCTGCAATGGAGTGGCGACCTGTCCAGGGTTTACTTTGCCTTCCAGATCCCCAGCGACCCCTAACGGGATAAGTGGTTGCAGATGGATGGATGGATGGATGGATGGATGGATGGATGGATGGGTACCCATGAGTCTCCCCTTTACAGACATTCCCTCTTTATGGACTTGAGATTGCCATGTTACGATATGAGCATATTCTTTATGGGGCTGGAGCTGAGCCCAGCTGACATTGGGCAAAAGGGTACACGGGTCGCCAGTCCATCCCAGGGCTGACATAGAGTCACATTCACACCTACGGGCCACATCAATTAACCTGCATGTCTTTGGACTGTGGGAGGAAGCCGGAGAACCTGGAGAAAACCTACATTACAACTCCTTACAGAAGGGAACCTGTGACTCTCTTGCTGTGAAGCGAAGTGCTAACCAGTGCACCACCATGCAGCCCCCGATTGTTAATTGATTTCCAATAATAAATACATACATTAATTTGCATAAAGCAAGTATATTTGCCCACTCCTGTGTTGAGAAGATTATCAAATACTTGACAAATCTCCCTTTCATGTACATTTTGAAGAAAATAAAAAAAAGTGTGATTATGATGCGATTAATCGCGATTAACTTTCGTAATTGATTTACGGCCCTAATTTCAAGTCTTTCCCGGGTGCAAGAAGTCCTGTAAAGTACCTGTAAGTAAAAAACAAAGTGGGCAGTTTTAGATCTAAGACTACTTTTGGGTGAATTATGGGGACTTAACCTTTAACACTGCGTCTTTATTGAGTGGTTGTGACATCATTAGATCAGACTGGTAAAAGTAATGCTGTGCTATTTAATTACCTTTCATAACACCATAAATATTGCCACAACTCCTCTACCTCCGCGTCTCTTTCTCTCCATCATCTCTCCTTTCACCTCGCAGCGAGCACATAAAGTGGAACTTGCCTTTCTAAAACAGCGAAGGTCACTGAAAGCCTGTTCAGATTGACAAAATGATAACTCAACACACGATGACCTGTCACTCTCAGAGAGATGTGGGTTCTACATTTTTAACATTAAACTCTCACCAGTGCACAGAGGTGTTTAACGAGATGTTTTTTAACAGGATTTAAACATGTTTGAATCAAGATGTGATGACAGTTTTGCGGTGGTTTGCTTTGTGCTGAGGCACCTGTCTATCCTACCCACACAGCCCTGAAGCCACAAGTTAGCATCCTTTTTAATAAAGACCTGAGGATGTTTTTCTTTCTTTTGCCTAAACTTTCACAATGATTGATTCAGTCACACTATTTCAAGAAATACTCTTTGTATGAACACGTTTCAAATGTCTTAATTGACGTTGGAAACAACACTTGGCAATCTTGCCTCAAGGTCCATGCCGTTGCCGTTGTGGAGCCTTGGATCATATCACATAAACTTCATCAGTAGAGGGAATTTGCTCAGTTGTTATGAATTTTTGGTTGCTCAAATTTTCATTTTTTTTTTTTTATGAGAACATAAAGAAATCTTCCAGGTTTATTTTATGGTGCAGTGTGCACGATTTTGGTTGCAGAGTCTCCTGTGTGCCAAGCATTTGGCAACTACAGTGGCCGACCAAAAAACGTGAAAAGCCCCATCTAGAGCCAGTGTTTGGTTTGTCCACTCTGGCTAGAAGAGGACATGGTCACTGAGACGTCACCCGTTGGTTTGTGGACTGCCGTTTCAGAGCCTCAAGTTTGACATTTTGGCTGTCACCATTTTGGTATTTTCCATAATACTCTTTTGCTACCAGAAGTGACACTACAGGGTGGAGCTCAACACAACCAAATGTTAATTAAGACATTTTCAGGCCACCAAATAGGTTATAATTAACTTTCAGGAACTGAAAACACGTTGTGAAAGGGGTAACCTTAAATGGGACCATAATTTACCAATTTAACATCATGCTGTATTGACGAAGATTTAAACTTGGGATTGAGACCATAAACTCTCATTTACAATGGTTACTGAGGCAGTAAATCAAGGGAGAAGTAGGCTCATTTTCTCATAGACTTCTATACAATCAGACTTCTTTTTGCAACCAGAGGAGTCGCCTCCTGCTGGACATTAGAAAGAACGCAAGTTCAGCGTCGGCTTCACTTTTCCAACCTGGAAGGTAACTGGCGGCCGGCTCCTTGTAGATATAAATGGCTTAAGGTAACGCATTCTTATTTTCAGGTGATTATCCACTAAAGAAAACATTTTTTATTAATATTATATTCCATTTCTGGCAATAGAGCCCCTGAAATGCTACACACTGTGCCTTTAAATTTAACTTTTAACAGTTTTATGTTTCTCAAATGTGACAGTTTTACTTCTTTTTGGCTGGACCTGCCCTACAACCGCAAAAGTCTGTCACTGAGCGAGTGACTGGAGTAACAAGATTGGTCAGCCAAGTGTTCGAGATGTCCTTGCTGGACCTGGTGAACATGTACCGCTGCATTTAACATTATAAACATGACGACTAACTCAACAAATTCACAGACTGACCGCACACGTCCACCCATAGAGTCTTGTTTTTGATGTGTCTTTGTCAAATTGAATTTTCAGTACAAAACTTGTCTTTTGGACTGTTAAATAATTGTTAAATAATTAAATAATTTATCGATAAATCATTGACACTTGCAGCTCATCATACCACAACATTATAGAGATAACGTTTGTGGCTTACGCAGCTCACATTCACTCATAATTTGCCTGTTTCCATCCCTTCAGAGTGTTGAAATGGTTGCTGACAGTGGCCATTCACCTCTGAGCATACATTATAGCTTTTAAATACATCTCATTACTTTTTAAAAACCTAATTTGCGGCAATAAATGCCACAGTATATGCCTGGGCATGAATGATGAGAGTTAACCTCTTACCCCGGCCATAAAAATCTGTTTAAGCAAATTGGCTGCTAATAGTGTAAACTCAGTACTGATGTGTTAATATGCTGTAGAGCCATATTGCCTTTTTTTGGTGGGAAAACGACTGTGCATTCAGTCCTGTCTTTTTTTGTTGAAGATCCCCTTTCTCGCTTTTCTCAGAGAAAAAAGGCTCATTACTAGAGTTACACTTACAATGGTGGCAAGAGCAATGTTGTCAGCTCTGTTTGAGTAATTACCAAAACACAAAAGCTGCAATTTCCAAGAAGTGGATTCAGAGAGCCCCTCGCATGAATGAGCAGATGAATACAAGTGAAGCTGTCTTCATGAGTGACCTCTGTGAGGAGGAAAGAGAGAGAGAGAGAGAATGAAGGAGGTAGAGTTTGGGTGGGGGGAGTGATGGAGAAATGCAACAAGATGGAATAAAAGGTTGAATCATAGTTCTTAAAGGGTCAGGACATAATTACTTACCGAGATGCCTGCTCAACGGGTGGCCACAGAAATGCATTTAGCAGCACTTAAAATTTTAATTTAGCTATCAAAGGGCACTTTTCCTTTTTTTCCTGTACTCTCCTATCTGTCTTTTTTTCTCTCTAATTTGCTATTGCTACACATTAACAGCTTTCATTTTGATCAAAATACAAAAGCAATGAAATTCCCATAAGGCCTTTTTTTTTTCCTCAATGGGGTGTTATTTCAAAGAGGAGCACATCAAACGAGAAAGCAGTACTTTGGTTTTTATCTTTATGTTAATCAAATCGGCTCCCTGTGTATTCTATTCACTGTTTTTTTCTTTGATTAAACATTGTCCCCTCTCAAACTCACTAAGCTGTTTACAGCAGCTTGTGATTTCTGCTCCTGAATGGCTCAAAGAGGCGACATGTTTTAATGGCTGCGCGCTCGTAAAACATGTTGAATATCATTAGCGGGACAAGTGTATGCAAGAGCGAGGGCAATTTAAGAGCAGCGAGACTGAGAGCGGAGGAGAATAAAACTAAGAAAAATATCAGCCAAGTGGTACAAACATGAAGTCAAGTGTCAAGTTTGAATGGAGTCGCACGCGCTTTGATTCAAATTCATTTGAACGCAACCCGTGTGGCGAGCCACTTTGTTGAATTAACGTTGCTCGTTTGTGTTGTGGTGCCTCCGCTGCCTCGCTGGGTGACACGGTTACAAAACCAAGGAGGTGTCATGGAGGGAAAAAAAGGATTTTTGTGTGCACAATTTAATCATTTGTGATCTCAAATTAATAATTCCTGCTCTCAATTAACCATAAATTATCACCATTTAGCGGCACTGGATGACAATGGGGCTGATTTATTCAATTCTATGAGTATATGTTATATATACTTGAATTTAAATTTTATTAAAGTTTTCACCAGTTCATTGCAGCATTAAAAGAGCCTACACTTGAATTATAATTCCTGTTGATTTCAAAGCTTGTTTGCCAAGTTGTTGGTGTATTCTAATAATAAAGAACAATTCAGTAAATTTATATTTAGCTACGTATATATGTCTTACATTTTGTTTTACAAAGTTAGGAAATCAATGTTTAAGACCAGGAGTGGGCAATTATTTTTCCTGGGGGGCCACATGAGAAACCCAGATTGTTGCCGGGGGCCAAACAAATACTGTCAGACGTAACCTCTATTTTAAGACTATAGAAAACATACCGGACATTTATTTTTCAGCATTTATTATACTGAAAATCACCCCAAACAGCAGATTATTAATAAAATGACTTTATATACAGGAGTCTTTGAACCATACAGGACTGACTGTTTAGGGTAGTAATGTTTCCATTAACAAAACTTAACATTTAACTTGACATTAACACTTACATTTAACATTTCATTTAACAAAACACTTAAATTTAACATTTAACTTAATATTAACTCTTACATTTCCTTCTTTGGTTGCATGCAGCTTTGTAAAAAGTCTCGCTGCTTTAGTATCGTAGCTAGCAGCCCCTCGGCTGTCCTCTCCTTCTCATCTCCAGATAGATTTCTGGATTTTTCTGCATGTTTTGTCTCAAAGTGACAGTTCAAGTTGTATTCTTTGAATACAGCCATGTTTTTTGCAAACTAAGCACACAGCTTTACCGTCAGCCTCTGGGAAAAACTACTTAGCAGTCCATGACTTATTAAAGACTTGCTGCTAGAGGGACCGTCACGCCTGTGGACCAGGACTGGACCACCTTTGAGTGCCTCTGGATGGGGGAGGGGTCCACCACAGCTCCCGCTGCTCGTTGAGAAGAGTAAGAACAATACGTGCTTCACGTCTCCAAAAGTCCCCAGTAACACCAGAAAAAGTCGCTAGATTTGTCTGGTCGCTTTTTTTGACAAAGAGTCGCTGTAGAGGTCTGAAAACTCGCTAAATATAGTGACGAAGTCGCTAAGTTGACAACACTGCCCCTCAGCAAGTGACGCTACCTCAAACATCACTCAGGTCACGTGTGACAGGAAGAAGCTTGCTAACAATACACAAGCATTTCAAAATAAAAGCTATGTTCATTACTAATTTTTTTTTTGCTTCGTAGGTAAAATTCTATGGTTTGCTTGAGACCTCACGGGCCGGACAGAACCATGCAGCCTGCGGGCCGTATAATGCCCATGTCTGGTTTAAGTCAAGCCTGATGTTGCCTTACACATAAAAGAATGATCCCTGTCACTTCGACACAGTGAGGCATACTGCTTATTAATTAAACACTGGCATCGGATCAGCACTCGGCCGATACCTGAAGCCCAGGTATCGCTATTAATAGTGTGTGCTCTCAAACTAATAATTTGTGCATACTAATGTATGTTATTAATATGACTGATCAATCCTATAAGATATGATTTAGTATTTAGGCCTTTAAATTCTTGCTTTAATCACATACAGTATAATCTGTACTGCAACCCATATGTTTCAAACTATGACGTTCTTGTTCAGGGGTGGACCTGGCATGTTGGCCCAGACCGGCCCACACACCACCACGCATCCTCACGCTCCCCTAAAAATACCAACCATGCTGCTCCAAAAAACAAAAAAAGTGGGGGAAAAGAATGAAAAAAATAAAGGTTTAAAAGAGAGGAAATGAGAAAAATACCAACAAAAAGGGGAGAAGAAAAATTTTGTTATTAAAAAAAAAAAGGTATAAAAAAAAAAAAGAAGTAGGGGGGGGGGGGGGGGGGGGGGAAATTGGTCCTTTAGGAAAAAAAAAAAAAAAAAAAAATTTAAATTATTTTTTTGTATAAAAAAAAAAAAATAAAAAATAAAAAAAAAAAAAAAATAACAAAATATAAAAAAAAAAAAAAAAAAAAAAAAAACAATTATTATAAAAAAAAAAAAATAATAATTAAAAAAAAAAAAAAAAAAAAAAAAAAAAATAAAAAAAAAAAATATAATCTTTTTGGACCATTAGGCTAGTTAGATAACTCTTTTATTATTTACACATATCACAGCTTTCACCTGAACTTTTATTTCTTCTGGAAATGTTTGCCCAGTAAAATTATATTCTGTGAAGCAAAAGAACAGATTCAGAAATCTTTTTAATAATGTTTCATCATCTGTTCACAAAAAGGTTACGGCAAACACCTCGCTAATTATTTTACGAAAAGAACATGAACATTGAGTCGTGAGTTACAGCATCCTTCCCACCCCCCATCCCCCTTGCTGTGTGTCATCGCGTCCCCAGGTGCACTCCACATTTTTTTAAATGTTCATAAGGTTTATTAGGCATGGCGCAAAAATGCTGGCAATGTGCCTTTATGAATCTCCATTATAAAACTCCCAGAGAACCTAATGTAGAGAAGGCGGAAGAGACCACCCGCAGCATGTGAGAAACACCGGTGTGCAAAAAAAACTCACAGTCTGCACAGGAGTAAAATGTAGACGTGCCGATACCATGTACCGGTGAGTCCTGTCCACTCCAAGCGAGGCAGGAACACAGCCTTTCAGCTGAGCGTGCACACTCACATCCGACGACTAGAGAGCATGTTAAGGTGGAACTGATACAGACATCTCAGTATCAGGAAAAAAACAAACAAACAATGAACCGATCAGCCTGTTTTATGGGCGTTGGCCCAAGAGGCCAAAAGGTCATATAGGCCACAATATAGTAGGGGTGGGAAAAAATACGATTCACCAATGCATTGCAATTTTATTTTGAAATCAATTTTTTAATGCCATAATCAATATATTGTCTTCATTTAAGTCTGTGCAGACTTCTCCGGAGTTAACTTGGAAGTGGACCGAGACCCACTTGTTCTTGTGATTGTTTTGTCCACACCAGTTAGAACTAGACAGCTTTCACACCAGTCAAACCAAATGGGCTAACACATCAGAGTGTGTCTGAAGCATACCAAACCGCGTCATTATAAAAGCACGTTGACACTTGGACTGACTGTTCTTTCCAAGTCAAATTTATATATTCACTTGCTATGAATCTATTTGTGGTGTTAGTTACATAATCATTTATATTTGCCCCAGATTAGATTTTCCAAAACCTTTTTCAAAACCAAAATAGCAAGCTGCAGGTTGTATAAGGATTGGAGATGTATCTTCCTGCACCTCATGCCTCAGCAGTATACATCTGTATAGTCAGGGAACAGAACTGATCAGCAGCTGGAATCAGCTGCAGAGAAGGGTAATATATGCTTTACGCAGCAGTCACGGCTGACTGATCACACTCCTGTGACGTCAGTGTTGCGTGTGAATGACGTTAAGGACAATTTGAAGTCCGATTTCCAGAAGTTCTGGAGATTGAAGGACTGACGTTACACTTTTTATGATTATGTAACTTGCTATAAGCATGAGGGTGATAGAGGTTTCTGAGTGCAGTTGTGTAATAACTTACTTTATGCGTGTCAATCACCATATTAGTGTTGAGCAAGCAGGATACTGGAGGATGCAAGGTCTAATTTAGCTGCCAGGACTATCCCAAAGGATCTCTGGAAAATGTCAAAGTCCACAGGTTAAGACACACAGATGGATGAATGTCAGCTCTCAGAGAGAGAGATGTCACATCCAGAAGGTCGACAAGGAGTGTGAGGATGTATAGAAGCTCCCTGACCACAATTAGGTTTCATCCTTTTATCGTGTGAGGCAAAATGACTGCAGAAGAGAAAACTCTATCCACTGAATTTCTTTCTGTATTACAAAGAGGATTTATTTTCTGTCATTTGATATGGACGAGTATGTTATTTTTATTGTAGAACTGCAGCTGGTTTGAATTAAAATGTGATGCTGCTTCCTGTGCTGGTTCCACAGACTGTATATAAGAAGTGGATGTAGTCACCTTGAGGTCATGCACTGATTTTTTTTGAAACCTTGAGTTCGACATGTTGGCCATCAAGATCTTGGTTCTTGCTCGTTGCCATCTTGGTTTTCGAGGTAGAGCCAAGTAACACAGAATAAGACATTTTTATCCAACCAAAATGTTACAATTAGCTTTCATGACTTGAAAACACACTGAAAGGGTTAAAGTTTTAGATAAAACACAGACAACTCCCAGACCAGACAATGCTGTGGTAGCAACCTGTCAATCACTGGGTAGCCACGCCCTAAAGCAGTGGTTCCCAAGGTTCCTTAGTTTAGATAAAGTGATTCACTGTATTAAATAAGTTAGTCTTTTTTCAATTAAATCATCTTTCTTAAATGAGTATAACTCCTCAGATTTGTCAACATAAATCCATCCATCCATCTGTCCATCCATCCATCCATCCGTCTCCCCGGCCCTTGCTGGGGGACCCCGAGGCGTTCCCAGGCCAGTCCAGTGGTGTAATCTCTCCAGCATGTTTTGGGTCTACACCGGGGCCTCTTACTAGGTGGACGTGCCCAGAGAACCTCCAAATGGAGGCGTCCAGCAGGCGTCCTGATCAGATGCCTTAACTATGAAAACTGCATCTTTCGATGTGAAAGATCAGCGGCTCTACTCTGAGCTCCCTCCGGATGTCTGAGGCCCTCACCGTATCTCTAAGGCTGAGCCCAGCCACCCTACGAAGGAAGACACTTGTATCCACGATGTCACTCTTTCAGTCACTAGCCAAAGCTCATGGCTATAGGTGAGGGTACATGGACCGGTAAACTGAGAGCTTCACCTTCCGTCTCAGCCCCCTCTTCACCACAAAGATCCGATATAGTGCCTGCATAACGCCGAACCACCTGTCCATCTCCCGCTCCATTTTTCCCTCACTCATGAACGGGTGCTTTGTGTGCATCAAGTGTGACAGCGACTAGGTTTGTGTTATTGAAAGGCTAAACAGCAACAAATATAAGTTGCAGCAGGATATTTTGTTAGATTTGTCTGCTAAGTAGCAAAAATATATATTTTTACTAATGTTATTTTGTGTTTGTATAGATTATCTAGCAAGTGTGTTACTATGGTTGTAGTTATACATGAGCAAACCTAAATTTGACAAACTCTGAGCAGACAAATCCTGGTGCACCCCCTGTGATCTGACTGGGAACCACCACCCAAAAGCATATCCTGTTTTATGGTCTATTTGACTCTAAATGGGACCATAACTTACTAAATAAACATCACGCTGTATTGAAGAAGACTTGAAACTAGTGACAGAGACCACAAACTCATGTTTACAACCAACCAGAGCCCCCTGCTGGCTATTAGAAAGAATGCAATTTTAAGGCACTTCAGCACTGACTTTTCAGAACTGCAGGTTGCTGCCTGGCTGGTTCATTTAACTGTTTGTATGACTATTGACTGTATATAGTATGACTATTTGTATGGATAGTCAGCTTGTCATCACTATAATTGCTTTGCAGTTCCCTTAATTAAGTCTACAGGATCCAAACTGAGACTGAGCATTGTGATTTCAGTCTGATGTTAGACTAACAGTGCCCCAGTTTAATTTTGATTTCCAAACATTGATTTATTTGACTTTTGTTTTTGTTCTGCCTGGGCTTGATCAAGGCAATCTGCCTCCATAGGGGATGAGCCAGAAGATCAGAGTACGTGCTGCCTGTCTGAGCACAGCTTTGGTGATTAAGTGAAACATTGACCTGTCCATAATGCTCTACCTGGAGAGTACACCTGCACATAAACACACACGTATGCTTTGGCATAATACGGACATATCTCAATATAGCATGCATGGACACAGAGCACACATGCATGTATGCAGACAAGTGAGCACACACACTGTTAAAAATACAGCTGTCACCCACACCTGTTTCTGTTGCCCTCTCTGCATGTGTCTGCGTCATCAGACTGTAACAGAGGAGCTTTGCATAACCACACACACACACACACACACACACACACACACACACACACACACACACACACACACACACACACACACAGGGTTCTCCAGGGCTGCAGTGTCTGGCGGGTGTCCAGTGCTGGAGTGGTTCTGCTCTAGAGAACGGCAGGCCCTGTCTACGGCCCATCAATCAACCCTCCTGGCTAACCTCCCTCTCCCCTCCTCCACCATCCCTCTTTCTCATCGCTCCGTGTCTCCCTCCCTCTCATCCTCTCTATTTCCCCAATAAATCCACCACTCTGTACACCAAATTTCTCATGCACCACCTCACCTTTGTTAATCTCCCTCCTCTTCTCACACTGCTCTTTCTTTGAATCTTAAACGCTCATCTCTCCACCAACCTATTCTTCCCCTCTGCATATTTAAACACTTCTACACTCACGGATGCTCAACCAGCTCTAACCTGCACCTTTACTTTTCCCTGTCTCACCCCGCACCCTCACACATCCCCTCCGCTGGCTCTCTCTCCTGTCATTTCGCCTCCCTCTGTCTCCTGATTGATGCGAGCAGACGGCCTCTATCAGTGTTTTATACATAATCCAAATAAGATATGCTTGTGCCTGCATTTCTGAAAGTCCTAGCCAGCCCCTGACACGATGTGCTGACAGAGGATTCACAATATGCGAAGACACACTCACGCACAATTGTGCATAGATATGCGCATACACTCAAACACTCATTCAGAGACACACACAAAAACACACATCGTCAAAGGATTATTTCTAAAAGTTATGGCAGACGAGACAAAACACAATGTGTGGTTATGTGAGGTAATATATTAATTTGTATGTGTGCATGTGCCGGTGCGTCTTATGTGTGTATTTATGATAGGCTGAGACAGAATGTGCATTTAAATGGCTGTGTTAAGCAATGCTGACCCATCTCTTTCTTCTCTTGATGTCCCATCCATACCAAAGCAGCAGAGCAGGATGCTTGCAAAGCTTTATGGAGGCACATAATAAATGCGATGCTCCTATCTGTTCCTTCCCACCAGGTAAATGCGTCACTGAAAGAATAAAATAAGTATTTCAATCACCGGAATGAATACTATTTAACTAATCAAGTGACTGTGTAATATTTATTTAGCCACTGGGCCGCCTGAAAGTTCCCACCACATCAACCCTTCTGCACATTATTGTCTCATCTTTCATCATCATATTGACATCAATTATTATAATTCAGCTGTAATATAACTGTACAACGTGACCTCGTCCCTACTTGCCATAAAATGTTGTTTGGGCAGAAGCAGTTGGGGGCAGCCTTACTGTACATAGTAAAGTATCTTGGTGCAGATGGTTCACACATGGTTAAAGCTGTGAAACAGTCAAGGTTAAAGCTGAATGGTAAACTTTGAGTAAATATGATAAAAAAAAGTTATTTTTATGAAATGGTCACTATATCCTGACTGGAGTGCATGAGACAGATAACCTGTGGAAAAAAATAATGCTCCTCTCCTTGTGCTCCTAATGGCATTTGCAGTATTTCATAGCGCCACAGGAAAACAACCAATCAGAGCCCAGCAATCTCTGCAGCAGCTGTCAATCTCTACTCGGGAAACTGTGATCAAACTAGGCAGTGCCGATCAAATATGATGGCCAATTATATTACTGTAATTTCTCAAATCAAATATTTTCAGAAACATCTTTTAGTGTACTGTTTAGCTGTAAACTGAGTAAACCTTCTCAGTTTACAGCTAAACAGTACACTAAAAGATGTTTCTGAAAACACTGAAGGTGAGAAATTATAGTAGCAGTATATTGATTCATATTCAATCAGTGCTGTCTAGTTTGACAGTTTAATTGCAGTTTGTGAGTTAGTGGTAGCGGTTAACATTGTAAGATGTGGTTAGATAAAAAAAATTCTGTTCTGACAAACAGCCTTAATTGTGATATATGTATACTGTATATATACTGTCCACATATTGAAGCATCATTGAGCAAGACAGCACCTTGCATGGTGCATAAATGTGTGTTTGAATGTGTGAATGAGAGGCAGATTGGAAAGCACTTTGTTCGGGCAGCACGGCAGTGCAGTGGTTAGCCCTGTTGCCTCACAGCAAGAGGGCTGCAGGTTTGAATCCGCCGTGGGTCCCTTTGCAGGTTTGCATGCTCTCCCTGTGTTTTTTTCAGGTTTGTCGGTTTCCTCCCACAGTCCAAAGACATATAATGTAATGTTAATTGATGACTGTAAATTGCCCGTAGGTTTGAATGTGAGTGTGAATGGTTGTCTGTCTCTACATGCCCTGTGATGGACCGGTGACTTGTCCAGGGTATAACCCCCTTCACTCAATGCCAGCTGGGATCGGCTCCATGAATCAACGATTATCTATAGTATAACAAAACGCTTAACATGCAGTATGTGGGCAAAAAAGAACTAAATGAAATTTAACAACTCTTGTCATCATATTATATCATAAAACAGGGGGCAAAATGTGCTCTCTAATAACATTAAACTGTGGAAATGTATTAATGGATTTACTGTGAGAGAATCCCTTGTACTTACATTGGCCATTAATTAAGGCTTCAATGGCAAAGTTTTACAATTCATTAGTGATGCAGCCTGCGAGAGAACAAAATTCTTCTTCCTCCTAATCATAACATCTTTAACTCACTGCTGGTTTTCTCTCTCTCTCTCTCTCACCAGGTGCCAAATAGAGTGCTGCAGGGATGATGTATTTTTGTAGGACAACCAGGAAGTTGGCATCGCCCTGGTTTCCTCAGCAAGAAGCCGATGGGATTTTTCCACTGGGTTTTGGATTATTGCAGAAAATAAGCTCTGTGGCAAACAAACGTTTATGACACTTACACGTTTTTCTCCGTAAGATAATCTTCACACATGAACACCACTGCTGGTTTTTGAAACATGGATGCAATCGCCAGAAGTAAAAAGTTAACATTAGGCTATAAACGAAGTACACTGTAGATAAAGAAAGTATATTGATAAGAAGTGGAAGCCAGGAGAGACTTCAGAGGCCACGTACAAAGCACACTGGAGCAAACTGATTTAAGGCAAACAACTTTATTTTCGAAGTTTAGTGTAAATTTTGAAGTCAACTGTGTCTTCATCAGAGGAAGTAAAACTGAAAGCCAATCGGTCGTTCCATTGCCACATCAGTGCCCCTCAGCAGAGCAACGCTTTTGCCATTTTGGACTGAAAGTGACAAACAGATGTCAGTAAAATGTCCATTTACAAAGTGTTGTATAAAAGTAAAACAAAATTATTTCTGTTCTATTGCCATATTTAATGTCTCTCCCAAAATGGCCTGCGTTGAGCAATACAAATATTATAAATATGCATACTATTACAACCATTTGCTTAGCCTGCTTATTCATTTATTTCACTTTTGCTGCCCAGCCACTTCCCAGGTGTTTGGGAAAGAGATGCTAAGACGTCCACCACAGTACAGGATTACAGCATACAGCCCACTGGTGTATTATAAGATAATAGAAATGATGAATTACAGCCATATATCTGCATACAGCTAGCAGGAAGCTGGCAGAACCAGATATGTCATATAAGCGTGCAGGGTGGTGCTATTTAAGTGTTCGTACTGGGAAGCTGATCTACCTCAAAAAAATTATCGTCTGATTTACAGACGTTTCTTTATACATCCATGGCTACAGACTTATTGACATTTTCTGTCCAAAGTGGTGGCAGCACAACCACAGCGCTATCTAGAGGCTATTGTCAAAAAGCAGCAAAGTTTAACCTCTAAGCTTCTACAGTCTTTGCCACGGACACATGAAAGTGAGTATACACAACAAGGATGTAAATGCGGACAAGTTGTTTAGCCACTTGTTAGCAGCTGCCTTTTTTAAGACACATAAAGACTTCAAATTTCATGAGTGGGGTATTTACTGTAGTGATGGGAATTCCGGCTCTTTTTAGAGAACCGGCTCTTTCGGCTCCCAAACGGCTCCCAAACGGCTCTTCAGCTTATTTTGTTGCTTTAATTAATTTATTATCAACAACAATATGAAATTATGCATAAAATGAATTACTAATGTAATTGTTATGTTAGCTGCGTTGTCAGTAACACAGCATCCCACTCTTTTTCCACTTTGAGCAGCTCTTCTGCTCAGTTCTCAGAAGTGTGTTTGTCGCTGAACTCAAAACCATCCAGAAGACAGAACACCATTTTATAATTTTCAATAAAGTGACACGTAACTGACAAGAAGGATACTGCTGTGGCTGTTTTTTAACCCTCTCTTGGAGCTGCATACATAGATTCAGTGCATGAATAAACTTCCTGAATCCTTTATCATCCACAACTGAAAATGGATGGAAATCAAGTGCAATCATTTTTGCCAGTTCTTCATCAACTGAGTTATGTCTTTGCTGGGGTCACAGACTTCTGCACAAACTGTCTCATAGAGCTCTGGGTTGGTTTAGGTGGTTGTGGTGGTGAACAGCATGATGCTGTAGATACTACTACTACTACTACTACTACTACAACAGCAGCAGCAACAGTTGCAGTAGACACACTGGCACCTTCATTAATATCACACTCAACTGACTGTTTTATCTTCCCATTGCTCTGATTGGTGGACTGTTCTCAGGTTGTTTACCTGTGCAGGTTGTTTGTGGCTCTATATGATCTTCCTGCAGACTCTACACTCTGTCTTTGTATTGTCAATAAAATTGAAATAATGGTCCTGGTGTCACTCATTTTCTTTACTATACCTTCCTAATGTGTCCATGTTGTCTCTTCTTGTTGCCCCCGTCTCTCTCTCTCTCTCTCTCTCTCTCTCTCTCTCTCGCTCTCTCTCCCTCCCGCTCTGTTCGTGCGCTACTGCTGCTGTGAGTGTAACTCCCGCCCCCTCCCCCCTCTGCTCAGCGCAAACACAAGGCTCAAACACATATTGACCAATCACGTGTGATGTGAAGAGAAAAAAAAAGTGAGAGAGAGAAAAAAAACACGGCTCCCATTAAGGAGCCGGCTCTAAGAGCCGTTTTGTTCCAGACCGACCCATCCCTAATTTACTGACGGAGTACAAAACGTTAAAATTTCTTAAAGGTATACCATGTAACAGTAGTTGGCCCCTCCTTCTCACCTCAACTAGCAAGCGAGGGAGGGAGAGAGCAGCAATGGTCGAGTGAGCTATAGAGTGACTGAAGAGAGAGAGCGGCGTTAGTGAGAACAAAGCAGTGAATCAGAGGATTAAAACATTATTTACTGTTTGTTTCATGGCGGTTACATTCTAAAGTACAAATAACCACAGCTAACTCGGCATAACCCTACTGGAAGTACCGAGTTTCCGTAATTTGAATGAATGCAGCCGAACGGCAGGTTGTCCTCTCTGATTGGTGCGTGTGTCTCGGTCAAACTGACACTCACAGCAATATAACAAACCTGTTCTCATCTGTGAAATACAGCCGCTTTGATTCTGACAGATCACAAGAAGCAGCAAGAGTAAAGTAAAATAAGAGGAAAAGTAAAAGTGCTGCAGGGTCTCTGTAGAAACATACACCACCACACACTTCTAGTGATGATTGAGAGGGATTATTCTTGTATCAGTCTATACATAGCTTTTTAGCAAAGTGTTGCAAAGTATATCTTCAACCACCAACCTGATTTCATGCATCTAAGTTAAAAACACATTCAGAAAGCCTGTTGACTTACAGATAAGGGAACCAGAAGTATTAAACAGCTACCTCATTTCCAGGTTTTAGGACTCATTCCTGTTGCACTCTACATCACGCAAGCATTGTCTCTTTTTAAATGTCCTGGAAGGAACATTAACGTAAAAGACAATTATGTCTGAATGACAAAAAGCCATTATTTTAACAGGTAGATGAAGTATTTTACGTCTGAAAGGGGATTAAAACCCAATTCCGTCACAAAATAGGCCTGCAACACTGCACAACTACAGATGCTTTCGAATTTGTCAGTGTGTATGTAAGTTAGTCCAATCACATATTTCTGCAAAAAATAAAACAATAGAAGAATGCTTGTAAATTTCACATTTTCCAGATCAAATCAAATGTTTGCTCTCTCTTTTGTTTGAACAGCATCTCTTCAGTTGTAGACAGTTCTGCTCCAGGAGCTGCTGCCTATGTAGCACTGGTCATGTTGTAACTGGTTAAAGTGGGATGACTGAGAGGGGTTATTTTCACAAAGTAGTGCATAAGAATTATTTTATTTAAGAAACATAATATTCCTTTTCTTTGTTTTGCTGATGACGAACAAATCTATTTGCCTATAGAAACAAATAGTGAGGATTAATTGCAGCCTTTGTCCAACTGTCTAAATGATATCAGTACTTGGGTGGATCTAAACTTCCTCAGTCTAAATGAAAATAAGACTGAGGTCATAATGTTTGGATGACCCAGGATGTTGGATCACTGTTAGTATTCTTGGCCCTTTGGATTCTTACAATCAACCTTTGTTAAAAATCTTGGTGTGATTTTTGACAGCTCCTTCAGATTTGAGAAACAAATTAGCTCAGTTGTAAAAAAAAAAAAAAAACAGCTTTTTCCAGTTAAGACTCTTAGCAAAAGTAGAGGCCAATCTATCACTCAGTGATATCAAAAGATAGTTTAATAACCTTGTTATTAGACTACTGTAATACTTTGTATTTGAGCATAGAACAGTAGTATCTTCGTTGACTGCAGTTAGTTCCTGTTAAAAGAAAGAAAGAAAGAAAGATATTCCTTTTATGCCCCAGGGGGGAAATTTTTTTTCCTTTTGTAAACAAAATAAAAAAAAAAAGGGAGGGAGGGGGGGGGGGGCAGAAGGGGGGTGCCGGGCGGAAAAGAAACGCCCTCCAAGTTGGGGGGCCCCCACCCATGAGACGCTCCCACTAACCAAAGCCACCAGAGTTTATTGAAAAACGTGTGATTTTACCTCACAGAACTGGGGAGTTGCTGGTCTACCACTGGTAGCTGGTTGGTGAAACCAAAGTCACACAATAACACAAACAAATTGATCGAGGCAGCAGTAGACCTGCTTTCCCGTCCATTTCCAGATTGGTTTTAATATTTTATTGTTTGTTATTAATGTTTTAAATAGGCTGGCATCACCTTAGCAGAACAGTTAGAGCACTGAGGTCGACTAATCACACGCTCCTGGATGTCCCCAGATCTAGACTGAAGAACAGAGGTGAGCGAGCCTTTGGGATGGCCACCCCTAACCTCTGGAACAGCTTTTCTTTTCATATTAAAACAGCTCAGACGACAAGACTTACCTCTTCTCACTGGCATTTGATTAGAAGAAGAAGAAGAAGATATTCCTTTATTAGTCCCACAGTGGGGAAATTCAGTTTTACACTCTGTTGTTCACACAGTACATATACATGCGTCAATGGAGAGATGTCAGAGTGAGGGGGCTGCTCCTGACAAGTGCCCAGAGCAGTTGGGGGTTCGGTGCCTTGCTCAGGGGCACCTCGGCAGTGCCCAAGAGGTAAACTGGCACCTCTCCAGCAACCAGTTGGTCTTGGTCCATGGGGGACTTGAACCGGCGTCCTCCGCATCCTAACCCAAGTCCTTACGGACTGAGCTACTGCCGCCCCCATTAAGTTCATCTTCTGTTGTGCTGTAACTCTTTTATTTCTTAATTTTTTAACATTTCATTTAAACACACTATTTAAATAAAGTCTGACTTGACTTGAAGAAATGTTGTATTATTAAGTGTTTCGTTTCCCCTGGTGTCAACATAATCTATTCCAGCAGTTCATTCTTTTTATTATATGTTTCTAACGCTTTACATCGTCATGTTTGCTTACGACTGGGTTCATTAAAAGCTGATTATTACATAACATTGTTTTTAAGAACAACTTTCATTAACAATGTCTTCATACTTCATGATTACTGGTGGTTCACTGTTGAACAAAAGTTTAACACTTTCACATCTCAAAGCAGTAGCAGTCAATTAAAAGAAACTCAGCACACCAACTTCAGGTTAAAGCTACAACCACGATCACTGACATAATACTCAAGTGAATCATCACATAAACACAATGTGAATGAAACTGCGTTACTGGTATCGAGTGCTGTAGCTAAGACTCAGGCCAGGACCTTCGCCAGAGACATGAACTTCAGCTTGTGTAGCCTGGTGTGGGGAAAAACGATAAAATCTAGCTGGTGATAAAAAAAGGAAACACTGGAGAGAAGGGATTATACCCAGATATGCTGCTTACACTAATGAATGACTGGGTATTAATGTATAAAGTCAGACCTAAGGGATTTACACTGAGTAATTGAGCAGTCTGGTATGCTCGCCACCAATGCCATGCAAGCTCAACATTCACCTACTACACCACTACTGAACTCACAATCGTGCTTGTACAAAGGAAAAAAAAAAAAATGTATGAATCGCTCATCCAACAGAAATGACTTAAATATAATCCCAGTTCATTAGAACTTGGGTTTTATTTTATAGTTTAGGAAATAATAGGTAATTGGTTATAATAATATCATTGCCAGAGTAGGTCAGTCAGAGCAGCCTGTTCTGGGGTATTTCTCCCTGATTATATTTGTTTTTGATGTATCCCAAATAGGTTTCTAATCACAGTCTGCAGAAATCCTTGTATAGAGGAGGGTGACAAACACAGGAGACCACCATTCATTACAAGTCAGTGTTGACTTATTAGGGCCCGAACATGAAAGTGCCAGAGGCCCAATGGTGTCCCTGGCACAAAGCCCCAGGAAACCTATTGCTTTTGTAAAGATTATTAGTATTCTACTGCAGAATCATATTTTTGAGGGGGATGCACAAAAACTCACAAAAAGCTCTGCAGTGATTAGGTGCCAGTGGGCTCTTTAGCACCCCAAAACGCACACAAGAAGTTCCTTCGATGTTCATGAAATTTGGTGGGACCACTGCACTCTCGTTTAAAAACATAGACAGTTTTTTTCAGACTTTTTTTTTAGGAAGTTGAAAGGAAGTTGTTAATTTTGTGCTCATTTTACGTGCCCATACCAAGTTATAGTCACAGCACTACCTATCGACATCAGGAAGTTAGCCTTAGTTAATTAGTCTACGCATTCCCTAGTACCACACAGTGGACACAGGAAGTTATATGCAATGCATCATTTCCAGAACCACGCACTCCACACAAGAAATACCATTAACTTGTGAGCATAGTGACAGTCATGGGAACGCACAGCCACATCATCACCACCAGTACCCCTGATGTGCATAAGGGGTGAGGGCGCATTCATCGCTGCAGCTTTCATTTTCATTTATGTCCGTAACTTAAATAACATAACAAATATACATATTTTAAGCCAAACCATGATCTTTTACTGCGAAATTAATTACCTCATGAAGGTGATTGATTGTTGCCAAATCAAAACCAAGTAATTTCGTTGTGTTTTTGTTTTGTTTAAATGATAACCGTAATGCAGGAGAAAATACATTTCCCCCGAAAAGTAATTGAGAATGTAAATTATTTTGGTGTTAGTAGTTTAGTTTCATATGGGAACAAAACTTTGTAGGAGACAACATTGGTCAGAGACATTTTTGTCACAAAATCAGCCATTTCTAGCAAATGGTTAAACAGATTTGGCAGAAAAGAAAGAGAAAGCCTGTTTGAGGGATTTCTCACTGAATGATGATTCTGCCGGGAGAACAAACCCCACTTAAAGGAACAGTGCAACATTTTAGAAAATACTGTTATTCACTTATTCACTATCTTGTTTGTTTAATCCACTCAAAATTGTAAAGAACAACATTTGCCATTTTACCAGGGACGGGAACGATTCGGGTAAAACTCTGAACCGTTCGGTTCACTAGTCACAGTTCAGGTTGTGTCGTTCAGTTCATTTGAAATAGGTTATAAGGCCAATTGTGTATTTTTTTTATCTGTTTATTGTCACACTAGAAATCAAGGTCTATGGAAAGGACAGAGTCAGGGAGGGAAGAGCAACTCCTTCTACCAGCAGCATTTAAACAGCCTCTACATGCAGACTCAGACTCTTATATTCAACAGAAAGATATGATGTGAAAGTGGTACTGATTTTCTTATACAAAAGAGCACATGAAGAGGAGGTTGGGGTGGTGCAGTGAGTGTCAGCAAACAGAGCTGGCTTTAGTGTATCAGCCAAGTAATGGCGCAAAGTGTCAGATTATAATGGCCATGAAGTTCATATGATTGGACTTAACTTGTCAGCTAATAGCCAGACAGCTGTGAATGAGCCAGTGTTGTCGATGAAGCGAGAATGAAACCAGCTGATGCATCAATAATGCAAGATTGACCTCAGACACCTGTCTGACAGTCATACTGCTTCCAATATGAATAATGACCAAAAATAATAACCAAGTTATTAACTGGAAATTGGACTAAAGAGGGCAATCAATTAAAGTTGTTTTAAATATTTCTTTCTCTTTCTCTCTTTCACACACACACACCCACACACACACACACACACACACACATACAGCTTTCTTATCTCTTATCTCAGAGCTTACAGAAGCTTGTGCACCTAAAGTGGATCAAACTTCTAAACTTACTGTAGGGAACATTAACCTGGCCCTTTGAAGTGTCAATGGAAGACTTGTTGGGCTTTAAAGGGATAGTTCAGGTGTTTTGATGTGGGGTTGTAGGAAGTACTTATCCATAGTCAGTGTAGTACCTACAGTCGATGGCGGTCGGCACACCCCCAGTTTGGAGAAACAGACAAGAGTACCAGCACAGGAGAAAAGCAACGTAGTGCTGTGGAAGGGGCCGGCAGCAAAATGTGTTTTAGTCACCTAAAAGAAAGGCCCTTCTAAAAAACCCCATCAGTTTAAGTGTCTATTTAGAATATTTTCACTGCTCTACCTTGCTGCCAGACAGCATTTTCCGACAGGAAACTGAAGCCATTGTATCCTCCCGCTAAACCACCAGACTACATTGAAAAAACAGTCAAACAGTCACAGTTGCTGGTCTACCGCTGCCTCGATTGGCTAGTTTGTGTTTTCATGTGACTTTGGTTAGTTCAGACTCACCAAAGTCACCTGATAACACAAACAAACCAACCAGTTAGTTGGCCAAATTAAAATTACAGTGAGCCTTTCTTTTAGATGGTAAAAATCGGTTTTCCTGCCAGCCCCATCCACAGCAGTACATCGCTTTGCTGTCTGCTTCTCCAAGCTGGGGGCGTGCCCACCATCATCTATTGTAGGTAACACACTGACCACGGATATGTACTCCACACAGCCCGACTTTTAAACAACCGAACTACGCCTTTAAAGGGAGTGTTTAAGTGTGTTTGCGTTTAAGTGTGCACATCTGTGTGATTCAAATGAAAAGCCTTGGATGCAGGAGATGGACAGCTGGTGGTATGACATTAAAATAGAGTTCAACCTTGCTTATACATCACACACACACACACACACACACACACACACACATAAATTCACACTCAGAGACACAGCTCATAAATCACCATGGCCTACTCTCAAGAGTCAAGCGTCACAAAATGTTGCAACTGTTTACTCCCACATCTGCAGCAGGTCAACTTTTTTTCCAAATGGAGCACAGATAATACAGTGTTTTGAGTCTGTGTTTCATAAAATGATTTTGGAGAGGTCAGATTAGGTGGTTGGGCTTGTGCAAAAATAGAGTTTTTTGGCACTGACTTTGCACTGGGGAGGACCATGTTTTCTGCCCCACCAGTGAGTCATCAATCACAAATAACCAAACACCTGAGTCACAGGCAGAAATGACCAAAACAAAGATGCTCTATAACAAAGATGACGCAGAACAAAGATGACACATTACTTCAACTGCCCATTTCCTAAGTGGGCTGCCCCACCGCCCATCACCCCACCCGCACCCCCACCCCACCTCATTAGGAACTGTTGTGAGCATAGTGTGAGATGGTGAAAGCAGATTGGGTTGTATTTGCTTAATGGATTTGTATTTTCTAGGGCTGTCAAAGTTAGGGACACAATAATGCATTGACCCAAATTTATTTTAAGGCCACTAATTTATTTAATGCATTTATGCATTTATTGATCTTTTGGAGGCTGTAGCGGGCTCAGTTTTAAAGCTAGAGTAAAAATATAAACCTAGAAAGCCTAATGAATCCATTGGTGTCAACCATGTCATACTAGCTTGTAAGGAAAAGGAAGTTAAATAATGCTCCAATGCGTTATTATAATGCTCCCTTGACCTCTGACCTCAAGATATGTGAACCCAAGATATGTTCTATAGGTACCCATCAGTCTCCCCTTTACAGACATGCCAACTTTATGATAATCACATGCAGTCTGGGGCAAGTCATAGTCAAGTCAGACACTGACAGCTGTTTGCCATGTTATGATTTGAGCATATTTTAATGATAAATGCAGTACCTGTTAGGGTTTCTGGACAATAATTGTCATTGTTTTGTCTTCCTCCAATAATATATATATATATATATATATATATATATATATATATATATATATATATATATATAAATATGTCATTATTTATAAATACGTCATTATATATATATATATATATATATATATATATATATATATATATATAATGACATATTTGGTCTAGAAATGGAAACTTGCAGAAATATTTGACTTGAAGAAATATATCAATCTGCAATGATCACTTTGCAAAAAGGTGGGTGTCTCTAAAATGCTAAATTAATTTATGCTATGCAAATGTTAGGAGTCGGTTTCATCGATACAAGCAGTATATGGCGCGAATTCTCCAGCCAGGTGCCATTATGCAGTTGTGACAAAGGAAATAAGTAGATGATGTGAGTGAAAGAGCACCAGTCAAACCTCGAATGGTGGGTAGAAATATGGAACATCCTATATGTAACTATAGCATTTATGTTCGTATTGATGGATCTATTTGAAAGACATGACAGCCTCTTCTTCACTCAACACTTATGTGGAGCAGAAGCTTCAGTGGACAACTAAAAGGATAGTTCAGGTATTTTGAAGTGGGGTTGTAAGAGGTATTTATCCATATTAGGTGTATTACTTATAGTAGATGATGGTTGGCGTGCCCCCTGCATCAAGAAACAGACACGAGCACTGGCACCCGAGCAAAGCAGTACAGTGCTGTGGACAAGGTTGGCAGAAAAACACATTTTAGCCACCTAAAAGAAAGGCTCACCTCAAAAAAAATGCTATCCGTTCAAGTGTACACCATAATAAATGTATTGTTTGCCGCTGAATGTCTTTCAAATCACACAGTGTTCAGTAGAAACTACTCTGACCTCTCCGGCACCCCCCCATCGAAGGGGGTCATTTCAAGTGACTGAGCTCCAGAGGGGAATATTTCATTTCTGAGGTCAGCGGTGCAGTAATGTAGCGTAGCCCAAACCCTCCACGATTCCTCATTCCTCACGGTTCGTCATTCCGTCTATGCAGCCAAGTTTCACCAGACAGAAACCCTTGACTTCAACACGTATATTGACACTAGGATCTTCAATAGTGAGTCTGACCCTAGAGCAAGTGTGAGAGACCACTAACCACATCATTAGACCCGTATTATCTGTAACGAAACCTATTAGTGGCCATTAGCAGGAGGAAATGACCCTGACCCTATCATTGTAGTTTTACTTCTTCTTTACTGGGAGACGAGACTGAAGAAAATAGATTAAAATCAGCTTGAATTACACCAACTACGCCTGGAACACAGGGGATTTAAGATAAGTATTGACACACACACACACACACACACACACACACACACACACACACACACACACACAGATGCACAAACAAACACACAGATATACGTAGCTCCCTAGAGGATATGTTAGATGCAATAAATCCAGCCTCTAAATAGATAGCGCTGCAACATGTGTGGCTTTTTAGATCAGTGCTGATATGATTATGCAGGCTCAGGACCATAGATATGGAGTCGATAGATTGTGCTGCTGTAAACACATGCCAGGCTCGTCTGTGTGCGTTGCAGCTCCCTCACACTCTGCTGACATCGGTGCTTTCCTCCACTTCCTGCTTATTAGGACAGAATTGTGTCCTCAGATGACCTGGGTCCTTTGACAGAAGTCAGCCAAGGATACAAGTGCCACACACACACACACACACACACACACACACACACACACACACACACACACACACACATGCAGAATGCTCCACACTGTACCATGCTACATACATCCATGCACAGTATTGTGCAACCAAAGTGCATCTTAAAGCAAGGAAATACACATAAATTGTCGACATAAAAGAACACTTCACTGTGTGATGTCATATCTCACAACTGATCAATAGCTCTACACCATTTTCAGCCCTAATGTCCTCCAAGAATGAGCGCCTTGTTGGCTAGACAAGTAAATCAATCGGACGTTAAAAAAAAAAAAAAAAAAGTGTGTGTGTGCATACCGTCTTGTATTACCCATGTTGTGGGGACATAAACCTGTTTACACAGTCACATTGTGGGGACTTGCCTTCCAAATAGGGCAAATTGCACATCCCCGTAATGTAAATTATTAGATTTTAGGGTAAGGTTAGGTTTAGATTAAGGTTAGGGTAAGGGTTAAGATAAGGCAAGTAGAAGTTAGGGTTAGGGTAATATAAATAAATGTTATATCCTCAAATTTCCTGAAAACACGTGAATGTGCATCTAAGCATACATCAGAGTGGTTCTGTGAGTCAAAGCTACGATTCATCTGAACTGAGCTACATAATGGAAACAAAACATAACCCAAGAATTATGTTTCAATTTTAACAAGTGAGGCAAAAAAAAAAAAAAGACACCAAATGTGAATCTCACTGAACCACATCAGATGGCTCAGTCCCATTTTGGACAGCACACCCAGGGGCTTTTCCTGAAGAGTCACTCAGTGTGAATCACACTCGAGCTGAGCTGTTTATTGCAGTCACAGCAAGAATTCACTTTATGAAAATGCTGTAGAGGATTTATTCCATAATTGTGGTTTAAAACTCAACCAATACTACTGTTATACATTTTTTTATTAGATTCGATTATTACCTTTTATTTGCAGTGCTTGACATAGAAAGAAATAAGTGTCAGTGCTCTCTTCTGTTGTCAGTCATAATCAGCTGTGGTTTCATTGCTGTATTATTATATTGGTTTATGCATCTTTGATAGTAGGCCTATGATACTCCTATAATATTACAACTGGAAAATTATAGGGTTAAGGTGATGGCTTAGTGTTAATATTTACAGGGCTTTCCTGTGTGATTTGTAGCCTATAGTAGGGGATCATTCAGGTTTTAGGAGCAGTGTCCCAGTCAGGATGCTCCTACATATTATGCAGCAGGATAAAGAGACACATTATGAATTTTGACATTGAATAAAAGACACTCAGAGATATTGGGTTTGGGGATCTTCAAGGTTTTTGACTTAAAACTCACAATATTTAATTATCCTGGAAATTATTGCCTAAAAAGAGCAGATTCAGAAAACTTTTATATAATGTTTCATAACTTAAATTTGTTCACAAATGAAACAAAAACAAGTCCTATGAACAGTTCACTAATAAACAGTATTTTACCAAAAGGATGTGAACATTGTACCGATAAGTGACAGCACCCTCGTTCTCAACTCCCCTCGCCTTTGCCGTGTCGGCTCCTCCAGATGCTTCCCACATAGTTTTTGTGTTCATTCAGCTTATGAGGCACTGCGCAAATACGCTGGTATTGCCACATTATGAATGACAATTATGAATCTCCCGTAAAACCTGACAAAGAGGGCAGAAAGAGCAACAGCAGAAACGCCGGTAAGCAAGAAAAGGGCACCAAAGGATAAAATGAAGAAGTGTTACAGCAATGAGATATGATATGTTGCCTCATCCTAACCTGGACCCTAACCTCAACCTAATGGCTCCTTTGGCAATTTTAATGAAACAAACAAACAAACAAAAATCATTGTCAATATATTTGAAAAAATTGTATATTATGTACATTTAATAGCACATAATGCATTTCCACACCTGAGCACTGAGCATAACACAGAAGACCACTGCAGTTAGTTTAAAAGCTTAAACCCACACTAATGAATGTCAGCAAACCTTTATATCCATTAACACATCCAGTAGGCTCAGAGCCACATGAGCATTTTCTTTGTCGTGTTTCTGGTCCCCTAACGAATATAAGTCCAGTATTTGCTCTCCTTGCTCTTTTGCTGCTAAGTGCTCCCATCATGTTTACGAGCTAGTTGCTAACTCTTTTTTTTTTTTTTTTTTTTTTGATGGTGGGAAGGTATTGCACAGTGGGTAAATATGAGACTGAAACAAAACATTAAAGTAGCGGACTGTAATAAACAAAATGAGCTGAAAGACACTAAAATGCTCTGCAGAGCTGAGAGAAACCGCAGAGTTGTGGGATAAGTCTCTGAAGATTCATCAATAGGGACAACACCTTTCATATTGATTAGGGCTATTAAATTATTAAAATATTTATTACATTTAATCACATGATTTGCTATAGTTAATCACCGCGAATTAATCATTTAATAATTTTTCTATTCAATCTATTCAAGTATTAGTACTCTTATCAACATGGGGTGGACAAATATGCTTACTTTATGCAAATATATGTATATGTACTGCAGCCTAACAGGCAACAACAGCTGTCAGTGTGTCAGTGTGCTAACTTGACTATGACTTGCCCCAAACAAACCCACACTGTGAGTGTTCATGTCTGTAAAGGGGAGACTGGTGGGTACCAGAGAAACCATTTTCAGTCACATATCTTGAGGTCAGAGGTCAAGGGACTCCTTTGAAAATGGCCATGCCAGTTTTTCATCTCTTGTCTAGCTTTAAAACTGAACAACATTACCAGCATTACCTTAAATACTGTAAGACAGGGCTCAGTATGAAAGAAGACTTTACAGTACAATATTTGTGCTCAAAAGAAATGAATGTACCCAGAATAGTCAGTCCAACAATGGCCGTGGGAAAGCTTCATCTGAAGATAAGTAGTAGGAGTGGTGCACACATCAAACACTCCCCTCTCTGGAGCATGGGACATTTACAGTATAAATGGAAATATGAGAAGCTTGTCTTTACTGAACAGCTGTTATTGCAGCCAACATTCGCACATTTTAAGACCTGTATCTGAATTTGCTTGTGAGAGAAACAGAAAGGCACAAAGGGCCCAAGGCGCCCTTGGTGGCGCATTGCTATCTTGAGGCAGCAGAAAGCGTTTGCACTATTGACCGACAAAAACCTGGCCTAAAGTCTAGTGCAGTATTTTCCTGCTATTTAAAGGGTGCATTATTCAGACTGTAAGTGTCTACATTCATTTCATACATAGGCAGTTTCACAACGTGTACACTCTGCTTGTTTTACACACAGGGATGCGCAGCAGCTCTCCTCCTCCTCAGTTAAACCAAGTGTCAGCGCTAGAACAATGTGTTTTATTTATGTAAAGGCAAACAATCTGCAGGCGGCAGGTGACAATTCAAAATATAATTCACTATTATGAAGTAAGACTCTCAGACATTCTGGCGCGACCGCTGTGATCAGAGGGATCACGGTGTACACTCGCCTCTGTGGCGCCTCCTCTCCTCATCCCTCTGTGTGTGCAAGTGTTAATGTATTACTTCTACGTTTGCGGGCCCTGTTTCCCCACGGTGGCCATTGTTGAGGCTGATGGATCAGCATGTTACACACCGCCTCTCCAGCTATGTCCTATTGGACCCTACACCTAATGCATCTCTGTAGATTCTGCTCAGCTGGCCCGAGCCCCCGCAGGTTACATCTGAAAATAATCCAGTTTTCATTATTTATCAATGCATGTCATATAATAAATATTGTGCCACCTGCACTGGTTAAATTTGTTGTATAAACGTTATTGGTGTATTTGCTCATATGCTATCAAATGGAGATAAGATAAGAGTACTTTATTGATCCCCGGGGGGAAATTCGGGATGTTGAGTTGTCACAACTTATCAAATATCACAGCTTGGTTAGTGTCCCTCACCGCCTGACACCGACGACCGGGGCACCTTTAGCTTCTCACCAGGTTTTCAGCTAACTCCAATGTAAACCCGTCTTCGATGAGGAGATGGACGGGTCAAACAAACACCAGACTTTCATCCAGTAGCTCGCTGTTTGTGTCCCATGTGAAACCAAGAAAGCATTGACTTATTTTACCGTACTTTTGTTGTGTAGGTTATGTAGCCTGTTTAACGCCAGATACATAACACAATACTTATTTAACTGATGTTTTCCTAAATCTAAGTAAGTCATTTTGTTGTGTTAGTAAACGCAAAAACTACGTAAACCTGCATTGTAAGTTTAAGCCTGCTCGCACAAAAGGTTTATAAATGTCACAATAATATGCAAGACATTTATTTGTTGATTTTTGTGAGTTAATTATATGCCATGGATGCTGTACTGACTGCAATGTGTACATGCTAAGGTAAGAGTTAGTGATGTAGTATAAAAAGCGGGAAAGATCACTTATGGTGGGCGGGTAGGGGGGTGGACTGGCCCAACAAGCTGGACTTCTAACCAGGAGACTTGGGTTTCAGACCATTGTTGACCTGTATTTTGTTTGTAAATTACATTCATGACATGACGTTTTCTGCAGTTGTTTCCATATGTGTTTTACTTTGTTTATATACTTACTTTAACCACAGCCATGATGATTTCCCTTACCCTAACTAAGTGGTTTTATTGCCTGAACCTTTAGATGTTTGCATTCCTGTGAGAGCAGGTTGGAAGTTTATTTTGAAAACTGAACTGTATGTATGTAATGAGTAGAAACTGTATGTTTCCTGTGAAAACATACATAGGGTCGTTTAAATTTGTTTTTAAACGACCCTATGCATGCAACGAGAGTGGAAACTAACATACCGTCCCTCAGTCCAAAACGGCTGAGTGATGGTATTTTAGGTAGTTATTCCTGAAATGTATATTTTAATGTGTATTTAAGTATTTTGTGATTTTGATAGACTTTAATATGATCATCATCAATCAATAAAACAAAACAAAAACAGCTCAGTACACTTTTGTTTGCACTAAGACATGTTTTCATTGGACATCGGTGACCAAAATTGCACTACACCTAAAAGAATCTGCTGACGACAGATATCCTATACACTCATTTACACACATACACACCCTGCACACACTGATATACAAATACTCCAGGGGCAACCCACCTCATTAGATATAGACAAACATTCAATTAGTCAGTGTAATAGGGAACATAAAGCATGTCTGTGGTGGTAATGCTTACATTCCTCCTTCCTAGTCAGCAGCACTAAAACAACTGGCTGAGGATTTATAAGGCAACTGGTGAATGATAATGCCTCTTTCTCTGTCCCTCTGTGTCACCCAAAGTGTGTTTGTCTTGTCCAAGCATTTGAAATTAGTGTTCATTGCCAGAGTAAATGGCTCTCTGCGGTTAGAGACACATGAGACTAAAGAATGATCTCACTTTTCTTTGCAAATGTTTGTCTAGGAGAGGCAGCGAGTCTGGGGAGAAACTTTTAATAAAACAAAGTGAAAGTGAAATATTGCAAAAATGAATCAAAGTTAAAAGCAGTACAAGGAGATATATCGACACACACAGGTGAACCTCTCTCTAAACCGCAACACAACAGTCCCAGTGTTTAAAGTCATTGTTTTGATGCCATGATGTTAGAATTCTTGCCAAATAGCAAAACCACTAAAAACAACTCGTGTGAAAGCCCCACCAAGCATTAAAAACGAACCAAAAACTGTGTGAATGGTCTGCTCAGTGGACATAGCCACTGTGGCCTCACCCATTGCTTTGAGGAGTCTTCAGTTTGGCATTTTGGCTGTCGCCATCTTGTTTTTTTTGGAACCAGAAGTGACTATTTTTGGACGAGAGGGTGGAGCTGGAGAAGAGTGAGACACGGTAGGGCCACGTACTGTTAACCCCTGTTACTGTTACAGTTACTGTTACAGTACTGTAACATGTACTACGTACATGTAAGATGTACGTAGTACATGTTACAGTACTACGTACTGTTAATAAAGGAAGAAGATATTCCTTTATTAGAAATTCAGTTTTTACACTCTGTTCTTCACATATACATGCGTCAATGGAGAGATGTCAGAGTGAGGGGGCTGCTCCTGACAAGCGCCCAGAGCAGTTGGGGGTTCGGTGTCTTGCTCAGGGGCACCTCGGCAGTGCCCAAGAGGTAAACTGGCACCTCTCCAGCAACCAGTTGGTCTTGGTCCATGGGGGACTTGAACCGGCGTCCTCCGCGTCCTAACCCAAGTCCTTACGGACTGAGCGCCCCCAGCTAACACTAGCGCTAGCTAGCTTAAGAAATAAGGTGCATCTGTAATTCACATTAACTCTGATTTGGATGCTAATTTTGGCTAGCCAAAAACAGCCGACTGTATCTTTTAGCACAACTGATTGCTTAACAAAGCCTGACCTGTCACTCAAAGTGGTCAAGCTCTTAATTATACATAACTTTAAGTCTTAATATAATTTAAATAGATGCGTTATATAAAAAATTTACCTCATATTCAGTTTCATTAACAGGGAAATTAATTATATACACCAAAAGTGTTTTTTTTTTTTTTTTGTATCAGGCTGTAAACATTTATTTCTGCTGTAAAAATGGGCATTCATCATTATATCATGTGGGTCTATAGGGATTGACTTGCTTTTGGAAAAAGCCTTAAGTGGCCATTAAGAATTAACAATACTAAAAGAATTGCAGTTTTTGGCACATTGATGTTAGCTTCATGTTTCAGACCTGAAGGTTGGTGTTTGACTTTGACATGTGAAATTGGGCCTGAGAGTCCAAAATAGAGAAACCCATCATAGCTTGTTGTGTTGCACCATTTACCTGTCAGAAAAAAAAGTCCACAAACAAGCAATGGTTTGGAGAAGTAATTGGTACAAATACACAGTATACAGTGCAAATAAACAGCATAGTGTTTTTAATAAACTGCGGACTCATTGTATTATCTAAGTTTGCTAACTGACCATTAACTGGTAATGGACATGGACAAGATGGGGAGTAAAATGTCTCTCTTGTTGACTAACAAAAAGTAAATAACTAAAATTTGACAAAAAAAATATTTACAATTTTGTCAAAAGACCAAAACTAAATCAAAATCAAGAGCCAGAATTTGTGCACCTGCTTCAAGTGTTATCAGTCAATTTATCTTCCGTTATCCGCCTCATTATTATGGGTTAGGGCCTGCTACACCTACTAGTAGGTTCAGAAGGCTGTTATCATTTATTCACATGGTTGATCACCAATACTAATTGTAATTATGAGAGCAAAGAAGGAAGTAAGGTGATGTAGTATAAAACGTGACGAAGTCTGCATGAGGTGGCAATCAAGAGCCATGGATGGGTCAAACAAACAGGACTTTGACAGACTGCTGTTTGTGTCCCGTTTGAAACCAACTTACTTTTTACTTACTTACTTTTATTTTTTGTTACGTAACTTACGTACTTCACTAAGACCAAGCTATATAAGTTAAGTAACAGTATACTTATTTTAACCAAAACCACAATCTTTTCCTAAACCCAACCAGAAAGTATTGTTGCTTAAACATAAAGTTAGCAATTGAGTGTCATTTTCATGCAACTTTGCCCATCTGAGGCATTAGAATGGTAGCGATAACCACCAATAATGCCCATTCAATCCGTTGATAACATTCAAAAGGATGATTAGTGAATGGGCAAATAGTATCAGCCCTAAAAAGCCACATTTTATGTTTTTAGAGAGAGATAGTAAATAATTAAACAAGTAAAAATGAAAGCAACATTATTAATTTCACAGTAAATTAACAATCATGGTAACAATCATGGCTCTCTGCAACTCTAAGTAGGTTGCAAAAAAGAAATGTAGAATATATTATTCTGCCGTTGTACACAATTTAAGATCATTGCACTTTGACAAGAAACTGGGATTTATGGTGCACACATCTAAGCACTGATTATTTTCTTCTATCTTATGTAATACCTAGTATATTCATAACAATGGGGTAGGACTGTGGTGCCAGGCAAATACCAATAGCCCTTTTCCTCCATAATGTATTATATTAGTCTAACAATAATGATAATTACAATACAGTTTTAGGATTATAGTGAAATGAAGACACAGATTATCTTTACTTTGAGAAAATCTCAAAGTAAACATTAATTCACTCCATAACTGGTGGCGCAGGGATTGGTAACCATGGAACAGAGTATGCAGACCTTGATATTTGTCTGATTAAAATTATGTTTGTGTGTGTGTGAGCATGTGGGTGTCTTGAAGCAATCATATTTTATGCATAGTCTGTTTGCACAGGACTTTAATCTAGTCTGAATTTCAGGTGTATTTATCTTCGCTGATTTTCCTAGTAAATAAACTTGACCTCAACATCAAAACCAGAAGGAGTAATGCCCACTCACAATCCTCTCTGTCTCTCCCGTCTGTCATTCGC
Organism: Pterois miles; assembly: GCA_947000775.1. NCBI lineage: Eukaryota > Metazoa > Chordata > Actinopteri > Perciformes > Scorpaenidae > Pterois > Pterois miles. The sequence goes on from CAMQGK010000253.1 coordinate 2,268,338, forward strand.
TGTTTCAAAGATTGTTGAACGACCAGCAATTGTATAAAACTAGATAGCAAATATGCAAATATTTCCTCCCTCTAACCTTGCATTACTCTTGACAGAAACAAACACTCAGAATCACACACACACGCACAAACATGCACACAGACAAACACACATAAGACAGACCTTCTTGACTGTGAACTGGCTCTCATTGTCAGTGATGTCTGTTTGCAAGTCCTCCACACAAGCAGAAGGGGGAAAGAAAGGAAATAACAGTGTGGGAGAGAGAACAAGAAGAGTGGGGAAATGATGAAGGACCAAAACAAATCAGGTCGGGGAAGGGCGAATACAGAGAGACAGATATGCTGCATAGATGGATCTGATGATGGATAAAAAGAAGTGTTTGTTCTTCTGAAAGTCAGACAGTAGGAAAATAAAGATGTGCTATTTGCTTGTTTTTTCATTGGATTTACAGTGCAGAAAGTTTAGCGGGAAGGACCGGAAGCTTCTAGCCGACATGTTAATAATCAGTGTGCTATCTAGCTTGTTGGGAAGGAGGCTAAATAACGCTCCAAAGTAAGGCAAAAAAAATGGCATGGCCACCATTTTTCTCCGACCTCAAGATACAGTATGTGAATGAAAATGAGTTCTATGGGTAACCACGAGTCTCCCCTTTACAGACATGCCCACTTTATGATAACCACATGCAGTTTTTTGAGTGCAGTATAAATGTGTTATATTCACTTATTTTAAAAACAGTGTCTTTAATTTTTCTGCATACAGGGGTACTAAACAGTGTTGGAATTGAATAAATTGTGTATTACTAAGCTGAGACTCTTGTGGATCAAATAAGCCCAAATGTATTGAGTGTGTTAGTCCCTTTAGCAGTCATTTCATATAGTGAGGCCATTTTTTGAAACTTGACCTCACTGTATAAAATGACCTGTTGGGATGATTACCAACTAAGCGCTACCTTTGGCATGGCACACTGCCACCCAACGCTGTGCTCAAAGTTCAGATTATTTCAGCGTTCACCTCCATTGCAGCAAGCAGAGACATTTGGTCTGAGGTCAAAATGTCTTTGTTGAGGAAGGTTCCTTACTGAATGAAATTGCCTGGATGTATCTAAATAGGAGCCTGATAAGAGCTGCTTGAATTCTCTATAGAAAACATACTGTTTTTAAAAAAAATGTGACTGCAGCCTTGGTCTCGAGACTGATGATCATGTACATTTCACCTCCATGCAGAAAATGTTTCTTCAGTTGGATTCAGGACAGGAGAATGTGGTGAAAATAACACTCAGCATCCTTTGGTGTACAGCAGCCCTGATGACACTTACATGGTGGAAGCTTACATTAGCCCACATAATTAAAAAAGTTGGCAAGTCATGCCTTACCAAACCTCTCTGATTCTCGGGATAAGAAATGTTGTCCAAGAATGTCAGGTCATGTCAGGGTGTTGTATCGACAAATACTGGGAATATGTGTACTCACACATTCTTGGATATTACTAACATGGTCTCACTCCCAAGTCGTCAAATACTGCCGATTGGGCAGCTCCCCTCGGCATCAGAAACTGATGCAAACGCAACTTTTATCGAAAGCATGTGACGAACCAGGCTTTCAAATAACTCCAATGTAAACTAATCCGCAGCATTAACTGACAGTCAGAGCATGAAACACACAGTAGTATTAATAGCATGAGGTGGTGGATGGGTCAAACAGTTACAAGACTTTCACCCAGGAGGCCGGTGTTCATGTCCCGTGTGAAATTATACGTAAGTAATGTTGACTTATTTCGTCACATGACTCGTCGGTATCACCGTCTCATGAGTCGCTAGTCAGTGCAGTTAACGTCAGCCTCGGCTGTTTCATACCCCTCCCTCAGTGTTGCATAACTTCCTTTCAGAAGTTTATTTTGAAAGGACACTAAGCATGTAACATATGTATATTGATACGCCGTCCCAGGCCCCTCTTAAAGTTAAAAGTCAAGTCCAAAAGGGATACCCCATGCGTCGGTGTCCGATGCCAAGGGGCACTGACCAAGCATCCCTATTTGATGAGTTGAGAGTGAGAATGTGTTGATATTGCAGCACACATTATGATATTGCCCCAGCATTGGCCTGGCACATTCACCTTGGTGGCCTAGAACACCAGCCTCACAAACACAAGTGTGAGGAATTTCAATTCATTATTCTCTATTATACACTAAATATAATATCAAATCATACAGTTACAGCTCAGTAAAATGTCCTGTGCTCTTCTCTATAACTTCAATAAGTATATACAGGCCATAAAGAAGGAAATCCCAGGCATAGTGCATACCATTGCTTTACCTGCTGGATCCGCAGCTCCGTCATTCGGTCATACTTTCTCTCAAATGGTACCTTGTAGAGTTATTTCATGGTCATTTGACACCTTTTCAACTCTGTATTGCAGAGACACTGACAGTGGAAATTTTAAAAGACACTATTGACTTCTAAGGTTGCACTCTCTTTCAGTGTTATGGCACTATTCACCATGTGAGGGATTTTTTGCTCTTGTTAAGGTGTAAAAACTGCTCTTCTGCCACCAGCACAAGGTTGTGGCATAGTCCTATACACTAGATTTTATATTACTGTATACAGGATGTACTGTACTGTAATGCAGTGTCCTATTATGTACTGTGTGCCTAATGTATTTATTAAAGCACAAGTTTCAGATATGTATTGACTTTCTTTCTGACTTTTATTGACGTTACCGTATTCTACTGTATTATTTTACTTCAGTTCTACTGCATTGCTATAAGTGGAATACTGGAACATGAATAACTCCAGTATTGACTGAGTACATACCGTTTATCCCTGCAGAATGTTTGGATAAAACACTGTAGCACGGTTTACATTAGGCTGCACTCGGCGGCCAGCCTCTGCCATTGTTAGGCCATGGTTAATGGTCCACAACTGTGGCTCGTATTTCATCTGGGACAGTTTTATGTTTTTGTACTCTTCTGCCTCTTCCTTCACTTGCGGACAGCACCCGGGACATTTCCCGGTGGCTTGAGTGTTGTTTTTTCCTGCCGTGAACAGGAAATTGCAGGACGTTTGATAATATAACAAGCAGGAATGAGTCGACAGGCCTCATTTAGAATCAAAGCATCAGGCGTGATGGTCATGCACTCGGCCAGAGTTCCGGTTCACAGGCCAAACTTAACCTCATGGCTACATGATTCACGCGTCTGTTGCTCACACTGGCTGCGTTTCTGCTGCTGCTGTTGCTGTGCTTTTTACACAGACAATTACTCTGATAATGACCATATCATGTCATTCTAAATATCATTTATATTTGTTTTAGACAGAGAAAGGTCAAGAAACATGTGGTAATTTGTAAATAATAGTATAATAGTAATAATAGTCCACAATTAAAAACCCATACTATATACATTCATAGAGCCCTGCAAGTCCCTGCGTGTCCCACAACACTGTCCTGCACATATTTCAGAATAAAAGTCTTGTGTTAAAAAATGAAGGAGTTCTTTCCACAGAAAAAAAAAAAAAAAAAAAAAAACGTTTGAGGGGTTTCATTTTGAAATGAAAGCAGGAAGTGTTGATTTAAAAATACATCTCAACTTTTTTTCATGTCTGTGACATTTCCTACAGATATAGACATCGAAAGCATAGTTATGTAGCTGATATGATGTCAATATACGGTCACTTTCATTGTCTGTTGCTGCTGTGAAACACACGTGTCAAAAATAGGCGAGACCTCGAATCTCTAAAAGACATGCAGCCGAGACGCAGGTCAGACTCGCATCTCACGTGGGCAGTGTGAACGCTGTAACCTGTTAACATGGAACATAGAAATGAAAAACAACCGGTAACGCAGTCGCCACACACTCGTCAGGCGTGCAGTGTGTTCCAGGGCTGTGATGTGATTTGATGACAATGACCAGTTGACTCCAGCTCTGAAACCAATGTGGAAGTGTGTTAGACTTACATTAGACTAAGCAGCTTGTTGCCTAAGCCTAACCAAGTTGATTTATTCCTAAACTGATCTATTCTTTTGCCTAACCAAGTCAATCTAATCCAATGCCAATCTGTTCCTGAACCTAACCAAGTCAGTCTTTTCCTAATCTTTGGTAAGAAGTTCATTGCCTTAGCCTAAACTAACTTGATTTATTCCTAAACCTAACTTAACTTAAACCTAAGTTGACATGTGTCATTTGTTGCTGGACATTCGTTGGACAGTGCATGAAATATACGTTGGTGAAAGCTGTGTGGAGCGTCAGAAAAGAGGGCAATTTGTGTCTATGTACACAAATAAAATAGATTCAATTTTGTGACTATTTCATGAACTGCCGTGAGACTTTTAGATATTCATGGTACATACTGTATGTCTGAGATTTTGACAACTGAATGCACTATTGTGCTTGTGATGACTTACACAATGAAATTCATGCACGATGTGGAGCGTACAATTATAGTACAACTACTGTCAGTGATGAGGAGAAATGACAATGATTCATAAGTTCATAACTCATCATTGGTATAAAGGTAAACTATTGTTACACAGTCCAAACAACAAATCAGTGATCCACTGTAGCTCGTCTGGCTCCTGTCCACCTGTGTGAATCCCTTCCTTCACACAGCCTTGTTTGTCAAACTAAATGCCTCATAACATAAGTAATTAAAGGTAAATCAACCAAAGTGTCAAAAGTAACTTATTGTGAAGAATGGGATGCAGGTTTTTATGATGCTGCAACTTTTTTTGGAAGTCATTAAGTGCTGAAATTATTCAGGGGACATTTCTCTACATTTTTAAATGATTCATTTCTTCTTGACACGTTTTGTTAGAGGCTCTTGGGCTAGAACATTTTCCTTGACCTGGCAGCCTTGTCATCCCGCCATGCCACTCGAAACTGACTTGTGAAGACAAAAGCAATGAAAACCAGCAGGGCACTCGGGAAGTGCAGTGCCAAGGCTGTTTCCATAAATTAAAAAATAATGCATATATCTGGCCTGTGATTCGGATCCACTCCAAAACTTAATGGGCTTTTCCTTGGCCCATGCTAAACCCTTCTACTGAGTTAATGAAAATCCACCCAATAGTTTTTCCACACCCATATGTCACATTTTCAGTGTTTCACACATGAAGTAAGAGAAAATAATACTTTTTGCTTTGACAAGCATATAGAGAGCCAAAGTCATGGCATTACGTCTGGGCTAGCCTCTCTCCCACTAGCTTGTGCAACTCAGTGCAATCTCTAATTCAGCATTTCTTTCATTGGGCTTTCTAAAATGTAATAAATAAATAATAAATAATGTAATAAATAAAATAATGTGTGTTCCTGGGGATTGCTTTCTATATCTTAAGACAAATCTGCATCTACTACACAAGCTGCAATAACATTCTGATTTTAACAAAGTTAAAAAAAAAACAAAAAAAACGTTTGCTTGGTGAGCACAGCAAAAACTACAGCTCCCATGAAACCAATGTGAGTACTTATGTCATCGTAACTTTGTTTCATCCATATCCATAAAACTCAGGAACATTCTTTCCTAAGGTCAGATATTTCAACTATCTAGCTGTGTAACGTAGAGCATTCAGTCCTTGCTGTCCGACTGTTATTACAGACATTTAACAACTGACTGAGCTAACAAGCTAAGTGTGCATTTAGCCATATTTTGAGTAAAAATACGGTGTGAAAAGTTTCTATAGACCTATCTGACCTTTTTATTGAAGAATCCATTGTAGCTACTGTGAACCTAAACTATCACTGATGCTCCCCGCTATGAGGCAAGCTGCTAAGTTTTCAGAGCCAGCGTTCAAGCCCACTTACATCAAAGATTTTTGGTCAAACGTTTCCATTTGTATTTGTATTTCTATATTTTTCGAATTTTTCGCACTATAAGGCGCACCGGATTATAAGGCACACTATCAATCAATGTGTTTATTTTCATACATAAGGCGCTGTCGTCATTATCTGAGTCAGTCTTGTTGCTGTTACTTAGCTGTTCAGTGATGATTCAGGCCTTCGTGAAAGCTCGGACAACACTAGACACTGATACCTTGGCCCAGGCATCCACGATCCATTGGCAGATAGTGGAGTAACTCAGCCGGCGTTGCCTCCCTGTCTTGGTGAATGTGTGTTTGCATTCTGTCATCCAACGCTCCCACGCAGCTCGCAATTTAACTTTGAACGACCTGTTGACACCAATATCTAGCGGTTGGAGATCTTTAGTTAATCCATCCGGAACGACGGCAAGCTCCGAATTAGTTTTCTTCACTTGGGTTTTGAGAGTGTCGGTGAGTGCCGTAATGCTCCGACAATCCATCCAGTGGTGTGGCTTCGTATTCAACATAAAATTGGTTCAAGGTCAGTAGGCACAACCAGAATTGATACATAAGATGCGCTGGATTATAAGGCGCACTGTTGATTTTTGAGAAAATTAAAGGATTTTAAGTGCGCCTTATAGTGTGAAAAATACGGTATTTGATGTTTATGTAATATGGTGTGTATGTGGGGAAGGGAGGTAGAAAACTATCAAGTTTAAAAATGCAAAATACAAGATTGGAGGCATTTCTATTGCCTCTCCATGGCTCATCATGGCCGGCAGCTCGCAGCTAACAGTGAAAACAACAGCAACGGTGCAGCCAGTGCTAACAGTGTTAATCTCAGGGGGAACCAGAGGGTGGGTGCTACGCTTCTGCGATGGCACCATCTGTTGGACGACGTTATTAGCTGTAGCTGCCATAAGAGAGCAATGCTGAGTGGCCAGCCTGGCTATGTCAACATAGCATGTTCAGATTACAACACACACAGAGGGAGAGTGACTTCATTATCTGCTCAGGTACACATTACTCCTCTATATCTTTACATAGCAAAGAGTTATGCTAGATAGTAATACTATATACTGTACAATGTATTATATTTAAGTTTGCCAATATATGAATGCTCTGGATATCAAATAGAGCACCTCTAACAAGGTTAAATGTGGTTGTTGTAATGCCGAGAGCAATTCAATATGTACACAAAGACATTATCTTAATCATTTGATGGAGCCTCAAATGGATCAACACTGAAAGAGAAACTATTTTTATATTATTCACATCTTGTGGGAAAAGTGAGGGACAGACACCAGCAGAGAGAAATGAAGACACCCAGGATGAGAGAAGGCCGGACACTAGGAGACAGAAACAGAAACACCAGGAGAGAAAGACCCACCAGGGGAGAGGGGGAGGAAAGTGGGGGAGCCATGGCGTTTTGGATGTGGCCATGACCACATCCCTGCATGCTCAAAACTGAACATTTCCCAACTTTAATAATGTCACAAGATATGTCAGTGTCACTCAGACAGACGAATAATGCTGCAACTGCAGGGAAGGATTCACTTTCCCAGTGAGCAGCTGAAACCTTAAGTATTAAATTCTCCGTGTGAATCAGCTTGTCATCCTCATATTCAGGAATAAGCAAACAGAGAGACTGTACAACTTCCCCTTGTCAATTATTATTTTGACATTTCTATTGCTTTTTTTAATTAAAAATGCAGGTTACTTTACATTTGAGTTGGAGAATGTCACGTTCTCTGTGACAATATTAAAGTGCAAGAAGTAAAGGTAACACTGCATTTATTAATTAAAGTTAGTGAATTGTTATTTTACTGTTTAAAAACAATGAAATGATTATTAATAATGTATACTAATTATAAATAATCTGCTATTTTATCATTAGTTTGTGTACTATGTCTATAAATGCTACATTGTATCAAAGCAATAGGAGACAAGAGCAATTACATTCTGATTGCATTAGTAACCTTTTCCTTGACAGGTAATTGTTGCACACAGTATAACATTTTCTATACAAGTATTTGTTAGTGATTACCAAATGATTTGTAAACCTTGACGAAATTGTATATATATATATCATCTAAAACATCTGTAAACATTGCATAGATTGATTGTCCAGAAACCAATGATTAACCATTGACAGTGCACCTACTGTATCTAAATATTGTTCATAGACGCTTCAGTATTTATGGACCATTTAACAATGTGCAATAATCATCAGTTGCAACTTTAAAATAGCCATCCAAATTTACAAACCAATGATTAACAATTAACAAAGTGTTCCAAATATCTATGTAATGTTTCTAAATGTTTGTTTATATATGCGCTTCCCAAGAGCCTTATCTTCAGACATCTTTGGGTCCCTGACACTACCATGGAGTCAGTAACTACTGGCTACTGTAGCCTATGACTCATTCACACCTATTTGTGAAATCCATGCATATAAAAGCAAAGGGCTCCCCTCTGCTCTTTGTCTTTACTGTTCCCTGCTCAGGCAGGAGGATTTCTTTCCCTGTTTCTCTAGGAGGGAGCAGATACCTGGTTCTTCTTCTCCTCACCTCTGAAGGAGGTAATATGTCAGTAAGTAAGCTGCTGGAACAAGGGATCAGTTTCCTTCTTAACCTTTAAAACACATCTGGATGATCAACACAGCAAAGACTGCATCTTTGACTTGACCACAACCTTCTCTTGCCAACATGTCCTTCCATGAACTGGGCCTACCTCAACACAGCATTAGCAATAGCATATGACTGGGCAAGACTGTTCAACTTGATTTCTGTAAATGTACATTGTCATTGATTTTACTGTTGTGATACTGTTCAGTCAGGATATTCAGATAGCTATGCTACATAGACAAATGCAAACTAACCATCTTTTTCTGACCCACTGCACAATTCGACACAAATCACTTACATAAACCATGAATTCACATTTAGAGAATCCCAACCCCCACATCGCCCAACCCTTTGTCCAAAGATACCATGTGGAGCGGCCATCTTTGATTCAACCATTTTGTAGTTTTACAGTTCCTGCCATAATTTATGTAGGCTATCTTTAGACAACTAGCCATTTTTTCATTTGTCTTATTAGTTATTTAATCAGATTAATATTAACCTTGATGATCTTGTAAATAAATGTTTGTGGATTATACCTGCTGGTCTCTTTAATGTTATACAAGAGTGAAAAATGCCAACCACTGCTATGTCAAGCGCTCAAAAATCCAACTTTTATTACCTATTGATATTGTGATTTTTGGTTATATTTAATAATTTAATTATTAGTCAAAGTTCCAACTTCATCATTTAAGTATATTTAATGAGACTTATTCATGAGACTGTATTAATCATTTTCTGTGTGTGTGAGTGGTGCCTTGAGGATAATTTAATGTAAATTAAATAATATTTTTCACTATAATTAATAATTATCTTGATAATTATTGATTACTTTTCATAGCCATTTTAATGTCCTTTTGAGCTTATCACCAACATAATTTGGTGCCTTGTTATTATCAATATATATTGCTAATTATCTTTAACATTTCATGATAATTAGAGCAGCTCCTCTCTGTGTCTCCAACATTTATAAACACATTGAAATTACCGTGACAAAATCAGTGCTGTAAAATCAGGCGGCAACCACTGGTTCTGAAGATTGAAGCTAAAGCAGAAGTGACTTAAAGTTGAATTATTTTTAATAGAAAACTCCTCCGGTTGCAAAAAGAGGTCTTAATGTATAACAAGCCCGGTGGCAACCTTCACTTCTCAAAAGTGAAGCCAATGCAAAAATGTTTTAACTTTGCATTCTATCTAACGGCCAGCAGGGGGCAAAGGTTGCAAAAAAGAAGTCTCATTGAAGTCTATGAGAAAATGAGCCTACTTCTCAATTGATTTATTACCTCAGTAAACACTGTAAACAGGATTTTATGGTCTCAATCACTAGTTTCAAGTCTTCTTCAATACAATGTGATGTTCATTTAGTAAATTATGGTCCCATTTAGAGTCAAACTCACTCTGACATCTCTCCATTGACGCATGTATATGTACTGTGAGAACAACAGAGTGTAAAACTGAATTTCCCCACTGTGGGAATAATAAAGGAATATTTTTCTTTCTTTCTTTCTAAATAGACCATAAAACAGGGGATGCTTTAGAGTGTGGCTACCTTGTGATTGTTTCTACTTCGGCATTTCCGATCTGTGTGTTGTCTGTTGTCCGTGAAAAGACACTTTCACAGTGTCTTTTTAGAGGGGATTGTGGCTCAGACGGTAGAGCAGGTCATCCACTAATTGGAAGGTCACTGGTTTGATCCCTGGCTGCTCCGGTTACATGTCGATGTGTCATTTAGCAAGACACTTAACCTCAAATTACTCCCCAAGGCATAGCCATCATGTATGACTTAGTATTTAGATTAGATCTTGGTCACCTAAAAATTCAGCATTTGGTTATACTTAGCTCCACCCTGTAGCATCACTTCTGTTTGCAAAAAACAATCTACAATTAAACAGCTGTTTAACTGTACACTATTAACGACTGATGTGCTGCAAAGGAATTGTGGGATGGCGTTTACAGAGTACGACCAGCTTTTTGCTTACCTTACTAAGCAAAAAAGACAATTTAACTGCAGACAAGGACAGAAAGAGTCCTTGTTTGGAAAGTAAGAAAAACTCTTGACTGCTCTTGCTAGTAAATGAACTAAATAAACCACCCGGCTCAACCACTGCACAACAACTAACCACAGCCTGCACTCAAAATAGAGCCCAGACACTGGACTTTAAACACACATCTCCTTGTATATTTTGCATGTAAAACCTTATTAAATAGTAACTTAAACTGTCACAAAGCTGTAGTCAAAAGTAGAAAATTACTTGCTGTAATACTGTGACATACAGTTATTGTTTCATAGAAATGGAAAAAAGTCAATCCTGCACCTGCCCACAATATTACACAGAAAATATCTGAAAAATACTATTTGCATTTCTACCAGACTATTGACCCAGACAGACTAAAACTGTATGATGTCTGTCACTGACTCCTCATTGTTGAAATGCTTGTCAGAGGACACACGGTGAGTGAATATGTGGTATATTAGCATTTGTTTAAAAGTTCTTTTTGGTTAAAGAAAGAAACAAACCAACATTTGTGTGCAGAGGAGAGATGCTTGTTGTATTTAATTTACTGTTTATTGATTTTCTGTATATTCTTGCTCTGACTGATCTTATTTCCAATGTGCAGATGACATTAATGTTTACATATTCTCTACAGCATCAGTATTAAACAGTGCTTGAAGAGTTTAAAAAAAGTGCCAGTACTCATGTTGGTGTGCATATTGGCTGATATCAGCAACTACTTATTCCTATTTATTCATTATTATTTTAATGTGTTAAACTGTGTCAGTCATAATCAGCTGTGGTGTTATTGTTAAATTATCATATTTGGGCTATGCATCCTCTATAGTAGGTCTATAATAATCCAATGATAACATCATATCCCATTATATAATATTCAGTAATATTCCAACTGCAGTGTTGCAGTATTTCCTCAACACAACCACTTAGTTAGGGTTAGGAAACTAACTTTAACATCACTGACTAGCGACTCACAGGTCTGACGATATCGATGAGTCTCGTTACTTTTAGTTTCACATGGGACATGGACACTGGTCTCCTGGTTGAAAGTGTTATGTTTGTTCTACCCATCCTTAGTAAGACTTAGTTCCGGTTCATCACATACTGCTGCTAAAGGGTGCGTAAGGGTGCCTCTGTGCATCCATTTCTGATGCCGAGGGGCACTGCCCCATCTGTGGTATTTGACGAGCTGGGAATGAGACCGGGTTGGTATCAGCTGTCAAGACAGGAAAAAAATGTAAGTAAGTCCAAGGATGTGTGAGGGAGTACATTTTCATAAATGCTGCTTCTCTGGAGCATCTAACACCAACACCTAGATGAAAAGTCAGTGATACAGGGTAGTGGGTCCACTTGACTAATACTACCACTATTGTGTTGGTTGACAACATTATGACCACTGAGAAGTGAAGTGAATAACATTAATAACCTCGTTACAATGGCGCCTGGCAGTGGTTGGGATATATTAGGCAACGAGTGAACATTTTGTCCTTGAAGTTGATGTGTTGGAAGCAGGTAGGCAAGTGAAAGGATGTGAGTGACTGACAAGGGCCAGATTGTGATGGTTAGACTACTGGGTCAGTGCATCTCCAAAATTGCAGCTCTTGTGGGATGTTCCCGGTCTGCAGTGGTCAGGACCTACCAAAAGTGGTCCAAGGAAGGAAAAATGGTGAACCAGCAACAGGGTCATGAGAAGCCATGGCTCAGCGATGAAGTGATGGCTGGTCTGTTTTGTCCAATCCAATAGAAGAGCTACTGTAGCTCACATTGCTGAAAAAGTTGCAAGCTTTGATAGAAAGGTGTCAGAATACACAGCACATCGCAGTTTGTTGTGTATAGGGCTGTGTAGCCGCAGACCGGTCAGGGTGTCCATGCTGACCTAATGTTATGGCTGATTGTGTATACTTGCCTTTTTATGCATATTAATTTATCAATTAATCTTATCTTCATGTTGTGATATCTTCACTTTGGTTATTTGGCATATTTTGTTACACAGTAGTTGCAGTAATGCAGGTAAAGCATTTCCTCTTGCTGCAATAACTTTGTCCAACATTGTTGTTTCATCTAACAGTACTTTCATCTGATAAGCTACTGTTCTTGTGGTACCCTGACCTCAAATACCCTTGTGCATCCTTGATGTGGTAAAGATCTCAGCAGTCATTTCCACTGATAAACCCTTTTATCAAATCGCCCATTCAGATAAGATACAGATCTCTGACAGATGCCGTTGTTGGTAATTACAGCTGAATTGATTGCTGTAGCAGTGGGATGGGTCAGGGCAGGATGGCAGTCCTGAACTTTTTGTCCTTCATCTGTTTCATATATCCTCTTTACAGCAGCACATATCAAAGGGTAGCGTGCCTGTGATTGAAACTGCTTATTAACCTTCTGCATAGTCATCACTATTTGCATTTTATATGCTCAATGCAGTGTGCAATTATCCACCGTGCATTGCTCAGACTGTAGTAAACTCAAACAGCACAGCATAAACCAGCAGATACAAATGTTTACAAATGTACAATACAGACTATTTTTCATTTAGTTTAACATGCAATTCTTATAATTTATATCTATCAGCCCTATGTTTTGGCTGCATTTCTTAGTCTATATATTTTTTATCACTTACTGCATTTGGCATTACAATTAATTCCTGATAATTATTTTCTTCTTTTGCATAATACTTGTACACTTTTTCCTAGATTTATAACTAGAGACCATCTTGCAGTGGGATCACATTAGCAGCGACGCCAATTTGGGCCAGGGGTGTAAAGCACCCGCAGCACCAAGGGTGCCACCTTCTGGAGGGCACTGATCACCCTTTAAATGACACAAACAAAGGAAGGTGTAAAGGGCCACTTCCTATCTGCCTACTTCTGGCATCCCCGCTCCGATTTTAGTTTTAATTTTGACCTCACACCTGTGAAGTTTTGTGACATGGAATCGGACCAGGGGCGTAAGAGTGCAGGTGCGCGAAGTGTGCATGTGCGCGAGTGGCTCTGTTCACACCTGGTATTATCATGCGCCCTGTTGATCTGGACAACTCTTAGTATTAGTAAAATGTGTCTGCCCATGCATCTTTGGTGTCTACCTGTGCTCAGATCTCATTTCCCTGCTGTATATGCAAATCAACACGTAGTAAACACATGGCCAATACAGCACACACTGTGACGTATGACTACATGAATATCAGTAGTAATATACAGTATTGCATATTTGTGAATTTGGCTACATTTTATCAACATCCAAAATATAAGATCATTGTCTACAGGCATTCCCCGGGGACCTCCATGCTGCAACACCACCAGGTACAGAGTTTTAGAGCCAGGGATGAGGGCGAGCAAGCTGGCAGGCAGGCGGGTGTCAGGTTTGTGCAGAGCCCCAGAACAAAAACACCGGAGTATCACCAACAGTGTGATAATAATACACTTCCAGTGCCTAGCCTGATAGCTTGTAGATGTGTAGCTTATAGATTTAATTTGATAAAATGCAGTTGTACCAACAGGATACAGTAGAGCACAGAATCAGTCTCTATGCTGTGACAAGCTTTCAAATCTGCCTGTCTATTCATCTGAGGTGGATCCAAACAGGATGTCAGTTGAGTAGTTGGTCTTTAATGTGGCCCAGGACACATTCTTGTACACACTGCTAAAAGAATACGGTCTCCTAATGTGGTCTGAGCAATCGGATCTCAATGCGTCTTGAATGTGTTCACACCTGTACTTAGAGCTGTCCATTTGTGATCCGATCACTCAGGACTTAATGCCAGGTCTGAACAGGGTTTGAGTGTGTGAGTGTGTGTGTGTGTGTGTGTGTGTGTGTGTGTGTGCGTGTGTGTGTGTGTCCCCTTTCTCTCTCGCCCCCTTGCTTGGACCACAGAATTCAACCTTCATTTTGATCTCAACTACACATAAGTAAACTTTCGTGACCGCATCTTGTATGGTTGGGATGCTGTGACAAAATCTGTCCACAGAAATACAAACACCTGGCAAAGTACTCCAAACCGCCTCTGTGATGGTTTCAGTGTCACTGTTGTGGCTGGTTTTCCTTCTTATAGCATGAAATTGCCATGAAGCTAAGTTTTTTTCCACTTTGACCCAGTTAGACATTTCCCCTAGTTTTTAATTCATTTACCTTCAAAGGAAAGCATCTGTTTAACCCATTTATCATCGACATACTCACCACCACTACAGATAAATCCCCTCTTACTTTTTAAAACTGTGCCGCTTATTGCCTTCCCATGCTGTAGTCACAGCAGATACATCACAAAGATAAATCTACATGTCGGCAGAGGTCACTGCTCCAGATATGCATGAATTTTAAACCTGTCTCATTGTATTAATAATTAGTGCATAGCTTGCTAGCTGGTGTGTTCTTTGATGTGGTTTTGTGCAGTTGTAGGTGAGAGAAGAGAGCAAGTCTTTCAGTCTTGGTAGCACAGGAATAAAATCACACGTAATGCCTCTAATTACATGCAATGCAAGACTGAAGTGTTGTTTTTTAATGTCTCAAAGACATTGTCAAAGAAAGTAAATTAGTGCAATAAGAGATGTGAATTGCACTATGAGGGTAGATATGGTAGCTCAGAGAGGTCAACCCACCGCAAATTATGAAAAGACAGCAGACAAAAGACGTTCAAATAAAGAAACGTGCTGCAGATAAATAACTAATTACTACAAATTAAAGGGGACCTATCGTGCTTATTTTCAGGTACATACTTGTATTTTGGGTTTCTACTAGAACATGTTTGCATGTTTTAATGTTCAAAAAATGCTTTACTTTTCTCATACCGGCTGTGCTGCAGCACCTCCTTTCACCCTGTCTGAAATGCTCTGTTTGAGCTCCTGCCCTGATTGGTCAGCTGGCCCACTGTTATGATTGGTCAACTGAATCAAACTATTTGGACTCCGGTCCAGCTCTGCTCTTACTAGCATTGTTTGAGGGCGTGTCCAACTATTCCTTGAAAATATATTGTGACATCACCATGTTACGGGAAAAAGGCGGAACTTCAAGCGAGGCATTTTAGGCCGTTCAGGAGCTGTATTTCTGTGGGGGAGTAATTCCTTTGGCTTGGACTTTGGGCTTTGTAACACTGCAGATAAAAGACTGTATGACACACTAAAGGAAAGGGAAAAAGCATAAAAGCATAATAAATCCCCTTTAAATGTCCAGTATGTAGTATCTCGCGGTATCTAGTGGTGAGGTGAGGAGCTTGCAACTAACTGATGCCTCTCACATGTGCCAGACGTATTGGAAAACTACGGTGGCTGATGTAAAGTGCAAATAGAGCCATTTATTGAAAGAGTAGCATAGGTCATTTGGAGCAGAACCAGTGTGTAGAGTACATATGTGTACATGGGAAATGAGTGGCGAAGCAAGAGAGAGAGAGTGGCGGCGATGGACGTTATTGACTCATGGAGAGGACCCACTCCCTATGTAGATACAAATGGCTCATTCTAAGCTAACAAAAACATAACTCCTATTATCAGGTGATTATACACTAAAGAAAATATTATAACTTAATATTATATTCCATTTCTACCAATAGATACCCCTAAATGTTACAGTGTTCCTTTAGTACTTGTAAATAGGAGTAAATATCCTTAAGATAGTTATAAAGAGTACTGAGCATCCTTTGGCCATGTATTAATGATGAATGAATTTTTCATGATTTTTCGTGTTTCATGATGATTTTCTCTTGCAGTTTGAATTTAACACATTACAATATAAATATGTCATGTTCTGCATGTGTAAATTGTAATTGTGAAGCACTGTGCAGTCTACCTCATTTCCATTTCCATGAGAATCTGCTGCTCAAAGACTCTAGGCTGTACGCGCCCTATCAGCTGACCCTGTGTTTACAACATTGTTGACGTAGCTCATCAACCCAAACTTGTCAGGAACAACAAACAACAACAAGCCGCAGTGGCAATTAACATCAGAGTGCCCAGAGACCATAGTACCATGGCACAATAAAGGGGAAGTTACATCATAAACATTCAAATCTAATTGAGCTTGTGCATCTGTAGTTGTGTCTACATCTGAATATTTCAACTCTGTGTTTTGCGTATATGTGTGTCAGTAAGTGTGTGTGTGTGTGTGTGTAGAGTGGTGTTTTAACAACCAGAGCAGAGAGAACCCTCCCTCCCACTAGTTCCTCTGTATTCCCTGGAGGGGCCTAATCAGACAAACAAGGCTTCTCTCACTCCTGGTCCATACGCTTTGATTCCTCACTGAGCACCACAAAGACACACACACACACACACACACACACACACACACACACACACACACACACACACACATGCATACCTACTGAGATAGATGTACCTACATGCATGCAAACCCAGAGACGTGACTGCACATGTGCTTTGAGACCTTTTTCTCTGTGAGAACTTAATGACCTGTGACATGACGCTTGCCAGTAAGGCTTTGGCTCTGCCTTGTGTCTCTACTTGCTGCTGACGTTTTACAGTCAAGAACATTTTGAATGCATGTCACCGAACAGGTGACACCACTTTGTGCCAATGGCGGGACAAAGCTCATGTTTGTAGGCAGGTGCATATGATTTAGTATCATTTCCTCAGCAGTACGGACATATAGGCAGGGCCGGCTTAATGCATAGGCCTAAATAGGCAGTCGCCTAGGGTGCCACCTTAATATTAGATAATATTTCATCCTTGAGGTAACAAATGAACAAATAAAAAAGAAGGAAAAAAAAGCACTTTTGGGAGGCCTCAAATCCAAATTGTGCTCCAAAGGGCTAGAACCAGCCCTGAGTTCCAGCAAAGCACAACCAAAGTGGATGGCAAGCAACTGAGTCCGCTATTTGGTACCACTTATACACAGACGTTGGTTCAAGAGTCAAGGTTCAGTATGAGTTGGTACAGCAGAAAAAAAACAACAACAAATGCATCATTATGAAATAAGGAACATTTATTATAAGAGTGCCGTTAATCAATTAAAACATTTAATCATGATTAATTGCATGATTGTCCTGATTAATTGTAAATTAACAACTTAAGCACATTTTTTATGTGTTGAAAATGTACCTTAGAGGGAGATTTGGGATATTTAATACTCTTATCAACATGGAAGTGGGTAAATATGCTGCTTTATGAAATGTATGCATTTATTTAATATTAGAAACCAATTAACAACACAAAATGATGACAAATATTGCTCAGAAACCCTGCATTTAGCATAAAAAAATCTGTTGCTGTCAGTGTGCTGACTTGACTATGACTTGACGGAAACTGCATGTGATTATCATAAAGTGGGCATGTCTGTAAAGGGGAGACTGGTGGGTACCCATAGAACCCCTTTTACATTCACATATCTGGAGGTCAGAGGTCAAGGGACCCCTTTGAAAATGGCCCTATCAGTTTTTCTTGCCATATCATACCAGTGTCTGCACTTTAGCGTTAAAACTGAGCCCACTACAACCTAAAAATCATGTTTTGTTAACATGTAAAGAAATTTGTGATGTCGAGACAAATTTTCGTTAACACCTTGGCACATCTGGGTGGTGCCGTTGAATGTGCGTTAGCATACTGGATGTGTTTCCATTCACAGTGAAGAAATGCCAACACACCGTCTTTGTTTTACACACAACTCTCCATTGCGGTTGTAGCTGAATGGGTACCAGCAGGTCTTCCAGCTTCACATTTTATTTTCGCTCCTCATAGTGTTACTGGCTTACACGCTAATCAGCTTGTTGTGCTAGCTTCAACACATGTTGCCAGAGTTGGCAGACAATTAAAAGTTCCCCACCGAACATGTGCTTGTGGACTTTGGTGACTCGTTATGTGCATCAGTTTACACATTTTGTATTCTGCATGCGGCTGCGTGATCCCCGAACTTTACTGCCGTTCAACACAAATACAAGAACTATTTCTCTTTCTATATTTTGGTCCTTTTGTCCTGGTCCCATTTTATGGTGTTTATTGTAACAAATGTTATTTCTTCTTTTCAGACCCCTGGGCACAATTGTTTCATGGGTCCCTAGACAACTTGGTTTGGTGGTCGGGCATTTTTTCTTTCTTTTATAAATCAGACATTGCATACATGACATATACGGACTAGTATGAGTTCATTATGAGGAGCATAACCTCATTAGAAAAGTAACCATTACAATACCACTAAAAGTGTCTGATATTAAAGGTTCTCTATGCGATATTCAGTGCATTAATATAACAGCAAACAACTATTTGCTATGTAAATATATAAAGGAGTAATGTCAACCTGAGCAGCCGGGCCGGCCTTTTAATGTGTGTGAGTGAACCACACTGGCGAGCTCGTGGCCGCTGCTCTGAACTACTTATATGGCAGTTACAGCTGATAACAGCTTCCCCAACAATGGTGTCATGGTGGAAGCGTAGTGCCCACCCTCTGGTTCCCCCTCATGTTAACACTGTTACCATTGTTTGCACTGTTAGTGCTGTTTACCACTGGTAGCTGTGAGCTGAATCTGTGATCTGAATTTTGCATTTTAGTCCTTTAAATGTAAAATTAAGATCTTTAATGTAGGTACGTCACACACACACACACACACACACACACACACACACACACACACACACACACACACACACACATTGTGGCATGGGAACCCAATATTCATCTGCAAATGTTCAGAAATACTGGATTTAAACAGGATGAATAGACATGAAAAAAACACAGCATTCAAGTGTTGATTTAACCTTCCTGTTGTGTTAGGGTCAACACCAACCCGTTTTTGTTTTTAAATGCATAAAAGAATCGCTTAAAATTTGTTTATTGCATCAAGGCTTTTTGACTTTGTCAGGAACCTTGATTTCAACAAAATTAAACAATTTTTTTCACTACATCATAAAATGCTCTGGTTGAAATTATGTCCTTTGCGGTGTCAGTGACGGTTTCGACCTGGTCATAAGAATAAGATTATAGAGATGACAGAAAAAAAGATGACAAAAAAATTGGATGATAGGTTATTATATATAGGTATATATGTTATATAGGTTACACGGGTCGAAACCGACCGTTAACACTGGGAATGGTAACAGAAAGCTAACACAGGAGTTTAAATTTCAATGTCAGCATTATCAGTGAAGCTTCTGCCTATTTGGTCCACAGTCCTAGTAGTATTGAACTGTCTCATGTTTATGAGTTTCATATTGTGCTTACTGCCACTCTGTTTACTTTTTGTCGCTGTCCATTGACGGGGTGCTGAATGAATGTTGCTGTCCTGTTGTCCCCCTCTGCTCTCCATGGACTGTTTGAGTCCACACCTCTCGGCAGTACCACTTCTCTTCCTCTAGCTGTTGCAATAGCTCAGTGTTTATAGTCCTGCTCCCTTGGATGGGCCCCCAAGTGCTCTGGACCCCAGCCTTGCCTTTCCAGAGAAAATCATTAATACTATCCACTGATTTCACTGAATTTTTATTCAGTGAAACCAGTCAAACTGGGGAAGCTCCACCCCTTAAAATTATGAGGCGATGTCACATTCACCCCCCACCTCCTGACATATATCAATGTATTCTCATACAACTGTTAGTATGATATCTTCCAAAATTGTAAGTCCAGCATCAATTCCCACTCCAGTCTTTTCAAAATAAATGTCCGTTCTCACAGGAAATGACTTTCTTAGGTTTAGGCAAGAAAGCCACTTAGTTAGGTTTAGGAAAGAAAACTGCTCGCTAAGGTTTAGGAAAGATCGTGGTGAAGTTAAATCAAGTATGGAACTTACATGACAAAAATACTTAGTTAGGTTTAGGAAAGAATACTACTTAATTAGGTTGAAGAAAAGATCATAGTTTGGGTTAAAATAACTCCGGAGTGGTTAGTTAAGTATGGAACTTACATGACAAAAAATACTTAGTTAGGTTTAAGAAAGATCATAGTTAAGTAACGCCACACCGGAAGTGGTTATGAGACATCGGAAGCGGTGTCACTGAAGTATGGAAGTTACATGACAAATACTACTTAATTAGGTTGAAGAAAAATTTTGTGTTTGTTTAAGGTTAAAATAATAAATCAATTAATAAATTGGCTATGTTAAAATAACTTTGGAAGTGGTGTAATTTAAGTATGTAACTTACATGACAAATAAATCAACACTGACTTCTGGTTTCACACGGGATAACACCAGTCTTCTCTGTGAAAATCTGCTGTTTTTTTGACCCACCCGTGCACACCGCCCTCCTCAGTGTTTGCTGCTCTTTATTAGTGATGGGTCGGTCGCGAACGAAACGGCTCTTAGAGTCGGCTCTTTGAAGTGAACGACGGGAGCCGGCTCCTCATTGGGAGCCGTGTTTTTTTTTTCTCTCTCTCACTTTTTTTTCCTCGCGCCGCACGTAATTGGTCAATATGTGTTTGAGCCTTGTGTTTGCGCTGAGCAGAGGGGGGAGGGGCGAGAGTTACACTAGCAGCAGCAGTAGCGCACGAACAGAGAGAGAGAGAGAGAGAGAGAGAGAGAGAGAGAGAGAGAAGGAGGGAGGGAGAGAGAGAGAGAGAGAGAGAGAGACGGGGACAACAAGAAGAGACAACATGGACACATTAGGAAGGTATAGTAAAGAAAATGAGTGACTCCAGGACCATTTCAATTTTACTGACAATAAAAGGAAGAGTGTAGAGTCTGCAGGAATATCATATAGAGCCACAAACAACCTGCACAGGTAAACAACCTGAGAACAGTCCACCAATCAGAGCAATGGGAAGATAAAACAGTCAGTTGAGTGTGATATTAATGAAGGTGCCAGTGTGTCTACTGCAACTGTTGCTGCTGCTGCTGCTGCAGTAGTACTAGTAGTAGTAGTAGTAGTATCTACAGCAACATGCTGTTCACCACCACAACCACCTAAACCAACCCAGAGCTCTATGAGACAGTTTGTGCAGAAGTTTGTGACCCCAGAAAGACATAACTCAGTTGATGAAGAACTGGCAAAAATGATTGCACTTGATTTTTATCCATTTTCAGCTGTGGATGATAAAGGATTCAGGAAGTTTATAATGCACTGAATCCAATTTATGCAATTCCAAGCAGGAAAACTAAAATCATTCCAGGCCTATATGACAGAGAACGTGCATCCACTGCAAGAGAGGGTTAAAAAAATCCGCAGCAGCATCCTTCTTGTCAGTTACGTGTCACTTTATTGAAAATTATAAAACGGTGTCCGGAATGCTGTTACCGACAATGCAGCTAACATAACAATTACATTAGTAATTCATTTTGTGCATAATTTTATATTGTTGTTGATAATAAATTAATTAAAGCAACAAAATAACCTGAAGAGCCATTTGGGAGCCATTTGGGAGCCGTTTGGGAGCCGAAAGAGCTGGCTCTTTTTAGTGAGCCGAGCCGAAAGAGCCGGTTCTCTAAAAAGAGCTGGAATTCCCATCACTACTCTTTATACCTCCTAGCTGATGATTACATACAAATTGATTTTTTTGGTATATATTCAAATTACAGTGCATTTACTTTCCGTAGGCATAGCTACAAACGGTGATTGAGAACAGCCTTCATATATTACAGCAGTCAGTACGGCAACTGAGACTAGTGGTAGTAGAAATAGCAAATTATTTACTATATTGATCAGTGCGGCAAATGTACACCTTCCCCACCATTCAATCACATCCCCTTTTCTGTCTCTCTCCACTGCCTGGGTTACAGGGTTTAGAATGGAAGTTCCATCCATCCATATGCAACCGTTCATCCTGTTTGGGGTCGCAGGGGGCTGGAGCCGATCCTAGCTGACATCAGGTGAAGGCGGGGTTCACCCTGGACAGGTCGCCAGGCTATCACAGGGCTGACACACAGAGACAGACAACCATTCACGCTCACATTCACATCTACGGGCAATTTAGAGTCATCAGTTAACCTAACCTGCATGTCTTTGGACCGTGGAGTGGAAGCAACTCTTTAGAAGAAGAAGAAGATAGTCCTTTATTAGTCCCACGAGGGGAAATTCAATTTTTTCACTCTGTTGTTAACTTATACACAGTACATGCAGACCTGAACACACACATGCACAAACATGCAACAATGGAGAGATGTCAGAGTGATGGGGCTGCTCCTGACAAGCGCCCCGAGCAGTTTAAATTAAAGTTCTTTAAATTAACTCTTTAAATAAAGTTCATGTAGTTTAAAAGGATTATACCACTCTCTACTTGAGTTGAACATTCAGATGCTGAAAAGCAGCTTTTCTCCCTCTGTCCTCTGTCCTAGTCTGCTTCCCATCACTTCCCCTCTGTCTTCCTCCAAAACTTCTGCTCATCTTTCTCTCCTTATCTTGAATTTGTCTATCTACCCCTCTGCTTCCACTTTCACTTCCCGTCAAATTCTTCACCTTTCGTCCGTCTCCATTGCCTCCTACTTCACCGTTTACAGTTGTCAACCATCCTTCCCACCCCACTGTTGTTTTCTGCCCCCACCTCCCCCTCTGTCTCACCATGTCTCTGCCTCCTGCCCCGTCTCTCCTTAGCCCTCCTCCTCTCCTCTCCCTTCAGACAGAAAGCCAATTGGAGCTGTCTAAACAAATGAGAGGTGTCTGGGATCATTTAAACAGCCATAAATAACATCAAGAGAGGAGGCAGACGATGAGTGGACCCCACCGCTAAATGCACAGACACATGCACGATTACACACACTGGCGCGAAACACACACACACACACACACAGACACACACACACACACGCGCTTAAGTGGACCCCATTGCTAATTTGTCTGATAGCGTGTTAGGCGAAGATAAGAGCAGAGGCAGGAATCTGACCTGCCTGAGATGCATTAGCTCGCCGTGTACTGTTTTCATCACTCAGGCTGTATGGGAGCACAGCGTATTGTTTGCTAATTTGCCTTTCGCAGCTATTGTTTGGAAAGCTGGTGGAGCTATCACCAGAGGTAATGGGCTTTGTGTGTGTGTGTGTGTGTGTGTGTGTGTGTGTGTGTGCACCTGGAATAATGAGAGTCTTGATAGAGTGCTCATTCCATGTAATGAGGCTCTGAAAGAATGAATGGTGCCCTTTGTGTTGATTTAACGCCATGTTGCTCGGATCTCGTCGCTCGCTGGTCTAAAACCTCACAAATATGATGTCCCGCACTTCACAAAGCTGGAGAAGTGAGAGAAGGGGCTAGAGTTGGATCTTAATTCATTAAGCTTGTCCATGTCTTGAAGAGAAGAAGACGAATGGTGATTTTGTTCTGTCAGTCCCTGGCAAGCCTCCACTCTCCGGCTTTCTGACAGCTCTCTGCCAAGTAGGACATTAAATAATAAGCTTCCTCCTTCTTCTCTCTGTCTGTCTGTCTCTCCCTTACTCTCACTTCTTTCTCTCCTCCCATGTCTATCTCTGAGTCTGTGTGTGTTTGTCTGACTTAGTGTCTTTCTTTGTTATAAATATTTAGCCAGGAAAGAAACACTGGCAGCTTTGTGAGGAGTAAAGCATACGCCTGCATGCGCACACACACATGCAATGTTTCTCCGCCAGTACCCTCTTAAATACTACAGAGTTGGCACTTGTCATAAGCCCTTGCACATCAGGCCAAATCCATTTTGGGAGTGCCAATTTCATTCTTGGGATGTTAAGCATCTACACCGCAAGGTCAAAACATTGCAATGAAAGCCCATCTCGCTCAGTTGCAGAATTGGATGAAAATGAATGTTATTTCTTGTGCTGAAATAGCCATCGCGTTTCACTGGCTCCCACACACTGGACTGGCACTCTCTAATATACTGGGTAAATATTCATACAGCACGAAACTAGCGGTGCATAAAGTGGGAATGCTCACAGTTTGGTAGTTCTGTTTCATGTTATCTGAGAAATTATATTTGTACAGATATGTGGTAGGGCTGGGTTGACATGTTTCTATGTGTGTAAGCTTATGCTGCTGCTGTATGTGTGTGTGATGTTCTAGTTGGCAATGTTTTTAGTTTGCACATAGATGTCACAAATCTACAGTGCCAGGAGGTGCAGTGGGTGAGGAGATGTGGGTGTTTTGTTTCATATACAGTATACCAGCTTTGAGCTCTCTGATTATGCCTATAATCTTGTGTGTGACAGGTCGCCTCTGGATGTGCTAGAGAGCAAAGAGTGGCCTTGGACACATAGCATATTGGAGAGGATCACATTAGATTGAAGCGAACAGTGTAAAAGATACTGCATGATTGTGGGTATTGGTGATATGTCAGTGGGGTTGGCATGTTCTGCTGGTATTTATGTTTTTTTTCTCACAGTGCTCCAGTTTCATCCCACAGTCCATGCAGGTTAGGTAAACTAGGAACCGTAATGTCCAACCCCACTGAAGGCCTTTTTGGTAGCGTTTTTATCATTCCAGCGTCTCGTGGAACCCCTTGCCTTCCTTAAAAAAGCCATTACTATCATGGAGAACCCCCACACACCTTTAGCTTCAAGTGTATTTCTGTCGCGTTTAGTGAAGCATAATCTACACAGACAGCTGTTTAAAGCAGTGGTTCCCAACCTATTTTCCTTGAAGTCCCCCCTACTTGTAAAGCTGAGCAGACGTGTGTGTCTGAGAACATCTTGTTAACATCTGTAGGACAGTTGTTACTCTCTTGGGTCACATTGGAAGAGGTTGTCACTGCGACAATTTAGTTGCCCATTGCCCAAAGGGGGACTGGTCACTCAGGGTCTCTGGAGAACTCTAGAGCAAATGTGAGTTTGAGGGTATCTGCCAGACATCTGTGAGGATGCCTCAGTTGGCTGCTAGAACTGACAGGTGAAAAATACACCTAAAAACATTTGGGAGCACTGTGCTAAAGTAGGCATTTGACAATTTATGGTTTACATTACATGGGTTTATGGAAGGCAGCAAAGGTGCTAGAATGCAATGGAGCATGAATGAACCATTAGCTTAGCAAATGATCAATCCATCGTAAATAAGCTGTCAAATGGAAATGGCAATTAGTGGATAGAATAATCTTTGATTTCCAGGTACTGTGGTGCACTGGTAAAAGCTATTGTTTCGTGTAGTTGTCCAGTCTAGTTGTAGTTTTGTCAGAGGTGGTTATGTTTCGGACGGTGAAGGTGGATTGGCCCCAAGGGGACTCTCAAGAACTTTAGAGCAAATGTAAGTTCTAGGGCATCTGCCACACATCTGTGCATTGCAGAACACATTGTTATTATCCGTAAGACAGAGTTATGACTCTCTTGGGTTAGATAGATACACTGGAAGAGGTTGCTTCTGCAACAACTTATGCAAACACTAAGATACATTGGCCTGGTTTGGTAAGGGTTGGCTAAAGGATGCTGTAGGGCATCGGGAACTGCGATTTGCTTCCAGACGACTTTCAACTGCCATGCATCCGATCTGTCCGTATTCCATGCCATAACTATATGAGATTTAGTGACTACCCTTTGAATTTGAATCCACTGATGGTGGGGGAGGGGAGATGTGGACAAGTGGCTGGGTCTTATCTAAAAGCCAGTCAAGGGTTGAGTAAGTAGCCAAGTCTTAAACCGGCACTGGATGACAGAGAGGTACTTAACATTTCCTCCATTTCTCCACATGAAATTCCTTGCGACTGGAAAGCAGATTTATATAGCCATGAAGAGAGACAACGACACAATCAAAGTATCGGGGTCTCACAAAAACTTGTTTTTGTTCTATAATTTCTTAATAATGACATAGTCTGTAAAAAAAGGTTTTGGGTGGACTGGATCAACTTGGGATTATCGAAGCACAATACAAAAAATTAACTATTACATACTTTTTTTTGTTGCCATTGTTTAATGAATAGGGTTTTGATTATAAATCAGACGAACAGAGAGATGAGCGGTGGCAGGGAATGTGTGAGGAGAAACAATAGATGGATGGGTCAGTAGGGACTAGACAGGAAAAAGCAGCAGCGAGAAAAGAGATGGGCAGACAAAGAGAGAAGGATTAACACATCCCCGAACTCTTTGAAGCCTCAGGTCTTCAGCTATACCTCCCGTTTGGCCCACTTCTCTCCCGTCTCCCCTGCGGTCACCCAGCTCTGCTCTCGACTGCTGGAACAGGGGAGCAATGTGGGGAGAGGGAAGATGAGGGGCAATGCGATAGTTGTCATCATCTCTACAGCTTCTAAGAAGCTTTCAGTCCTGAGATTCTTAGTTTTCCATTCATTTTCACTCTAATGGTGCCTTCCTCTTCTTCCTCTCTACCCCTTTTCCTCTTCATCTCCCAGAGTCCCTTTTTTCTCCATGCGTTTCTCATCTCTCATTCTTGCATTCTCGCTTCCTTTCAGCCATGCTTAGCCATTCTGCTTTCAGTTTCCCCCCTTCTTCCTCCTCTTCCCTTGCTTCTCTTTCATTTCTGCATAGCCCTTGTCTGTTGCTTCCCCTCTTCCTCTTCGATCTCACCCCCTTTCTTCTCTCCAGCCCCGTCCTTTTAATTCCCCCCCACCCCTCCCCATCACAGGGACAGTAAATCTCTTGATGGTTGGAGCACAGAGCCACGGAGCTCTTTGATCGTTTTCGGGGAACCGACATTATGTCTGCCTTTCTGGACGGAGCTCTGTCTGGTGTCTGCTCGGAGGATGCTGAGGGAGGCGCACTTGGTTCCACACACACACACACACACACACACACACACACACACACACACACACACACACACACACACACACACACTCAGGCGAGTGTTGTCCTGTGTGTAATTAAATTTCCTGAGGACCAAAAGTGAATGAGTTCACAATACAACTGAAAATCTTAAAATGCCCTTCATGAGTTTCTTCCCCCACCCACAATCTCTCTCTTCTCTTTCTTTTCTCCTCTGCCAGTCATTCTGAATGCTTTATGGGGCCCTTTATCCAAAATATGCTGTTTAATCTGGCGAAATGAGAAATTATCATCAAACAAGAAATATGGACTTATGAATACTGATTTAGCATGTGCCGCTCCCTCGCAATGACTTAAAATGTAATGAAATGATTCAGTCGTTTATAATGCATGAGTGCACGGCTTGTAATCAAACGGAATTGTGTTGTTCACTTGCCGGGGAAAATGAAATAATGATGATGTTCTTCAAAATGAATGCTTTGTGGGATTTAAATCCAGCAAGAGTGAGTTAGGGGAACTAAACTCATCGCATGTAATGTGTGATTTAGCTTCAACACAGTGGGAAAATGTATATGTTTGGCCTGTAATGTAAGCGATTTGGCAACGCACGCTGGAGAGGAGAAACATGAAAAGGTGACATGTTATCAGCATCTCTCTCTATGACGTTTTCGTTAGCATTTCGTTCGCTTACTTGGTTTTTCGTCTTTTGCAAAGTCTCCACGGGCAGCATTTTTTTTTTTTTTGGTTTGTAAGACATTAAAAAAGGGGCTTTTGGAAAATCAGAAAACAAACAGAGGCCTCTCAGATGTTGTTTCATTTTTCTCCCTAATGTGAACAGCACGTCTTAAATATCAATATTATATTCCTCATGCTCTGCTTGCGCTAATAGGACAGAAAGAATGTACAAAGGATGGAGCAATCCCTCATCTTTGAGCAGTCTAAACTATCTTTTAATAACTGCTGTCAAAGGATTCATCTGAGGAGACAAAATACACGTTGAGTAAACATTCCATCTGATATCATCATCACGTTTATTCACGGCTCTGTGATATTTATCTGGCGATATGAAAATCCATTTGCATTTAACACCTAGTCTCAGTTGTCAGATGAGGGGAAACAATACGAACGTTTAATAATAAAGGCTTGAATCCCCTTAAATCCTCCTGCTTTTATTTGACATTTGGTTCAATACATTCATTATGACAGCATTTAACATGTGACAAAGACACCCCCCGGTGTTGTTCTCCGTCTAGAAACAGGAGCACTGTAAGAAAATGCATCTGAAGAAAGCACACAAGCACACACTCGTGCACGCGCCGCCCGTCGTTCGGTTAAGCCTGTGGAATTGATGTGCCCCTAAGCCTGTTTTTTTTTTCCATGCATTATGCCCCAAGGAGAGAGCCTCTGAATGGTGGTGGCTGCCACTCACTAGAGTATAAGCTCGGGATCAGACTGCAGAGGTACACGCACACGCACACACACACACACACACACACACACACACACACACACACACACACACACACACACACACAGAGAGAGAGAGCACACTCCTTCAGGCCGAATGAGAGCAAATTTAGGGGCACAAATGTACACTTTTAGAGAGGTAACATACATTTTTGAGGGCTACACAATCAGAGATGAATGCATACGATCCTCCCCCCTCTCAAACACACACTCAGAGACATAAACACTCACCTCTAAGCTAAGGGATGGAACCTGCACAGTGTGTCTCCGTCTCATGCTGGCTTAGCCACAGAGCTGAAGAACAGTAAAGGGATAGAAAGTGGAGATGAAGACATATGACAGAAAAGCTCTGTAAACAAGACACACACGAAGACGCATACTGACACACACACACACACACACACACACACACACACACACACACACACATCGAGGGGGCTGCTCCCGTCTGTCTACTACAGTCAGGTGTGGTGCTTTGTGTCAGACTGGCTGTCCTGTGCCATGTTTATGTCTCTCCCCTGTCCTGTGTTCGGCGCTACAGGGGCTGTTTGATGTCACTTTACTGTGAAGCCAGGAAGGCTGGGTGAAGGGCTGACTGGGCCTCTCTGTGGGAGGCTTCGGCTTGTGTGTGAAGATGCTGCTAAACCTTTCAGACCTACAGTATCTACGTTGGACCGCTCGCTGTGCTGGAAGAGGCAGCGAAGTGCTGACTCCTGGGGGCGTGGCAGATCTTCTTGTTTTTCTGTGGGTGTTAAGTACTTGTGTCTGATCACACATCCTAAATACTGAACTCACAAACCAATGCAAAAAGTGTAACACACAGGAAAACCTATTATAAAACAGAGCGTTCCGGTCTTTGATTATGACTGGTTGAGGCGCGTTCAAACTCGCTGTAAAACCAAGTGGCAACATTCGGTTCTCAAAAGCGAAGCCAATGAGGAAGTGCTTTAACTTTGCATTCTTTCTAATAACCAGTAGGGGGGAAATCCTCTGGTTGCAAAAAAAAAATAAGTAGAATTGAAATCTATGAGAAAATGATCCTACTACACATTTATCATCTCAGTAAACATTGTAAACATGAGTTTATGGTCTCGATCACTAGTTTCAAATCTTCAGTACAGCATGATGTTCATTTAGGAAATTTGGAGTCAAAAAGACCATAAAGCAGGGGATGATTTAGTAAGCCAATCAACCTCCCGTCACCTTTGACTTGGCCAGCAGACACACCAGTAGGTGGCGGTAGTCTATATTTGTCATTCAAAAAAGGAAAGTGGAAGACTGACAATGGCAGATATATAAGCCATTGTTATGATACATGAAACGAGACGCGTTTGCCGACCATTTTCACACCACTCTCACTCACCACTTAGCTTCACTCCAGATGGCCATTTTGTCGTGAAAATGTCTGTGTTTCTGTGAATGATGTGTGTGCTGTCTTGACTTTACTCGTTGGCTTGCTTTCAAATTTCCATTTCTCTTCTCGTGTCCTGACTCCTTTACACTGAACAGCCAATCAGACTGATTTCTCTCACCGAAGTGCTCCGCTGCTGATTCAACATGCGGAATTGGCCTATATACCTCCAACACGGGCACTTGAGCCGACGGCGAAGGACATGTTGAAAAAACTAGGCCGACAGACGCTCATCAAAGGCCCCAAACTGTTTGACAAGGGACCATCAGCTTTGTGTGTCAGGGCCTTTAATGTGCAATACCAGCAGGGGGCAACAGAGCCACTCACTTAGGCTTAGGCAACAAATCCACTTAGTCAGGTTAAGGGAAAACATAAACATCTTAATGTAACTTGCAAAACAAAACACCGGTCTTATAGTCCTGTTTGGCCTGCTCATACTGACGCTAATAGCTGCCTTATGTGTCGTATCAGAGGGCTGTGACAAAACGTCGCTAGTTTTCGACCTGGGAATGAGACAGGGCTGAACCAGCTGCTGCCATTGCCAGCCTGCTAGTTACTTAAGACTTAGCGGATGAAGTGGGAATGCAGTCTTTACATAGGACCAGCTGCGTCGCGGTTGAGAGGGCAAACCCTCTTCGGCTGAGCACATACATGCAAATTTTCAGTGTGTGCGGCCGCAGGGATGAGCGGTCAAGCATAACGAATCCAGTTAGACTGTGAAGCCTGTGTGAAAATACAACAAAGATTTTGGAATCAAGAAGCCTCCCTCTCTATCACACACACTCACACACAGAGGTACACACTCACCGAGCAGTGGGGCTCTTCACTGACCATTACTCTTGGCAATGAGCGCTGAACAGAAAGTGCTTAGTAGAAAACAACAGGATACTTCCACTCCAACTCAAACAGCATCCATCAGCCATACAGCTTATGTGTGTGTGTGTGTGTGTGTGTGTGTGTGTGTGTGTGTGTGTTTGGATTTGTGTGTGTGTGTTTTGTCTGCATCTCTGAGTGTGTATGTACAAGGAGTAAGAAAGAAAGACAGAAAGAAAGAAAGAGGGAGAAGGAGATTTCTCTCCTGTCATTTCAGTAATGCAGGCCTGGGTTCTTCCAGCATCCCTCTGACCTTCATGCTCAGTTTCAGCACACTTACATCAGCCAAGCCTTCATCACTTCTGACTGTATGTGTGTGTGTGTGTGTGTGTGTGTGTGTGTGTGTGTGTGAAGGAGAGAATGAGATAGAGGGATGATGAGGATTGAATGTGAGAGACACACAAGCCTCTTGTATATCTGTCTAACCTTGTGTTAAGACATCAACGGTTTTTATTGATCTCTGAGGCCTTTTGGGCTGCAAAATGTTTTTACTTCAGCTTTCATGGCTATTTCTTCCCTTCATCTTTTTCTCTTCAAGTATTATCTGCAAGTTTGTGTACAGCTATTTTTTTGTTTTCCTGTACTCATGTCTTTGTGAGATTCACGCTGAGTTTTCAGCCCTTTCAGTGAGGACATTTCTGCAAAATCATGCCAGTTTGACCAGTTCTCACTTCTTGAGGCGGTTTAAAGGTTAGGATTTTGGTGTAGGGTTAAGAAGTAGAAAATTTGGTCTCACTTTACACAATGAAATAAGAAAATCAGGAGGATTGCTGCACTAAGCCATTGTTCTTATACACTAAGACGAGCCAGGGGAGGTGTGGATGATACAGATGTGTCTTGGTCACTCCCTGTGGAAATTTTTCTGGGCATGACTGACTGGGAGGACACCCTGGGATAGACCGGGGACCTTCTGGAGGGATTAAATGTCCCAGTGGGCCTCTTTGTACTTGAGGGTACAAAAGAAGGAAAGAAGCTGGAGGAAGTTATATTATGATATTTAGCCTGCTCAAGTTGCACTGGTGCTAAAGCAACTAATAGATGGAAGGTTAAAACAATTTGGTTACAAGTAAGTTATGAGGTTAAACAGGTAGTGAAAAAAATGTCACTAAAATACTATATAACTAACATGTATTCCCCATGCAGAATGGCCCATTTCAGAATGATGTACAGTAGATTATATTATACAAATGAGTATACTTTTGAAAGTACATTTTACTGTTAACGCTTGGCATAACCTAACACACAATTAAATGTAACACAGACCTTAATGACAATGACAGTCTCAAGCCTGGGCCAGACCAGCCGTGTGAGGAGGACTCGGGTCTTCTAGAGATTCAAGATCTCACCCATTTTTCACACGAGCCGAGCACAGTTCACAGCAGCAACGGACAGCAGAAGTGATCTATTGACTGCATATTGACATCATACTAGCAACATAATTACAGTTTCAAAGTCTAGACATCTACAATATGTCACAGACAGTGAAGGCGATCTTCAGACTGTATACTGACATCATATCAGCAACATAATTTCAGTTTCAGTGTCTGTATCTGTAGCAAATGTCACAGGCATGAAAAAAACCCTCAAGCATTTTTTTTCCCCTGTGGACAGAACTTAATTTGTTAACACAAGGCTTTTATTCTGAAATATGTGTAGAACATGCAGAGACTTGCAGGGCTCCATGAATAAATATAGTACAGGATTTAATTGTGGATTATTGCTATTGTTTATACATTACCACATGTTTCTGACCTTTCTCTGTCTAGAATAAATACAAATGACATTTATAATGAAACGTAATGGTCATTATGAAAGTAAAACTTGACATAGAAAGAGCAGCAGCAGCAGAAACGCAGCCACCACGCGCTATTCAATGCAAGCAGCTGGTCTGACCCAAGCATCGCGCTAATTAAAAAAAAAAAAAAAATGGACATGTTTTCAGCTCACATAAGTAGAGAATGAAATAAACAGCTAATCTCATAACTTTTTTTCCCCACAGCTTGAGACATCGAAAGGGAAAAACACAAAGAGGAGTGAGTGGAGAGGCTCTGTGTTGCTGCCAGTCTATCAGAGGAGTGTATATCAATAACATTATCTTTATACTCTATGTAGCTATGTTAATATAAAATTAACGCGATTAATCATGAGTGGCAAGTCAATGCGCAAGCATTTTAAATTTGGCCCATTGAGTGACCTGTAGGCTGCAGTGGCGTCACTTCGTACCTCCGCCACTAGTCAAAAGCAGGGTGACTGACAACAGAGATGGACGCGACACAGGAGAGCGAGGCGAGACCACTCAGACCTTTCACTCGGACTCGGACTCGGACAAGGAGGAGCAGGGGCCTCTAGCCCGCTACAAAGCTGAGCCGTGCATTGAATGCATGAGTGTCCACTGGAGTGGTGGCAGCTCACGCAGGAGCTGATGAACAGCTGTCCTCTCCTCCTACCTGGCTACCGCTGCCACGTCTGGGCCAGGTGAGAGACTCTTTTCACTGCAGGTAACATCATTGAAAAGAAGAGGGCAGCCTCACACTCAGACAATGTAAACAAGCTTGTTTGTCTGAGCAACTGGCTCAAGGACACATAGAGTTGTCTGTTGTCAGTTCCTGTAACGTTAGCTGACCCTTTTAAAGGAAATGCTGTTGGCATCTTGCTATTGATGTTGCCTTATTTAGAGGCATGTTATGCTATTCATTTTGAATTGCTGTATTGAGTCAGCTTTAGTGTTCATTTTGATTGAGAGACTGCTTATGTGCCTATTTGAGACTCAGCCTTATTTTATTTCTGAGTTTTATTTATTTCATTTAACTATTTTATGCTATTTGTATTGCATTTTTGAGAAATGCACCTGGCTTAATTGGTTTGCTGATGTGCTTGACCTTTTTTTCTTTTGAATTTCATTTATAAAGCACACTTAACCAATAAAAATATGGATTTCAAATCTTCTCTTCTTGGTGTATTCTATTGATTAGTCATGCACTACGATTTTGTAATGTCCTAGAATTCAAATTCTTTATTTGGGGGCCTTTAGCAGGTATGAGATTAAAATGCGATTAATTAGATTAATTAATTACAAATCCTGTAATTAATTAGATTAATTTTCTTAATCGCCTGACAGCACTAATATTTTGACATGTGTATGCTACTCCATATCTACATCCATCGACCAATAGATGGATCGATGGATAAATAGACCTGTATAGATACTTATCCATGATATACTGTAGATGGAGAGACATACAGATTCATAAACGGTAGCCACCTATAGTATATAGATTAGACTTGTATTGAATGGAATTGCATTTCACAGGCTTTCTCTGGAAAATATTATAACTATCTTTTACAGTTAACCAGTTAACCTCCACTATCTAACGGTAAAGCCTAGAAGCAAACTGCAAGTGTTCACTTGTAGCAGAACCTGGCTAATCTAACTCAAATATATATATATATATATATATTAAATTATTTAGCCCAAACCAAAATTGTTGTGGATGTGCCCTGCTCTCCTCTATGTACCTTTACTTAAAAACAACTTTTCTCTTCTAAAAAGTACTTTTATATTGTACTATTTTACTTACCATAAATAAAAGATCTGAATACTTGTTTCTACAGTGCAGACTTGGTTTCAAACCTTAAAGCATCTCAATGAGAGATACAATTAGGACAATGTAATACATGGAGATTATTATGGGCCTATTGTAAATAAGGAGGAGTGACAACCACATTTAACGCTCAATTGGACTCCAAGCCATCATAAACTCTGAGGCTATGATGCTTTTAGAAATTAATTTCATTTTCCTGTTAGTGGAGGCAGGGACTGCACTGTACAGGAACCACCTTTTAGATGGAACAGTAACTCACATTTTGCTGGATTTTCTACTTATTTGATTTCTAAAAAGAACCCATAAAATGTACCTCAAAGCTGTATTATCGGGAACGGTTTTCTTTATTGGATGTTGGCAGACTTTGGCCATAAAGTCATATTTTAAAGGCATAGACATTTTTGTGATTCTGATGATGGTTCTGATTTACAAGACGAGGGTCTGTGAAAGTTTGAATGTAGAGGCTGTAACAATGAAATGTTAGAGCACACTCCTAAAATGGTAGCTAAAGGAATTTATGGAGGCTTAGACAGAGATTCATCTGTTCAGTGTAGTCACATTAGTTCATACCTCAAGCTTTATATCTAAAGATGTGAAGGTGAAAGTACACTGGCCAATACGAAAGCTGACCTTCACAATGGCAGATTTGTTCTATCACATGTCCAGATTTTAGCACAGGAGATCTTTAATTAAATATGTGGTTGAGTCAATCTTGCCCAAGGCTCATCTTTTGTCAAAAAATCCAGATAGGTACAATTCACATCACAGTTATCAATCTATATGAGAGGGTATCACTTCACGCTCTCTACAGTACAAAGGCTGGTAATAAGTATTGCATGAAGTTTAATTGCACAAGACTATACTGGGTTTTGGGGATTTTAGGGATGGTCCACCACTCTGATCCCAAACCAGTCTCACAGGAAGGCATGTACTGTCAATATCACAATATTACACAGACATTCTGCACGTCATGAGAACGTATTTCAGCCTTTTCGTTTGTCATTTGTACGCCACGCAAACGCCCGTGGTTAGGTTCATAAAGCAGCATATTTGTCCACTCCCATGTTGATAAGAGTATTAAATACTCAAATCTTCCTTTAAGGCATAAACAAATAAAAAAAGTATGATTAATCTGCAATTAATTGTGATTAACTATGGACAATTTACTATCATGATTAAATATTTAAATTGATTGACAGCCCTAGTGCAGTGGTTATAATTGCTATTATTATGACTACTTTTTGTGTATCAATTACAGGAAGATCCTTACATCCCATACAGTCCTGTTATGCTATATACTGTAATTATTTGCACCACGGTCACGCCAGTCTACTCCAGAGTGTCTGCGCAGCAATTAATGAAACAACAATAAAAGGTTGTCATGTGCACGTGCATATACTATACATACTATACAGTAGACTGCTGTATGCACACATTAATGTAGTGGTAACTTTGTAATGGTGGATATTCTGCTGATTAAGTGGATATGTCTCACTATGAAGTCAGTGATAATTAGGCTGATACAGTAGATTGGTGGTGGGTGTACACATGCATGTTGTTTGTGTGTATTCTGGCTGCATGTGACTCACTGCCTAGCCTGTTTATTTGGATCCAGATACATAACAGGCTGTTTCTACTGGATTATTTGAGCTTTTAACAGATGTCATTTATAGATCCATTCATTACATAACACGAGGGACAGCCAGGGTGCTGTACTGCGCATTACCTTACTGAGGCATTTTTTTTTTTGAGTTATTGCCAGCGTACACCTTGAATAAAGTGAGTTGATGATGAGGAGCTGCAGCACAAATGACAGGATGTACTGTAAAGATGCTTTGTGAAGGGTGGAGACTAAACAGAAAGTAAGACAGGGAGAGAAATAGCAAATAGTCCTGTCTGTCTGTCTGTCTGTCCACCCCCCCCCCCCCCCTTGTTAAGAGATTAAATGTCACATTCATTGTTTAATAGGATTGCTTGGCAAGGACCGATGTGTGCGTGGTGTGGTTGTGTTGTGGGTGGGGCTAGGGTGGGAGTTTTAACAAGATTGCTGGCATTATATTAATTCTATTTTCCCCTGGCACCACATTTGCAATGTCTACTGGACATCATGTGTCTCCTGTGTGTCTCTATATCTGCTGCCCTCACTGATATCATACATTTTAGAAAATGAGGAGATAATCCAAAGCTAATACAAAGTTTGTCCTGTGACGGATGCAGTGCACGTCGGAGAGGACCAGTCATTTTGCCCTAATAACTGGTCTGCTCTCAGCAGGGTGTACATCCACAAGTTAACACTTGTATTACTGTTGTGTGTGAATACAAATACAGATATAATGATCTTTGTTGCAAAATCCAGGATCTAAAATAACAAGATATCACACAGGATCATGGTTATGATGTCTGATTAAACACCATATTTTTCACTTTTGTTTTCCATTCACAAAGGTTCAGTTCAGTGGCATAAATATCGACGGTGCAATCGGTGCGGTGCACCAGGGCCCAGCAGCTTTCAGGGGCCTAAAAATCATCTTCCTACACCGTGTCCTCACTGAATCCATTATATGTACTCCTGTTATGTCATGTAAACATACCACGTGGGCTACTTATCAGCTGTGCACTTGAGATCAGACTGGAGATGTAACACTGATATTCCTTCATTTGCTCTTTTTAAACAGAAAACACATTTAATATTGTGATATTTACTGGATATGACATTCAATATAACAAACAGCAGAAGGAAAGTTTCAGCTTTCTGGTGATCTCCCTCCAACCAGCTGCCTCCTTATTTAGGGTTTTGATTGTGAAATGAGGATGTATGGTATACAGTAGATAACTCCTCATTTCAACTTGATGAGCAGCTCCTGGTCCACTGAGGCAATTTCAAGGTGAGTGCTGTTTTCCTTTTGTTATGGAAACAAATGTGAACCTACTGAAATCTGCGTCTGTGATAACATTTGGCCGCTGAGTCCAGAGCAGGCTAAGTTAGCTTTGATAAATTTGGTGCTCCAGCTGCTGTCTGTGGTGCTGGTCTAAGGCTGGGCTGCAGTACCCACATGCATGTGTGTGCACAAGCTTACTCTTGTGTTAGGGAAGAGGATCCAAGAAAAAAAATTGCACAAAGGCCAGTCACAATTATGTTACACTGCTTGTTCATGCAGAGAATAAATGTGAAGCTAAAACCTTTTTACAATGGCGGATGGGGATTATTCACATATCATTAATGTCCCAGTGAAGCAGATGTTAGAGCATCTTTAGCCTCTGCACTGTGAGCGTTCTCAGTGGATATATTGTTATTAGAACTGCGGACCCCAAGATGGCACCTATTCATTTCACTGAGACCTGCTAACCCGGCACATACGGCAAAAACGTTTTCTAGCTTCTGGGTTATGCAGCCCACTGAAAATGCACAGTTGTGTTTCTCCCGCTGTCCCCACCCGCAATCTCCAGATGGACCCATAGACTTTACATTGTGATGGCGTCACAGATATTTAAATCACTTTTCTCAGCTCCAGGAAAGGTTTACAAATATCAAAGCTCCATGGATCAAAAAGTCTGAATAGAAAGAGTTATAACCAAACTTGTTTGCAGTTTGAGGTGTCCTGTAATCAGATTTATACATGTCTTTTTTGGGGAAAATGCTGTTTGGGCTGCAGTGGGACTTTTTGCTGCAATACTGTGAGTGGCCACTGGAAAAAACTGGAACCATGGCTGAGCGATGGCTCATCCAGGTCTTATTATACATCCATGGTATTCTGTAATCTGTCTATCTATCTATTTGAGTGGTGTACAGTTACAGGAGGGATTTAAATCAGATTCTTCACATTTGATTTGACCACTAATAAGAAGGCAGAATACAGATTGATGGTTGAATGTCATGATGTTATTGGCTGAAATCCTGGTTTATGTCTGCTTCTCTGGGCTGTTGGGAGTTTTCTTCCTGCCTTTATTTAAAATGTGACGTCGAGTTTACTCACTTGTCCTGATTTCTGTATACGCTGTAAATGAAAGACTTTATCAACTTATCCTGCCAGTGTTTGTGCTGCATTTGGGTCCTAAACACACCTGTTACACTTTAGGACTAGATTAGACTTTCTTCGCTAGCTACTTGCTAACTTTGACTTCTGATTTTGGCAGCATTCAGCATGCTTACTAGAGCCTGTTAGCTGAAAAAAGCTGCTTGCTGTGACTAAATGGTGCTGATGACATGCTGTGCCAAAAAAATGACAAAAAAAACAAAAACAAAAAGAAAAAACACAATAAGCTAACAGGCAAAAAAAGAGGCTCTGTACAGTCATTTATAGATAGTAAAAAGATGGTTAAACTGTTAATAGTTATTTCACTGTTAACAAACAATGACATGAATGTGCACTAATTATTAGTAATGCTACAATTTGTTATTTTACCATATTTTGTGTAAATTGAAATATTAATTTATAAATTCCATGTAGTATCATAGCTGATAAGAGGCTATAACAATGACATTCTGATTACATTAGTAAACTACTTACATCATGACATTTAATATACTATATGAAGTATTTATTAGTGATTACCAAAGGATTTATAAACCTTTTGTAAAAATGTAAAATGTTTTCATAAACAGTCCATAGATAGGGCCAGAAACTAATTATTAACCACTGACAAAATATTACTCCTCTAATGATTCTAGATGATTTCCAAAGTATTTATTAACCATTTAACAATATATTCAGCAATTAATAACAAAATATTTATAGATGGTTTGCAGAACAATTATTAACAATTAGCAAAGTGTTACAAATATTGATGTAATGCTTATTATTTATAAATATAAATAGTAAATATAAATAAATATAGAAAGAAGAAAGAAAGAAAGATATTCCTTTATTAGTCCCACAGTGGGGAAATTCAGTTTTACACTCTGTTTTTCACACACAGTACATATACATGCGTCAATGGAGAGATGTCAGAGTGATGGGACTGCTCCTGAAAAGCGCCCAGAGCAGTTGGGGGTTTGGTGCCTTGCTCAGGGGCACCTCGGCAGTGCCCAAGAGGTAAACTGGCACCTCTCCAGCAACCAGTTGGTCTTGGTCCATGGGGGTCTTGAACCCGTGACGTCCGCGTCCTAACCCAAGTCCTTACAGACTGAGCTACTGCCGCCCCCATATGTATTTTTTTTATATATTATATATATACTGTATATATATATATATATATATTTATATATATATTTATATATACTGTATATATACTATATATATATATATATATATATATATATATATATATATATATATATATATATATATATATATATATATACATATAATAATACATATATATATATTTTATTATTATATATAATTTTATTATTTTATTTTATTATATTATTTATATATATATATATATATATATATATATTTAAATATAATATATATTATTATATTATTCATTATTTTCTTGCCTGAACCCCTAAGTTAGTGGTTTTCTTGCCTAAACTTAGCCGCAGATGTTTGTGTGGCACAAAAATGACACGCAAAATTGCTAAATGCGTACTTGTGATACATCGAATATACGTCTAATGTCTTGGTATTAATTCACCTTCCTGTGAGACTGGGTTGAAAACTACACAGCATCTTCATAGTATGCTATTTTTGCAAATAACATTTTTTGTTAACAAATAATGTAGTTTTAAAAGCACTTGAAGTTCTGCATGGACAAATGTCACTTAAATGGTGACTTTGAAATGCAAGTTCCTCTCCGAGTGTTCGTGGGTTCATTTTCTCCGCTGCTGCTGTCAATGGTTTCGCTCTACTTTCACCTTGGAGCTTGAGTGGCTCCAGTTAAAAACTTCCACTATTAAGGTGAAATACACTGATCTTATCTCAATAGCGATCATCTTCTGAATGCTCTGGGATTTTTGGTTTGCTGACTGGAGGAGCAGTAACAGAGAGTTGTGAACTTCAGTCATCTTAAGCTGAGGCCGATACGATCGGCTTTATGCTGTCTGTGAAAACACCGTGCACCGGCCATAATTTGTGTTACTGTGTGTAAAAAGTGTGTGTCCCTGTGTGTGCATGAGGGTTCATGGGTGGGAGCTCAGTCGATGTGTTCTGGAGCTGAAAAGGGAGATGAGTGACTTCTCTTAAGGTGGGTTTATTCAGTCTGTACCTGGTAGCTGCAAATCTATTGAATTAGAATGATTAAACTGCAAATACAAATTGGTGGTTTTGGCATTGACAGAATGTGAAAGTGATAAAGATTGCTCCCCTTTTGAAAGGCAGAATATATCAGTGTGATGTTTCTATTGGATCTGCCTTTGACCCTGATGATCTGGGTTGGGGAAGATGTCAGTCTGATCGACTGAATGAAAGTGAATTTTCACTGATTTTAACTGTGCAAATTCAACTGCTGTAGCTTTTATTGTAGCATGTGTTTCTTTACTATAATAATCCTTTTCTAATTGCATCTTTTTACAAGTGTCCATTGATTTCATATGCAACTATAAAATTTGCTTTAAATTCAATCTGTACATACAATGATATGGTTGCAGCTCCTTTCAAAAAGGTCTGACAGAATGCCTTCTGTTGGGGAGTAAAGCAGGATGAGGAGCTAGATATATAGTTTGTGTCTGCATATAAGCAAAACTGCAGAAGTGTGTTTTTTTATGCCAGAGTTTTGTACACAAGTAAGAGGAAACAAAACAGATCTAAAAATAAATGCACCGCACCATTGAAGAGGCTTGTACTGTGTTATATATCTCTTCAAGTGAGCAATGTGTCATTACAGTTGAAGGAGTCACTCTTAGCTGCGTTCAACTAGGGTAGGCTGACTG
This sequence comes from Pterois miles, assembly GCA_947000775.1. Lineage (NCBI taxonomy): Eukaryota > Metazoa > Chordata > Actinopteri > Perciformes > Scorpaenidae > Pterois > Pterois miles. Next base: position 2,309,455 of record CAMQGK010000253.1, read on the forward strand.
AAGTTAGTGTAGCAAACTGACTCTGGTCCCTGAAATTCACAGCAGAATAATTTCCCCTGGGACTCGTGACCGTGGCCCGAAGCAAGCCAAGCAAAGTGACATCTGTCAAAGTTGCGACAGCGGAGCGATCTTCTTCTAAATGAAAACTAATCAGAGAGTACTTGCAGAGGAGCGCGCTACAAAAGACAGTGACTCAGATGGTTGATCAGTACAGTATCTACTAAAAACAGAAAAGGTGGATGTGGATGGAGAGGATGCTGTTGTGGGTTTTTGTTTGAGGATTTTGCACATTACAAGGTCTGTCAAATGCTGCTTAAATAGATGAAAATGTGCTATTCCTGGCTGAACTGAGGTTTCTGATTGGACCTTATACGCCCTATCATTATTCAGGCTGTTCTCATACACCGTTCATAGCTATACTCCTGAAAAATAAATGCACTGTAATTTACGTATACCCCACAAAATCAAGAGATGGGAAGCAGAGGGGGGCTGAGACAGCGCTGTAATGTATCAATACAATTAAAGACGCAAACTGTCCCTGATACAATGTTCACTTCCTGCAAAATCAGTACATAACATCACTGATGAGAGTGAGTGATCTAGCAGTCATTTTGTTATAACACAGAGGGGGAGCTGGTTGTTTATTAATGTGCAATGATGAGCACTGATAGAACCATGTTTATCACACTAAGTGAGTGCCAAATAAACATTAGGTAGCCTAGTTACTGAATAGCACAAGAAAACTGTTGCTGCCTGTGTTCAAAATGTTAATTTTCTAAACACTGTGAATCCATGACATGCAAGTGTTTTCACGATAGGCAGTCTAGTCATCAGTTTATCAGCCGTGGAGCAATGAAGTAGGAGCTAGTAATGCTCATCACATTATGTTTTAAACCCACCGGATGCACCGGAGCCCTTACAGTTGGATCAGGTGTGTTAGAGCAGAGAGAGCTGGAAAATGAGCAGGTACTGGGTTTGGAGGTCTGGAGCTGGGAACCCAGGGTCTAGGCCAGGGGTGGGCAATTATTTTTCCTGGGGGGCCACATGAGAAACCCAGATTGTTGCCAGGGGCCAAACAAATACTGTCAGACGTAACCTCTATTTTAACACTATAGAAAACATACCGGACACTTATTTTTCAGCATTTATTATACTGAAAATCTCTCCAAACAGCAGATTATAAAAAAAAAAAAAGACTTTATATAGAGGAGTCTTTAAGCGTACAGGACTGACTGTTTAGGGTAGTAATGTTATGTAGTAATGGGGCGGCAGTAGCTCAGTCCGTAAGGACTTGGGTTAGGACGCGGAGGATGCCGGTTCAAGTATGGACCAAGACCAACTGGTTGCTGGAGAGGTGTCAATTTACCTCTTGGGCACTGCCGAGGTGCCCTTGAGCAAGGCACCGAACCCCCAACTGCTCTGGGCGCTTGTCAGGAGCAGCTCCCTCACTCTGACATCTCTCCATTGACATGTATATGTACAGTGTGAACAACAGAGTGTAAAACTGAATTTCCCACTGTGGGACTAATAAAGGAATATCTTCTTCTTCTTACTAAAAAAAACACTTAAATTTAACATTTAACTTAACATTAACGCTTACATTTCCTTCTTTGGTTCCATGCAGCTTTGTAAAAAGTCTCGCTACTTTAGTATCTTAACTAGCGGCCCCTCGGCTGTCCTCTCCTAGGACAGGTTTCTAGATTTTTCTGCATGTTTTGTCTCAAACTGACGGTTCAACTTGTATTCTTTGAATGCAGCCATGTTTTTTTGCAAACTTAGCACATAGCTTTGCCACCAACCTCTGGGAAAAACTACTTAGCAGTCTACGACTTATTAAAGACTTGCTGCTAGAGGGACCGCCGCGCCTGTGGACCAGGACTGGACCACGTTTGAGTGCCTCTGGATGGGGGAGGGGTCCACCACAGCTCCCGCTGCTCGTTGAGAAGAGTAAGAACAATACGTGCTTCACGTCTCCAAAAGTCTCCAATAACACCAGAAAAAGTCGCTAGATTTATCTCTGGTCGCTTTTTTTTGACAAAGAGCCGCTGGAGAGGTCTGAAAACTCGCTAAATATAGTGACAAAGTCGCTAAGTTGACAACACTGCCCCTCAGCAAGTGACGCTACCTCAAACATCACTCAGGTCATTTACATCAATGTCAGGTGTGACAGGAAAAAACTCGCTAACAATACACCAGCATTTCAAAATAAAAGTTTTTGGGCATAAAATTGCATAGTTTTAGGTACCCCCAAAGGACCCCCAAATACCCCAAAAAACCCCACCCCACATTTATACCAGTTCTTTGCTTGTGAGTTTTGCAGGGGTTCAGTTCAAAACACTGATCTTGTGTTGCCACTGTGTACACAGGCCTACTTGGCTCAATAAATGGCTTTGGCTTTGTTGCTTTAACTAAGTAGGTTTTTTTTTGCCTAAACTTAAGTTGTTTCCTGTGAAGATGAAAGTTTGTTTGCAAAAGACTGTGTGCATGTAACGAGAGGAAATTAACTCATGTTGCTGGAAAATCATCACATGTTGTGGGACATTTGTAGGAGAATGCTCGAAAAATGAGCAATAACTTTTCATAAGATATCATACGAACTGTTGTATCAGGATACGTTGCATAATTTGGGGTTGTGTCTGTGCACATCCATTTCAGAGTTAAGAGGGGCCCCATAAAAAGTCTTGTGCTGTGGCCCATCATAACCAGCAGCTGCCACTGGATCCCCACTCTGGTTGGATTTACATTTTCTGTACATTTATGACATTTGGCACAAGCTCTTATCCAGTTACCACTCAGCATTTTTGAATAAATTCAAGCGAGAGCAGACTTTTGGCGGTGATTAGACCTTCCCAGTGATTATGTGGCCATAAGGTACTACAGGATCTCACGCAGAACTCAAGCTGTAGAACAGGTTTCGCATTATCACTTTATATATCATCCAGTCACAGTTTGTACCTGAAAATGCAAATACTGCATGTGGGCCATTCTGGAGCTTAATGTTACTTAAATGATTACACCAAATGTGGATCATTTTGAGAACATAATGTAAGGGACTGTGGGAAAAGGTCCAGGTGGACAACTGATTAGTGTAAATTTCGTCATTGAAACTGATGAACAGTATTCGTTGACAAATAAAACGTAACCACAGATGAGAAATGGACAAACTAACTAATTACTTTTTAATACAAGGTCTTCTTCAATTGCCTGCATTCATCTGCAGAATCACAAGCTGTTGGCCTGATTAGTACAACAGTATCCACCGTGTAAAATATCTCTGGTTAAGAACTGCATTTAGCTGCTTGACCTGTTGCACTTCAGGATGTCATGGTGAGAAAATGTTCCCACTGGTTAATGAACTCGTGACAACACCGGTGTTACCAATTGCACCAGATATTTTACAAGAAAAGATGACACTCATTATCTGTAGAGTGCTTACTTTGATCCTTAATGTCAGGTGACTGTGTTTCTGGCCTCTCCGGTCCAGCTTTCGCTGCAGGGCCACAGCAGCTGTGACCGCTCCATCCTCTGCACGGCAAATGCCTGATTAATGTTGAGATTCCTCATAGCACTGAGTTTATACTGCCAAATAGCTGCTCTCTGCCATCGTTTTGTCTGTCAACTCTCTCTATGTGTGAAATTTGACTCCTGCTACTCTGTGCTGAGAGTCCGTATGGCTCCGGACGGACGCTGATGTATTGACAGTACGGTGCTGATATGCAAAAATGAACTAAATAGGCTTTATTTCTACAAAACAAAGCAAAAAGACAGTGGGGCCAGTGCACAAGTAATGTAATCTGTATATGCATGTAACACCTGTAACACATGGCAAGCCTAGTTGCACTGCCGTTAATACGAAGAATGTTGCACTCTGTAACTTTCTCTCTCTGTCACTAATGTTATCTGTCACTGAACGGATTTATGGACTCAATCCATCTCAATTCTGTTGTATTACTGCACAGCAGAGTGACATGAACACTGCATGTGAACAAGCAAACGGTGTTTTTTCCACAAACCTTCCAATAGAGCAAACACCTGTAACCATGGAAATGTACACAACAAAGATGGCGACAGCTATGGCTAAGGTTTCACAAACAAAAACACAAATACGGACATTTGGATGAATTTCTGACGTGTCAGGCAGTGCCTTTTTTCTTGCTGCGCCTGCACAAATTGGCAAACACAGCAGCTGAGAGTGCTGCTCAGCTCCTTATGAGAAAGTGACATGTACAGTAAAGGGTGTAGGTTTTGTATCAGACGTTAAAGGTGCATGCTGTCATCCTATTGTACCGGACTGTGCAACATCATGACATCAAGAATATAATAAATTATATTATAAATACAGCCCTTTGAACCTGTAATTGTTTTTCCCCGTCTCGAACAGACAATTTTTGCTAATTCTAAAAATGCGTTCAGAAGAAGTATAGTAATATGCCTAATAGACTGCAGGTCAACAGGAGATGTCACACAGAAGTGGTGTACATCATCTGAAAGCTGGGAACATGAAGATTAATTCAAGATGCAGCTCAGCACTGAGTGTCAAGTTGTTCTAGTCATAAATCAGAAATAATGAATGAATGAATTAATTAATTAAAATAAATTGTACAGGCCAAAAGGACGTAGAACATTATGATGGAAGTATACGATGGCCATTCCCATGCTCTATTATGTCTCATAAGTTGTTACAGCAGTTTTGAGGTTGCAAGTATCTGCATGGTTGTTGCCCTAAACTCCAAATGATTATCATAAAGTGGGCATGTCTTTAAATGGGAGACTTGTGTCGAACCCATTTTCATTCCCACACCTTGAGGTCAGAGGTCAAGGGACCCCTTTGAAAATGACCATGCCAGTTTTCTCTCGCCAACATTTAACTTAACTTGGGAGCGTTATTTAACCTCTTTCCTGATATGCTAGTATGAAATGGTTGAACAACTGACATTTAGGTGTGCTTATGCACTCCTAAAGAGAGTCTAAAATCACCACTGTTTGAAACAAATCTGACAAATCACAGATTATTTACTTGTACTTGAATTAAACAACAGAATCTCTAAAATTTCACAGTGAATGCAAAGGCTAATGTACATTTTCATCTCAACACTAAGACTAAATCTAAATCAAAAGGTGGCCATCAAATTTAATGCTGCAACACTGATTTACAACACAGTAAAGAGGGAACCTTAAACATACTTTCTGTCATGGTCCCCAAACATAGCAAGTTACCTCACACTACGTAATCTATGTGAGTAACATGGCATGCTTTTGCTAACCTGTGGCTTGTGTTGTAGTTTGTCATGGCAGGGTAAGAACCCAAAAACAATGTGGAGTTAACAGCACTGGCTGACATGCATATCCTCTCTACAATGTGACAGTAGTTGCTCTAGTTGCACCAGGATTGCTGTGCGGATGATGAAATCTCAAACGTTGATTGGTAATCATTCATCCAATAACCAAGAAGGGGCTAGACAACCCAAAGTCCAACAGAAAATACCACCTCCGCTGAGAGTGGACTCTAGTGCTTCAGCGTCTATCTACATCTCCCTGATGGAATCCTGTGCAACAAAGTTCATAAGTGGACCCCAGAGGAGAACTGTCACATCGCTTTACTGGAGATGACAGCAGTGTGGCTGATCCTGCAGGACTTTGAATCACAGCGTACCATGAGTGGATGTTCTTCAAGGACAGATGACCACACTGTAATGGCATACATCAACTGGCGAGGCGGTATGTGAGCCACAGAAAAGGGTAAATGCTGTGGAGATGCTATAGTATTATATTAAGGCCTAAATCCAATGGGGTAGACATCAGATCTGGGATTGAAAAGAAAAGAAAGACAAATATGGTGTCTTTTTAGGTCTATGGAAGTGGATCTGTTAAACCATGACAATCCTGGGTGACCAAAAACACCATTTTACATTTTCTTTTCCCTCTATGTGACCTGGCGACTACTTGTGAAGGCCTTGTGAGAGTCACATAGGCGAAGCTCCAATGCTGGACTGGAGAAAAGCCCCTTTGTATTTGGATATGACTCAGCTTCAAAAATAAAATATAAATGAACATAAATTTATTCAGTTTTAGAGTTTTAGCTATAATATATCACTACTGAAAATGGAAACAGCATGAATTTTCATCAGCTGGCACTATGCCACATTTCAGGTCTAACGCTAACCAACTGAGGTTGGGATGCAATTGATGAGTTTTCTGACTTGGGTGGTCGTGAAAGAGTTCTCAAGTTGTTCCCAAATGAAAATATTTAAACTGACTCTATGTAAGAACCAGAAATTGCTTGTTAACAGTGACACCTGTGGTTGTGAAGTCAACGTCAGTGTCCCGTTGCACGCGTTTGTGCTCGAATATTAGCTATAGTTGCACACAAGAGAGTAGAGGCGCTCACAAGAGTGCATTACATCATATCCGTCGAATTATCCTGGAAAAAATGGTCCCAGTTTTCACAATGAAAGCAATCTACAGACATGGTCTCATTTTTTCAGGTTAGGTTACAACCTGTTCAACCTGGAATGAATAAAGAAAGCCGTGGACCCCTTGCTAGGAGACCACCAAGCAGGCTTTCGGCAGAATAGATGATGCGTAATCCGGATCGCAGCCCTTCTCGTCATAGTTGAACAGTCATTGGAGTGGAATTCTCCGCTGTGCATCAGCTTCATAGATTACGAGAAGGCATTGGGCAGTGTTGACAGAAGCATCCTCTGATTGCTTCGACACCATGGCATTCCAGAAAAAATGGTCAACACAATCATGAACTCCTATACAGGGATGACGTGCAGAGTTATCCATGGAGGACAGCTCGCCAGAAGCTTCTAACTGAAGACCGCCGTCAGGCAAGGCTACCTACTTTCCCCTTTCCTCTTCCTCCTGGCTATCAATTGGATAATGAAGACCACAACAGCACAAAGGAGAAACGGGATCCAGTGGACACTCACAACACAGCTAGACGAATTAGGCTTTGCTGTCTTACAGTTGACAACAGATGCAGGAAAAGAAAAGAATACTGGCAGACACATCGTCTCAAATACTGTAGGCCTCAACATCCATAAAGGGAAAAGTAAAGTCCTCAGGGTCAACAAGAGTCAGTGACGTTGGAGGGAACAGCACTTGAAGAAGTAGAGGCCTTTACATACCTCGGCAGTTTCATCGATAAAGTGGAACGGCTGCAGATGCCAGAGCCAGAAGGGGGCTAGGACTTCATTCATACTACTACAAAACATCTGGAGCTCCAAAGAAATCAGCTGGCAGACAGAGTTGATACTCTTTAATTCCAACATCAAACCAATACTCCAGACCAGACCACAACAACAAGTACAAACACTTCTACTTCACTTCTACTACAGGCCAGATATCATCATGAGCAATGATCTCAGGCAGAGAACAGGTCAAAAACTTGTGAAGGAAGAGATCAGGAGAAGGAGATGGGGTCGATTGACCACTCACTCCAGAACCCAGCACCAGCATCACCAGGCAGACCTTTAGATGGAACCCATGAGGCAAAAGAAAGAGAGACCGGCCCCCGAGCAGAGTGGGCTGATGTGGAAACAACTGGAGTGGAAAGCCCAGGTCAGAAGACTGACAGACTGTGGTCTACGACCTATACTTCATAAAGGAGTGATAGGTGTTGAATGAATTAATAAATGAACAACCTGTTCACACAATGGCAATAAAAAAACCTACATATAGTCCCTTTAATCACTATGGCCATTCCTACAAAGTTCTCCATCGATGTATTTTGTATGTCTATGTAACTACATACTTCTAAGACATTATAGTATAGTTGGCCCTAACAAAAAAGTAAAGCTACTGTAAAACTAAAACTAAACCTATAAAAACTAAACTAAAACTAGCAAATAGACTCTAAAACCAACAAAAAAAGGCCAAACTAAGACCAAATAAAGTGAAAATGCTTAACTACTATAACTTGCTGAGCTGAGTTGAGCCCAAAGCACCTGCTATGCTAGATGTGTTTCTGGCTGATACAAGGTTAAGCTTGTGTTCATAGAACTAGGGTGGCCATGCATAACCTAAATATGCATTTGTATGTGTGCCAGGGTCTATCTGTCTCCCTGTTTTCCCTTTTCTTTGTTTGCTTGTAAGTAAAAAACAGCTTGCAACCAATAAAACATTGCCTGTCCCTCCTGGGCAGCTTGGTGGCATTCTCTTATTTCAATGTGAAATGATACATTAATCATTGGCTAGACTAAATTACATTTTCAAGAAAAGACAAGTCAAACTTTTTTTTTTTTAATTCTCGCAGAATATTCCTCAACCTGACATGTCAGGGGAGGCTACGTACGGACCTTCAAAGGACGAATTAAAAATAATCCACTCTACACTCTGTATTGCCTCTCCTCTATTAGTCTACTGTACTTCTCCGCTCCCCTAGGGATCTCAATATACTGCTTTAAACCCATAAAAATCTTGTAAATCCATTATGCAACATGCCATAAATCTCTCAAAACCCAGACTCATAATCCTAATCCCAGGTTGCAGATTATTTTAATCCAGTGTTTAGATCTAATCCACTAGTCTCCAGGGCGACGGAAGAGACAGCCATGATATGCGTAGTGATCTCCATAATCAAACTTTATTTATTTCCTCATTTACTTGACGGTTTGCTAGAACGCTTTTCTGTCACTCTCAGTATCTGTCTCCGCTCGCTGTCTGTCTCTCTACCTCCCTTTACTTCAGCCCCATAGGGAGTTCCCCATAGGGAAATATTCAGAGATGTAATTATGCAGTCTGCTTTTCATAATTTGAACATTTACACTCCATGGCTGCATCTCTCATCTCAATCAACAAACACAAACAAATCAATTAAGACAGGATATCAACCATGTTTACTTTGCCACTTGACAGCAAACTTTGCTCGGGCGGTGGGACTCGCTCTCCCTCTCTGCGCCGCCTCTCTCATATAACCAAAGACAAACTTGAGCGTGCAGAAAACACACACAGCTTTGAAAACATGTTAGATAGTGCGGCACGAAAACACACACAAAAAACATACAGCGGTGCATACACACACATATAAAGACACAATTGTGTTACCCTTAATTGCATCAGTTCCATCAAGCCATTCTCAGAGAGCCACAAACACAAATCAAATTAGCACTTCACATCGCTGTGTCCCCTGCCTGAGATACTGCAATTAGGCCATAGCTCAGAGACCATATTTATGCACATACGCATGTCCACACGTGTGCACGCAAACTTGTAGCTGGAATAGTCTGGGGGCGTCTGCGATGGCACAACTTTCAGAAGTTTCAGTTGATTTTTGGTATTGTGATTAGATAAACTATGTGCGTATGTGAGCAGCAGAAGATAAGGGAAGGGAGATAGTCAGAGAGAAGGGAGGAAGGGGTGAGATGGGCCTGGAGAATGCACTGATGGATTTTGTTGTCAGATTCACACATTTCAGATTGGACTCATTGTGTGACTCTGTCCCTGCAGGCTCTTGCATGCCTTTGCCTTGATACGTCTTTTAAACTTTCCCAGTGTGTTTATGCGGATTGCATGTGCTTTTTTGCTATTACTGTGTTTCTGTGCATCCAGGCCCATGTTAATGGCTATGTATATATGGTTTTATTAACAAAGGTTTGACATAAAAGTGAAAAGTAATGGTCATATTTACTAAGGCTTTTGCACCACTGTACTACTGTAGAGATGCACATGCCTGGAAGGGCAACTTTTGGAGACTTAAAGTGAGAAAGGGTTTGGATGTGTGACTGAAGAAGTTCAAATCTTCAGTTCAACATGCCGACGGACATATAGAAAAGACATACGTAGAAGCAGACCTGCGAATAGCAGCATTTTTGTGGGATGTTGCTATTTTCTTGACCTTAATACTACGGTCAACACTTGAGAAACCAGCAAGTTTCCAACTGAAAAAAACTCAGCCCAGTGATGCCAACTGTTTTCCAATTAAAGTAGCTAGCAGCACTGGCTCCAGAAGTCCCTAAATCTCGCAAGAAAGTCGCCAAGTCGGCAACACTGACAGTCTGTCCCTTCAAGGCCTCCCTCCAAAGCCACTCTCCCAAAATTATCATTATGAATGTAAATAATGAACATGGTTATTGTTGGTACTCACAGCTGTCAAGCCAGCAGCTTGTGGAAGACCCTGGTGATGCTCATTGTGTGCACAGGCAGAATGCATGTAGACAGGCTGGTAGGTAGACAGGAAGGTAGAACAAGCTGTAAACACAACACACACATTATCATCTATTTATACATCCAACAGACACAGAGCAACATAGCATTTATTTAGAGTTGTTGTGACTCTAGTGATCTGACAAAGGTCAGTGCGATATTCCCTCTTCTTTTAGCTCTGCTTTGGTCTCCACCAACTTCTGAGGGAAATATCTACCCCTTCAGCTGCGAAATGCTCCGCTACGCTTGCTTTTTCATCAGTGCTTGAAGTGGGCCAGTGCTATTTTACTTACCGTGACTTTTTCTTGCGCACTAGTACTTTTCACAAGCTGCATTACTCTTTTCTGTCTCTCTGGGAGATTCATAACGGAAATTCATAGTGGCGCAGCGCCAGCAGTTTTAAAACTATGTGGGGAGCATGAGGACAAGCCGATCACAGCCACGGCATGGGATGGGTGAGGGTACGTCACGTCCTTTTTGTAAACTAATTAGTCAACTCTGTCATAACTTTTTTTTATTATTTGTGAACAAAGTAATTAATGGAAGATTAAGTGTTTTTTGGGTAAACATTACCAAAAGAATTAAATGTTCAGAGGGCTGATACGTTATTTGTAAAAAAAAAATCCTTAAAATTAATAATAACTGTAATAATAATGGGCCAAAATGATGAAAAATTGTAGTTATAAGTCTTCAGATTTTCTTGGGAGAGGACCTCCAAAGCCAGTTTTTCCTAGTATCTTTTTTTTCACCATAGAAATTCAGAATCTGTCTCTTTATCCTGCTGCATAACATGTAGGAGCATCCTGACAGGGACACTGCTCCTAAAACCTGAATGATACCCAACTATAGGCTACAAGTAACATAGGAAAGACCTTTAAATTAACTATCAACACACCACCCTAACCCTATAATGTTCCAGTGTGAATATTATTATTATAGGTCTACTATAGAAGATGCATAGCCCAAGTATAATTAGAGCAAAACAAGCACAGCTGGTTATGACCGACACAGTATAACATGATTAAATAAATAATAAATAAATAGGAATCAGTTGCAAGTCATTGCTGATAGTGGCCCAAACACACACAGAAAGTCAGAAAGAGGTCTTTTTGGTGGTGGGCAGGTCGTGAAAATAAATATTTTTTTTTTTTTTACAGAAAACTGTGTCTGGAAACAGCATTGACAACACAGTGAGACTGAACCAGAAGCTGTAGGCCGTAAAACCAAAGCAATAAGCTGAAAGACATTAAAACGCCCCTTAGAGCTGAGAAGAAACTGCAAAGTTGTGTTGGGTTCATCAGTACAAGTGACCACTTTCACCTTACACATAGTAACTGGGCCCACTGTTAATATAAACATATAGATTCATGCAGCTTTAAAGTGTATATTGCCATTTCCGTATTTTTAGAGCCTTGCTGTACAAACACCAAATTGATGGCAACACTGACAACAGAGGTACTATGAAGTTGGAGTTCTATGTAAATTAGGTAACAGAAGGTGCAACGTGTTGTGTTGATGTGAGTTGTATTTAAGTGATAATTAAGTCACTGAGGAGGATCAGTTCAGCACCAATCATCAATAATGTGGGGAGTTGCTCCAGCATGCAAATGTGTATGGAGGTCCACAGCATTAGAATAAAGCTGTATAATGTGTGTGAACACTTTAATTAAATTATACATTCTCTACATCAAAAATACAGTTTTAACCTTTTCATTGGAGCACAATGGAAAGACAATATGCACTTGTAAATAAGGCAAACCAAAGTCATTATGTCTGGTGGTTGTTTCTTTCTCCGGTCTTACCTTAAAGGATTAAGAAAGCGATAAAAACACCCAGACCATATGTTAGAGAAAGACTAAACTAGGTTTAGTGTAATTCTGTAGTTGTATGTGGAATCAAAGGACCAAAAAATGGAAATTTAGGGCTGTCAAAGTTAATGCGATAGCGTGTTAAGGCAAATTCATTTTAGCGCTAATTTGTTTAATGCAATCAATCTTCTGGAGGCTGTAATGCTAGAGTGGAGATATTGGTATCATATGAGTCTAGAAAACTACGGAATCCATTTGTACCAACCACGTCATACTCGCTCCTCAGGAAAGAGGTTAAATAACGCTCTGAACCTGTGCTAAACCTTGGCTAGGAAAATCTGACACGGCCATTTTTAAAGGGGTACCTTGACCTCTGACCTCTAGGGATGTGATTGAAAATGGGTTTTATGGGCACACGAGTCTCCCCTTTATAGACATGCCCACTTTATGATAATCAGATGCAGTTTGGGGCAAGACATAGTCAAGTCAACACTGACAGCTGTTGTTACCTGTTGGGCTTCTGTTAGTCTGTTTGTCATTGTTTTGTTAATAAATATATACATACATTTGCATAAAGCAGCATATTTGCCCACTCCCATGTTGATAAGAGTATTACATATTTGTTAAATCTCCCTTTAATGTACATTTTGAATGGATAAAAAATGTGCACTTAATTTGTGATTAATCCTGATTAACTATGGACAATCATGTGATTAAATATTTTAATCGACTGACAGTTTAATTTTGTCTTGTTATCGTGTGATGCATAGTTGCATTTTCTCAGAATTATTAATGTGTGCACCATGTATGACAAGTTTGTTTTCTTTTTAAATCTGAGAGCCTGTTTTCGAGCAAATATCTTACCTAAATATCAAGATTGCCGTAAGATCTGAGCTTTCTGTAAAAGCATGGCATTCTTTCCGAGCCACTGACCTCACCGGTCATGCAATTTTTAAAAGAAACATCATTCAAACATCACATCTACTGTTGAAATCTTGCCCGCTAGCAGAAGATGTTCACTCACCAAAGTCTTGCAAGTGCATTCGAAATGTCCTCTGAATATTGAAGTGAACCTCATTTTCTTGGTGTTGTCGTTCAATGTGCAATTGTCCCCCTCGAGTAAATCACTGCATGGCACCTGTGCGAAGACAACAGATGGGGCATTGTCTTAAAATCATGTTTATCAGTCTCAGTAATACTGAAAGTGACAGTACTGAAAATGAAACAACAGTTTCTTTTAAAAGATGGTGGTGCTAAGCAGAAGCAGATGTGGAATAGTCTATCTTAATTATTAAAATATAACTTATGACAAAGTGAATAACTGAGACAGATAAATCAGTAGATGTTCCATCAAGCCTTTGAAGCTTCTCAGACTGCTGCTCTTAATTCATTACACATCAATAAATTACTCCATGCGTGTTCATGTGTCATATCGATGTCCGAATTTCAATAGATAGCCGAGTGATGTCATGCTCAGGTGCAGGCAAATATGAGGAAAGAAAGAAAAGAGAGAGAGACCGAGAGAAACCCAAAGTACAGTCATTTCTAGCTGAACTGAATGTACCTCTAAAGTCCACAATTCACTATGTTTAGAGGAAGATGGATGGCACACAGACAGAGGGAGAGAGAGGGAGAGCGTCAGGCGGCGAGAAACCGAGCAAAAGACATGCAGAAGCCAAGACAAGTGAAGAGACAGATGGACACAGAGAAATCCACTATGCGCCTAGAGACACAAAAATTGAATCCCCTTGATGGCAAGCGAGGGGAGTCGAGTCAAGTCAATTGGAGGGAGGGAGGGAAAGAAAGCAAAAGGAGCAAGGTTGCCTCTGCTCAGAATACAAGTCCAGCGTGTGAATGAGACTGCCTGGTCGACAAGTGTGTGCATGTTTGTGGACATGTCAACTTGTATGCATAACCAGGAGTCTGTGCACGTGTGTCTGTGTTCGAGAGCAACAGACCATCGAGCCCAAGGTTTCCCTATGCAGCAGAATAAACAGTCCATGGAGAGTGCCAGGCTGACTCAATCCAAGACACTGCTGGACACCTGATGTACTTTACCATGGCCAACATACTCCTACTCTGAATGGTAATAACTTATTGTGTGCATGTGTGTGTATGGGTGCATGCACATGTGATTCAATGCAGGGATGTGACATGGGTGCATATTTTTCACCCATTCTTATTCCACCATGAGTTCCTTGATATTTCAAGGCATAGGCAAGCTGGGGGGGGGGACAAAAGTCTGTCAAACTGTTGCAAAAATAAACCTGCTGGATTGCACTATACACCTGATGCTGTGGGCTGATGCTTACTGTCATAGCATTAATTGACCGCTGCTAAACCACTACCCCAAACAGCGACTGTCCAATCATAGCTTAGTAACCATAACTACGCACTGTCAAGCTTTGGATGTCTCTCATAGACTATAAGAAGTGGATATAGTCACCATGATGTCAAGCACTGGTTTGCGGATTGCCGTTTTTAAGCCTCGAGTGGCATTTTGGCTGTTACCATCTTAGTTTCTGGCTGTTGCTGGCTTGAAGTGACACAAGGAACTGACACACTGTGAAAGGGTTAAAGACAAATCTCAGACCTGATGAGGTGACGCATACCCTGCTTTAGGGTCTGTTTGACTCTAAACATGACCATAATTTACTACATGAACATCGTGCTGTATTGAAGACTTGAAACTAGTGATTGTGACCATAAACTTATGTTTAAAATGTTTACTGAGGTATTACATCATGTGAGAACTGCGTGACTTCTACACAATTGGACTTCTTTTTGCAGCCAGAGGAGTCGCCCCCTGGTGGCTATCAGAGAAATGCATGGTTAGGGCACTTCCGCATTGGTTTTACCTTTCCGACCAAGAGGCCACCCACTGGGTGTAGCAATATAACAAGGAGGACTGGGGTGTAGCAAACGATCAGTTAGCTCATTAACACGTGTGTACTGGAATCAACCAGCTTACTTATGTTTTCAAATATCATATCATAATATGATCCAAACCAGGACTCAACTCCAGTATTATAGCAGCAGTAGACAGAATATTTTTTGCATCTTCCACTGTGTGGCAATCCATAATAACCTTTCAGCAGATTGTAATTCAAGTGCTCTGACAGAAAACTGGGCTTCTGCACCTCCTCATGGCTCTGTTTTCAGGATTTAGAAAATCTAACCTGTGATGGGAAACTTTGGCTCATCACAGGGCATTTCAGAGAAAGAGCGTTCCTATTAACTGTTCATTCAGTGGAGGCAGCTGTCAGTCACTTGTGAACTCCACTAGACAGAGCTGATCAGTTGTGAAATGAGCAAGTTTGGTGGGCAGCGTTTGGTATTTCCACAACCGATCTCAACGGGGCTGACATCAACAAACTTTCTCATTTTACAGCTACACAGTAACTATAAGATCTTTATAAAAACATTTTTTGCAAAAAATAGGCATTACAGTAACAGAATATTGATTCATATTTTATCAGCACACATTTTTTTAATTACCTGTCTCATGCACTACTGCCATGATTTACTGACCATTTTATAAAAATAACTTTTTCTAAAATCCTGTTTTCTGCAACTGGATTTCTTCAGCTTTAAAGTAAGAAAGTCCCAAGGCGAGCCACAAGATCAAGATTAGGGCCAGGGAATTTTTTGATGGATAGCTGTTGGCCATAAATTCAGATGTTTGCTCCAGTTAAGGACAGATGCCAAAAAAAAAAAAAAAGCCCAATTACGCCCTGTTAAATACTGACACTCTAAGTGAGTACACAAGCTGCAAAATATAGAAACAGCAGCCAGCAGTTCATTCATTACAAGACAGTGAGCGAGTGAACCACATCACCACAGCGCTGCTGTTGGTTAAAAACTTTAATATATTAAAGCGAGGGCTAGAGAGAGTCTGTCTACAGATCTTCCTATTATAGCACATTATCCAACATATTACAGAAGACCATCAAAGTGGAGCTCCTCTGCTGTAGCTAAAGAGCTACAGAATTTTGTGCCCTGGCTATCATAAAACGTGACCAGGACACCAGTACATCTGATACTGAAAATACCTGCAGGCCAGCACAGAAAGTCAAGATGAAAATGAAATTGACTGCTTGGGATGTTGAGGAGTCTATATATGAAATATCCCATACGCAAAAAAAGGCATACAAGTGCCACGAGTTTTGCGTGCTGTCTTGATTTCTGCATGTCTTTTGTGCCCCATGTATCCTGTCCTGACTGCACTGTAAATTCTACGACAAGAGGTAGTGATTAAGTATGAAACGCGAGAAAGACCAGGAAGTGTATGGGCCCAACAAACATCAGACTTTTAACCAGGAGACCCATGTTGGAGACTATTGCTGTTCAGTAACGTTTATCATGTGATGATTGTCACATATTCTGTTGACGTTTGTGACATGTTATCCATAATTGTTTCCTTATGTGTTTTACTTAGTTTACTTGTGTTATTTTAAGCCCAACCATGATTTTTACCTTAAGTGTTTTTCGTTCCTAGACCTAACTGCAGATGTTTGTGACATACAAATGACACGCGAAAAGTGGCGTGCAAATGACACACAAGAACGCTAAAATGCGTTCTCATTACACACAGTATACCCGTGTAATGTTGTGGTATTTATGCACCTTCCCATGAGACCAGGTTGGAAAGATACAGCATGTGAAATCCAAGGTGTCTATATGTTGTATCCTAAACATAATCAATATAAGACTTAACAGGGACAGTCGTATACATATAGATGTACTAAGTAAGGGATAATGTGAGTTGATGATGAGACGCAGACACAGTTCTCACACAGAGACCATCTTTCCCCCATTTTTTTTCCTCCATTGTTTTTGTTGTGGTGAACACAAAAGAGCTTTGCCGTGAATAATTCATGAAACAGACGTGAAATAGCTTGTACATCAACGGTGGGAATGGTTCTGTGTGAACCCATTCTGTCCAGCCATTGTTTTTTTGTTGTTTTTACACTTCTTCTTCTGCTCCCACAGCACCTGTTTGTAGATCCGGAGCCCTGAGGCACTCTATCTAAGCACAGGAGACCAATTACAACAACATCAGGATGTGTGACCCTTAAAGAATTACTATAACCAAGCAGGGGGCGGCTGGAAGTTTCAGACAAGGACATTGCACAGCTGCAAAAAGAAAGAAATGTTTTTGTCTCTTGCAGTAGGTAAGCAAAGTTTCACTCCTGCATACAGCTGTGAAATGTCTTGCCAAGACTGTCATGTATGCACTCCTTTGCCTTCTTTCCTCTGTTTAGTTGCAACTCCTTCTCTCATCTCCCCCTCCTTCCTTCCCTCCCTGGAGGCCATGGTAGGAGTAGTTAAATAATGCACCCTACCATCCACAGTTTCAGGGTCAGTTATTTTTATGTTCCATTAACAATCCCTCAACTAGGGGAAGTGTAATCAGACAGCAGAATCTTACTTAACCAAGAGGCACGAATCTCTCACTGATGTAAATGGAAGGAGGCCTCAGCGGCAGCAGTGGGACAGGACAGCACTTTGAAGTGAGGCATTTGAAAAGAAGGTGCCAGCGATTGATTTCACGCAAACAGGTCTGGGAACTTCAAAAGGCTAAAGAAGGTTTTCCTGGGCTTTGAATTCACCACTCGCCCTCAAAAACCAGAGAGATAAGACCAGGTTCAAGGAAGGACAGTATGTAGCAGGGCAAAACGTGAGTCTTCAGATGGGCAGGTAGCATTTACTGAGACAGGAAACTGGGCGGAACAATACTGGACGGTTCCAAGTAGGAATGTCACGATACCAGAAATACCAGTGAAATTCAACGATTGTCGATACCAATTCAATACCACAAAAAAAAACAAAAACTAAACAATAAATCCCTTGTACTTCAGCATACAGTATTTTATTACTGTTAGCATACTGTTTTTTATTAGGAAGTTAAACAAGTCATTATTCCCTCACTACTATCTATTATGTAACGCTGTGAAAACATCTCCTTCATACAACTGCATTTATTCAAGTTTTTGGCCAAAAATACAAGATAACATCTGAACACAACATGATAACGTTAGAATTTACCTTTGCCCAATATGCAGTTATTTATTATTTATAGGCATCACAAGGTAAATCAATGCCACCTCACATGTCAACGGTTTGTTTGATGTCTTATAAAAAAAGTTATTCCTCATTTTTTATTCATTTTCCTACAAATGTCCAGCAACACTTGTCAATTTCTGCCCATTACACGCTTTTCAAAATAAACTTCCATCTTCAAATGAAACAGCTTCCTTAGGTTTAAACAAAAAAAAAAAAAACAACTTAGTTAGGTTTAGGAAAATATCAATTTGTTTAGGATTAGGCAACATAACTCTTTTGTTAGGTTTAAGTAAAAAATGACTTAATTAGGTTGAGGAAAATATTGAGTTGTTTAGGATTAGTCAACAGAACTCTTTTGTTTGGTTTATACAAGAAAACACCTTAATTAGGTTTAGGAAAAGATTGACCTGTTTAGGATTAGGCAACAGAACTCTTTTGTTAGATTTAAGAAAAAAACTTACTTAGGTTTAGGAAAAGATCGACTTGTTTAGGATTAGGCAACAGAACTCCTTTGTTAGGTTTAAACATGAAAATAACTTAATTTGGTTTAGGAAAAGATTGATTTTTTTTAGGATTAGGCAACAGAACTCTTGTTAGGTTTAATCAAAAAAACCTACTTAGGTTTAGGAAAAGATTGACCTGTTTAGGATTAGGCAACAGAACTCTTTTGTTAGGTTTAAACAAGAAAATAACTTAATTAGGTTTGGGAAAAGATTGGTTCATTTAGGATTAGGCAACAGAACTCTTTTGTTGGCTTTAATCAAAAAAACAATTTAGGCCTAAGAAAAGATGATGGTTTGGCTTAAAATGACTCCAGAAGTGACGTAACTTAAATACAAAAGTAATATGACAAATAATTCAACGTTGACCTCTGGTTTCATATGTGCTATGAACATCAGTTTCCTGGGTGAAAGTCCACTGTATACTCCTGGTTCACGATTACGTGGATGATACACAAATTGAATTTGTGGTATATACACGTAAGTATGGCTACTAAAAGTATATGAGAACAGCCTGCCCATGTTGAAATCTGCAGGACAAGAGCTAGTTAATTTTAGCTGTTAGCAGCAAGCAGCACAATCCTGCACCGAGCTAACAGCTAACGTTAATCTTGTGCTGTTGAGTTCAACACAGATGTTTTGTTCGCAGTGTATCATTATAAGGGAAAAATAGGGAGCATCCCCTCGAAGCATTTATAGTCAGTTTGTTGCATCCCAAACACATTTTAACATCCCTGGGATGATGGGACAGCATTAGTCTTGAGACCTGATGGTACTGTGGGGGAAAATAGAGCCCTCATGTTTGCAGAATTTTGGCATTGGCTCAGTATCAAAGTATTGCTTCCTGTGACATCCCTTAGTGCAAATTTGATGAGATTTGAGAACCAGTAATAAATAGGGAAACTGAAAGTAATAATCTTCAATTTCAACACTGCAATCTCAGATGTGCCACATCTTACATAAGAATGAACCAAAATGTTCATGTGCAAAACACAAAAATACACACCAGCCCATTCTCATTCCCAGGGCATCAAATACCGAGGTTTTTTATCATTGTGCAAACATAGTAGTTTTTACATCCAACCATGTATTTCTCTCCTAAATCTAACTATAGTGGTGCTGTTGCCTAATTCTAAAGTGACAACAAGGGTAACTCGAAACTAGAAAATAAAGTGATGCCAAGGAGCATGACAAAGCTGTGGTATATGACGTTCGGATGTGAACATGTTGGACACACACTGGTCTCATGCACACACGCAGAGTTTGATTTTGGCAATATTGGCTGTGCTGCAGCCCATTTCTTTAAGCCACAGGATTTCCCTGTTAGGTCCTGACTTTCCAGCTGCTCCAAACAGCTTTCACTCCTGTGACAAGCCTGTCAATTAATCCAGCCAAAATGCAGTCAAAGAAAAAACTGCCCCATATCACCCAGGCCCCTGGAAGCTTGGATTATAACATAAACCGGGGGATTTTTACCCTTCCTTGTGATGGATTTCTTGCCAGCTCCACAGCCTGCCTTTTGACAGCTAATTATTTCATTAAACATCTTTCGATGGCTCTTTTCGTTTATCTTTCAATGACTCTAGCTGTTTTAAATCCCACTGACGCACAGACTCCTCTGTTTTCAGGCAGCCTGAGTGCAGAACGCTGTCAGAATATATTGGTCTTGTTTGATGGGACTTTAGTTAAGGTTTAATCAGTCATCTAGCATTGATTTAGCCTTTTTGCTTTGGGGGGTGAGGGGGTACTGTTTGTGTTTGCATTTGCAGGGGTGGTAGAAACAGGAAACCTCTCTCATATCTCTCTGTGACACCATCTTTGATGGTGTCAACACAGTCCTAGGGCGCTCCCATACACACTGCGTGCCATTGATTGTAAATGCTCCCATAGAAGTCTTCTAATCTTTGCCTTGACACGGGCCAATTCAAGCTTTTCATAACCGCTGATGTGAGGTATGCTTGTCACTGCTTGTCTGTCAAGAATGCACAATGACACTCTTCACTATGCACACATAATAAAAATCCTCTCGCACTCAGACGCATTGTGTCGAACTCTCAAGATTGTGCCAATTGCACCGGAGCTGAAATGTGTCTGGTGTTGGAGGTTAGAGGAGTGTCATACTCAAACAAAACCAGACATTGTTACTACTGAAAAGAATATTAGAAAAGAACCAAATGAGTCAGCTTTTCATAATGAATTTATTTATTAGATTCAGAGGGCTATGTGTAAATAACATTTCATGAATTGCGAGTGAATTACCTTTGGAATTACTGAAATCCTTTTCACTCATAAAAAGACTCAAACTCAAAATAAAATTTGAATAAACTGTATTAGAAAGCTAAGAAATGATGGAGAGGAGACAGTTACTGGCCAATTAGTGCTCAACTGGTGTTGGTGTTCAACCAGTCAGGTCGACTGCAGCTCAAGTTTGTGCATAGTCGCAGGGGTTTGTGTGGCGTGAATGGCTTTGGTCAGTTCATCTTCTGACTGCACGCACCACCTTCACATTGGAGGTATCTAGTACAGTGATTCCCCCGGGGTCAGTGGCACTCTATCAGGAGGTCCATGAAATAATAAGCTATAAATGACAAAATTGTGTTTCATTAAAATGTGTATATCTTCAGATGGGGACCATTTACACCAATAATAAAAATATGCTGTGTCCATTACTCCAACCTACATTAGCTCTGAGCCAATAAAAACTGTACTGTTTGCAACACACTATGATAAGTTCATTACTTTTTAAATTTAAGCACTTACTGAAAGTCAGTTTTAGAATGGTAAGTTTAAATATCTGGATTTATTAGGACTATGCCAATCTTACTATTGTCCATTTTACTTGCAATCTAGGTTACAAATGTGTCAGGTTGAGTCCATATGCAATTTGAATAAAATCACCCTCTGTTTAAAAGTGTATCAATGCTACTGACATTCAATAACACTGCAAATTTCCCTGGTGTGGGACTGATAAAGGATTATTTCATCTTATCTTAACATTATTCAAATTCAATCATGCTTCTGACAGAGCTGTTAAAGTTAACACGATAATAAGTTGTTAGCACAAATTTGCTTTAACGCATTAATACAATTTCTGTTTGTTTGTAGCAAGCTCAGTTTTTAAGCTGGAGTGAATATATTTTCATTTTCAAAAGGGTCTCTTGACCTTTGACCTCTAGATATGTGAATGTAAATGGGTTCTCTGGGTCCCCACCAGTCTCCCCTTTACAGACATGCCCACTTTATGATAATCACATGCAGTTTGGATCAAGTCATAGTCAAGTCAGCACACTGACACACTGACAGCTGTTGTTGGCTGTTGTTGACAGTTTGCCATGTTATGATTTGAACATATTTTTTATACTAAATGTGGTACCTGTGAGAGTTTCTGGACAATATTTGTCTTGGTATGTGTTGTATGTATATACATACATTTACATAAACCAAACATACAGTATTTGCCCACTGCCAGTTTCAATTTCAAGGCTAATATTTTGCTTACAGTATAATGATGTCTGTGCATGGTAACTATGGTATGAGTAAAGCTATGGAAAGATCATGATTATGATTTAAAAAATGAACATAATTGCTGGTCTATGATGAGATGCAAACTCCAGTCTGACGAATGAACTACATGCTCATCCACCACCCAACCTGTTATACTTGAACAAAAAATCTCTGTAGTTCCACTGAGCTACTGCACAAAAGATTCACAGTCAAACCTGAAATGTTTTTCTTCACACTAAATGCAATATTCTGGTATTTTTCTTCAATCAGTCTGCAACCTCAATGGCATTTTACACCAAGAAAGGATGAATAGGGAGCATAGACAAATATATGTTCTCAGCTACACAGCAGCCACATTTTTTAGTAAAGACTTGTTCAGACCGGACTCGTGAGCAGCGCCTGACGGCTGCCTTGCTGAATGTGAAGGCTTCATGAATCACATGTTGCTTGTTCACACCAGCAATGTTTCTGCTGCTGTTGTCAGCCTTTTCTACATAGAGTTTAACTTTCATAATGGCCATTCCATTTCATTATAAATGTCATTTATATTTATTTTAGACAGAGAAACGTTAAGAAACATGTGCTAATTAATAAATTATAGTAATAATCCACAACTAAAACCCTGTACTATATTCCTCCATGGAGCTGTGCAAGTCACGTGCAAGTTTGGGGCGGCAGTAGCTCAGTCTGTAGGGAGTTGGCTTGGGAACCGGAGGGTCACCGGTTCAAGTCCCGACACGACCAAGAACTGGTTGCTGGAGAGGTGCCAGTTTACCTCTTGGGCACTGCCGAGGTGCCCCTGAGCAAGGCACCAAACCCCCCAACTGCTCGGGGCGCTTGTCAGGAGCAGCCCCATCACTCTGACATCTCTCCATTGTTGCATGTTTGTGCATGTGTGTGTTCGGGTCTGCATGTACCGTGTATAAGTTAACAACAGAGTGAAAAAATTGAATATCCCCTCGTGGGACTAATAAAGGTTGATCTTCTTCTTCTTCGTCACATCATGTTCTACAACGCTGTCCTGCACATATTTCAGAATAAAAGCTGTGCGTTAACAAATGAAAGAATTCTATCCACAGAAAAAAAAAAATGCTTGAAGGCTTTTATTTTGAAATTAGAATAAATCTTTACTTTTTTCAAGTCTGTGACTACAGATATAGACAAGAAACGCTTAGTAATGTTACTGATACGATGCCGGTATACAGTCAAAAGCTCACCTTCACTGTCTGACATATTTTACTGATGCAGACATTGAAACTGTAGCTATGTTGCTGGTATTATGTTAGTATACTCTTAAACGATCATTTTCACTGTCTGCTGTGAACCGCGCATGGCTCATTTTTTACCTCGAATCTGTAGAAGAGACGCAGCCAACATGCAGCTGATCTGTCTCATGTGGGCGCTGTGGCAGCTCTAACCTGTTAACATGGATGCCAAAATAAAAAAACAACAGGTAACGCAGCCGACACTCGCTCCTGACGTTCACCTGTGCGGACAAGCCGTAAGTCACCAAAGCTTGTAGGTAGTGCTGTATTTCACGCAGAACTGAGCAATCTAGCACAACTTATTAACGAGAAATGTGAAATCGGGATGATGGATGGCTTCCACGGGGACAGAGTTTACTTCAGGATCCTGACATTTCAGCTCTAAACAAGGTATCATGCACTCACAGACTCTCACTCACACACACACACACACACACACACACACACATCTCGCTTTCAAACTGCTTTGATTGCCTCTCTCCCACTAGTCTATTTGACTGGCCATCACTGTCTCTGGCTCTATGTGTTGCATGTTTCTTTACAGAAGTGAGTGTCTCTTTTGCTTCATGTCTGGTTTCCCCACCGGACCCTCTCTGCACTCCAATTAGGTTTGTCACTCAACTACTGTGGATGGGATTAAGGGAAAGACAGAGCGGGAGGGAGGGGGAGAGATAGAGAGCTAGAGAGAGGGAGGTGGGTTGGAGCAGCTTTTAAAAATACAGGGAGAAAACAAGAACGTGTGTCGGGGCAATAGAGACGGAGAATGAGAGCAAAGGGAAAAAGGAGAGGGAAAATAAAAGTGAGTGCAAGCAAGGGGCTACGAGGGAACAGCTGGATTTGGCCTGGAGGACTTCTGAATAATGTGGTGCCATTAAAGCAGGATTCATAAACTCACTGTCCTCCCTTCTCCTCCCCTCACCTCACTGCCTATTTTCCCTGTTTTATCCTTTTACTTTAATATTCCCATAACATGCATACCGGATGCTCTTGCATATTCTCGACAGCGGATTTACGGCAAGACAAACCACATATGGACAATAAGCTGCAACCGTGCCTTATACCCCAGCTATTGCAGTGCATAGTAAAAATGACAAAGCGGTAAACGTTTCCTACGAAGATGCATGGACTTGCTGGCTTTAGGCAGCGCTACATTCTGTAATATTGTATAAATATTTGATAGTTCAGATGTTGCGTGTATATTATGTTGATGGTGTTGTTGTTGCTGAGGCAGGGGAGCAATGGAAAAACAGCAGGAGGAGGGAGAACACCGGCAGCTGTTAGACTGTTAGTCAGAGTGCCGGCTGCTGGCCTCGCGCTGAACTTTGACCTGGTCATAATGCACAGCTGCTCACTCCAGTAGAGAAAAGACATATGTCAGAAATGAAAACATTAAACAGTAGGTAAGAATAGTCAAAGAAAGCACAGCGAAAAGGCATCGCAGCTGCATGAGCCAACTGACATTGAGGACAGTTGTAGTACAAGGTGAAATTGCTTATTTGTAGCTCTTTTCCCATCTTGCTTTTACTACACTGAAGAAATCTGAGCAATGTTATTCAACAGAGAGCTAATAGGTTTTAAGATGGCAAGTATTGCATGGTATTTCGGTTTAAAACAAGTAACGTGGAAATGATGTGAGGTGGAAAGAATACCAGGACATTGTACTCAAGTAAAAGTACTGTTACTTTAAAGACATTTCAAGTAAAAGTAAAAAAAAAATAAAAAAATAGGGCTGTCAGTTAATACGATGATAACATGTTAATACAAATTTGTTTCAACGCAACTAATTGGCATAAATGCAACTTTTTAGGTTGTAGCAAGATCAGTTAAAGCTACAGTGAAGATACTGGCATCGTATGTAACTAGCAAACCTGAGGAAACCATTTGTACCATGTCTTAATACATTTGGGGGGGCTGCTTGGGCGCTTGTCAGGGCAGCGCATTCTCCATTGACATGTTATGTATGTGTGACTGTCTGTGTGAACAAAGAGTGTAAACTGAATTTCCCCCTGTGGGCTAATAAAGGAATATCTTTCTTTCTTTCTTTCTTAATGACTTTCTGCAAAGGACGTTAAATGACGCTCCAAAATGTTGGTGAAGAAAAACTGGCATGGCAATTTTCAGAGGGGTCCCTTGACTCCCGGCCTCAAGATAAGTGAATGAAAATGGTTTCTATGGGTACCCACGACTCCCCCTTTCACAAATGAAGATACTGGCATCATATGAAACTAAGAAGAAGAAGAAGAAGAAGATAGTCCTTTATTAGTCCCGCTAGGGGAAATAAAATTTTTCACTCTGTTAACTTACACACACATGCACAAACAGGTCCATATACATGCATCTAGTGGAGAGATGTCAGAGTGAGGGGGCGGCCCGGGAAAAGGGCCGGGGGGGGGGGGGGTTTGGGGGGCTGGGGGGGGGGGAAGGGGGGAGGGGACAAGGGGGAAATCGCCACTCAGTTCTTGGTCCATGTCGGGACTTGAACCGGTGACCCTCCGGTTCCCAAGCCAACTCCCTACAGACTGAGCTACTGCCGCCCCCTACCAAGGATTCCCTACCAAGGAATCCATTGGTACCAATCATGTCATACTAGCTTGTTTTAAAGAAGGCTAAACTAAATTTTCAAAGGAGTCCCTTGACCTCTGACCTCAAGATATGTGAATGTAAATGGATTCTGTGGGTACCCACCAGTCTACCCTTCTTTATGATAATCACATGCAGTTTGGGGCAAGTCATAGTCAAGTCAGCACACTGACAGATGTTGTTACCTGTTGAGCTGCAGTTTGCCATGTTATGATTTCAGCATATTTTTTTTATGCTAAATGCAATATCTGTGAGGGTTTATGGACAATATTTGTCATTATTTTTTGTTGTTAATTGATTTCCAATAAGAAATATATACATACATTTACATAAAGCAGCACATCTGCCCACTCCCATGTTGATAAGAGTAATAAGTACTTGAAAATTCTCCCTTTAAGGTACATTTACAACAGTTAAAAAAGTGCAATTAATCACAATTTAATATTTCACTCAATTGACAGCACTAGCCTCCTTAAAAATTAGTGCCAGTGGAAAAGAGAGAGGATCAGTAAAGTCCTTTGAATTTATCCTCCAAAGACCATGAATATCTATCACAAATTTCAAATTGTTGAGATATTTCACTCTGACACACAGATGTTAAGTCAAAGGAACACCAAAATATTACTATAGTACCAGAGTACTATTCATCCTCTGGGAACCAGTTTTGTGAAAAATTTCATGGCAACCCATCCAGTTGTTGCTGAGATATTTCATTCTGGACCAAGGTTGTTAGTTCAACCAACTGACCAACATTACCATCCCTAGAGACGTGCTGCAAGCATGGCTAAAAAGAAAAGAAAAAGAAAGTGAGATACAGGAACCACGAGGAAAGAAAGTTAATCCCACAGAAAAACATGAGCCCTGAGAAAGTGTTTTTTCCCATATACTTCTTATTTCCAGTTGCCCAGACAGCTCTACCTTAAATTAAGGGAGAGTTCAACAAGGCAAGGCTGTGCAATAATTTGAAACTTTAAGAAATATTGAGGCATGACCCATTTACTGCGTGGAGGCGGTCTGCAGTGGTGACTTCAAACAATGTTGTATTTTTTATTTGAGTTTGCTCCGTGGTCTGCTTCATTGCCCGCAACCTGTTTCTGGGACAATGATTTACAAATCTCCCCTGAGAGAGACCACGAGGACGAGACTAAACAGGCTTTTGTGATATGATCTTCAGATGCTTGATATGGAGGTGAACAGGCAGCAGTTTGCTTTTGCTGTTTGAAATGTTTCAATCACTGGTTTGTGATTTTAAAGAGAAACATCAAATAAACAAAAGAAGAAAGGAAATATCAAGCATTCATGACATTTTTAACCTCCGAGGTTTGATATTTTACATGCACGTTTCGATGTGCTGACGTGCTGCTCGAGATGCGAGCAAGAAAGCCCCCGGCAGGTTTAGAGAAGGCACTTCAGTTTTTTTAGATCTGGTACGAAAAAAATGATGAACAATTATCAAAAGGGACAAAAAGCATTTATGCTCTTAACTTAAATGCTGTAGATTCTTTGCAGATAAAGTCAAGGTGACTCGCTGCTGTACTGTTGGGTGGTTAACTACCTAAAAATACATAAAACTGCTTCAAGCTCTGCTCAAAGCAACATTCTGGAGAGTTGCAGCCCATGAGAATTAAAGGCTAATGTAATTCAATGAAGGCTGATGTAATTTAACAAAGGCACAACACTCTCTCAAGGCCACAAATAGAACTTTTTTTAAATTTAATTACTGATCTCTAACAACATTTATTACTTTGATTTTGTGGAATCCAAGTCACATATACATGATTACCATGTTCGATGTCAGTGAAAGCACAAACATGTGAGCTTTACATGACATCAAGGTTGTTGTAGGGGGTTAGACCGGGACAGCCTGATGTGTAATTTGGGGGAGGCCCTGAATAATTCAGTACTTATTGTAATTCCAGGTAGTTTGTATTTAGCATCAGTAATTTAAGAAACAAAGTCAAAAAGCAGACAGCACAAGCACAAAAATATGGTAAACAAGTAAAATACATTTAGAAAAAAAAAAGCTGCAGGTTTCAGTGTGAATGCTACTTGCACAAAATCAATTTTTACTTGCCCCTATACAAATTGTTTTATTTTTTAGCAGTTATCAAATAACAGCAAAGATCTTTATTTAATGCCTCTTTATTTAGTACATGCTACACAAGAATCAGGCTGATTTTGGGTTCAGTTCTACCTTCCCAATGATCGTCAGCAAAGCCCTGATTTTTTTGCTGGTTCTAAAGATTATCTTTCCAGATACTCCTGTGTTGTGCGGTATGTTAGGAGTGTTTTTCACATCTCCGATCAGCTCAAAAGTCCATCCTGGCTGCTCTGATAAATATTAAACATGTTTAATGGCTATCCTGTTGTGTGCGGGGAACCCCGAGGGCAGCTGATGACTCAGTCACGTGGGAACAAACGATAGCCGACTGAGACCTAAGCTGACTGAAACCTAAGGACAGACCAGTCGCACAGCAGTTTGTGAAACAGTCACAATATTTTATGTGTCCATCCATGTACATAGACATGAATTACAATTTTTTTTTCGTGATGATCAGCACAAAGTAATCCATGTAACTGTGAACTATTAAGAGTGCCGAACGCTGCATAGGGATGGCTGGGTCAAAAATCAGACTGGTGATCATGTCCCATCTGACACCGCGAGTCAAAGTTGATTAATTTGTCATGTAACTTATTTACTTAAATCACAGCACTTCCTGAGTTATCTAAACCCAAACCATGATCTTTTCCTAACCCTAACCAATTTTTTTGGTCACAGAAGCCTAACCAAGTCAATCTTTTCCTTAACCTAACTAATTACTTTTATTTTGAAAAGACTGGAGCAGAAATTGACACATGCATCACATGTTGCTGGACATTCGTAGGAAAAAAGCACACATGTTGAAAGTTGTGCTGACTGTCACGAAAAAAGGTAAATATGTGTCCATGTACACAAATCAAATAGATACAATTTCGTGACTTTTTCACAAAGTACCTTGAGACTGTGTTGCCCATGGCGGTCCACGAGAAAGGGGCAGGACTTTGCCTTTATATAGATTCACAAGCCCAACGTGACAAGTGGCCAACTTATATTGTTGAGCCCGAGGCTGTATCATGTCAATGATATGATATCAATAACTGAGAATCAGACCTAACTGGCAAATCAGGTCCGAATTGGGCTATTAAGCTAATAACATTTCTAATAACTATCTGTCACAGTAATTTAATAAAGACCATTTTTGACTGTAGATAACACAAAAATCGCACTAAATTGAAAAGCCCGCTTAACCCTTTATGAAATGACAGAAGATAGATAAAATAAAGCTGGGTGGGTTAATGCCCTACCCGTTCCCCTTTTTACTCCTTTTTGCTTCTCTCAACCGTTCTTCAAAAGCCTCCCCCTCTCTTCTCCACTGGAGGGTTTAGGTGTATTTGAAAGCATATGTTCAGGTTCAGTACATATTTCTTTATCCAGGTTGCAATGCTGTAACCAGAGTGATTGCCTGCTTGAGAGATAGGCTGCCCCACTTTGAAGTGTATAAGGTACTCAGTATGCGTAGGTGAAACTGTAAATGTGCTTATCTTGTGTCAGTGTGTGTGTGTGTGTGTGTGTGTGTGTGTGTGTGTGTGTGTGTGTGTGTGTGTGCGTCTCCTTTGTGTTTCTGGGTGCAGTTCAACAGATAAGGGGTATCCTGAATAGGTTGAGTAATAGCATTAGGTTGTGAACAAATTCATGTGAGAGCAGCGTGTGTGTGTGTGTGTGTGTGTGTGTGTGTGTGTGTGTGTGTGTGTGTGTGTGTGTGTGTGTGCAGGAAGTCTCTTGTACAAAGTTCTATACAAGGAGTTCACAGCAAGGGACAAAGACGTACATAGAGTGTGTGTGTGTGTGTGTGTGTGTGTGTGTGTGTGTGTGTGTGTGTGAGACAGAGGTGGAGAGAGAGCGAGAGAGAGAGAGGGAGAGAGAAAGAAAAGGAAAGAGGGGACTACTCAGTGTGAAAAACAACCTTGGCTGAAGCAGCATGAAGCTTTTAAACCACTCAGAATTCTATATCACGCCACCAAAGTAGCCAAGGACAATCATGAATACCCTCCACCACCACACACACACACACACACACACACACACATACACCTTCCGCAGGATCCTGAAGCTCCCTCCGCCCAAACTAAACCAATCACTCCATTTGACACGTGGCCTTTTCACCTCGTTTAGCACCACAACCCGATGTGACAGCTTTCGCGCAATCACAAAAATCTACTCAAACATCAGACCTCGCTAATGTGATAATCGATGGAGGGAGGGTCAAAGTGCTCGAGCCAATAAACAAAAAAGGCGTCGCGAGCAACAAGGTTCGATCAAGCGGGGCCTCGTCGGAGACCTTGAACGAGTGCGTGTGTGTGTATATGAAGCAGGAGGGTATAAGGAAGAAAAGGAAAGAGGCTTTGTGTGAGGAGGTGAGGCAGGGGTGTGGGAGGAGCAGAAGGGGAGACACAAGGCTAGATGAGAGGCGAGCGAAGGGCCCGGCGGACAATCTCTTAAGAGAATATGATGTGATTTATGGAGGCCATTACACTGAAGGACAAACAAATGGGGGTTATTAGTGGCGAATCAACAGAACACACACACACACATACACACACACTGTATATATAGGCTGATTTGGGAAGGGGGGGGGGACAGTAAATGCTGTCTAAAATCTATGGGTGATGAATGAGGACCGAGGATGGAGCATGGAAACTAAAAGCCCACTGCTTTTAGCAGCTCCGTGCCACTTTTCAGTGTAATTACAACACGTTTGATTTGTAAATCGCTCCGTCATAGTGCCGCTGTGTTACAAATTAAGTGTGGGCAACAAGTGGGCATGCAATAGCCACGCAATCTGTGCAAATTCAAGTTGAGGCTGCATTTGCAGCATCACTATAGGTAGCGTGACTTGACAGCACCTGCGCGCGACTGTGTGAACGTGTGTGTGTTTGCGGAGGGAAGTTAATAGCGTCGACGTTTCGGGTACAGAGGTGCATCATGGTGGAGAACTGACAGGAACTGACAGTGAAGGGAGAAAACAGACAGAGAAAGAAAAGAAATGGGGGAGGACAGAATAGAGGCATACATACAAAATAGGAGGAAAGACAGAGGCGGACATACAAAGCAAAGACGGAGGATAGGGAGAGGAAGCGAGAGAGAGAGAGAGAGAGAGAGAGAGAGAGAGACAGAGAGAGAGAGAACAAGAGGTGCCAGTTTGCAGATGAGAGGCTTGGAAGCCAGAAGGCAATTTAAACAGGCTTGGCTCCCTCTCAGGCATGACAGACTGCTCATTCCCCATCCTCTCTCTCTCTCTCTCTCTCTCTCTCACACACACTGATACAGAGTCACTCATGCATGCTGGCATACAAAACTACTAAGAAAAGTTAAACAACCAGAAACACTCAAGAAGCACAAGTGTGCAGGCAGTTGTCACCAAAAAAAGTACAAAAATGTGCAGATGCATATGCAAAATGCTGGAGCTTTATGGAAGTGTGAACCATACAGCCACACAAATCCTTCAATCCCCAAAACTCTGCATATATAGCAAAATGCGTGCGCTCGAGCAAAGAAACACACACGTATCCGCCGCTCGCATGAACACGACACATGCGCATCACCTCAATCATTATCATTTCACAGCTTGAAACTGGGAGTAGATTGAATCAGCTATTGTGCGATGGCAGACATGCTAATGGTTATTAAAAAAAATCTACATTCAATGCACTCGCATTTTATCAATTTGGGCAGCTTGCCCCGTGCTGCAGCCCCTGCGGATAATAACATGAATTTTAGGATACCTCTACAGCTGCATTGTCTTCTCTGGCGGACAGAAATGAAAGAAATCTAACACCTCTCCGTCGCAGAGCAGTTACTCCGGTCAACTTTTGACTTTGATTGACCAAAGACTCGTTCATTCGCTTCACTCGTATTCTGAGCACAGCGCGCCTCGCTCCTTTTGGTTTTCTCACACCTGACTTTAACGTTATCGAGGTGGATTAATTCTCTCTGAAATTCAATTTCTTTGTGTCTGTCTGATGCTGTTGGTCAGTCTGTCTGCCCCCCTGCTTGTCCTCACAAAGCAAGCATATTACGTCAAATCTCCCTTTAAGTTACATTTTGAACAGATTCAAAAATGCGTGATTAATTTGTGATTAACTTTGGACACAGTTTAATCGATTGACAGCCCCAGTTTTTAGTTAGATGCCTGAAATACGGTAAAGTTTATGGTTAACACAAGCTTAAGAGAGTTCTACATTTTATTCTATAATATAAAATACAGCAATTTACGTATATCCCACTTCTGAAGGTGGTTGCTAACAAGTGGCTAAAAGACTCCATGTCATTATGCTGCTCGTCCACCTTTAAAGCCTTGTTCTGTACACTCACGTTCATGTGACCGTCATTAAAGTGGAGTTCATTCGTGAAGCTTATCTTACAGAACAAAGTGGGTAAGTATCATAAATATGTGTTTGCCACAGATTTTCTGCAATAACCCAAAATCCAATGCAACAATCTCACTGGCTGTTTGTCGAGGGAACCAGGGTTATGCTAACGCCCTGGCTGGCTTACATAATATGTTATCCCTGGAGCACTCTATAAGGACATACTTCAACACTGGTCAATGTAGAAACTTAACGTAAGCTTCACAATGTTCAGCTCAGTATCAGAATAACTTTTAGCATCCATGTCTTTCACACTTTGCAAAATAGTTCACGCTGGTTGGAAAGCTGTATTTTTTCAAAATAAAAACTGTCGTTACTAGAAAGTAACAAAAGCTTACCAGGGGGGTCTGATGTATGCATAATTTTCAAAATAAAAGCCCCAGACAGAAACAAAAGCTTACAGGTGTATACTGGATTTTCAAAATTAAAGCTCCAAAAGGTAACAACCTTATGTCAGGCTTTATAAGCACTGAAGACTTTTTTTTTTTCTTACACACACAACAACTCGTTCTAGTACACAGCAGTGCTTATATGGATTAGACCTCAGCTGGTGTTTTACCTCTATTCTCTACACACTGAAGCTCATATGTTGTTACAGTATAACAGTCTTGTCAAACCTTTCATTGCTTACACT
Organism: Pterois miles; assembly: GCA_947000775.1. Taxonomy (NCBI): domain Eukaryota; kingdom Metazoa; phylum Chordata; class Actinopteri; order Perciformes; family Scorpaenidae; genus Pterois; species Pterois miles. The sequence goes on from CAMQGK010000253.1 coordinate 2,342,429, forward strand.
ACATTTCTCCCTCTTGTCCCTTTCCTACTATTCCAGCTCTTCATACTCCTTCAGCTGCTCCTTCATACAAAGTTAAGGAAGCAATGATATTCAGCTCCCAGCTATACATGAAGCAATAAAATACAGCTTACAGCTCTTCTAGCAATGCATTTGAGCTTTCAGCAACCTGTGATTGAATATATAGTCATTGGCAATGCGATTATGAAAAGAAAACGGTGGAAATATGAGTATCGCCTTGATTTAAGTGAATTTCATAATACTTAGTGTAATTAACAGTAACGGTTTTTGTTTTGGCCATTATTTATTCTATTAAAACAGCAGTATGTAAGATATGATTAAAAGAGTTATTTTTATAAAATGGTCACTATATCATGACAGTAGTGCATGAAACAGGTAATCTGAAAAGAAAAATCATGTACCTCTGTGTCCACTGGTGCTCCTAATGGCATCTGCAAGATCTCACAGACTGGAGGAAAACAACCAATCAGAGCCGAGCTGGTGTACTGCCGTCTCTGAGAAACTGTCATTCACTCCTGAACGCCGATCAAATGGTCAAACTAGGCAGTACTGATCTAATATGAATCAATATGCGGTTACTGTAATGTCTATTTCTCACATAAAATGTTTTCAGTATCACCTTGTTGTTACTGTTAAGCTGTAAAATGAGAAAGTTGTGAGCCGGCAGCCATATTGAGATCAGTTGAGGAAATACCGCCCTCCAACCGGAGCAAATTCTCTAATTTTACAGCTAAACAGTAACTACAAGATGTTTCCGAACACATTTTATGTGAGAAATAGTCATGACAGTAACAAAATATTGATTCATATTTGATCAGCGCTGCCTAGTTTGACTGTTCGGAGTTTGCAAGTGATTGACAGCTGCATCCGTTAAATGAACAGCCAATAGGAACTCTCTCTCTCTCTGATCTGTGATTGGCTAAAGTCTCCCGTCATGAGATTTTTAAATCCTGAAAACAGAGCCATGAGGAGGTGCTTAAGTCTAGTTTTCTCCAAGAACACTTCAATTACAGTATACTGAAAGGCAATTAGGGATTTTTTTTGCACAATGATGCCAAAATTATTCTGCCTCCTTCAACTTCAAGTCTTACTCATTTATTCAATATTGAACTTTTGTCTGTCATACACATTCCGGTATCCACATGCACACACTACTGTTCCTATCACCGAGCTAGCAGTCATGTGGACTCTGCCGGTTGATGAAAATATGGCCTGGCACTAAGTCAGGCTTTGCAGAAATTATGCACCGGCTGGTCAACTACTTTACGAGTCCGTGCACAAATAAACTCCAGTCATTAGGCCTACATGGTGCAAGTGATTTTGACCTGTGTGTGTGTGTCTGTGTGTGTGTGTGTGTGTGTGTGTGTGTGTTTGTGTGTGTGGCCCTGACTGAATTTGCAAGTGTTGCATAAATGCAGTGCACTAACGCAAGGGTCTACAAGGTTAATGAAAACAGGTTCCAAATACATTCATTCGGATGGAATTATGGATTATGACTGTTTGGCCGGCTGACAACCACCTATTAACATGTCTGACACATTCCTGGACCGTCTGTCCACCTGTCTGGTGGCTTCTTAGCACACTTTTTTTGTCAGTCTTACCTTGCTTACTGCTTCCATATACCCAGTGGCTTGCATCAGTACTCTTACCTATCCATCTCTGGCTGTACTGTGTGTTTTACTGTCTTCTTATGTACCACAGTCTGGCTCTCACTTTCCTTTCTTTCCCATCACCAGCAACTGTTTATTCTTTATCTCTCGTTTGCTTTTCTCATCTTCTACCTTCTCTGACCAACCTGTCCAATGTAATCTAATGCCTCCTCATAGGGAGCTCAGCTGCATGGTGAGATTAAAGCCTGCAGATGGAAAAATACGGAGACGGAGCCTGAGAGATTGGTAAATAAAACAATAGCTTGGAGTTTTACCTCAGTTACAGGTAATAGGCATTTTCCTCTCTGTTCCTCACTGTTTTTTTTCCAGCAAAAATGACTCACTTTCAGTTCCTTGATGCAGTTTAAGTTCATGAAATTGTATGTTGCATTTTCCTCTCTATCTAAGCCAATTTTACATTAGTTCACTCTCTTTGTATGGGAATCCACAGGTTGTCTTAAAGCCCCATTTCCAGTGGTAAGCCTCTCAACTCTAATGCTCTTGCACTGAGAGCTTCTTTGTGCCTGTTAAGTGTGTGTGCGTATGTGTGTGTGAGAGAGTGGGGTCGGTGTACATGCATACTGTAAAAAGTAATGGTAATGTATCCCAGTCAACACATCAGTTTGTGAAAAAGTCATGGACTTTAATGTGTTGATTCACACACATTCACACACACAATCATGCACAAATTTCCCATTTTTTCTCAAAATGGATGCAAAGTCGATTCACATATAATCCATGTAATTGTGAACTGATAGTATAGAGTGATCGTGACAAACCACGATCTTATCCTAAAGCTAACTAAGTAGTTTTTGTCACCTAACTTCTGTACTTCTGTACTGTACACTCCCTGTGTTAACCCAAACCGTGAACTTTTCCGAAACCTAACCAAATACTTTTGTTGCCTAAACCTTACAAGTCGATCTTTTCTTAAACCTAACTAAGAATTTCTATTTTGAAAAGACTGGACCAGAAATTGACATATTCATCAGGTGTTGCTGGACATCCATACAAAAAACACGAAAAATATGTTGTTGAATGTCATGTTGAGCATTATAAAAAAAATTGAAATTCTGTACACAAATCAAATAGATTAAATGTCGTGACTATTTCCCAAAATGCTGTGAGACCGTGTCATGTGTCTTTATGGCCAGGTACAGTTTGTGCACTGCATGTGAGCAAGAAAGCTTTTGGTGATAATGTGCTGCCTCACTGTGCCGTTGCCAAAAACCTTTCAACATACTACAGTTGGCCCTTTACCGCCACAACCTCACCCCCCTCCCCACCCCTCCCACCCACCCACCCAATGCAGTCCTGTGAGCCACCCTCCATTTGCCTGACAGTTGCCATGGTGACCATCACTACACCATGGAGACAGCAGTGGGAAGCTGACTGGGAGGGTGGAGAGGGGAAAGCAGCACTTAGGGATGAGAGAAAGATGATGGCAGGTAGGGTGGAGGATGGCTGGTACAAAGAAAAAGAGTGGAGGAAATGCTGAAGGAGGTGTCACGGCAGCTATGCAGGGGCAGCTGGGGTGAGACGAAAGAGGTGATGGAGGTGAGAGAGGCTCTGACAGAGAGAAACACAGTGAGCCGGACAGAATGAGCGACAAAACAGACAGAGAGCCTGTCAGTGTGTGTGGTTCTTTACAACCGGAAAGTGGCACTAAAGCGAAGGAAAAATAAAATCTCCACTCCGATGAGTCGTGTATATTTTCCCACACGAGGGAAATGGACTTCAGATGTGAGTGTGTCCTTTTCAGTGAGCACTAACCTTGAAAACTATTTCAGAAAAGCCATTATTCATCTAACCAGCTCCCAAGTTCAATTTCAAAACTCAGTTCTCTGGCAAGCCAAACACGGCACTACATCACAAGACGAACTCTGGAGAAAATATTGCATTAGCTTTATTTACCGCGTGCTCTTTCAGGAGACAATTACAATCTGGGGCAGGAGGGGCGAAGGGGAGGAGGAGTAAGAGCAGAGGAGAGTGGAATGGGAGAGTAGGATGCTGGTCGCTTTGGCACTTACTAAAAAGCTGCATTTAGCACAAGTAAATTATAGGGCCTATTTCTGTTGTGAGCCTGTTAGGAATGCTCCACCATCTCTGCACCTCGTTTATGCCTGTGGCAGTGTGTGACTGCAAGTGTAAACGCAAGTGGAAATGTGCATTTGCTAAATATGTGTATATGCATGCATAGAAATGCGTGTGTGTCTTCCCACAACCGCCCACAAATAAACCTCGCACGCCAGAGGGCCAAACATCAAGGCGCTGTTGTTCCTTATTAAGAGTCCCAGTGGCTTTAACAGAATTAGCAGAGAGAAGCGAGCGGTGCCGCGCCCTCAGATGAGCTGATCTCAACACTGATACCTGTCACATTTAAAAGCCGCAGCCTGCACACCGTAGAGAATCTGATTTATATATGCAAAGGGCAAATACATTAGTAGAAACACAAGCCTGTCAGTTGCATTTCCCAAGCATGCTCTGACAACAAGGGATGCAGACAGAGGGAGACGGAGAGGGGAAATGCATCTTCAGCAATCAAAAACACTGTTTGTATCTCAAGGCTTTTGCTTTAATATAGGAAATTATATGAGTGCTGGAAAACAAAATAAGACTTTTTTTTTTTTTTCTTTTCCATCACTGTGGTGCAAGTTTGAAAGTTGTAATATTAAGACACTAAGGGCGCGAGGTAATGGAAGGAATAAATCTTAACTTGGTGAGTCATATAATGCTGCTTGTGGAGTCTACGTACAGCACACATTTGTCAGAGAGAGAGAGGAGAGAGAGAGAGAGAGAGAGAGAGAGAGAGAGAGAGAGAGAGAGAGATAGCCTCACGAGTGAGAGCACGATGACAAATATTTCAATCTGGATGGAATATGCCTTGCTGTTCCTTCCCCAATGCATAAAGCAAATCATCTGTGTTTCACTGCTTAGCAAGTAGGAATCAGAGCTGGGTTAAATGGTGTTTGCAAAATATTCTTAGCATATGCTTGGAGTAACAAATGTGTGGGGCTTGCCACATAGTCCAGAAGAATGTGTGCCAGATATTGAAGGCGAAGGTGATTTCAATTGGCAACTTTGAAAGATTGGCTATTTGTCATAACATATCATTATATTTCATCTACTACAATTATTTCAGTGGGAAGGTTTAAAGCCCCTTCAAAGGTGGTTTCAAATCTCAAGCCATAAACGTCTTTATAATATTAAAGGGATACTCCACAAATTATATCCTCAAGTGCAGTGCCCATTCAGAGCATGTGTCCTTTTGGATGGGCTGATTGTTTGGCTCCTGGTTTGCTGTTCAACATATTCTCAAAAATGATTCGTATGATATCATATAAAAAGTTATTTATCATTTTTCATGTGTTTTCTTACAAATGTTCAACATCAATTTCCACTACAGTCTTTTCAAAATAAACTTCCCTCTTCACAGGAAACAACTTGGTAAGGTTTAGGAAAACATCAACTTGGTTAGGTTTAGGCGAGAAAACTATTTAATAGGTTTAGGAAAATGCTCTAGTGAAGTTACACCAAACTGGAAGTGGTCACGCTCTACCAAAAGTAGCATAACAAGTGTGGAAGTTCTGTGATAAAAAAATACTTAGTTAGGTTGAGGAAAAGATTGTGGTTTGGGTTAAAATATCGGAAGTGGCGTAACTTAAGTACAGAAGTTATTTGAGAAATAAATCAATGTTGACTTCTGGTTTTTCATGGGACATGAACAGTGGTTTCCTGGGTGAAAGACCAATCCCGACCTCCCCGCTCTTTATACTTCCTTGTTCACAACAGTAGTGCAAAAGACAGGTAATCTGGAAAAAAAAAAATCATGTGCCTCTGTGTCCTCTGGAGGAAAACAACCAATCAGAGCTGAGGTGAAGTCTTGCTGCTGTCTAAGAGCAGGCTGTCAGTCACTCGCAAACTCTGATCAAACAGTCAAACTGTAATAACTGTAATGACTATTTGGCGCCTAAAGTTTTCACAAACACATTTTAGTGTACTGCTTAGCTGTAAAATCAGAAAGTTTGTGACCAAACCAAACTGTTTGGTTTGGTCAACTGCTTTGGCTGGAGTCGATAACATTACTCACTCCTGTCGCCACCGCTCTCTCTTGCTTCACCACTCACTTCCCACGTCTAGCCACTCTACACACTGGCTCTGCTCCAAATGACCTATGCTACTCTTACAACAACTGGCTCTCGAGAAGACAGGAGAAGTCAGTCCACGGCTGCCTCTGGAACAGAACACCAATGGATGCGAGGGACTCCCATGATGCAAGGGGAGGTTGGATATGGGGTGAATCACGTTGCGGGAAATGTTTCATGCACTTCCAATGACAATTAGAAGTGGGAAGCGGTTTTGCTAAGGCCATCTGTGACACGGGGAAAGAAAAGAAACCCGCTTGAGAGCTACGCACGCTGTCAAAATGGGCTAAATTGACAGTAGTAGGTATATGCACGATGTCAAGTCGACAATGATGTTATCGAGAAACAAAGAAAATAATTTGACAGGTGGGGAATGTTGGTTTAGACCCTGTGTGTTTTCGTCGAGGAAAGGATGTGTCAATGACACGCCGCACTGATGCAACCTGGAGAAATAGGAGATGAAAAGCACACTTCCTGTGTGGCCTAATCAGGCTCCTGTGCGCCTGTAGCCACCGCTGCTACAGCTCTCGCTAACCCTATTATTTCAGACACACACACACACACACAAAAAGTCCGAAAGGAGATAAACAAACCGTAGCATCCATTCCTTGACACCTCAAAATAATGTAAGGATAAATATATAAAATCCACAACTCATCACGCTGAGCTTTCTGAGAAAGTAATAATGAAGCAATCAAAGCGACGAGTGATTTTAAAAGCAAAGCTAATGCAGCAATCACCTGGGTGATTTGTCAATAGCAAGCAATTCATGCTCCTGCTCTAGTGCAATGCCCTGCAGGTAAACATGGGAAACAAATGAGAAACATTCAAGTGCACTCTTCCTCTTCACCACACACACATGGACGTGCACGCACACACATGCACACACACACCCCCTCAGCTGTCAGCATGTTAATCAGGCTTTGGTATGGTTGTAGCCCTGAGGCGCTGTACGATATAAACACAGATAGAATAAATATCCCATTTTAGTACCTTTAAATGACTGACTTTGTTGCCTTCCTCCCTGATGGCTCCGAGAAGAAAGTTTGTGATTAAGTATTTATGATGTTTAGCAATCGAGAAGGCCACTATCTCGCAGTAGCCGGAGCATTTAAATCTTAAGAAAAGAGCGATGCTGCACAATGTGCCGCTGTTAAGTGCTAGTGACCTTTCTGTAAGAGGCCGTCGTGGCTGGCATTGGAGACGAGATCATTATGGCTCTGGTTTTTAATTGAAGCCTTTATCCCAGGTGTAATCAGGGCTAAATAAACAACGCTGGAATCATCCAAGACCCAATTAGGCCTATGGGGGAGAACTGCGTGCGGAGCTGCAATGTGCTGCTTCTTCATAATCAGCTGAAACTAATACTTGATGAAAGAGTCTGATATCTCTACCTGTCTCCACGACTAATTGTCTGTAATTAGTACAAGGCAGGGGTAATTGTGAGGGTTGATGTTATTATGAGGAATATCATTGGGCACAATATTCAAATTTCCTATTGTGTGGGCTTTGAAAAAAAAAAACACTCTGGGAAGGCTTTAACTGCTGTCATTATGATCACATTCACGTGGGAATATTACATGATATCATTAAGGCATACTGGGGACGTTGGAGAAACAAGGCGTCATTAGGAGGAGTTTGTCATCATCTAATCAGTTTTGAAATGGAGGTTTCCAGCGCTGTAGACAGGTGTTAATCTTACACCAAAGACCTCTAAATGACTCCACACCTCTGTGGCCAAGAGATGAACAAAACTGAAATGGAAAAGAAAAGAAAGCAATACTCCTCTCTGGTTAATTAAGTGATGAAATAAGCTCGGAAATCCCCTAAATCAAATTACACTACAGGGGCGGCACACAGTATGCACACACAACCGCCGCCATGTAACAAATGGGCTTAATGCAACCACACATCTTTAATGAAATCATGTGAATTGTCTTAGATCTTTACTTTTATGAATTTGCCTCCGGTGGCTAATGCACCAGGAAGTCAACGGAAATTATTCAGCCGCTGCTCCCGTGAAACAAACTCTGTGTGCGTTAGCACATGCCTAGAAGGAAACTGGGAAGGAATAGGACAATGAAGGATGATGCACTTATTCCTTGATGTTGCATTATAGTGTGTGTGTGTATATAGGTGTACTTTTCATATGTTAATAAATCTATTTCTGCAGCGATTTAAATGTAAATTAGGCAATTACTGATTGGATTACTACTGTTTAATATGTGGAGCAAGTCTTCTTTATCGTCTTCGTTTATATGCCTTGCCCTTATCTTGTGGGTCATGACGCAAAAAGTGGGTCACAGGTCTGTTTTGAGTGGATTGCTGGCATGTGCAGAAATACGTCTATTCAAATGTATTGAATTTATGATGCCTCATTTCTATTTCAAAACACCGTACTGCTGCAGCTGTCATGTCTATGTACTGTCTACCCTTGACAGTTGTATTCCTAAACCTAACCACCAAAGCTGACTGTGGAAGCGCCATCAGATGCTCTTCCATTGGCTTCATGCGCCTTCAGTACTGTTTTAATAAGAGGTTAGCATTTCAATCGCTAATTTAATTTCCTCTGATTTGAGTGCTGGCAGGCTCTTACCATGGAGGCATCATTTTAGGATTTTACTAATTTGCAATGAAACTCTTTAACCCTCTGAGACCCACAATAGACCTGATTTTGTCTAATTTAGGAGAGACAGCAGGTCAGCAGTAGATGTCACATAGAAGTGGTGAACATCATCTGAAAGCTGGGAACCTGGAGATTAATCTGAGATGCAGCTCAGGTCTGTGTCAAGTTGTTCTAGTCATAAATCTGTTATAAATATTAATTACTTAATTAATTCATTAACAGATTTTATGGGTTGAGACCATTTGTTACGAGATTTGGTGCTAAATAATATATATATATATATATATATATATATATATATATATATATATATATATATATATATATATATATATATATATATACACTCGAGAAATGATAAAAATGATCAAAAAACCTTCAAAAATACCACATTACGACACAGAGACCTTGAGGAACACCATAGAAAAAGCCATGCTATGATTTGGTATCAAAAACTTTTAGAGATTTCTGCAAAAACTGCATATTTCTGTGAATGGTGAGCACTTATGTTCTGGAAACTGCTCATAAAACCCCTTATTTTCAATACACTTAGGAAGGCAATCCATTTTCTGAATGCCTTAGGTCTCTAGTTTGTTGCTGTGATTATCCTATTATCACCACAGGCCATTTTTAATTATTATTAATTTTGCCAAATTAAAAAAAAAATGGTCACACAGGAAATGGGAACTAGCAATGTCACACATGAACACAACTGGGCTCATTGGATCTACAGAAGTCTCAGCTTTACAGTCATATCCAATTTATGTAATTACAAAACTGTTTAGGAACACAATTTTTAGTAACACATTTATACTGCATTCAAAAAACATTTGTTTTGTGTTGTTAATTGATTTCTGTTAATAAATATGTACATATCTTTGCATAAAGAAAATATGTTTGTCCACTCCCATGTTGATAAGAATATTAAATACTTGACAATTCTCCCTTCAAAGTACATTTTAAACAGATAAAGACAAGAAAATAATTAATCATGGACAGTCATGTGATTAATTCTGATTAAATATTCTAATTGATTGACAGGCCTAATATGTACAAAATAAACAATTATTAATTTTACTGTATGTATTTTATATATAAAAATAACTATAAGTAGCCCTATCCGTGGCATGTGGATGATATAGTACAGTGAACGCACAGGAACAATCTACTAAAAGCACATGAAACTGTGACGAAAAGAAAAGATAATGCGAAATGGCTTTCAACCTCCAGCACTTGCTCGATCTTGTTACTCATTGTAAATGCATTGAGAGGTAAATGGATGTGGAGTTGACTTTTTCGCAGTGTGAGAGTGGCTGCAGGTGTAATACCGATAAAAAATAAAAAATGTCAGCAGCTCATCTGATACACTGCAACATGGCTTAGTGATTGACTCACCTACAACCCCACAGGGGTTACGTTAACGTGCTCTTTGTTAGCTAAATGTCAGCGCCCCACCTGGCTCCTATCTTACACTGTCTCATTCCCCCCAGCAGCACTGAGAGATACTGCTGAGGTCCAAAGGTTCAAACTCACTCTCTCGGTCAGTTTAAAGCCAAATGTCCAGTGCTGCACATCTGTATGGACAAGGTGAGGGTGAAGACACGTGGCAACAGTATGCTTCTCACTTGAGGGCTAACCTATATTATCACAATATGTGATTTATCAGGACCAGATTAAATAACACAGTTCCTCAGTGAAAAGTGAAAAAAAAGTGAAAAAGCAAAGAACATTTTGATTAAAGACCGCTTTCCCTGAGACAGCTTTCAGTGTTGTGAAATTAAATGCAATATGTATGTGGTAGAATGCCAAATTATGAGATTGAAATTGCAAATTAAGTTGTCTTGCATTAGTTTGTTTATTTTATGTTGAACTCCATGATCACAAGGGCGTGAAAAACTGCACGGATTGATAGCACCTGATTAACTAGATAGCAAGCCGCATAACACCCCAGAGCATATTTTGCATGTGAAACTTTGACAGTGTGCCGGGATTTCTTTTAATGATAGTAATTTATGAAAGCTGCATATGCTAGCATTAGCTATTAGTTAGGAGAGCTTCATAAATTGATTTTTGCCAGACTCGACATAATGGTCTCATCTGGAATAAAATCTGTCAGTTTTCAGATGACTCCTCTGAACCTGAGTAGCTGTGGGGGTGGTATGCTCTATGAAGATCTTTTTGATGGTTTGAATTTAGTCATTTAGCAAATAATAGAGGAAAATACCTGTTTTAAAACATGGTTTGTTATTTTTAATTCTACCAAATTACACACCAGCAGCAATTTTTAATAATTAAATTACGTGTCTACAAAATTGAGAAAAAAAAGAAAAGAAAAAGAAAGATTTTACCGCCTCAGTGTGCCTCTGCCAGTCATCACTTCATCATTTCATCATATCCTGTCATCTTTGAAATCCAAATTTTAAAAAATCCCCTGAAGGCGTTCTTGATATATCACGAGAATGGGACAGATGTACTGTAAGGTCACAGTGATCTTGACCTCTGACCTCCAAAATGTAATCAGTTCATCCTTGAGTCAAAGACAAAGTCAACTCCCTCCAAGCGTTTCTGAGATATCGTGTTCACGAGCATGGTCCGGACAAACAGTACGAACAACGGACAACTGGAAAACATGATTCTGGTCACAGCTGGCGCCGCTGCAGAGGCATGAAAACAGTTAGCAGAGCGTCAGCTTATATTTTTGTTGGAGGGAAGTGGGTGTTACAATAGATGGGTGTGATTCTCCAGCCCTGTCTCCAAAAAATTATGCTCCTATATACCAAAACTGCATTGTGAATTACGCTTGTTGTTGACATCTCGGAAATCTGCAGTCTGAAGTAGGGGCATTGCATGGGCCCAACAAAAAGCCAGGAGACCGCTGTTTGTGTCTCGTGCGAAACTAAAAACTACTAGCAAGTAATTTTGATGCCTAAACCTAACAAAGTAGTTTTGTTTCAAATTTGTAGTAGTTTTGTTGCTTTTTGTTGCATGAGGCTTTTACTGAACCTCACCAAGTAGTTTTGCAGCTCGAACCCAACTGAATAGTTTAGAGAAGTATTAGCATCAAAATACACTGCAATTACAAAAATAAAGATGCAGTATTATGTGCATCATTTAAATGTTGCAGCTGGTAAAGGTGAAGCAGATTTTTGAATATATTAATACAGATCAGCCATAACATGAGGACAGCATGAGCACCCTGACCGTTCTGCTGCTATGCAGCTCCATACGCAACAATCTGTGATGCACTCTGTGTTCTGACACCTTTCTATCAGAACCTGCACAACAGTAGCTCTTCTATTGGATTGGACAACAAAGGTCAGCCTTCGCTCTCCATGTGCATCAGTGAGCCTTGGCCGGCCATGACCCTGTTGCCAGATCAGCGATTTTCCTTCATTGGACCACTTTTGGTAGATCCTGACCACTGCAGACTGGGAACATCCCACAACAGCTGCAGTTTTGGAGATGCTCTGACCCAGTTGTCCAGCCATCACAATTTGGCCCTTGTCAAAGTTGCTCACATCCTTATGCTTGCCCATTTTTATTGCTTCCAACTCATCAACTTCAAGAACAAAATGTTCACTTGCTACCTCATACTGTATATCCCACCCACTGCCAGGTGCCATTGTAATAAGATTATCAGTGTTATTGTGGTCATTATGTTATGGCTGATCAGTGCAAGTTTACCAGTCTCTAATGTTTCCCATACTGTCGGTGCACATGGTATTTTGTTTTCGTGCTGCATGAGCCTTCTGCTAGCACAACTGACGTGTGCCATCCCATGTGCTGGTTTTAGAAAGAATGGAACACATTCAGCACTAACTGGTTCTGGTTCTGTGCCTGCTGATGTTTTTACATGTGGACATTTTGAACACCTTTTATAGGGAACTTGATTTTGTGCAAAGAAGTGTGAAGCTGGACTTTAATGAATCATCATATCAGAGATGGAAAGAATACTAAATATTATACTCAAGTAAAAGTACTGTTACTCAAGTATAAATTTGAGTCATTGTATAAAATGTGCAGTAAAAAGTAGGTCAATTAAAATCTCTAATGTCACTGCTTTACATTTAAAAAAAAAGAGGGCTGGGGTGATGATATATCATACTACTATCAAATATAAATGTCTTCTTCAGTGTAGCCTCACGAGAATGAACCAGAAAAGACAATAATAAGAATAATAATATAAAATGACCTATGGACACAACAGTGCTTGAAACTTCTTTTAGAATCACCAGTTGAATAAATCATCACCAAAGAAGACAACATGAACATGCACACAAAACATGCAACATGCAAAAATATAAATTCTATTGCAGCCATACTGCAGCAGCATAAGAGACAGTTTTTACCATATTTCTATGTTTTTTATACACACAGCATAGCATACACATCCAGCGACATTGCTAGGCAATGAAGTGGTTGTTGACATTCTTATCTGTGGAGTTCAGCAGTGTTTTTTTTTTTTTTTATCACCTGACTGAATGGCTCCCTGCAAGATTTAGCACCATGAAGTCCTCCACAACCTGCTTCATACTCATTCACTCTCAAAGCACAGTATGTCCAGTCCACTCTGCCTTTCTCTCCCAGTATAACCAGTATAGTATACAGCATAGTACATACAGTATAATCTACTTGGCCTCTCTCTGCTAGTATATATAGTATATATCATATATAACTCAGGAAAAAAAAAATGGATATTTGTGTTTGGTGGATTATTTCTGTGTTACAATGCTATTGGCATTGTGTTTGACATCGATGGAAAACCTGTTTATTTACCTTCACAATGACATCCAACTTGTAAGGATCATGTATTTGTGGGATGAGCAGCACATCTGATTATGTGGCTAACACCCAAGAAAACATTGCCAAATTTCTCTGCCAATGCTAAACAGTGTATTCTGCTGTTGGTATTGACTCTTGTTTTGTGTCACTGGCTGCACCTGTGTGCATGGGGCCTGCTGGGTGCTGCACCCTACTAAAGTGATCATTTTTATCAACGTAGGCGTGCTGTACGTGTTAGACACTGACTGACCTGCAACAAATCATGGTTGAGGAATGGACTGCCTCAACCAGGTTGGTGACCAGCATGAGGAGGAGGTGCCAGGCGGTTGTGGCTGCATATGGATCTTCTACCCAGTACTGAGGCTCCTGACGGTGCAGTAAATGAATAAAGTGTACAACTCAAAACAAGAGTCAATACACTTGTGAAAACAGTGACTTTTCTGCAGAGACTTTTCTGCCAAAGCAGAAACGGCAAATTTCGCTAAGGTGCTACCAACATAATCAGATGTGCTGCTCATCCCACAAATACATGATCCTTACAAGTTGGACATCATTTTGAAGGTAAATAAACACGTTTTCCACAATGTAAAATACAATCCCAATTAGCACTGTAACACCAGAGGAATAATCTACCAAACACAAATTTCCAAACGTTTTTTCTAAGTTTATTTATTACTAGAAATCAATTAACGACACAAAACAATGACAAATGTTGACAGAAACCCTCACAGGTACTGTGCTCAAATTATAGCATGGCAAACTCAAACCCGACAGGAAACAGCTGTCAGTGTGCTGACTTGACTATGACGCGCCCAAAACTGCATGTTATTATCATAAAATGGACATTTTTTTAGGGGTGAGACTGGTGAGTTCCCACAGAACCCATTTTCATTCATATATCTTGAGGTCAGAGGTCAAAGGACCGTTTTGGCCATGCCAGTTTTTTCCCTCCAAAATTTAGCGCAAGTTTAGCCTCCTTCCCAACAAGCTAGTATGACATGGACGGGACCAATGGATTCCTTAACTTTCCTAGATTAATACAATGCCCGTATCTTCACTCAAGCTTAAATATGATTTCAGGTGGGAAAATGGGAAAATGTCTTGAGAAGGGCTGGTGAAATAACATTTTGATGCTAAAACATATGTTCATCATCCAAAAGTTGAATGTTCGGATTTCAATACATAAGGAACACTACTGGGAAGCTACAGAATGATATAAAAACCTAAAGAAAATTGAAGTAAAATGATGGACTTAGTGTGATCAAAGCTACTCCAAATGCAAAAAAACATATTTCATTCCCACAGAACACTGCATATGCTAACCTGCCATTTTTTCATAGGATTAAGGCAATTTGCGTTCAGCAGCTACAGCTTTTATCTATGTGCTTGGTCTTTCACAAGTGTACTGATCTGTGTTTGCTCACAGCATTACACAGCATTTCATGAATAGGCTAAGGTCACTTTCAGTCATTTCCATACAGATTCTCTATAAATGTGTCTCATCACTGACTTGAATGAATGTGCCGGTCCCTACACCTAAGGGCACTTTGGCAACACAACCACCCTACATACTTGAACCTGCAACCTCGACAATTTGCCATTAGCTAAACACTCTGAAAGTAGCTGCAAGCCCTGAGGCCAGGTGTTTCACTAAGAGCCATTCAGTCTCTTTTTTTAGCCCTGAGCTACACTCCAGTTCTAACAGGAAAAGGCTTTGAGGCAGCAATCTGTAGGCAGACATGGATTGGTTCCACAGGTACCACCGCTGAAGATGTGTAAAAAAGACCTGAGGGTAGCCCTGTGTCCGGCACAAACCCCCTTCTAGGAGTATCAATAATTCAAAAGGACAAAGTGTCTGATACATGAGAGTAAAATGCAGCTTGCTTTACCCCTCCTGTGTCAATATTTTGACAGCGAAGAAAGGAAGGCATCCGAGGCGATTCTACCATGTAAAGTGTTCTTTCATGTTTTGCAAAGTGAGTGCTACCTCTCTGTCTACATCCATGAAATGGAGAGTTAGGAGGAAGCCACGGTGAGGGTACAGTCTGTTCGGGCTGAGTGACTGACTTAGCGACCGACTGGCTGGGGAAATGACTGAGCTTCACGCCGCCGGTCTCTTCTTCTCTGCGGCTGCTCCCGCTTCACAAGTCTCACTCTGTTTCTTACTTCTTCGGTCTTTCAACAGATTTTTTCTTCACACCCTCACCTTGCACAGCTAAAGAGAAGAGTGAAGGGAAGGTCATTATGGTTGTGAGGAGGAGGGAGGATAACACAAGGGGAGATGGAGGGAGCTGCACAGTTGAAGGGGGTGAGAATAAAACAAATGGAGAGCAGTGTACAAAAGGTAATGAGGCCAAAAGAAAGGGAGCAGCTGAAGGGAGGATAACAAGATAATGTGCTACTGCCCCAGTGTAGTCCTGATTTAAAACAAATGGCTTCTATCATCGTCAAAAAGTTCGTTTTTGGGACATTTCGTACAAGTCAAAGCCGAGGAAGATGTTCTTTTTAGACTTACAAATCACACAATTGCATCATCTAAAGCATTATTCATCAAGGTTCAAGGATGCTAGTTAAAGCAGGTAGTGAGAAGGCTGTCATCCATATTTGGGTTGCACATTGCAACTAATCACTTAACTCTCCTCCCGAAAGTATCTTTGTGCTGCGATGTGCAAACACACACACAGCGAGATAAGGGTGTAGTCCACAAACACTTCTTTAATTATGCTGTGAAGTTTTCTCCCAGATGCCCTAGTTATTTCCAGGGAGCTGGGAAGCGTCGGAGTCTTTGGGGACAGGCGACGCTCCCTGAAGTGGGCGAAGGAGGATGGAAGACATCCCTGGTGGCACCAGGGGAAGACCACGTCAGTGCTCTCGTGGGGGAGAGCAATTCAGGCCCTTGTTTTCTCATCCTTTTTGTTCCGTCGTCAATGGATGAAAAGAAAACAAGACAGCATCTCACAACTGCTTCTGTCTTTCTGGGGAATGATACTGTTAGGAATTAATAAAAAGTGGGAATAAAGTGGGCTATTAGTGTCTCACAGGCTGTTCTTTGTCTCCTTTTCCATTCTTTCTTGAATTAATATGATGACGAACCAATACATCTTTATAGATTACAGCACATTTAGTGAATTTCATATGTTTTGGCTGAAAAGGCAACCATTAAGCCTCACACATGGACTACGGATTCACTCTTAAGTGAAATGTACAAACTTGAAACTTTCCGTAATTTTAATGTATTTAACTGGGCTGTCAAAGCAAGTAATAGAGTAATGCATTAACACCACTCATTTCTTTAACATATTAATGCAACTTTTGATGATTTTTTTTTTTTTAGGTTGTAGCAATTTGTGAATGAAAATAGGTTCTCTGGGTACCTACGAGTCTCCCCTTTACAGACATGCCCACTTTATGATAATCACATGCAGTTTGGATCAAGTCATAGTCAAGTCAGAACAATGACACACTGACAGCTGTTGTTGCCTGTTGGGCTGCAGTTTGCCATGTTATGATTTGAGCATATTTTTTATGCTAAATGCAGAACCTGAGAGGGTTTCTGGACAATAATTGTTATTGCTTTGTGTTGTTAACTGATTTCTATTAATACATATATACATATATTTACATAAAGCAACATATTTGCCCACTCCCATGTTGATAAGAGTATTAAAAACTTGACAAATGTCCTTTTAAGGTACATTTTGAATAGATAAAAAATATGTGATTAACTGTGGACAATCACACAATTAATCCCAGATAAATATTTCAACTGGTTAACAGCCCTACAGTAATTTACAATGAACACAATTCACAAGTTCAGATGTGACTGTCACATCCTCTTGACGGTCTCCCATCCAATTATTGCCAACACAGTGTAAAGGTTTTTTAAAGACAGGAAAACACACTAAAATAACCACTAGACTGCTTTCCCTTTGTGAGTATTCTGGTGCCGTTGCTTGGCTTTTCTGGTTTTGTCCTGCTGTGTCACTGGCGGCAGGGTTAGTAAACAATGTAATGGTGGTTACTTGTTTTTTACATGTGTTACTTGTTCGGTCTCTCTTTCAGACTTTCAAACCAGACTTGGTGAATGTTGGAACAGTGGAAAGACTATATATTCACTTCAACGCATGTCACACGGCATTGCACTGGAAAAGGGGTGAAAATTTGCGTGACCACCTGGGTGTCATGTTTCCTTCTCCGCTGATCGGAGCTGGAGCTGATAAATGATTGTGACTACTGCAGAGTCATTTGTCCTGGAAATGAACGCTGATTGGAACATTTACCGCTAAGGACCAAAGCCAGATGCTAGTGGGAGGTACAGTATGCCC
The DNA here is from genome assembly GCA_947000775.1 of Pterois miles. Classification (NCBI taxonomy): domain Eukaryota; kingdom Metazoa; phylum Chordata; class Actinopteri; order Perciformes; family Scorpaenidae; genus Pterois; species Pterois miles. The sequence goes on from CAMQGK010000253.1 coordinate 2,359,974, forward strand.
GATTCAGTCTACACAATATTTATGTTGGTATTACGATGGTCACTATGTGAGATTAGATGATTGAGAGTAATAAATTCTGTGTTGTTGCCATAGCTCCACAAATCTTTCCTCCATTTCACAATTTGTTTGTTTTGCCATTCTTTACAGTTGTGTAAGTCTGCACAGTAGATCGCTCTCTGCTCAGCCGGTCAAAGTCACAGCTGTGAAAGCAAAAAAAAAAAAAAAAAAAAAATCAGACAAGCTTGACTTTATGTTGGGACGTTGTGAGGCGTCACAGACGCAGCATCGGTTGTCACCTACTATGACACAACAATCAATTATCACACACAACACTCAGTATCTTTCCAAGCCGACACCCTACGATGGCTGTGTTGGGCTATAATTGGGCTGATATTGTGTAGTCTGAGCCAGCCATTAGTGTTTTTTTTTTTGTCAAGTGGGTGAGGGGATTGAGTCATGACCCATCTAACTTGACACATACCTTTATTCCTGTCATGCTATGGCTCTGTGATGACATGGGGTTGGCAGCCGTAGTAATTGTTCAAGACTTAAAACACTGATGCGAAACGCTTTCTTTTAAAATGTTCTTGCAAAAGGCCCCTTTTCTTTAAAACAATCACACTAAATCATCCTGATATTTTGTCCTCATGTGTTTCATTTTCATGCCTCCCCATCTGACACCATCAGAACAGAAGAGCGTTTGGTGAGTTCCCAAAATAAATAAACCTCATGAGAAACCTTGAATTTGCTGTTTCTAATCAGCACATGCTCACTTTGACAAGCACCATCACCAACTGTCACTGCATATTAACTGGTCTCTAAGCATCTGACCCTGTTCCCGTTCCCTCACCAGGTGACTGCAACCCTGTAATTGACAAAACGCTCCAGCTGCCCTCCTTCGTGACACTAGATAATTTGCTTGGTATTATGACTCATATTCAAAATTAATTAACGTACTGGCCTGCACCACATTCATCGGTCAAGTCTGCAGCTCTGCATCTAATAACTTTTTCATTTCATTTATTTACTCTCCTTTATTTGCTTCCAGTCTCATCGGTTATTAAGCTGGCTCTAATTAATACAGTCCATGTGGACTGTATTGTGTGTGAGCTCCTCTGAGCGATGGTCAGAGTGATAATCAACAACTTACTACATTAGTAGGTATTCAGCAAAGAGCGGTGCTTTATTATCATGTGTCAAATGACTGTTCATCACAATCTGAAAAAGTTTAAGCTAAAACTGTAGTTCTTAAAGTATTTTTTACCTGTCAATTTGCCAGCTACTGTACAGATTTGTATAGATGTCGCGGACATAAAGGGACATGTAAACATATGCACATATGATAATTGATCATTAAATTCTGTACTTAAAGGGATAATCTGGTTGTTTTGAGGTGGGGCTGTAGGAGGTAATTTTCTGTCAGTGTATTACTACAGCAGATGATAGTCGGCACGCCCCAACTTAGACAGACAGACATGAGTGCCGACACTGGAACAAAGCAACGTACTGCTGCGGGCAGAAAAAGACATATTTTAGCCATGTAAAAGAAAAGCAAACCTAAAAAAAAATCAATATCAATTTCAGTGTATGCTATATTTAGAATATTTTCACGGCTGTATCTTGCCGCCAGACAACCCTTTCCAATGGAGATCTGTGCCGAAAGTGAAACTTCATTGACAAATGAAAACAGTGTAGATAATTGTCACTTTCAGTTCTGTTCCCCAACAAGAAACATTTTAAATATAGTGCACAATTAAAGGGACTCAACAGTTAACAACAGTTAACAGTGAAACGTGTGGGCGTAAAGTCAACTTGCAATGAAAAATGATTCATAATTGTAAAAAGCTACATCCAGTCCCTTCAAACTGATATTGATTTGTTTTAGGTGAGCCAATCTTTTAGGTGGCTAAAATATGTTTTGCTGCTGCTGCCCCGTCCAAAGCAGTACGTTGCTTTGCTCCTGTGCTTGTACTCCTGTCAGTAATACACTAAACTGTCCGTATACACTAAATTTCTCACGAAGGCTGTACCATCAGAAGGTGAATGAGTATTTAGATTAGATCCTGATGGGCAGGTTGGCACCTCATATAGCCTCTGCAATCAGTGCATGAATGGGTTAATACAGACATATATATATATATATATATATATATATATATATATATATATATATATATATATATATATTATCAATAATTAATAGAACACTCATTCTTTTGAAAATGTACAGACTCAAAAAGTCAAATTGAAAAAAAAATAGATAAATAAATGTATGAACAAACAATCACACCTCTGTGTAAATGTAGCATGTGTAAGGCAGCACTGCATATTAAATATGTCAGGATAAACAGATGGCACAGGACTGCAACGTTGAGATTTCACACTGTGTATAATTTACAGCTCCAGTGATACCTACCGTCATACAGCTAAAGCCCTATAGTGCTGTGAGCCCAGCTGCACACCCATGTGAGGAGACAAACAAATGAAATAATAATAATAAATTACATATTTTTTTATTCAAAGCAAACATTTAGCCACAGGATTTTTGTCATGCGGGGATTTTGCTATGTTCTTATCATTCCTCGAAGCTTGTCAAAAAACACCTAAATTTCATTACCGAGCCTTCTTGTCGCATTTGCTGCCAACACTGCCAAACATCCCAACTTCAAACAGCTTCCCCTCTTGCTAATGAGCAAAGCATGCATCCTGTTTTCGCCACCTTCTCTAAAATGCATTTCCCTTACTCTGTCTTCCAGCCCACTCCCTTCATTCTTCCACCCCGTTCGCAATTGAACTCTGAAGTGCTGGCACGCAAATCAAGAGCTAATCCATTTGAAGCTGACAGGGCGTCCTGATTACGGCAGCGGCTTTCTTCTTCAAACGTCCTATCACCATCATCTATCCAGGAACACATGTCGAAACATGAAAGAGCTCCCAAGTTCAACTAGCCGATCAATTGTTTGTCGGATGTGCCAACAAAGTGAGGGCAAATTGTCGTGTACACACCTGAGCTCAGGAGCTTAAGCCATACAGTTTGCACGAAGGCACCGATTCAGACACAGGCTCAAACAGGGCACTTTCATTTGTGGAAGCAAATCACCCAGCACATGCACAGTTGTTTAATTCCTGTCACTGTCACTTTCCTGTTGAATTACTAATATTTAGATATTAAAATTTGGGGAATGAGATGTGTGTCTAGATATGAAAGGAGGAAGATGGAAGGCCGGGGTGAAACGCTTTCATGATTAAAGCGCCTTTCTTCCAAACTGCTAATGAAGCAGCAGCGAAAGTTCACTTCACTTCACGAAGGCCTCCCGCTTCACACATGTCTAATAGAGTTATGAAGTAGGAGTGTACTTCTTTTTACCACATTTCCATTTGAAAGTCTTTAATTACATCTTCAGTGTTCCTTAACATAATCTCAAATCTCTTGGAAAATTTGACAGTGCCACAGGTTTATATTATGCCCATCATTTGTAATTATTTTTCTCTTTATGACAAATCTTTTTTTGTTGTTGTTTTCCTCTGTCTGTTTGATACTGCAATTGGCTCCAAATGCTGAGCCCTAACTGCTGTTGCTATGGAGAAGAAGCCAGCCAGAGGCGTGAATCAGGGCTGCAGCAAATTTGTTTTGCTTCCTTATTTCAACTGGGAACAACACACCAAAGTAGCATAGTTGCTCAAAATTGTCCCTGAATCTGAACATGAACTGATTTAAAGGACCAGTGTGTAACAATTAGGGGATCTATTGTCAGAAATGGAATATAATATTAATAAGTATGTTTTCTTTAGTGTATAATCACCTGATAATAAGAGTTATGTTTTTGTTACCTTAGAATGAGCCGTTTATATCAACATACGGAGCAGGTCCTCTCCACTGAGGCGGCCATGTTGCAACTTCATGTTTCTACCGTAGCTCAGAACAGACAACCAAACTCACGTTGACTTTTCCTGTTTGGGCCGGAGTTGATAACATTATTCATTCTCATCGCCGCCACTCTCTCTCTTGCTTCAACACTCACTTTCCACGTGCACACACATTCTAGGTGCTGGCTCTGGCTCTGGAGAAGGCCATTCTCATGTTTGTGTGTGACACAATATCACATCTGCCATATCATGGCCTTATAAAGTTGCTGGCTCAAGTTTTAACAAATCAAATGACACATCCAGCAGACACATTGCAACATGAGCTTTATTTTGAAGTGTATGTCTTATGGTGATGTGTGCAAAAAGCACATCACTTTTAGGGGACATTGCGCTTGCCAAGTTGTCACATTTTAAGCTTTTGGCGTCATTCAGTTCCCCGTTGTGATTCCTACCTCATCACATACAGATGCGTGGACGCAGTTTTAAACCTGTGGTTAATGTGAATTTAAACAAAACACATTATATTACATCAAGTATTGAATGCACAGTAAGTTAAGTAGTCAATGTAGTTAAGTTTCACATAGACACAAACAGCAGTCTCCTGGCAAAGTCATGTGTTTGTCTGACCCAATCTTCTACCCCGTCCTCTGCCCTAAGCAGAGTTTCTCAACATATTTATATGTCACCTGACTTCTAGAGCACTTGCTCTGAGCAGTGATAACATGGAATTACTTAAGAAATTGGCATGTTACTCATACGCCATTTGGTGACACCAGGCTGCTGATGGAAATAAGTCCAGCATTCATCCTCCTTATAGTCCACTATATTTTATCATTTAGATGCTAAGTGTTTGGTGTTAGCGGTGGCTGGGTGGTGCAGTGGTTAGCACTGTCACCTCACAACAAGAGGGTTGCAGGTTCAAACCCAGCTTGGGGCCCTTCTGTGTGGAATTTGCATGTTCTCCCTGTGGTAGCATGAGTTTTCTCCGGGTTCTCCGGGTTCCTCCCACAGGTAGGTTAATTGCTGATTCTAAATTGCCCATAGGTATGAATGTGAGCCTGTCTCTGTGTGCCAGCACTGTGATAGTCTGGTGATATGTTCAGGGTGTACTCCGCCTTCACCCAATATCAGCTGGAATCGGCTCCCTTGCAACCCTGAATAGGATAAGCAGGTACAGGTAATGGATAAAATGGATGTTTGGTGTTACACAGGTTGTGTGTAATGGGTTTATAGAGCATATTTTCAAAAACAGCTGCCTGCTGCAGCTAAAAATACTGTTGTCAAAACAGTAAAGCTGCTGGCCATAAAACCAAAACAGTGAGCTGAAAGAAGCTAAAACCCTCTGTAGCGCTAAGGGGAAGTGCAGAATCTGGCGACAGGTTTGTCACCCTTCTCACATTACTTCTAGTCATTTGATCCACTATTCACATAAATTTTGAACAGTGCAGCTTTAAGCTTTTATGTACGCAGGCTTTTATGTCTATCTTGAGAGTGCTCTTACTGCATGTTACCCACCATTGTCTATGCAGGAAATAAACCTCTCTCCATTACATTTCTTCAATATAAAATTCTTGTCTTTCTCCAAATCCAATTAGTGCAACTGCTTTACATTCATCGGCTACTAATTCATTTCCCTCGTTTCAAACCAGCCATAACCTTCCATCAAATATGTATGGAACACTGAAAGTGTTGCCACGATGCTCCTCAAACTCCTCCTCAGGGTCACAGACTTTTTTTAGCGCCATTTTCTCCCGTCCATTACCTCACCTGCACCATCACCTGCTAATTCGATTCCAAATGCTAAGCGACTTTGATCGCTTTGCTTAATAGTAATTATTGCCGTGAAACTTTGCCATCGTCTTTCCTCACCCCCTTCATCTCCCGCATCACTCCCTACTGTGTCATCTCTCCCCGTGACTCATCTTCTCTCTCTCTGTACCTTCAACTCAAGCTCGCTCTCTCTAATTTTCTCACTTCTTTCTCACCTCTCCTCCACTCCTTGATGAATTTCCCTCTCTCGCTATCTCTTGCTGTACTCTGTTTTCACCCAAATTCTCATTTGCTGCCTTCCCTCTCATCTTTCTCTGTTCCTTCACAACTCGACTTCTCGTTCCTTTCCTTTACCTTTTTCTCACTTTCTCCTACTTTCTTTGCTGGCAAGAAGTCACAGAGATCAAAGGGAGGAAGAGATGGAAAGAGGCAAAGCTAACCCCCACGCATATATCTCGCCTGCACTTTCTTTTCTTTCCCAGTCGAAGTCTGTCTCCCTCTAAACATCTCAACACACTCATTCCATCTCTTCCTCCCTCTTATCCTCTTCCCCTTACACTTTCTGCCCTGCCGTCTCACTCGTAACGTCTTCCCCCATCTCACCGCATCTCTCTCTTCCTCCTTATTTCGCTCTCCTCTGATCTGAATACATGGCGTTACAGCTGACGTCAGTCCAGGCGATCATTCAGAACACACTCTGACACACGAGGAACATGCAAGAGATAAACCAGATCTCTGTGAAAGATTCGTTAGATTGCAAGATGAAAAGAGCAGGGATGAGGGAAAGAATAGAGACTAACTCCTACATACATAGAGATGCTCAGCCCCCCGGAGCTGCCGAGGGGGCAACGCATCTCTTCATAATTCAACAGCCTTATTAGTGTCGGTGTCTTTGTTTTTTTTTTTTGTTTTAAACCATAAAGCAGGGAGGTTCTGTTAGCACATACACATGTTCACACAAAACATGCACACACACTAATGGCAATATAGGCATACACACAATGATATTTACCCACACACAAAGCACTACACACCCCACACCTACATACACTCTTAATATGTTAATAAAGTCCCTCTAGACTTTCTTTGTTCTCCATGCTGCTTTATCCATCCATTCTGTTTCCCCTAGAGTGTTCTCCAAACACACTCAGATGCACACACACAAGTCATGATCAAGAGCACTAAGAGAGTGTGTGCGTGCGCATCTTGGGATGTCCATTTAATGTATTCATAAGGGCCGCATGTGAACACATTGTTTGCACAACTTCACAAAAATATTAGCTCTACAGCAACGTGATGAAATTTCCAACAGGACACTGCAAATCTCTCCAGTGCATCAGAAGGCTGGTAGTTGATAGCTCAAAGAAGGCCCCCCCCCCGACTCCAAGTCCACCATGGGACACATCATCAGAGCCTTTAGACTGAGCTTTGTTAATTTATTTATTCCTTTTTCTCCTCGAGGCACACCGTTGGGATTCTCCTGTTAGCCGCCCAGAGTGGGAATCTGCGGGATATTATTCGTCTTGTACACCGACTTTGATGCCACTTAAAGAGCCCCAACAGGAAAAAGTCTTGCGAGTGGACCTAGCGAGCGGCTCAAAGTCAAGGTTGAGCAGTCTTAAAATAGAGTTGTCTTCTCTTAAAGGCCTGTGATGAAAATTGATTCCGAAAGATTGAGGAGATATGGATTTTTAATGGAGGACAGATTGGGACAGCACACAGAAAGAGACACACACACTTGCTGGAAAAAAACACAGCATGATACTGTGCAGCTCCTCTTAACCTGCCGTTGTTGTCTGCCTGCAGTCGTTAGCCGCCTCAAAGAGAAAAAAGACTGAGAGGTAAAAGAAATGGAAAAAAAAAGACAGAAAAATAATACTGGCCAACAGTTTTATTTACCAATCTTCCCCTGCCCCCCCTCTTCCTCCTCTCATTTTTTCTCCCTTTCCAATCAAAGTTTCAGTGCGCAACAATAAGACTGCTTACTCTCTCAAAAGCTGTTTAAGTGAATTTCACTGGCTCACCGGGGAATCGCCCCACTGAGGCTTTTGAAGGCATTGAGGCAGGGAGAGAAAGTAATTACTTTTTTCCCTAAACAGAAGTGGGGCGCGGCATGGTGTGTGTATATGAGTTTGTGTACGTGCATGCCTGTGTGTGAGAGAATGAATTAGTTTTTGTGTGTTTATGTTGGTGTGCACATGTGAATCTGTGTCATGTGTTTGTATGTGCAATCTTGTATTTGTGTGTGAGACGGAGAGACACAGCAATAGAACGACAAGGCTCTCACACTCAAGTGAGGAACAATGCCTGGCAAGGTTTTTAGTATGGTCATGAGGCGCTGTTTTGTGTGTGTGTGTGTGTGTGTGTGTGTGTGTGTGTGTGTAATTCAACATCGCATTTCACACCTGTGTAAGAGACCTGAATAAGAAATATTTGTCCTTTTTTAGGGCACGGTCACACATGCGCGAAATTAACATTGGCGAATATTGGCCTCCCGTTCACTTGCACTCCATGCAAGAGGAAGGGGCAAATAAAACATTTGTTTCCGGTGGCAAAGCAAATTTGCATTTTCGTATCGAGTCGAGTTCAACTTTGGTGAACTTGACGGGCAAAGACGCAGCGTCAACCAACAGCAAAGACGTGTGGGTGGTTGACCCCGTAGCACTGCCTGCACTCAGCATGGATATCGACTCTGCAGGCAATGCACCAGGCGGTGCTGATCAAATATGAATCAATATTCTGTTACTGTAATGCCGTTTGTAGACTAAAATGTTTTCAGAAACATATTTTAGTGTACTGTTCAGCTGTAAAATGAGAAATGACAAGAGCTGTGAAGAGTTATTTAAGTGGATCAAGAAGCTCTCCAGGCTAGTGAGCTAACTGTCGCGTCTAGAAAGTAAACCCCAATTTGTATAAAAAAGACTCAACTGTGCGACAACCTTTCTTAAGCTTAACCATTTGGGGTCAATACCCTCAACTAATCAAGGCCAATACCTAACCTTAAATATCCAAGGTCAAAGCCTAACCTTAACTAACCTAGGTCAATACTTAACCTTAACTATCCAAGGTCAATACCTAACCTTAACTATCCAAGGTCAATACCTAACCTTAACTATCCAAGGTCAATACCTAACCTTAACTAATCAAGGTCAACACCTAACCTTAACTACTCAAGGTCAATGCCTAACCTTAACTAATCAAGGCCAATACCTAACCTTAAATATCCAAGGTCAAAGCCTAACCTTACCTAATCAAGGCCAATACCTAACCTTAACCATTCAAGGTCAACACCTAACCTTAACTACTCAAGGTCAATGCCTAACCTTAACTAATCAAGGCCAATACCTAACCTTAACTATCCAAGGTCAACACCTAACCTCAACTACAGGATCTCGGGAGAGTTTTTGAACTTGTGGGTTACCTTGTATCGCTGTTGCTAACTGACAGTTTGCTTGTTAGCTTGGTCTCTTTGGGGCCAATAACTTCACACAGTTACAGTATACAAAAGACATTATTATGTGATGATAATGAGGTGATGATGCGGTCATTTTAAACAATTTTTGCCATGTAAAATAAAGGCATTTTAATTTTGTTCAAACACTACAGTGTGCATAGGATTATTTCTGCAGGAACCTTGCATTTTATACTTTAGAGATCATATTCCACTCATGCACTGAGCCCTTCACAAGACTGAATGGACATATGGTTATGAGACTCCTGTCTTATAGCTGTTTGCAAACCATTCCTATTTTGTGCAGTGTATATGTCTCCTGAAGGCAAATAAAAGTCAAAATGGTTAAGCAGATCTAATAAACTACCATAGTTTCCTCCATTTTGGACTGTCTGGCTCTCAGATCCCTCCGTGGTCAGCAGTGTCCACATGGCTTGCTATTGGTCAATGGCAGAAATTCACATGCCAAACTCCATCAAGGTTTAATGTGATTCAAAGAAATTTGCACAGATTTACTTTGCCTGCTGAGTGCATGCACTGCTGATTACACTGAAATTAATTATACAATATATTCCACCTCCCGAGGAACACCTCGGGACATCTCAGGGAAGATCTGGACGACATGGAGGGGGAGACGGACATCTGGGTAAATTCAATAAGCCTTCTGCCACCATGTTCCAGACATGGACATGTGACAGAAAATACAGTGGATAAATGGAGGGATAGATATACCACAAAGCATTGCATTTTTCCCCAAATGGTGATATAGGTACAGATCACATGTTCACCCGTGTGCTCATGTTTGTGTAGAAGCACTTAAGCCCCTCTGCACTGAGATCAGGTCTTGTGTCATGTCATGCCATAGCAGCCCTAGCTGAGCCCCTTCACTAAAGCCGGGTTCTGGCTGCTCTTAGATTGCTGTTTCTTATGTAAATCCATCTGACACCACCGCTGTCTCTGACATAGCCCTCATTTTCTCTGCATCTCAAAGCCGCAGCTCTTGTACTCAGTCGTCTTGTCCAACATTCCTTTAATATTCCCTCTTCACTCTAAGTGTCCATCTATTCGGTGTAAGCACTACTTTTTCCCTTCATTTTCATTTCTTTTAACCTGTACTTAGGCGATGTTGAGTAAGCATCCCACCTCCACCACAGCAACCCATTCTCACTCCCATCTCGTCAATTACCGCCGTTTGGTAAGTGCTCCTCGGAATCTGATGCACAGAGGCACCCTTAACAACAATAGGTGATGAACTGGGCTTTCAACTAACGTCAATGTAAACCCACCCGCATGATTATTTGACGGTCAGAGCAAGCGATGTGGTATTAATAGCGTGGGAGTCCTCTAAGAGTGGGGTGGAAAGGTCAAACAAACACAGATCGTTCAACCAGGAGACTAGTGTTCATGTCCATGTGAATCTAAAAGTAACATTGACTTATTTTGTCACGTCTTTAGTCACGTGATTCATCAGTATTGTACTGTATTGTTAGCCATGAGTTGTTACTATCGTCAGTCCTGAGTCGCTAAACAGTGAGTGAAGTAAGTGAGTGTGTTACCTAAACCTAGCTTCCTTGAAAATGAAAGTTTATTGTAATACTATGCATGTAACAAGAGTATATTGACACGCTGTCCCAGGTCTGTCCAAAAGTAACGTAAGAGGGGTACCCTGTGCATTGATGCTGGAGGGGCACTGACCAAACAATGGTATCTGACGAGATGAGTGAGAAAGTGTTGACCAGAGGAGTCTGTTAGCAAAGAAGAGAATCAGAAGTCAGGAAAAAAAAAGATATAAACAGGAACAAGGCGAGTTATGAAGACATGACAGATGCTTCATCGGGCTGTACTTTTCACCAGGAGAAAGAATTGGCCAACAGGTAACAATTAGTCAATTACATTGCTGGTTACACTCTCAGATTTGAAAGGCTGGTACTGAGTTCGTCAAAGGCTTTTGTAATTCAAGGATTTTGAGCAAATTCCTCAAAAACCTGTGAAGACGTGATAAGAAACCTTGTAATTTTATGTTTTCACAGGGACAGTCCCCATACTTGGTGCTTTGTCCCCAGCTGGCGCTGTCCTTGGAGTACCACACAGAAAACATACTTTTGATTCCATCACAATAGCGGTTGAAAAAGAGGCTCTTTATCCTATTTTATCTTTGGATTGTGAACATTTTTTTTTCTAATCTGGAGCAAACATTGATTTTTCTTTTCACCCTCGTAAAAATGAATATCTTGGCATCATGGAGGATTTTAGTTTTGCCTGAGACTGGTATTTGACATACAGTATATATAATTCCGTATTTGGCATCAGCCTATTATGGGTAAAATAATGAAAAGGTATACCAGTATACCTCCATTTCATTCCACAGAAAACAGTTGCACTTTACTAAAGTTGAAAGTTGTGTGACGGGATTAGAAAAAGGTTATTTTTACAACCTGGATGATTGACTGAATCGGCAAATTAAATCAGACCTCACTCAGTGATGCTAATGCCATCCAGGAGGGCCTCATGTGTTAGTACACATAATTACTAAGGGACTGTATCACTTGTGACAGATATCTGTTAAGTATTTGTGAGGTGTTTCTAATATTTTTCTTACTCCATTAACCTTCAAATAAGATCAACAGAACCTTAATGATTTCTACGGGGACATAAGGTTGTCGGAGCAGCAACAAACTGAGGATAAGCACACAAATTGAATATAAATTTAACAATAATGGGTAGAACTTGCACATTTAAGCACATTTTGGTGTTCAAGTAAATAACACAAAGAGGAAAAAAAGCAGCCAAGCTAAGGCTAAGTCCACATGAGCAGTCAGTGATTTAGTGTGATTTATTCAACCACCTAATTTTCATATAATGTCCAGAGACTTCAGCTGACCACCTTAGACTCAGACGCCTACTTCTTTTTTTTTTTTTTTAATACAGCCACCTGCTATTAGCCAGTTCTGCTGGTTTTCTCGCTTCCTCTAATGAGTGGAAGCACCTCTCGCCACCTTTATGAAGCTGTCCTTACTTTACTTTCTTATTTGTTTGCATTCCATCTTACCTTAATTCACACCCATGTCTTATCTTTCTAATTCATACTCCCCTCACTCATCCCATTTTTATCCACTTCATGTCCTTTCCACATTGCAGCCCTCATTTTCCTCTGCTCCATCTTATTTATTTCTACGTGGTATTCTGTGGACACAAACTACAGTATGTCAACCATAGGCTGTATATAGTATAAGAAGTAGACGTAGTCATTGTGATATGAAGAAGAAGAAGAAGAAAAAGATCAACCTTTATTAGTCCCGCGAGGGGAAATTCAACTTTTACACTCTGTTTGTTAACTTATACACAGTACGTGCAGACCCGAAACACACACATGCACATGCATCAATGGAGAGATGTCAGAGTGATGGGGCTGCTCCTGACAAGCGCCCCGAGCAGTTGGGGGTTTGGTGCCTTGCTCAGGGGCACCTCGGCAGTGCCCAAGAGGTAAACTGGCACCTCTCCAGCTACCAGTTCACACTCAGTTCTTGGTCCATCGGGACTTGAACCGGTGACCCTCCGGTTCCCAAGCCAACTCCCTACAGACTGAGCTACTGCCGCCCCCATATCACCCATTGGCTTGTGGACTACCAGCCCAGTCGCACATCAGTTTGTGAAATAGTCACAGAATTTAATGTACTTGTGTTAATAAACACAAATTTCACTTTTTTTCGTGATTGGCAGCGACAAAATCAATTTGTATGCAATCCACGTCATTGTGAACCGGGAAGTATAAAGAGTGGTGATCAACGCGCAGGGAGGAGGGTGGGGTGGATAGGTGGATAAAAAAAAAAACCCAGACTTTCACCCTGGAGACCTGTGTTTGTGTCCCGTGTGAAACCAGAAGTCAAAGTTGATTTATCTATCACGTAACTTCCAAACTTAAATTACACCACTGCAGGTGTTATTTTAACTCAAACCTCAATATTTTCCTAAACTAAGTAATTTGCTACCTAAGCCTAACCAAGTCAATCTATTGGAATTGACATGCGCTTCACGTGTTGCTGTTTTTTTTTTTTGTTTTTTTTGTAGGAAAATAAATAAAAAATATGCTGAGAATGTTGTTCTGAGAGTCACCAAAAAAAAATGAAATTTGTGTCTGTGTACACAAATCTAATAGAAAATTTTGTGACCATGCACACAAATCAAATTAAATTTCTCAACCATTTCACAAAATGACATGAGACTGTGTTGAGATCTATGATTTTAAAGCCTCAACTTTGGCATTTTGGCTGTCGCCATCTTGGTTATTGGTCGTAGTCATTTTGGGTTTGTTTTGCAGCCAGAAGTGACATGAAAAGATGGAGCTACGCACAACTGAACACAAGCTGGATACTGTAACCAGAGTAGGGCATGATTGGTTTTACAATCTAAATCTTTTAATCTAATATGAAAAAAAAAACTAATGAAGAGAAGGAAAGATGTGAGTCAAAGACCATGGTTAATTTTCTTTTTAAACATCTGTTAAAATCATATTTACTCACTGTGTGAGCCCAATATAAGAAACTCAGTGCTCAACAGATGAAGGGAGAGCAGGTGAATGAATAAGGGCCTGAACCAAATTCACCTCACTGAATGAAAATTTAATTAATTGATTGAAAAAATGTCCCTGACTGAAGGCTTCCCTTAGTAAATGAATATTATAGTGATTGGAGTGTGATATATTTCAGTGTATTAGTAGTAGTATTTCAATGCCAGAGTGGCCCATGTCATTTTCAAATAACCCTGTTTGACATGTGATATTAACAATTGTAACTCTGAGGTTATTTATAAGGTTATTTTATAAAGAGTATGTAACGCATAAATTTCTCAGAAAATCTGTGAAAAAAATAGTCATATCAATAAAATTTTTTATGTCTATTGTGAAGCAAGTTTAAAGCTGCAAAATCTCTATATGTATATCAGCAATGGATCAAATCACATTTGCAGTTATAAACTCAGAGAATTATGAGAAATGTCAGGATTATATTGAGCATTTTAACATCTTTCAGCTCGTTGTTTTGATTTTATGTGGAGCAGCTTTACTGTGTGGTTCACTCTCGCAGCCCTCGTTAACCTTGTTTGCAGCTGAAGCAGGCTGCTATTTTCAGCAAAGCATCTATCTGGTGAACACAGTGGAGGTTTTTAGCAGCTTAAGGGACAGTTCGGCTGTTTTGAAGTTTGCTTGCATGAGGTGCGTATCCATAGTCAGTGTATTAACTACAGTAGATGGCGGCCGGCAGTTTGCAGAAACAGCACAGAAGCAAAGCAGTGTATTGCTGTGTACGGGCCTGACAACAAAACATATTTTAGCCACTTAAAAGTAAGGTTCACCTAAAAAACTCAATATCAGTGCAAGTGTGCGCTTTATGTAGAATATTTTCACTTTACTTTATCTTGCCGTCAGACATCCCTTTCCAATGGAGAACTGAACTGAACCACCGGACTCCGCTGACAAAATCAGTATAGATAGGTTTCACTTTCAGTTCAGTTCTACATTGGAAAATACTGAAAATATAGTGTAGACTTAAACTGATATTGATTTCTTTTGTGGGCCTTTCTTTAAGGTTGCTAAAATGCATTCAGCTGCCGATCCCGTCCATGCTGGTACTCCTCTCTGTTTTTCCAACTTGGGGGTGTGCCGACCATCATCTACTGTAGGTGATACACTGAATATGGAAAAGTACCTCATACAACCCCACTTCAAAACACACAAGTATCCATTTAAGAGCCAGAACTTCAAGCCACTGGGCAGTGAATGAATGGGCTTAAATCACCTCAAATGCTGCGCCAAATGTCAGTGAAACTGTCTCACTTTTCTACAAAAATGCATGCCATCAGAATAATTTCCAATCATGTGGAATTCGGAGAGAAAATGGCTTTAAAGGGAAGATATCTCTTCTGACAGTGTAACCTAAGTGTGAAACTCACATGGTACACTGGGTTTGACTAGTTAAACTCAACTCAAACTGAGTGACACCAAGACATGCCCCCTCCACTTAGCCATGCTCCTGCTAAGACCTGCCACTCCCTCCCTCTCTCCCTACTTGACAATCGCTCGCTTGGCTTCCCATCGACTCCCTCTTTTTTATCCTCTTCTCCGGCTTCCAAGTCCCACTCCCACGTGCTCTCTGCATGACAATATTCACACCCTCATCCTCCTCTGACAACGCTGACCTCTTTCCCCCTCATTTATCCCATCCCTCATTTCCTCTCTGGCTAAGATCTGTCCCATCCCCATAGCGTACGGAGAGGCTAATGTTATTACGGCTGGTGAAGCCGGGTGGCGAGGAGCTAGAGACAGGCATGGAGACAAAGGCAGTGATAGACACGGGCACATGCATATGTATGAATACACATATATGCATAATCTCAGAAAGGAAATGGTATAAATACACACACATAGCCTGCACACAAACACTAAGCCACCGCAGAGCAGAGAGGTGCACACACATCTAAAGGAAGGGATAGAGAATGTCAGCGCTGACATTTGTGTGTTCTGTCAGTCACCATTTCAGAGGGAATGTGTGTTTGTGTAAGATTATGTTCGTGCATGCGATTGTGTATTTCATCATGAATGGCACATTTGTGTGTGCCAGTTCATGTTTTTCATTTCTGCGCACGTCTGCATAGCAATGAGCCATCTCGTCAGTTGACAGGAGGGCAAGGGTGGCATTAACAGACTCTCTGCCCCATGTTCTTAAATAACAGTGATTCACTTCCCCTCTCATATGACTGGTGAGAGCCGGTCAGATTGATCTCTCCGTTCACAAAGGAGGAGGTATTCACACAGGGGATGTGCCTCAGATTTCAACAAAGATGACTCATAAATATGTTTAACCAAATACAGTGTGATTGATTGAGCTGCTCTTGAGTGAGTTATGAGGTGATCTCCATGATAGTGGGGGGCAGTGGGAGAGATATAAAGTAAAGAAGGAAAGAAAGAAAGAAAGACGGGAACACTTTATAATAGCATCATTTATGAATGGTAAATCGATAGTAATAGAGTAATATATAGTAATTAAACTTAGTTAATAAATATTTTACTGTTAAACAAGGAAATTATAATTTGTAATGTAACTAAGTATTAGGCTATAATTTATGCTAATTTAACAGATTATTGTTGCACATATTGTAATATTTAATCATGATTAATTGCAAATTCATCACACATTTTTCATATGTTTCAAATGTACCTTAAAGGGAGATTTATCAAGTATTTAATACTCTTATCAACAGTGCAAAAATATGCTTGCCTTTATGCAAATATATGCTTATATTTATTATTGGACAACACAAAACAATTAACTATTGTTCAGAAACCTTCACAGGTACTGCATTTAGCACAAAAAATAAGTTGAAATCATAACAGGCAATAACAGCTGTCAGTGTGTCAGTGTGCTGACTTGACTTGAACCAAACTGCATGTGATTATCATAAAGTGTTCATGTCTGTAAAGGGGAGACTGGTGGGTACCCATAGAACCCATTTACATTCACATATCTGGAGGTCAGAGGTCAAGGGACCCCTTTAAAAACAGCCACTCCAGTTTATCCTCATCCCAACATCCTCCTTATCGATGCTAGTATGACATGATTGGTGCCACTGGAATCCTTAGGATTATGGATTGTGTTATTTTAACTGCTTATTGTGGTACAAATTATATACTATTTCTATACATATTTATTAATGATTATGACAGGATTTGTAAAGCTTTAAGAAACTGTCTCTAAACATCTGTAAACATTACATAGACCAGATATTATGGCTATCATAAACTTGCAATAGGTGATTATGGTTAATAAATACTTAATAAATGCTGTGTAAACCATATATAACCTGTAAACATTATTTTAATAAATAGTTAATACTTTCTCAATGACTGATAATTGGTTTTTGGCCCCTCTATGTACGTAATGAAAATAATAAATAAATGAAAGCATTGCTAATAATAACTAAACTAAATATAACATTATTAATTATGTCATGTCATGTGTTTGTTAACAGTAAAATTACTCTTAGCTAAGTTTAATTAACTATCGATTAACATATCCAATCTCATCACATTGATTGGACTCCAGGTTGGCTGGAGACGTCATTAGCCTAGGGGGTTCACATACTTTTTCCACCCTGCACTGTGAATGTTTAATGTTGTGTTCAATAAAAACATGAAAACACATAATTTTTTGTGCGGTATTAGTTTAAGCTGACTGTGTGAGTGTGTGTGTGTGTGTGTGTGTGTGTGTGTGTGTGTGTACACTGTACTTATATGGCAGCTACCGCCACTAGATACTATTTAAAAAAGGCCCACTTCAACCATAATAAGTTATCATAATATACCACTCATAAAGTGGCCACTCTGCTTCATGAGTACTGTCACTTTCTCTAAATCCAGGTCTTACTATACTTGTAACAGTTTTCACAGTGTGGTATCACTGCTCATACTTCAACCTGTATTCAGTGAAGATGTTTGGCCACTTGGGATAGTGCAACAATCTGTAAACACAACACTGACATTGTCACCTCATAAATATATTGATATAGTGAACACCTTAGCAAACAGCGGCTTATTTACACATGGAGCAGACATGGAGTAACATTATCATTCACCTGGAGTCCTGTTTGTGTCCACCTGATGAATGCTTGTCCAACAGTCACTCTCCTTTCAGCTTCCCCCTTGATCAACTCAGGAATTAGCTGTCTATTTAGCTGCTAAGTACTCCACCAGTTAGCCCCTGTGTTTCTGTGCTGTTTGGTGCTGGGCAGGTAGTGTCTAATGAGCTTTTTTGACATTGATGAGAGCAGTGAGACTCAATCAAAATAATACTTTTTTGTATTATCAACAATGTAACAATAAATTGTTATGGTGCTCAAGGGAAGTTACCTTGCCTCACTGGGTCACATATCACATGGAAATCCATTGGCAGCTCAGAGCAAGGACCAATCAACATCCTGTGAGGAGTGGCTTACGTGTGTGAGATGACACAGATGTTCAGTCTAAAAAACAATGGCGGTTCTTGAAGAGGTTAGCGTAGATGCTGCACTAGCATCAGTTACATCAGAGCTGGAGAGTATCTCTTCACTGAAAGAAGAGCAAACAACAACACTGAAGACTTTTCTGGATGAAGAAGATGTTTTCACTTGTCTCCAGACTGGCTGCAGCAAGCGTTTGATTGACAGATGTTTCACCCAAGTATTTTTTGAAAGTGCCTAACCTTTTCCAATGACGGCCTCTCAGCCAGTACTATGTACCAAACCATGTGGCGGGTCAGATTAGAAGGGAAGTGCAGTGTCGGGTAATAATTCTCTGTGGGTTTGTCACTGAATGACCCCATTCACATTACATGTAGTTAACTGACCCACTGCTAACACAATATTGATCAGTGCAGCTTAAAGTAAAGGATTCTCTACCACTGGTGTTCCAAGACACTCTCATCCCAACTCGTCACACACATACAGTATATATATAAACAAAAATACTGTATATACATATATATTTTTTGGTATAAAAACCACTATAGTTATCATTGGTTTCACTTTAAAATTGGGCAAGAAAACCACTGTAAGTTTTGGTCAGATCTACATGATAGGGCTTAAAAATACTATGCTTGTACAGTGAAAATGATACTGAACATTGTGAACACGGGACACGAACAAACAGCTGATTGTCACATGATGTACGGGTCATGAACAGTGACCTCTGAATGAAAGCCCCAGCCACCTTGCTTGGTGTGTCTCTTTTTGCTCTTTAAACTACTGTATGTCACCACACTCCCAGAACACTGTACTGCTGCTGTGGATGGCTTTATATTGTAGTTAACTGAGTGTTGAATACATTTCATACCGGCGCTAAAGGCTGCCTTGTACGGTGGTACCGAGGACCGACGGCCGTGACAAAGCCTCTGTATTTGATGCCCTGGGAATGAGAATGGGCTAGGTGTTCAGGTAAGTTTCCTTAGAAACATAATCTGTGTAAATTTGGATCGTAGTACATTTTTACTGTAAACAAGATTGTTGCATTTCCTGCAGAAAATGCGTGTGAATGCTGACAGCTGAAATTGTAAAGTATTGCTGAAAATACAGAAAAGCACTAAACTTCTGAAAAGTGGTATTTGAGTGGGATAAAGTTGTGAGAAAGTAACACTAATTTGTTAGTAAGTATTATTTGGATTAGGGTTAGTTTTATTTTGAAACATTAGGTCCATCCCTAGGTTTCTGTTAACATACAGTGACAGTTAGGGGCTTTTAATCTGAAAAACAAACATCTTCTGGAGCTTCCGGTTAAGAAACAGTTAGTCTATAGGGCTTTTATTTTGAAAGGCAGGGGGCTTGGGTGGGGCTGTCTGATGTCCATAGGGAGGTATGAGTGTTGTACAGCATTCACACAATTAGTCGTTTTGATTTTATAAGTGCTTACGTTTTGACTGTATGTGATTTGTAGTCTTTCATTAAAGTCATGACACCCTCCACTGCGTTTTGCTTCCCTCACCGCTGGGAACACCGTCAGACCCAGGCATTCCCATATTTCAACATTTTGTACAAATCATTTCATTCTTACTAGGCCTGATAGTGAGTGATCTCCAGTGATGAATCCAACTCAGTGTAGTGTGACAGTATCACAGAAGCTCCTACTACATAGAAGGGGCTGCCTGGGCTTTCGTCGCACCACCAGTGGGAAACACTGAGTACAAGATGTTTTGATGATATTTGCACATTTGCCACTGTTGTGTCCTTGCATCCATTTGATTTTCACTGCCTCTGGGAATGCCAGTGACAGGCGTTACAAATGAATTTTCACACTGTATCATTACATATTTTACAGTCCGAAAAAACTGGGACTGAGCGTGATAAAAAAGTAAAGTGACAAGTGTACTGTGGAGAATGTGACACATAATGTTAAGCAGCAGAGCTCCTTTTTTTTTCCACCTCTAATGATACACCAGGGCCAGGAACTGTGTGTGATATCACAGTCAAGCTGTTATGATATTGGGAGGGTGGCAATTTTCCTGTGAAAAGATAAGGTCTAGAAGAAGGCGTGTATTTAAGCCTGTACTTGCAAGTACAGTTGCAAGCCTTGGTGTCAGTTCCCAGCTCCCATATGATATAATAAAATAAAATTCAATAGAAAAACACCCCAATTCCTTGTACTCATGCTTCAGTTGTTTAGCATAACTTCAAATCAGTACGGTTTCACCCATTCACAACTTCAATCAGTAACTCCAGTTAAGCACTGGCTAATACCCTCACATGTCCCCCATCACTGTTGACCCTCCCACCTCCAGAAACTTTGACATTAATTACCATTTAAAACAAATGTCAGAAGCACACCTCTTCCCCTTTCCTCCTCAGAACCAGGTTCATTAAAGCACATCGCCCACTGCACTAATGCAGCACAACTGCTGTGACATATGGCTGGCCCACCTTTTTCAGCTGAGAGAAATGAGTGAGAGACCCACACCCAGGTTTGTGTTGCATTTGTAGGGATGTGTGTGTGTTTGTGTTTGCTTGTGCGTGAGGTAGGTTCAAGCCAACCTCTAATTACCTAGCTACTCATTAGTGCCCAGGTGCCAACTCGCTATTGGCAGGGGCTAACTCCGTGCAGGCAGCCAGGGTGACATGTTAATGGTGTAATTGTGCTGACCCGTGTACCCTGATGGTTGATAATTACCTTCTCCGTGTATTTAGAACGCGAGGGATTGAAACGAGAGGAGACGATGAAAAAAAACGGGTTAGAAAGGGTCCAGAGACCCCGCGGAGAGAGACCCTCTGGGAGGTGCACAAGCTGCAATTTAATGGCAACGACCAAATCAGCGTAGAAAAACTGAAAGCCTGGTGTGTATGTGTGGCCAGGGTGGTGCAGAAAATGCTGGAGGGGGGGTATTTCTCAACAGAGAGCTAGGCCTGCTGGGAGACTATGCAAATGTTAGCTTCACTTCACATACAATGTACAGTAGGTCCAAAAAGTAAAGATTATGATTTTATTTTAATGTTTAAACATAACAGATTTTATATACACTGATGAATGTGGTTTGGCAGAGGTAATGTTTATAGTCTGCTTGATGAGTGGCTGATAAATTCACTGGGGTATAGGCTGAAGCTGCACATACATTTGCATATCTGGTGTGCCTTCCAACCCACAAACTGAAATAAGACTGCCTCGGTCATAAAATGTGAACACAGTCACTCCCAGCTGGTCTTATTCCACCACTTGGTCAATGCCCTCGGTAGAGACTGATGCACAGGTAGTCCTACTTGCATTACTTTTTGATGGACGAGGGACATTATGTGAAAATATGCTCAGCATAGCGTCCTTTCAAAATAATCTTCCGTTTTCACAGGAAGTTAGGTTTATCACTTAGGTAGTGTTCGGAAAACGGTCATGGTTAATGTTAGCTTCACTGACTAATGATTCACAGGGCTGACGATACTAACAACTCTCATGATTAACGTGACAAAATAAGTCAACGTTACTTTTAGTTTCACACGGGACACAAACACCGGTATCCTCGTTGAAGTGTTTGTTTGACTCATCCACGCCGTTCCTGTCCGTCCTGAACTGATTCTCACGCTATCAATAATAAGTCACTTGCTCTGATTGTCAAATAATGCCGCAGGCGGGTTTTTGTTGGAGTTGGTTGAAAGTTGGTGACATGCTGTCGCTTGCGAGTTGTGCCGATTTACGATGCTGAGGGATGCTGTCGGTGGTGCCCAATCGATGGTGCCCAATCGAGGGTGGTGCCCAATCGATGGTGCCCAATCGACGATATTTGACAAGTTGGGAGTGAGACCATGTTGAATTCAACAAGCCATTCAGATTTGGCTCCCCTTCCTATGTCACATTCAGGCTCATGCAATATACCGAGAAACAACCGCACAGCAGACTCGGCTTTTTTGGGGGCTTAAAGAGACAGCCGCAAAAGTGTGTTTCGGACAGAAGGTGAATACAGGAAAAACATGAAAGCATATAAACATGTTCTAGTAAAAAACAAAAATATGAATATGAACCTGTGTGTGATATGTCCCCTTTACATGGAGGAGCTCCACACCTGTCATTGTACTGGTTTGCTATAAGTAACAATGATTAGGTATTATAATTCTACTTGTATGAACACAGGCGTAGCCCTCTAACAGGGATTTATGGGTTTTAACTCTCAAGCTTGCAGATTCACACATTGAAAATTTGAATAATGCACACTAAGCCAGCCAACCCACGATAAGCCCCTAAATTTGAGCCCTACATACTGTAACTAAACACTGCACCCACTGAAGTTCAGAGACGAGTGGAGTGGGCGGCCTTATGGGATTAGGGGTGAAACTTGATACCTGAACCTCCTGCTGTATCAGTGACAATACATACTCAAGGCACTGCCTACAGGCCATATGGATAGGTCACTATGAACTATAATATCTAGCAAGGGTGACCAAATGTGCCATATCGGGCCAAACATAGTGACGCATCCATTTAGCCATAGGCTCTACTGTATATAGTATTGAGTGTGACTACAGACCTTATCAACAATAACTGTGCTGTCATAGTGATAAATGCTGGTTACCTTGATGGCCAAACAACTGAAATTGCAGATCTCTGCAGACCCACTGAAGCACTGGTAGTAGCACTACTCGTACTTGCCCAAGTCTCTTAAGAATGCTCGGCATGAGCCTGGCTATGGGGGTTGCAGGTGGTCTCTCATCAGGTGGTCTCTCATCACACATTTGGAGATAGCATAACAGACGAAGAGCAGCTGCATAGTACAGCTGTGCATTCAACGCAGCATTATATTGCATGTACAGGGTTTGTTGAAGTGACCCAAGCTGAACAAAAAAACGTGTTCCTCTCTGGGAAACACTGCCTCCATCTTAGAGAAAGAACCGAGGTATGAGTCTGTGAATGTTCTCATTCATCCAGGTCATATTCATTCTGGCAACAATTAAATCGAAGGCAACTGGACTTAGATTTGTCTCTGAAGATGTTTCAGCCCTTATCCAAGTGGCTTCATCAGTTCATAACGCAACAGTCTGACTGTCCCCACTAGTCTGACAAACTGTAACTGACTGTCCTCAGTTACATCACTAATGGAACCAGTCACATTTATCTATCTATCTATCCAATTATATCTATCTATCTATCTATCTATCTATCTATCCATCTATCTATCTATCTATCTATTTCAATCTCTATCTATTTCAAAATAAACTTCTGTCTTCACAGGAAACAAGTTTGTTAGGTTTAGGAAAAGATCAACTTGGTTAGGTTTAGGTCAGAAAGCTACTTTAGGGTATTGAAAAGACTGACTTCTTTAGGTTTAGGTTTCTTTAGGCAAGGAAAATACTGAATTAGGTTTAGGCAAGAAAACCACTTAATTAGGTTTAGGAAAAGATTGACTTGACTTGATTGACTAACAACTTTGTTAGGGTTATGAAAGACAGAAGATAGTAGAAAAATAGATAGACATGAAGATAGTAGGAAGATAGTAGTTAAGTTATGCCGTACCAAAAGTGGTTACGTGAAACTGGAAGCAACGTAACTTCCGTGACAAAAACAACTTGATTATGTGAAGAAAAATAATGTGGTTTTGGTTAAAATAACACCAGAAGTGGTGTTGGTATGGAAGTTACACGACAAATATATCAACAATGACTTCTGGTTTCACACGGGACAGGAACAGCAGTCTCCCAGGTAAAAGTCCTGCGTTATTTGACCCACCTATGCTGTACTTCCTTGTTCACAATTACATAGATTACATACAAATTGATTTTGTGGGATTAATATGAGTGCATTTACTTTTCATAGGCATAGCTACAAATGGTGTATGAGGACAGCTTGAACACAGTGCACCAGCGTTTATTGGTATAAGACAGTTCTCCCCCGGAGCCCCAGCCATGCAGAGGGCTGGCAGCTTCGCCTGAGTCAGGTACTTTCTGAGGCTGGCGTGATGGCAGGGGCAAGAGAAGACACGGCACAAAAAGAGCCGGATAATGAATGTTTTTTTTTTTAAAAAGGAAGGGGACAAGGTGAGAAAACAACAAAGTAAACAAGAGTCAAATATAACGCAGATTCAGAAGAGAAAGGAGATATGCTGGATTGCAAAAGGGAGATGGGAATGGTAACACATTAGACGCAAAGAAAAGAACAAGGTCTCGCCCTACACACAGTATGAGTCAGCCTCTATGTGTGATACATGTGCTTTAGTGTGTGTGTGTGTGTGTGTGTGTGTGTGTGTATGCGTGGTATTCCCCGGAGTGTCTTTGACCATGCCTACAGCCACTCCAACAGGCCATATAATCAGGTAGCACCAGGTACTAGCTGGCTTTAACAGCCATAACCCCGCTCCTTCTCTTCCAGTTCAGAGTGTAATAGAGAGTGGTGATATGGCTGGCCAGAGGGGTAACACCGCTGCATCAACACTCGTAAAGGAAACAGATGAGGACCATTCAAAACTCAGGCGCACTCATTTCAGCCTGAGAAATAGCTGTGGGATTCTGTTGCTGCTTTCTTGAGCAGAAAAAACAAGAGTACTGTATACATGTGCATGCATGTTACTGTGTGCAATGATGTTCTCATTCACAGTGAACTTCTGCAATTTCAATTTGTTTGTCATTTGCATCAATATCTCATAGTTATGTTAAAAAAAAGGTCTTGTGAAAGAAGCTATTTTTCAAGCAACGTTTCTATGTTTTCCAACTAGAACATCTTTCTCCATGAACTTTGCTATTTCTGTCACATGTCCGATGTCTCACTCGACAGCAAACTTGGTAGTTTAGTAGACTATGCCCATTGTTTTACACTCATTCAATAAAGCCTATTGTTCCAACAAATCCCTGCTTTATATTCCTGAATAACCTTGACTGCCATGGCTTTGAATGCACCACTTGGGGATCCAGGGAGTCTCTTTGTCATTAGGTGCTGTTACACAGTAAATCTGGAAACTAGATTGCGGGGCAGTGAGCTATGGCAGGGTTCAGCAAGGTAGCAGCAAAGGCGGGCTTGACAGAGTCAGCAGTTAAATCAAACAGACGAGGGGGAAATACAAATATTTGACTGGGATTCAATTGGCTTTTGATCAGACTCAATAAGTGGTGTTCTAAACCAAGTAAGGTTGGAGGGGTATTAGGACGGCAGCGTCCCTCTGTATCACCACCGTGACAAACAAATTTCAGGTTATTAGTAGATAATGCGGTGGGTGGTAGAGGAGAAAGGGGAGAGTGAAGGAGATTATTCAGAGAAAATAAAGAGTGAGGGAATAAGTAAATGAATATATGCAGATACTGAATACCAGTGGGAATGAGTGCTGTCTAGAGGAGACAGGGAAGCTGATTGGATCAAGGATGGCATAGGTGACAGTTTTGATGCAGCCTCTAATCAGTTGATTTTGTTGCGATCTGACTTCGATTTTGCCCCAACAGAAAGTGATGAGGGAAAATTGCCAACACTTATTTGGCACGAAACAGCGGCACCAAAAGGTGAACTTAATTAGGGAGATGGGGACAAACGACATGAACAAGTTTTAGTGCTTACTAGCCTGAAATCACGGGAAAGTGACGTTTAATTTAACTAGTGTGAAACTTTCATGATTAACATGTTATTTATTTGTTTAATTTGTGTAACAAAGGCAGTCTGATCACTGCGCACTGGAAGCGAGGCTTCCATTGCCCCTGTCTCTGAACAATGAGCCTGAGCCCTGCATCTGTCAGGCTGTTGATCATCAAGAAACACCCTTTACAAAGAGGGAGAGTAATCAGTCCACTTGGATTTTTTAGGTTTAGTTTTTTATTCAAACATAAATACTGGAAAACTATGCAGATAAATCCAAAACCTGTTAACCCTTTGACAAATTTCTGAAATTGTTGTCCCTAATAATTAATCAGCTAGGCACAAAAACAAGGGAAAATCGGGTCTAGGTTGGAAAAATACCAAAGTTACTCTTTGAGCTCTTGTCCCCATGGTGGTCGTATGCACTTAATGTGAGATGATTTGGAAAAAGCATCTCCAAAATGAATGTAATGTAACTTAGGGAATGTCTTAAGTATTTGTTGTTCTTGCGAAAGTTTTCTACATTTAAAACACTTAGACATGGCCGGTAATTTATGGGCTCATTGAAGAGTTTTTGGACTCAATATATTTGAATGTGATTAGCTCTAGGCCAACAAAATAAATGAATAAATGATTCTGTGTTTTGAATTTTATTCCTGACAGTGTAGGGAAGGCTTTGATTTAGACCTTTGTGTTTGGAAATGAAGAGAAAATAAAACAGAGATTTTAATTGGTAGGTCATCGGAATAAACAGAAAATGAAAAATTATCATAAAGGTAGGGATGGCTGCATTGGAGGGACTTGGACTCGTGACCCCTGTATTTATAAAAACCTGACTATGACCCTGAATGTAACATAATGCAAAGAAGTGAATTGTGCCATTGATGCAAGGTACAGTTGACTGTTCATTTCCAGGATTAAACTGATCAACCATTCAATTCTTTTGTTATGAAGTCCACACCACATGGTTCGTCATATTTTTTTAGTGTGTCTTGTCCCCCCTTTGCTCACCAAAAACCAGAAAACAACACCAAATGTTTATTTCCTTCAGTAAAACAGAGACGAGAAAGACACACAGAGCCAATCTTGTTGTAAGAGAGAGCAGCTGTGTTTATGGAAAATGTGATTTTAATTCTGATAACACTAGCTGTAACATTACTACTACAAGAGCTAAGCTACCATTGCCCCCACCATTACGTTATATAGCAATGTTACGAAGGCATCGCAATCACTAAAATCTGCGCTTGTAATTGTTTCGTGTTCTAATGTGTTATTAAAGTCTGTCTTAAACTGTTCGTAATATCTGTTTGTTTGTTTATGAGATTGAAAATTATCCCCTGTATGTGAATGGGGCTCATACTGCAATATAAATTAGTAACACCTCCTTCACCGTGGCTCTGATTGGACAATTAAAACAGGCAAACCTGCTGCTGTGGTGCTGCAGTTGTCGCTAGTTTATCTAAATAAAACTCCCTCTCTCTGAGGGAGAAGCAGCACTCACAGCCAATGCTGGCATGCCAATGTAATACAATTAGGATTGGGTCATGTGATTTCACATCACGAGCAACACATGATGAGGATATAAGCCCAACTAACAATCAGTGCATAATTGAGCTGGATGATTGAGAAGATTTGCCCTTAAGAGAGCTAAAAAACAAAAGCAGAATAAGTCCGTACATGATTTAAATTGCAATCACGTTGATGGTTGGCTCAGCGCTAATCATGATTGCTCTTTCCTCTACATCTGTTTATAACATGCAGTTCCATTAAACATAAATAGCATTGTGTCTTTGATGACAAAATGAATGATCCAAACGTAAACTGAAGGGTCAAAACAGCATTTGGAAACTGCTGTCACTTTCATGCTGATGGAGACTGACGGATCTTTAGGTTCACAGGATAAGACAAGACAAAAAATAAAAGTGTTTTCATGTGCTTACGGATTTGTTTATGTCTGCAATGTTTGTGAGCAGAGCACAGGAGTGAAACAGGCATTTATCTGGGTAAACTCAGACATACTAACTGCATATCCTGTATGTGAATATACATGGATTTATATTGTCACAAGAGCTCCACATTTGGAAATAATTAAAGATCAAAAAAAAAAAATCATGTGCCTCTGTGTTCTCCAATCAGAGCTGATCTGGAGCCTTAAAGTCTCTGAGCAGCTGTCAATCACTCACCAATCCGATCAAACGGTCAAACTAGGCAGCGCTGATCAAATACATCAAGATTCTGCTACTGTAATGCCTATTTCTAGCGTAAAGTGTTTTCGGAAACATACTTTTAGCGTACCGTTTTGCTGTAAAATCAGAAAGTGTGTTCAGATCAGTTGAGGAAATACCAAGCACCGCCCACCAGCCGGAGCAAACTTACACTACAAGATGTTTCTCAAAGTATTTCATGCATGAAAAAGGCATT
This sequence comes from Pterois miles, assembly GCA_947000775.1. Lineage (NCBI taxonomy): Eukaryota > Metazoa > Chordata > Actinopteri > Perciformes > Scorpaenidae > Pterois > Pterois miles. The sequence continues at coordinate 2,388,029 of CAMQGK010000253.1, forward strand.
GCAGTGACATATAAATTCATATTTGATCATCTCTGCCTAGTTTGACTGTTTGGTCGCAGTTTGCTCTCTCTCTGAAATGACCCATCACGGGCTAAAGCTTTTCTAAAACCTGAAGCCTGAGCCAAGAGGAGGCCCAGAAGTCTAGTTTTCTCTCAGAGTGCTTGAATTGCAATAAAGTGAATGGCTATAATGGACTTTTTGCCCAATGATGTCAAAAATATTCTGACTCCTGGCGCTTTAAGTTTTACGTTATGTAACTGCGGCTTGGTGGAAACTGACACCTGATATTAACCTGTAATGATAGATCATCTCCATTCTAAAACTCACACATATCATCAGCAAATCCACTCACTTTGATTCTCGGTCACACAGATCTTCCCTTTATCACACGTTCACACGTCAGTTTCTCAAATCTGTCTGAGCAATTAACCCGACAATGTGTGTGGCACTAAGCAGCTGCTAGTTTCCAGGAACACTGATCAGAGGTCCAAGGCAAAGTGTTTTTGGTTCGTGCGTGTGCCTGTGATATCGAACTAGGAAACAAACCCAGCAAGCAAACAATACCGCCTGCACAACAAACTGTGCAATTGGGTGCCCTCACTGTGCCCCATTAATGGCAAATTGCATGCACCCACAATGATCAAACAGGAAAACAAACTGCAGCAGTGTCGAAACTGCTGGTGTATTCATGAGGGGCACATTTGACAAAACGTTTATCCACCGTATTCCTGCGCATACATTGTTAACATTTGATACTGTTTGTGCACGAGGGAAAAAGTGATAAAATCTTCAAAGTCACAATTTCCTTATAGTTTACTTTGGGGTTCACTCAGATGTTTGGATAACTACAAATACAAAGCAGTAGTCTTGAATCCACAATAAGGTTATGTTTCCCTTGTCTCATTAAAATAATAATAAAATAAAAGACTTATTTAACTGCCTCCCATTGGTGTTGAATCATATAAAACCTGCTACAGTATACATATGATGCTGCCATGTGATCAGTGAGCCAGCATCATCCCGATCGGCAGAGCGTAGTCCTTATGTATTTTCTATTCACAGAACAGCTGAATAATTTACACACATGTTCATAGCAGACTTTGACCATAATTTCTGAGTAGTGGGCTCGCTGATCAGTTCCAGTAATTCTCCTGTTACCTCAGTGGAGGCTGAAAATACTAGTTTTCTAATCAAGCAGCACCATTTTGTTTTCCTTTGCAACCTTTGAGGATCTCTGAGCTACCTACCATATACAGTACTGCTCATGTTGTTTGACCATGATCTGGGTGTACGTACATTATATGTTGCACCTAAACGGTGGAGGAAGCTCATGTTGGATTTCCATTTATTGATTTTCTAAGGCCCAGCTTACATATATAGAGATATTTTTAAAAATTTATATTTTCCCCAATGTTAAAAATTTCCAGTTACTCCAATAGATCTTAGAGGCAAATATTGTACTTTTTAGTCCACTACATATTAGAATACATATAAAGCATACATACTGTATTTTAAAGCTTTCCTTTGGCTACTAGTTACTTAGTTTATTTATATTTTGTATCAATGTGTATTATATTATTAAAGAGTAAGCTATCCAGCAGTACAACAGTATATATAGTTGGCATTAAAATGAGCTTTACCTTCACCAGCTGCAACATTAAAGAGATGAATACATGAATGCATCAATAATTCTAATTTATTAATATAAATATATAGCTTGTGATCATTAAATGGACAAAAGATGATAACAGATCTAAATGTAATCTTTCACTTTTACTTATATCAATAAACTTTTGTGAAGTTGGGTGACTACGTGAGGCATTTCAATGTTATACTGTGCAACCTCAGGTCTTATCTGTGTGATACTGTTTTAGTTAATTTATCGTACAGGTTGGATTTTGATGTAGAAATTGTTAATTGCTGTCTTGGTTTTCAGATGCTAACCCTGAAGCTGACTTCAGGCGATAAAACAGAGCACACAGCCAACCGCTCCACCTGTGTTGTTATGATGTCTCGAATGACCGCAAGTGACCTGATCTCGACAATGACTGGGAATTGAGGTCTCATTCAATATTCATATCCCTAGACAGATCGTCTTGGCATGACTTATTGGCATAATGCTGTATATGAACATTATGCAAAATACAAAGAAGGACATACTGTGCTTAATTTCAAACAAATCTCAGTTTCCGACACTCTGAAACCCACAACAGACCTGTTTCTTTTTTCTTTTTTACAGGGTCTTTAGGGGAGATAGCAGGTCAGCAGTAGGTGTCACTTAGAGGTGATTTACATCATCTGAAAGCTGGAACCTGAAGATTAATTTGAGATGCAGCTCAGCACTGTGTCAAGTTATTCTAGTCAGAAAACAGAAATTGACAACAATTAATTAAAGTACATTGTAAAAAGTGTAAAAAGGTTTAGAACGTAATGATGGAAGATGATAACCATCCCCATGCTCCATCTCATTAGTTGTTGCAGCAATTTCTGGGTTGATACCATTTGTTACACAGATTTGGTGCTAAATTTAACCATTTTTTACCACTCAAGAATTAATAAAAATAATCAATGATCCCTCCAAAATACAAAATTAAGACCACAAAACCCTGAGGAACACCATAGAAAAAGCCATGCTGTGATTTTTGTTTCAAAAAACTTTTTTGAACCTGCTTATTTTCAATCTACCAAGCAAAACCATCCGTCCTCTGAATGCTCTAGGTCTCTGTTGTGCACGGGGATGCCCGCTTGCGAAGGCTGGCTATGGCTGGGGGCGTCACTTTGTTTTCGCGTTTTTTGTGCACGGGGCTGCCCCGTCACTTTGCAGAGAGTGTGCTGTGCTGGGGGCCCCGTCCTATTGTTCTTCTGCGCGTTTTTCTTTTTTAATTATTTCCGCCTTTTTTTGTTCGCTTTCCTCCTCAGTTTTGGAGGCAGAAATTATTAATTGCGGTGGGGAATGGTGTGCTTTTAACGTTGTAGTATTTGGATGTATTGAAAACTCGAAGGGAAAGTGATTTTTTAAAAATTGCATTTTTAGTTTTTTCTATTTTTTTAGGAATTGTGCGTTGGTGCTTTTTGGGATTTTGTATTTTTTTTTTTTTTTTCTTTTTGAAATTTTGATGTAAAAATGGGGTTTGCATTTTTGGCATTTTTAGAGTGTGTGACATATGTGAGGGGAGACGGCCTCACTCTGACTGAAAAAAAATTTCTCGCTGCCATTTCACATTTTCCTCCCGGACAGATTTTTCATTTTGGTGGTTCTGTTGTGGTCGTGACATGTCACCTGGAGTCTGTCAGACTTTCTTTTGGCTAAAATGCCTGGAAGTGACCGGAACTCCAGCAACTCCCCATTAGACTCCATTCTAATTTCGGCTGCCTTTTTGGAAAAGAGAAAGTGAGAGTTTCTAAACTGCGATGGTGGCAATTTTTGCACTACAGACACAAACCCCACTGGTTGTTGTAGAGTCTTGTGGCTGTAAATGCTCTTTTTTGTGTGAGTTACGGTTTTTGTTTATGGAGTTGTTTGGAACAACTGTTAGGCTTTTAGTGCAATCCTGTCTCCTCTCGAGCTGTGAGGAGTTGAGGTTACCCTAGCAACGCAGGGCACTTGGCCAGGCTCCCTTCACACACAGAGACAGACATAGGCGCGCGCGACACACACACACAGGGGGCATTATATGGAGTTGGCTGAATGTTCTGTTTTTGCAGAACTGCCAGAAGTGGCTGATTATACAGGTGGTTCACATCACATTAAATCTTGCTTTTGTTTTGCACTATCATTTGTGTGTCATGTCATTTCTGTGTGGGACAAATAAAGAATTCTTCTTTTTTCTTTCTTTCTTTCTTCTTTAGCCAATCAGATCACACATGCCAGTTGCCCACCTGTGATTGGAGGTTTTCTTGATTGATGGTGTGAGATTGGAGACAGAGACTTGCTTAAATCCTGTCATTGGTGCTGTGATAAGCTCTTTGTGAAGACTGAGTTTTGTTGAATGCGTTGCCATAGATGGGGCATTTGGGTGATTCGCACGTAACAGGAAGTTGTTGTGTTTGCGTCTTTTCGGATCTGCTCCCATTTGTCATCCGGTGGCGGTCAGGTGATGTCATTTTGACAACATAGACTCAGAGCCCCACCGCTCACATTGGCCCGCCCCTTTCTACTCCTAACCGTTTGTTGTGGAGTCTGTGGGAGGTGTATATTACTCAGCAAAGAGACCCTGTTTCATGGTCGGGCGTCAGGTACTCGTCCCGGCAGTAGCCCCCGGTCCTTGAAATTTCTGAGATTCTGTTCAATCTCATCTTCCGCCCTTTTTGATTCGCTTCTCCTCCTCAGTTTTGAGAGGACCAGAAATTTTTAAAAATTGGGCTGATCGGGATGGGTGCTTTTAAGATCGTAGTATTTCGGACGTATGGACAGAATTTTGATGATGAATGGAGTTTGATTAAAAAAAATCATTCTGCTATTAGTATTTTTGTAGTTTTTTTACTTGGTCATTTTCTCCAGTTGGTGCTAATTTTGGGAGAATTTTCCTAATTTTTCTTTTTCTTTTTCTTTGTTTTTGATGTAAAATGGGGTTTTGCATTTTTTGGATTTTAGGTGTGTGCATATCGCTGAGGGAGACGAGCATCAACTCCTGACTGAAAAAATTTCTAACTCGCTCCCATTCCCAATTTCCCTAAGAAAGTTTTCATTTCGTGGTTCTGTTGTGGTGTGATGTCCCTGGAGTCTGTCAGACTTTCTTTTGGCTAAAATTGCTGGAAGTGACCGGAATCCAGCAAGTCTCCCATTGGCTCCATTTAATTTTGGAAGAGTTTTTGGAGAGGAGAAAAGTGAGCAGTTTCTAAACTGCCCTGGTGGAATTTGACCTACAGACACAAAAACCACACTGGTTGTTCGTCAGAGTCTTGTGGCTGTAAATGCTTTTTTTGCTGTGGAGTTCGGTTTTTGATTTTTGGATTTGTTTGGAAATTGCTTCAGGTTTTTAATGCAATCCTGTCTCCTCTAACCGAGTGTGAGGAGTTGAGGTTGCCCTGACGTGGGGCGCTGCACCTGGCCAGGCTCCCTAACACACAGACACACAGACACAGCATAGGCGCGCGACACACACACAGGGGGCACTCTTTGGAGTGGCTGAATGTTCTGTTTTCTGCAGACTGGAAGTGGTGTTCCAGGTGGTTCATCCATTAATTGCTTTTGTTTTGCCTTCCACTTTGTGTGTCAGTCATTTCAGTGTGGGACAAATAAAAGAATATCTTTCTCATTTTTTTTTGAATAGTCAATGCCTCCTGTTGATAGTGTGGATTGGAGAGAACTTGCTTAAATCCTGTAATATGGTGCTGTGAAATGTCTATGGAAGCTGAGTTTTGTTGAATGCGTTGCCGTGATGGCAGCATTTGGCGTGATTCGCCCGTAGGAAGTTGTTGTAACTTTGCGTCTTTTCGGATCTGCTCAAATTTGTCATCCTTGATGGGGTCAGGCCTGATGTCATTTTCTGCAACATAGCTCAGAGCCCCACCGCTCCATTGCCACGCCCCTTTCTCCCCAGAATCGTTTGTTGTGAGTCTCGTGGGGGTGTCTTTTCTCGAGAGAGACCCTGTTTCATCGGTCGGTATTCCTGCTGCGCACGTTGGTGCTCGTCCCGGCAGTGCCCCCGTGTCACTCTCGAAATTTCTGCAAGAAATTTTCTAGTTTGTGGTTGAAAAGTTTCATGAGGCTGTGATTATCCTAGAGGTCACCACAGGTCATTTTATACAGTGAGGTCAAATAAAAAAAATATAAAAATAGCCTCAGTACAATGAAATGGCTATTATGGGGACTAACATCATCACACATGAATACAATAGTCTCAGCTTTACTGTGTATGTAATCCTAAGTCTGTTTAGGGACCCCAGCATGCAGAAATATTCAAACTCATCATATTTAAGATAGAAGTAAATAACAATAACTGGATTGTAGTTCTCAGATGTTTAAAGCCACCAGTTAGTTCTTCTTTGCAAACAGTTTGTTTCTAATGTGCATCTTTCAATTGAAAACATTGTAGCTTTGATCGAAGACCTTGTGACGGTGCGAAATGACAACATATATGGTATATTACTACATGTCGCTTATTGTTGGCTTTCACACATTCATTCCTAGCTAGCCGCTGAGGTTAAATAGCAAACATGCAACACATATCAAGAGATATAGTTCGCTGTCTTCTCTGGGTTGGTTCCTTTAATTTCTAGCTAGCATGTAAGAACCGACCAACGCTGTCATCTTTAATCGGCTCTGCTGAGGAGACAACTGTGTCCTGCTCGTGACAGTCGGGATAAAGCATGATAATGAACATTCAAAGTGACAGTGAAGGGGCTGCTTTAGACTCTTCACAGCCTCGATGAGAGATGCTGTTTATCTGTCAAGTGGACCTCAACATCTGCTCCTGATGAAAGGAGAGATGAGCTGAGATGCGAGAAAGGAGAGCGAAAGGGTGCGAAGTGGGAACAACACTAATTCATCTTGATGTGCTGGTTAATTCAATAGTGCGACATGGCAACGCGGTCGCTGTTTGTGAGGTTTTTCGATTAAGAAATTCAAAGGAAGTGATTCATTTCACACCAGACATCTCAGGGAATTGTTCAAACCTTGTTTGTTTCCAATTAATGTATGTGAGTAGACACATAAAAATGCATATCAAGTGGAGGGAATATGTGGATAGGAAGTGACATATTACATAAGCACACTTGTTAGGCTAGCCTCTTTTGTTTCTCTGTGATAGAGTGTTTTTCTTTTTCGCTCCTAATGGCGTACAGTATGTGCAATTCTTTTATCCTGGTCCTCCTGGACCTCAGCGGTGCCTTTTAGCCGGCGTGTCAGGCTGTGCTGATTTACAGCGCTGGTGTTGCCGACATTGCCTTGGAATGATGTGCCTCTTTTCTCAGCAACAGAAGCTACTCAGCCAACTAACTAACAAACCAATCAAATACAATCAGTCAGAGTGGTCTGATTCACTGTGTCAAAGGCCTGCGCATGATGTATTTTATCTGTATCACTCTTTATTTATTTGGAAAGCATTCAGCTTTTGATACTTTTGATATTTAGCTGGGAGCTGATCAGTGCCCAGTGCTGTGGATACAAAGCAGCGCAGATTAATTGAGGTTAAAAGGAACAAAGTGTTTGGGATGAAATAGATAATCAGGTTCTCATCCCCTCTGTTGGTTAACAGTTTCTTCCCAGTTAGCCGGCTGTAGCCGTAGCTCATACTTTTGAACTCACTTTCAATCACTATGATTGAATCATAGTGGTGAACAAAGCTTGTGTTTTTTTGCCAGTGGTGTTTTCATTAAATGTTCTTTTATATGGCTGCGATATCAAGAAGAAAAAATATCAGAGGTGAAGAAAATATTAGGGGGCAGCACAGCGGTGCCGGTGTCACTTCACAGCAAGAGGGTCGCGGATTCAAATCCGGCACTGTCGCCCTGTGTGGCCCTTCTGTGTGGAGTTTGCATGCTCTCCCGTGTTAGTGTGGGTTTTCTCCAGCTTCCTCCCACAGTCCAAAGACATGCAGGTTGATTGATGACTCTGGAGATGTGAATGTGAGTGTGAAGTGGTAAACACTACACAGCCAGTAAAGTATGGAAACACTTTGGGTTTCTCCAGGAAAAGCAGAGCCGGACATCATGGCTAAAGCTGCATGCTAAGTCATGGACAGGTAGTGCTATTACGCTGCGGTAAAGTGCAGTCAAGTCCGCTGTCACTCGCATCTCCGAAGTCAAATCAGCTGGCGCTTTAACTGTAGAGCACCCATATACTGACATTTATGTTAAATGCATTCAAATGGCCCTGATGGAGCTGACCATGTATAGAGAGGGAGAGCTAGATGACTTAGCGAAGTTAGCAGAAGTATACACGTGTGACTATGTCTGGTTTTCAAAATAAGGTGTTAACAAAGGGAACTGTATATACAAAATACATAAAAGGACATAAGATTTATTAGATTATATTCACCAGATGTATAAAACATTACATGATTCATATGAATTAAAAACTGAATACTACTAATTTGTGAGGGAAATGTCTTTTTTTTTTTGGTTGCTATAAAAAATGTAATACATAATTCCTGATAATGACTGATATATTTGACTTGAGGACATCTCAGACTACATACATGCTGAAAATCGAACATTTTACTGTATCAGTTTAAATATTTTCCAAAGTACACGTCCCTAGAAGTGTGTAATTCAACTTGTGTTATAAAAAATAATCGCAATAACCTCTTGAAACATTTGAAAATACAATACTTAAAGATTGCAATACATATTGAATCAGCACCTCAGACTTGCAATTTTGACAAACAACAAAAAATTATATTTTTCCATGTGAAGACAGTCTCAGCTCTTGAATGTCCCTTTTTCAACTCTCCTACACAGTTTGAACATTGACATTTTGTTAGAGCAGCACCTCATTGTAATACTTCTACGAACATGAGAAAGTGAAAAATCCTGTTAATCTCACAGTTGGTGAGAAAAAAAAAAAAAAAGAAAGATCAGGAGTTATCAAAACCATTCAAGTGTGTCTTTAACCAGTGAGATTACCAGGCTGAAATTACCTTTGTATAATACCTGATAACAGCAGGTTCAGTCATGTACCGCTGACACACATACAGCACACACTCATCTAACATTTTGGGACAGCAGATGATAGCACCGCTGTCTAACAGTTTTCTTCTCATTTTGCCAATTTCAGTCTTATTTTCACTGAAATTGTAGCCAACTGCTACATTCTACCGAGTTCATTTTTTAAACAGTAAAGAAGCTGGTGTTTTTAGTCACGTTCTTGGGGTTGATTGCTTATCTGATGGAGCCTGTGTCGGTTACACTAAGGTTTCAAAGTCCTGTGTCTCTGAAGTACACTGTGGCTATGCACTCACCAAATCTGTAACCTTCATCTTTTTCATTCCACTTCTCTCAAAACTTTTCATTTTCAGCTCAATCTATTCAAAAACCACAAATAACCAGTCCTGTGCCTCCGAATCTAACCACCGACTTGATATATCCTGAGCTCATCATTCATTCATTCATTCCCTCTGTGTCATTTACTCTCCACCTACAGCTTCACCTTTTACGCAACTTTCAGACGTCATTGCCGCACAGAGAATTACACCTACCTGAGGATGAACCCGCAGAATAATCAGAAGAAGCCCATTGCTTTTGTATCGACCGCCTTGGGCCATGTTGGGTGACCAGAGGAAAAAAGTGATATTGCAATCGGAGTTAAGTGTGTTTCATTGTGGAAGAGTTAAACCTTGTTTTGTGAAAGCCTTGGGGCTATGTACAGGGAAGAGGAGAAGGATTGAGGTATTTCTCCACCACAGGCCTTGAGTGGTTAAAAAAACTCACTCCGCTGAGATGTATAGGTTTGATTCGCCTCAGCGAGCTGGTGTGAGCGGATGCCTGGCGATGAGTGTGTGTGCCCGCTTTGTGTGTGTTTTTGTAAGGCCAGCGATGAAGTGTATCCATCTGTGTGTGTGTGTGTGTTTCTGTCTGCAATAAATAGACAGACACTTGAGCATCGCCCCCTGGCTCTTCTCGCTTTAGTGCATCTCAGACTAGCTAAGCCCCCCGGAGCCAAACATCTCACTGGATCTGTCAATATTGAAACAGACGAAACACACTTTCCCCCGTACCCCGTCGTTACAGAATATAATCCGTCATGTTCAAAAACTTCACGCTGGAATAAACCGCTTACACCGACATGCATTCTTATTTCCCAATACAGACAAATCTGTGACCTCACCTCAACTGTCCAAGATGTTCTCTCATACAACGTGTAAGTACTCACTTTTGCCGCAACGTGGTGACATACCGGCTGTATTTCCACTCATAACTTCGCCGGGGGGTCATGAAGCAAACATGCTGCATGAGGTGAAGGGGACAGGTGCTCTAAAACAACTGAAATGTAGTTATTGTAGCTTTTTTTTTACAGAGGCAGCTGTCACTCGCAAACAAATCCAACGGTGAAACTAGGCAGCGCTGATCAAATATGGATCAGTTCTGTTACTGTAATGACTATTTCTTTTGTAGTTACTGTTTAGCTGTAAAACGAGACAGTTTGCTCTGGCTGTAGGGTGGTGTTTGGTATTTCCTCACCCGATCTCAACATGGCTGCCAGGTCACGAACTACAAGATGTTTCTGAGAACATTTTATGTGGAAAATAATCATTACAGTAACAGATACTTGGACCACTGGAGGACACATCATGGATGCACATGATTTTTTTTCAGGTTACGTCATGCGCTACAACCAGGATATAGCGATGTTTTATAGAAATAACTGTTTAAAAATCATATTTACTACAATTCTACCCACTGCAGCTTTAAGGTACAAAACCCAGAGTGCCCACAATTGTCACAAATGGCGTCACAAATCCTTGTTGGAGTCATAAATCATGATACACATTTTTGTTGTATTTAGTATGTCTTGCACTCCAGTGTTCATTACAAGCAAATGTCCATAAATCTGCTTAGAAATCATAGAAAAACACATTCCTTATAACTCCAGAACGCGCCTGAGGATCCTCATGTGGTAACACTTTATAATAACTATCTTTTATAAACGGTAAATTTGTTCTTAATTAAACTTAGATTATAGTTATTTTACTGTTAACAAACAATGAAAAGATAATTCCTAATGTTTATGAATTATTAGTAACGCTATAATTTGTTATTTTATCATTAGTTTGGGTAATATAAAATAATTTGTTTATAAGTTGCATAGCTGGTAGAAGAGGATAACAAATACGTTCTGATTACATTAGTAAAGTATTTATTATCAGTTTATTGTTGCAAACATTTCAAATATATTAAATATTTGTTACTGATTACAAATTATTCGTAAACTTAAGAAAATATTAGTAAAATATCCATAAAGACTACACTGATAGATGGACCAGACAGCAATTATTAACCACTGACAACTATCTATCTAAATAATGTGTACAGATGTTTGACTCATCAGCTGCAACTTCATAATAGCCATCCAAACAGTGTTTATAGGTGATTTTTATGATTAACAAAGTGCTACAAATATTTGGTCAGTCTATATGTAATATTTATAGATGTTTTACAGTTTCTTTAAGTTTTACAAATAATTTCATAATCATTAACAAACACGTATGTATATAGTACATAACATGTTATAATGTGTGCAACAATAAACTGTTTATATTATGTAAATTATACCATTATTAATAACCTAGTAAATTAGAATTTAATTGTTTGTTAACAGAAAAATAGCATTTAAATTAGTTGACTTAACTATCAATTTACCATTTATAAATGATGTCTATTATAAAGTTTTACACATAATGTTTTAAAGTTTTCTTCAGAATCAAAGTAATACAGTCATAGTTGAATATACATCTGTGGGTACATTACAAAGAAGAAATGCATATACCGAATTCGGCACACTTTTAATGGTGCCAGTTTGCCAGAATGTAAACACTAAGCTAAAAAATAACAGGGCTTGAGTTGACTGACTCCTTGGCAACTTCATATTTCATGTTTGCATCACCAAACCTGTTTTGAAGCCGCGATTCTACCAAATATAAGTACAACAACAAATATATGTCACAAAAGCTGATCTTAGCCGAGTGGGCGTGGTTGTGTCTGAGCTTCATACCAGTAGATGTGAGTCCTCTGCAAAGGAATATCAGATCGCAAACCTCTCTAAACAGCCCAGTTGGCTTCTTTCACAACTGCACTCATGCAAACTGACAGATCCGGTGTTGGTTTAAATCATACCAATTTTGAGCTGTCAGTACACTGTATGTGTGATTTTGTAACACCTACACTTACAAAGTGACAAAGTGAAATTACAACACATACCTGGATTTTTTTTTTTAAAGACTAATAGGAATCTAAGCCATTGTCTGGAAATGCCATGGCTGTGACTTTGTACTGTACCTTCTTATAAAGCACAATGAATCCTGCAATTCTGCTTTTTCTCTAAGTCATAGATGTCGCAGTTCAAAAAACATGATTAAAATGCAGACCAAGAAATTGTGTGCATTATGGCAGTAATAGGTATCAGCATGTGCTGTGTTCAATTTTATAACCGTAATTCCTTGACCAGAAAGAGATAAAGTTCCATGTGATCCCTCTAGAGTACATGTCATGAAGTGGACTTTACAACAATAAGGTAGCTATCCCATTACAGGCCAAGTACCGTGTATACAGGAGTGACATTTACTGTTTCTGCCTGTCGGTCAGAGCATTATCCAATCAGACAGTGACATATAGTGAGAAATAAGGCCTTTGTCTTGAGAGATCTAAAGATAAGAATCGTATTTCCATTAAATCAATGAGCTGGGTGCTTTACTGTGATGAATAATGCATTGCCCTGTTCAAACCCGCATTCCCGTCCTCTCTCTCTCTCTCTCCGTTCTCGCTTAGTGTTTGCGATGCTCGCCGTTGTACAGTGTCTCAAGTGTTTTCACACCTTTGCACCTCATAATAAAGTGAAGGTCTTAATCCCTCTCCGCGAGTGCTTTGTTCTCGCTTAACGATCCACCCGGGTTGACTGATGAGGATGACGGGGGCGCCGCACCAGAGATGACGACCAGACCTTTTGTCGTGCAGTGACATGCCCTTTGGAATGATGCACAGCCTGTGAGCAAATGCTAAACAACTATTTCTTTTTCTTTACACTTAATATATCCAGTGCTTGAAGAGGAAAACAAGTAATTGCTGGTACCCCTCTTATTCATTTGTGTATCAATATTCTATTCTAACCAATTTATTCATTATTTCTTTCAGCATGTTGTACTGTGTCAATCATCAGTTGATTTTACTGCTATATTATTATAATACTTGGGCTATGCATCTTCTGTAGTTGGCTATAATATTCCAACTGGAACACTATCGGGTTGGTGTGAATATTTACCCAAGGTGTTAATACTACTACAGTTGCATGCCATGTGAGACCAACAATGTGTAGTTGTCTTTGTGTTCATAGTTATTTTAACCCAAAACACAATGTTTTTTCACTAACTTAACTGTTTTTTGTTGCCTAAACCTTAAGTTGTAGTTTTATTGCCTAAACTTAACTGTAGTTTTTACATAAACCTAAAGTTGTAGTTTTATTGCCTAAACCTAACTGTAGTTTTTACATAAACCAAAAGAAGTTGTAGTTTTATTGCCTAAACCTAACTGTATTTTTACATAAACCTAAAGTTGTAGTTTTATTGCCCAAACCTAACTGTAGTTTTTACCTAAACCTAAAGAAGTTGTAGTTTTATTGCCTAAACCTAACTGTAGTTTTTACCTAAACCTAAAGAAGTTGTAGTTTTATTGCCTAAACCTAAGTGTAGTTTTTACATAAACCTAAAGAAGTTGTAGTGTTATTGCATAAACCGAAAAAAGCCTTTTTATTTGTGTTCAGAATGTTGTATATGTATTAGTCGTAGTAGGCCCCTAGTGACCCACATCTATGGTACCGACTGATATTTAATGGCCTGATAACAGACTGAAAACAGAAAAGAGTCCCAGCAGCTTGAGGAAAGCACTGATACGGTCATGTGCCGGCAATGAGTAAAATGTAAAAGTGCCGATACTGTGTACCGGTGAGTACTGGCAGACTCCGAGCACTGTTTATACTGGATATTGTTTTGAATTTTTATTTATTATTATTGCTATATGCTGGCACAGAGGTAAAAAAATCCCAGCGACTCTTCCCAAACAAACTGCCTCTCTGCGTGCGCCACACTACATTAGCCCACCTCTTGTACCTTTCCTTCTCCTGTCCGTCTCCGCTTCAACACTCCCACCTTCCCAGATCCATTAGCTCCATTAAGTCCCATTCACTATCTCCCCTACTGCGAACTTAAACCAAGCTGACATCTTTTACGTCCGTTCACTCTGACAAGGCTGCAGGAGACACAATAGGCCCAGTCCCACTTCCTTAATAACTCTGTATAGAAGTCCACAGGCGTGTGTAAAGCCCTATTGATCCCCTGTAGAGAGGCAAAGCCAGCAGTCCGCCGTGGTGTGCAGCGCTGACCTTGTCTCCCTCCGTGTAATTAATTAAAACTTCACAGCGGGACTGACAGCTGATAGATCGCCCTCTTGTTGATTGTTACTGTTGTGGTAATCACACACACACATACGCACTCAGGCACGCTGAGGTGTGTCCACTGACACTGTGGTGAGAAGGAGTAGGGGAAGCACCGAAGGGGAAAAACAAAGCGATTGCTGTGGTCGGCTAGTGGTGACACCAGCGGTGCGCAATGGCGTGCACGAGTGTATGTGTGGTGTGGTAATGGTGTGTTTAATTGGAAAAGATGCCTACTTGTGTCCTTAATGCCATCCCTACCACAGAGTTGTTCGTCACATAGTGTGCGTTTGTTTTTGTGTTTACTTCCTGATGCTTCCCACACATACAGTAGCAGCCCTCTGTCTACCTGTGTCTTTGTACTCTATCCCTTACCCTCCCTTCATCCCACTCAGCCAACCAAAACTACAGTGTGTCAGCCCTGTTTCATCATTCTCTCTTCACTCCTTCAAAGTAAAATCCTGTTTTTTATTTCACACCGAGGCCATTTGCGCAAGCACTCATCTGATATCGGCCTACAGAAAATGTGAGCCTTTGGATTAATGTTGCAGACGACACATTTAGCATTAGTCTCCAACAAGCCGGTGTCACTGTAGTTACTTGTGCAAAAATAATGATTTTCAATATCAATTCAGGAATCCCTCAATTTTTTTCATCTTCCCTCTTGGTCTTTTTATCAGATGTACCAAGAGGGAAGACTGGAGCTTCCTTCAATCATACTTTCTCCTGCAGTGCTGTTTTGATAAGGAGAGAGGGTATCAAGAGCCAAAAGAAAAGTGGCTGGCAGTCAACAGAATGACTTGGGATCCAACAGCCGTCTCTTGGCTTTATTCGTAATCACAGTTTATTCACTGCCACCAATCTATACTAATTGACTGTCTAATACAGATGTGAACAGAGAGATTATGAGGAAGACTACCAGTCTTTATGCATTTATTGACTCTGGAATACATGAACATTGAGGAAGACTACTCGTAGTCAGCCATCTTTTCTTGTCTCACACCAAAAATCTGGAGAAGATATTGCAATCTAATATGACTATCCCTGCCATGTATTCTCATACAGCAGTTAATATGATATCATACAAAAAAGTCACTCCTCCTTTTTAATGTTTTCTTACAAATATCCAGCAACATGTGTCAATTTATGCTCATTACATGCATACAGTCTTTTCAAAATAAACTTCCTTCTTCCCAGGAAACAACTTCCTGCTCCGTATTTTATTCCTGGCTCAAAATGTATATAATTACATATAATTATATAATTACACATACATATGTTAGGCATATACAATATCCACCCAACTGCTGCACTTGTTACTATTTTACTTATTTATTTTATTGCCATTTCCTTCATTGCATTTTCTCTTTTACTTATATTGTATTCATTTGTCCTGTTGTTGCCGCTGCTATGACACCTGAATTTCCCTCCAGGGATTAATTAAGGTTCATCTTATCTTATCTTATCTTTAGGCAAGAAAAAGAGACGTAGAAAAAGATCGTGGTTTGGATTGAAATAAGTCAGAAAGTGACATTACTTAAGTACGTAACTGATGTGACAAATAAATCAACGCTGACCTCTGGTTTCACAGTGGACACAAACGCTGGTCTCCGGAGTAAACGTCCGGTATTTTTTGTTCTACCCATCCACCCTGACCTCCTCCCTACGCTGCAAACGCTATTTATATTTCCTGGTTGACGAATATGTGGATTGTACCAGTGCATGAATTACAGTGCATTACTTTTTGTAGGTATAACTACGAACGATGAATGAGACCGACCTGATCCCTGTAGTAGCTCTTACAACCTTATCTGCATTTAAGGCAAAAAGTAGTTTGGATGCAAGATCGCAACTTACTTGCCAAACAGTGTTGAAGTTGGATAATTTTGCAAAAATTTATTTTCAAATATATATTTTTTTGTCGTGTTATGATGGTAATGTCTGTCTGGTGGTTGCTTTGTTAGTCAGTACACAGCTTTGGTCCAGACCGATATATCTTTACTACTACTGGATAGATTGTCATTATTGTCATTTGATACAGACTAGGGCTGTGAAAGTTAACATGACAATAACACGTTAAAGCAATTTGTTTTAACACCACTAATTTCTTAAACACATTAACACAACTTGCGATTTTTAATCAACCTGTTAAAAATCTGACAGGCTGCCGTGGATCTTTCGGCGGTTGTAGCAGGCTCAGTTTTAAAGTTGGAGTAAAGGTACTGATATATGAAACTAGAACCTAACAAACTTGAGGAACCCATCAGGACGTACCTTGTCATACTAGCTTGTCACCAATGAGGCTAAATAACTTCCGCTAAATTTTGGCAAGAAAAAACTGACACAGTCATTTTCAAAGGGTCCCTTGACCTCTGACCTCAAGATATGTGAATGTAAATGGGTTCTCTGGGTACCCACCAGTCTCCTCTTTACAGACATGCCCACTTTATGATAATCACATGTAATTTGGATCAAGTCATAGTCAAGTCAGCACACTGACACACTGAGAGCTGTTACTGGCTGTTGGGCTTCAGTTTGCCATGTTATGATTTGAGCATATTTTTTATGCTAAATGCAGAACCTGTGAGGGTTTCTGGACAATATTCCAATTGATTTACAATAAAAAATACATACATGTTTGATACGAGTATTAAATACTTGACAAGTCTCCCTTGAAGGTACATTCTGAACAGATAAAAATGTGTGATTAATTTGCGATTAATCACAAATAATTGCTTTAATCATTTCACAGCCCTAGTTTACATACAAACAAGAAACCAAGTAGGAGGAATCAGGTTAAGACAGGGATTCAAATAACCTATTTACAGTGTAATAACCTGATTAGTGTTAGTGTGATGTAAAACCTCAGTTTACTTCCTGTCAGTGGATTATCACATTACATTTTTGAAACCAAGATTGGCACATTCTCGATACATTAAAACTTGAACTAAAATAAGGAGCCCATTTAGTGACATATGACACTGCAGCTTGGAGATATTCTTGTTGGGGGGAGCATTTGGGCTGACAGAGAGAGAGCAGAGAAGACAGGTTTTGCCATTAAAGAGCACACTACTTGTCTTCACTGCGATTTATTTTGCCTAGTCGGGGAACATATCAACATGTATAGATGTATTACTTTTAGCATCAGATGACATGATTTTTTTTTTGCATGCACTGCTACAACCAGAGAGCAGATCTTTCCTTTCATCCCACCCCACTGTGATCCAACAGCGATACTTGCTCTGTCCTGGCTGCACATGCACATGTTTAAAATCACCCACTAGAAAAATGGACAAGGATATATGGGGAATAAATCATTTTTTTTTTCCAGCAGACATTTTGCTATGTTAACCTGGTTTCTTTTCAGGAAACAAGGTTTCTCACTGACATCATGTCTAAGAAATCACTTTCCTGTAGATATCAGACAATAATCAGTGTACTTAAGCACACTGACTGGGTTAATGAAGCCGGCTCGGCAACTGACAGGCCTTTCAATAGATCCATGCCAGCTCCAGGAAATTCAATGCTAAATTCTGGTCTTCTGTTATTTACTGCTTCTTATAAATGCCGGAACAGATAAAGTACACCGGGAAACTATTGAATTCCAATCACCTCAGCTTGCCTCTGTCTCCAAAAAAGACATCCAAGTCTCAACAGTACAAACAATCTCCACTTTTTCAGCTGAAGAAATGTTGAGGAGAGGATTATACAGCGACGACTTAAGAGATTCCCGCCTGGAACGCCAGCCGAAGCCACAACAATACCGCGGTGTCTCCCTCTCCGTCTTGGGGGAGCTGAGTTGAGCTAATTAGCCATAATATCAGCAAGCAAACTCTCCCCGCTTCGTTGACACACAACGGCCTCTAATTGACTGCCAGGAGTTTTGAGGCTTTAATACAGCAAAGAAGCAAGCTGTACCTTGGTGATTATGAGGTTTGGGGATATACTGCATTACATACTGCACATTCTTGCAGAACCAATCCAATGTCACGAAGTTCGAATGCAACACTGCTTGAATAAACAAATACGTGCTCAAACATTCCAAAAAAGCCCAGAGGAAAGTGAAAACATTCAGCGTAGCGGTTTGAAGCTAGAGGCATTTGTATTTTGGCGGCTGCTCTGAATAGGAAAAAAAAAAAAAAAAACAACTGCTGCTAACTTAAATGCCCTATCGCTGCTGTAGTTTGCACATCCATTAGACCGTGAATCCTTCAATTATCACAGCAGCAAGAGTATCAGGTTATATTTATTGTTCTATCTTCTTGTCTTCCAGCTAAGATGGAGTGCTTAGCAGATATTATATGGGCAGCCTCCAGACATAGGCCTCATAGCCCTACACACACACAAACACACACACACTAGAGATCGATCGTAACTTATTATGCCAACCACATAACAAAACAATTTCAGAATTGAATGAGGCCGGGATGGGGGATGAGTTGGGTCGGAGAGAGAGGAAAAAAAGCAAGAATATTGAGCATAAACATCTATTTTCCGATGGGGGGTTTGGGGTGGGGCACATGGCCTCTTGAGTCATTTAAACGAATCATCCATTTTTTAAAAGGGATTTGATAGAGACCTATCCCCCTGTCTGAATCTTTCAAGCATTTGCCCTGACTCTGACAATGAGGGGGGGACCTCCCCTGTCTCGACGTCAATCAATTCCAAGCAGCAGGCACGAGTCGCTGCGAGCCCGCGGGTGCAGCACACACACGTACAGTATACCTGCACGGATATCAACCGCTATATTTGTTTATTTGCGTCCGTGCCGTCTTCACTGGATTAAATCTTTCATTTTCTCAGGGAGAGAAGAGAGAGTGGGAGGAATATGATGGGGGCCTCACCTAACCTCTGGGGAAAGGCCAGTGCATTAGACAGAGAACAGATCAGTTCCAGCTAAGATGAATATGAGCACATAGATTGGTCTACTGTCTGGGGAGACTCAGAAATGCAGTTTTGTGTACGCCGGAGATGCGAGGCTCGGAGGCAGTGAGTGAGGAGGGCAGGGAAGGAGGCAATCACTGCATAACCAAACAGACCCAGAGCGGAGCACATCAGAGCCAAGGGCCAAGCTGAGACAGATACAGATTGCTTATTGAGCTGTTTTTAGAGTGACGGTATTAACAGCATATGGCTGAGAAGAGGTGCTTTTCTCAGAATAGCTCATGCTCTGTGGCTTTGACAGTCTATGCAATGTGTGGAGGGTATCCCATGGGGAGATGGTGATTGTATACTAATTTACCGAGAGTTATATAATGGCGATGGAATTAATTGAATAGCTCCTGTTGAATGCATTAGTGATGATCTTTGCTTTCCTCCTCCACTTATCATTAGTATGTGGCACATGAGGTCCTGTGTCTGTGTATCCATGTCATCAGTTGCTAATCATTGTATTATTCTTGGTGTTTTATTGCGTCTTTGTTAGACATCAGCTGCTGTGTTCGTATGGAAAATGCAGCCGTTTTGAGTGCATCAGAAATAAATAGCAAAATAGTTGCATAAATTCATCCTAAAGCTGCATTAATCAACATTTCTACATTAAAATGGAGGAAATGACTTCATGTAATGTGAATGATGTCGCTTAAAATGACGAACCCACCGAGAATCTCCTGACTCTGCAGCTCTCCTCAGCTCTAGGAAGCGTTTTAGTATCTTTCTTGCATATCATTTTGTTCATAGATGTTGGTCAGTAGGGCCCTGTTACCCCAATAGTAGGGGTCTTCAGCTATTCACATGGGAGATCTCTGAAAAGACAAAAAGACGATGACAGCGACCTTTAGCGACCGTAGTAATTATGACAGGAGCAAAAGCGGAAATAAGACGCCGTAGCATAGGCAGCATGAAACAAACCCTCAGAAAACCGGGGTTCCCAGTATACCACGGTTCATCACTTTTGAAATGTTTAAAATAAAAAATATGTATATTTTCTCCTAAATTTAACTTAGTGGTTTTGTTGGCTGAATCTATAGATGATGTTTTGTTTGTGTTCAAAACATAATATTTCATGCAGTTTTAGAATGTGTTAGAATTATGACTGTCAACATTAACGCAAATTAATTTTAACGCCACTAATTTCTTTAACGGGCTGCACGGTGGTGTAGTGGTTAGCGCTGTCGCCTCACAGCAAGAGGGTCGCAGGTTCGATTCCAGCTTGCAGCTCTTCTGTGTGGAGTTTGCATGTTCTCCCCGTGTAAGCGTGGGTTCTCTCCGGGTACTCCGGCTTCCTCCCACCATCCAAAGACATGCTGTTTAGGTTAATTGATGACTCTAAATTGCCCGTAGGTGTGGATGTGAATGGTTGTCTGTCTCTATGTGCCCTGCGATGGACTGGCGACCTGTCCAGGGTGAACCCCGCCTTCACCCAATGCCAGCTGGGATCGGCTCCAGCCCCCCCGCGACCCCTAATGGGATAAGCGGTTGACGATGGATGGATGGATGGATAATTTCTTTAACGCATTAACGTAACTAGTGATTTGGGAGGTTGCAGTGGGCTGGCATCAAATGAAACTAGAAAACCTTAGGTATCCATTGGTGACCGTGTCATACTAGCTTTTCACTAAGGAGGCTAAATAAAGCCCCAAACTTACACTACATTTTGCCGATGAAGTTTTTCAGTTTCAAAGGGGTCCCTTGACCTCTGCCTTCAAGATACGTGAATGTAAATGGGTTCTCTGGGTACCCACCAGTCTCCCCTTTACAGACATGCCCACTTTATGATAATCACATGCAGTTTGGATCAAGTCATAATCAAGTCAGCACACTGACACACTGACAGCTGCTGTTGCCTGATGGGCTGCAGTTGTTATGATCTGAGCATGTTTTTTATGCTGAATGCAGTACCTGAGAGAGCTTCTGGCCAATATTTGTCATTGTTTTGTGTTGCTAATTGATTTCCAGTAATTAATACATACATTTGCACGAAGTGGCATATTTGCCCACTCCCATGTTGATAACAGTACTAAATACTTGACAAACCTTCCTTTATGACAGCCCTATTTAGAACGTGTTGCTTTTAAGTTTACAGACCCATATCTATGATGCTTATAGCAAGCAATAACACACATTTAATGAGCCAATAACAGCTGAATGTTTGATGGAGAGCTAGTTTGAATACGTCGTGGAGATGCTTCGCCCTGCATTTGAATCATTCTGATATTGCTCAGTCCAAAGTGCCCGTGTCTGAGTAGGGTTTTTATGGTCTTTATCAAAAAGCGCTGGATGTATTGAGAGGTAAAAAATAGGTTGATCTGCAACTGTTGCCACCAGTCTGCTGCTGTGTGTGATGTAGCAAAAGACCGGCGTAAATCAAACACAAACTGGACTTCATTTTCCTAACTCATTGCTTACACTTTTTTTTTTTTATTATGTTTATCTTCTTCACTGTTTTCATGCTTGGTGAGTGTGTGTTCTTCGTTGCTTTAAATGACATCAGCTATTATTATGGAGTTTTTTTGTTTTGCATCATGCCAAGATGCAAGAGTTGAAAATGATCTCGCTGACATGCAGTTACTGATGTCTACAGTGATGGTGATGGATTCTCTCTGAAAATAAACCAATTATCTAAAGTAGCATCTTCTTCCCTTTTCTCTCTTCCTCCTCTCCCATTTCTTATCAGCACCACTCACTGCTGTCAAGCCCAGATTCCAGATCGCCATCTCTCCACACCCTTTTCTCTCCACCTCCCCTCATCTCACTTTAACACCTCAACCTCCCGAGGCCCCTGCTCCTCCATCCATACTGCCGTTCCCTCACGCTCTCTCGCTCATCCTGCCCTAATCTACTGTCCACTCCTTCCTTTGAGCTCCCTGCCTTCCTGCTACCCCTTGCTTTTTCTCCCCCGCCACTCCTTCTGCTATCCATCAGACTGAGTAATGGCCATCAGGGCAGGGAGTCACCCTGCAGCTGTCTGGGACAGACACTGATCACACACACAGTCACTTTGGGCTGAGGGCACAGCCATCCATTTTGTACACGGTCTCGCCCGGCTCACAGTCCACTGTACTTTCTAGGCTAAAGCAATTACAGGAGCCCAAATGGTACAGATGAGGCTGATCACACCCATTTGGGGTTAGGGGGTGAATATACTGTGCTTTTATTGCACAACTGCAGCCTCACTGTTTGTACATTTCACTTTACAGCCCTTTGAGATGGCTGAATCAAGTAGGAGCGGGACAGTTATTAACAGCAAATTGTATTTGCTCTGTATTGATCGGTTTCCTTCTCACCCTTGATTATTGCAACAATAAGAGGGACTGACTCTGGTGTCCACATTTACATTGTTTGTTTATTGACCTATTCTCTTCTCTTTTACAGTTTCCCCAGCATTTACAACCCTGGGGCTTTGGTGAGCCATTGAGCTAACATCACAGAAATTAACAAGGTTGTTTTCTTTCTGTACTCATCACCAAGAGTACATTTAAACCAGGCTCGGACTAATTTTCCTGCGCAGTGATTGCGTGCTTAAATCCAAACAACATAGACTGCTGTTGACATATTGAGAGGGCCTATACCTCCCATTTACTAGTTTGTCATCGGGCCACAACTCAGTTCTACTGTGGTCTGTGAAGTACACTTTTTAAGCAGCGACTGGCCTATCGAAGGGCGCTGTAATAGGCTTGAGGTATATCCTTTGGGTGCTAACCCCCTTAATGATATCTTAATTGCCTTTTTGTTCATATTATGAAATTTTAATGGCCTTCTGAGCTTTTACCTGCAGACCGGCGTTAGTCTGTTAGCTCCTCACATCAAGGCCGGTTATGACATCATTTATCAAAAATTATGTCCCATTTTTCATTTGGGAGCTACTAAATTATAAATGTGTCAAGAGTTAAAGCAGAGTGACCGGTGATGTTGCTCTTGCTTATGAGAAAACAACTGGCTTACCAAACACTTTATGTGTGGACTACACTGCATGTTTGTTATGCTAACATAAATTTAATCAAATCTAATATTGGAAGTAGAATTGCACCAATGTAAATGATCTGTAAAGCAGAGGTTCTTAAACGTTTTTGAGCCAGAGACCTTTTATATGGGACACAATTTTCCAAGGACCCCCTCTTTTAGTTGTAACACCGTTTAAGAATACTCTATACTATCATTTGTACTCTTAGATGCCAGTGGTATTTTAAAACTTACCAACCTAAATAATTCAGACCTGTTTCATAGTAATAAACACGAAGACATTTCAGTTTGAATCATGTTAATTCCACTTTTTCTTGCCTTTATATTTAGGATGCTTTGCAATCAGATGTTGCTTTAGCTCAGCTGGCCTCACGGCCTCATTCACGAGCACATGAAGATGCAGAAGCAAAACTGACATAACTGTCGTCATATTTTCTCAATTTAGCTAGTTTTGGCTTAGCGTCACTTGACGCAGTGGACTAATGCAAATATTTTCAGCTAGTTAGCTGGATAATAAGCCAAGCTAAGCAGCAGCAGGAACAGTTCCTTGTGCTCAGGGAGAAGTGACTGATTCGTAACTTGACATGATGTGTCATAGTCATATCAGCATTTCTATTTCCCCAAAGCTAACACGGGAGGGTGTGATGAATACAGTTGTTTTACTGGTGCAAATAGTCCCATTTGTATATATGCCGTTTTTTTAATGATACAGGCCAATTTAAGAATTTATAGTAAGTTATTCCACGGACACCCTGACAGAGTGCCATGGACCCCTTAAAATCACTGCTTTAAAGGAATAATTGTGTTAATTTGTGAGTCCTTGCAGAGCATTAGATGACAGTATCAATACCACTCTCACTCTGTCAGTTAAATATGCTACAGCCAATTAGCTTAGCTTAGCAAAAAGACTGGAAACAGTCTAATACAACACACTTATTTGTGTATATCCTACAAAATCAATTTGTGTGCAAATGCTGCGTAGCGAGGGGGTCGGAATGGATGGGTGGGCCAGTCTCCTGGATGAAAGTCCAGGCGTTTGTGTCCTATGTGAAAAGAGAAGTTAATGTTGATTTATTTGTCATGTTACTGACATTAATGACTTTAGCAATGCCACTTCAGTTAATCTAAGCCAAACCACAATCTTGCCCTAAATCTAAGTAATTACCTTGCTTAAACAACAGGAAGTTATTTCCTGTGAAGATTATTTTAAAAAGACTGCATGCATGTAATGAGCAGAAATTGACACATATTGCTGGACAGTCATGGGGAAGGAAACAAAACCGTTGTGATATATTATACTGGGACAAGTCAAAATATCTGCTGTGCTGGTAGGCAGATTTTCCCTCCTTTCTTTATGCTAATCAAGCTTAATTTTTAACAGACTGATATGAGGGTGATGTCAATCTTCTGATCTAACTCTCATTAAGCGAGTGAATAAGTGTATGTCCCAACATTTCAAATGGTTTCTTTAAGTGTGTAAATCAATAATGTGGTGGCACTACAGTTGGTTATTTGCTAATATTAGTGTGGGTAGGTTCAGTTGATTGGATGTCCTCTCAGGACTGTGTGTTGTTGATTAACGTGTCGTTCACTCTACCTGGGAAGTATTGTCCCTTTATTATTCTTATAGGCGTTTTTAATGGACACCATTTTGACATGTCACAGTATATTAAAAAAAAAAAAACAGATGTAGGTAATTCAAATTAACAAGGACTGAATACCATTCAGCTGCTTCGTATTTCAGTGCGTGCTCCCTGCCACAGTCACCGAGACATTATTAATATTATTAGTAACACCTGTGCTTTTCCCTCTATTAACGCAACATGTCTGCTGTGAAAAAGGAGTTAATTGTTCAAAGACTCTGTTGACGTAATTTCCAGCGTAGCTCCACCTAACATCAATCTGAGCAGAGGTCTAACCGGGCCACAGTGGCAGAGCACCTGTGGGTGAGGGCACAGTCTGTTCGCCACACACGTACACTGGTAAAAGTACAAGGTTAACAATAACAAGCACACATATTTAAGCTAATATTTTTCCACAATGTGCAGGCTCAAATTATTAGAAGGTAATCAGCGTCAGAAGTTGTGCACACAAACAGAAAAATAAAACACTATCATACCAGCTACCACAGAGGACAACGAAGACACATCATCTGCAGTTTATCTGATAATTTTATGATATTAACAAACTGAGGAGGAGTTTACAATCTACAGTTACAATTGTAAAATTGTAGGTACTGTATGTACATGAATATGAATATGTATGAAGACATACATACATATACATATATAACTTCAACTTTAATTTATTAAAATAAGTCCATATTTAAATATCTATATTTTCTAAAAATATAATTTAGATTTTATTTTATATTATTTTAAAACATTTAATATTTTATTGTTACATTTTTCTATTTCTGTATATATAATGTATATACATATTGTATATGTGTATATTTGTTATATATATATATATATATATATTCATGTATATATATACATACAATATAAACATATACTGTAAACAAACATATATAATTTAAAAACATGTTATATCTAGTACATTTTATTTATTACAATAAATACATATCAAAATGTCTTATATAAATAAAAGTCTGTTTTTATTAAATAATAATAATAATAATAATAATAATATATATTTTCCTCTTTCGGCATGTCATGCAGGCTTGTTGACGTACCGTGGTGGAAGAAGTATTCAGGAGGAATTTAGTGTATAAATGTACAAAAGAGCCTAAATAAGAACTAAATAACGTTCAGCTGTTTAATATGATGTGTATTTTCAGCTATGAAATAAGATCCTGCGCTGGTGAGCTGCAACCGGTGTCCGAGTTCCCTCTTCATATCCAAGAATTTGAAAAAAAAAAAAAAAAAGAAAAAGTGAGAGAAAGGGCAGACGCGAGGGGGCGACGTTGGTCTCTGTAACACCCTGACTGGGGGGGGGGGGGGGGGGGGGGAGAGAGAGAGAGAGAGAGAGAGAGAGAGAGAGCTGCTGCTGTGCGCTCTGCTCCGCTCTGCTCTGAGATCCGACTCCAGTGTCAGCTCCATTCAGTCACACAGCTCCGGCTCAGACACGGAGTGGAAATTCATCTAACGTCTCCTCTTTGTTTCTTCTGACTTGTATGGCGAGATGCAGAATCGCGGATCGCTCGCCGTTTAATCCGCCGCACAATGGCCACGTCGCTTTGCATTACGGCCGATATTGTTGCGCCCCGTCTATTACATTTGGAATTAGAGACTTATGCTAATTAGCTTCAATTATGCTCTTTTTCATCTTTTTGTCATCATCCTCCAAATGGTGCGCAAGCACTTAGACCCCCACTATTTGCGTCTCCCCTCGCAACTATGCCATTTGCATGTTTAATTTATGCGTTATGAATTAAATTAGCGCATGATGCAACTGCGGTACAGTCAAGCCGGCATGTGAGGGGGTTAATGATAAGAATGGGAAGATAGGGGAACTAATAAACTCCAGGCTATTAACATCACGGTAGGACTTTAGTATGACGATTCATTACACTGAATAAAAGTAGTTCATGTGTGATCCTGCTCTGATGGAACATTGTATTACACTGATGCTCACCACCAAACAACACTGGAGATATTACTTTATTTAAATGGCTTTCTCTTTTTTCACTCCCTATTGTGTGTTCATCAGAGGGAGAGAGAGAGAGGGAGAGGGAGAGAGAGAGGGGATGGCCGTGGCACGGTGGGGTATTGCGTCACTAGCTATCTTTACTTGCGCAGGCTCTTTACATGGTGGTCTTTGGCTGTGGGCATCTTTGCTTCATTCTGACTCATGCATTGCTATCAGAGCAGAGAGTTAATCCCAAAGTGTTTTAATAATTGCGTCAAGGGCAACCTTATGAAGGTCGTGGACCTTTTTTATTGCATATTGAGAGTCATTTGTCACTCTGGAAGAAAAAATGACAGGAAAAAATCCTGATCATAATCAATAAAGGCAGGTTTTCCCCAATAGGATATTTCAGAAATACCAGCACTCCATACTAACTGCAATCTTATCTGCACAGAGCTCCGCCGATGCCAACTGCCATCCACTATTTATTCGACATTCTTAATTCACTGGATGTGTAAAACATTTAATTTCCCTGCTACAACTGAGGCTGGGCCTGGAGGAGAGAGGAGCGAAGAGAATAGCAGAGAGGAGCGCAGCGGCACTTAACTGGTTTTGTTATGAGGGCCCGATTGTGTGCTCGTGGCTGGCGTCGCGGAGCCCCAATCAGGTGCCATTACACCCGGTGTTTGAGAATACCATTGGCTGGTGGGGAGAGGAGCTGTGCGCAAAACCAACCCCGCTGCTCACACTCGCCTTACAGAAGCCGAGCTGCAAACATCATCCGCTTTGAGCGCTTAGGCGCAGTGATTACATCCTCTCAGAGAGAGAAAGTCCTGTTATTCGCCGGTCTTAATTTAGAAGTTGC
The DNA here is from genome assembly GCA_947000775.1 of Pterois miles. Taxonomy (NCBI): domain Eukaryota; kingdom Metazoa; phylum Chordata; class Actinopteri; order Perciformes; family Scorpaenidae; genus Pterois; species Pterois miles. The sequence continues at coordinate 2,415,472 of CAMQGK010000253.1, forward strand.
GTTTGTTGTCGATTCCGCCGGCGCGTAAAGAGGACTTTTTCATTGTCTCCTTTTTTTCCCTGTTCGTGTGGAATTTCCTATGTTGTTTTTGAGACTTTGTGCGAAGAAAGGGGCTGTCTGTTCTTTGCACAGGGAGTGTTGGCTATGCGTCCTGGCTCCAGCCTGCAATGTTTGCGCTGACGCCAAAACTCACAGACCGGTGCAGAATTGATTAAAACAGAGAAGCTCGGATCAAATGGCTGTGCTTCTCACAGCTGAAACGACACAATGTTCCACTGACCCGAGGCAGAGGAGAGGAATTTCACAATCGGGCAGCCTTGTTGCTGTTTATTTCACTGCCTTTTTACGGACAGAGGAAATGGGAAATGCTCATTTCTTGTAAGCAAAAGGAATAACACTTTTTTATCATCGTCTTGAAGTGCACTTTGGGAGAGGAGATGATTTGGTTAATATTCCTGCTCGCCATCCTGGATGGAGCGGTCTCACAGCTCCACTACTCCGTGCCAGAGGAGCAGGAGCCTGGCTCCGTGGTTGGGAATATCGCAGAGGATCTGGGGCTGGACATTACCAAACTTTCCGCTCGCCGCTTTCAGACGGTGCCTAGTTCACGGACACCTTACCTGGAGGTGAACTTGGAGAACGGCGCGCTCGTTGTAAAGGAGAAAATCGACCGAGAAGAAATCTGCAAGCAGACCATCCCGTGCCTATTGCACCTAGAGGTGTTTCTGGAGAACCCGCTGGAGCTCTTTCGCGTGGAGATCGAGGTGATGGATATCAACGACAACCCGCCCAGCTTTCCCGAGACGGACATTTCCGTGGAGATTTCGGAGAGCGCCATCCCCGGGACCCGGTTCCCGGTGGAGAACGCCTTCGACCCCGACGTGGGCACGAACGCGCTCAGCACATACGCCATAACGAATAACAACTATTTCTACCTTGACGTGCAGACGCAGAGCGACGGGAACAAGTTCGCGGAGCTGGTGCTGGAGAAGCCGCTGGACAGGGAGCAGCAGGCGGTGCACCGCTACGTGCTGACGGCTGTGGATGGGGGCATCCCGCAGCGGACCGGGACTGCTCTACTGGTCGTTAAAGTTCTGGACTCAAATGATAACGCGCCCACCTTTGACCAGTCCGTGTACTCTGTTAACCTGCGGGAAAACTCTCCCGTCGGCACTCTGGTCATTCAGCTAAACGCCACGGATGTTGACGAGGGTCAAAACGGGGAAATAGTTTATTCTTTCAGCAGTCACAACGCCCCGCGGGTGAAGGACTTATTCAACATCGACGCCAGGACGGGGCGGATAGAGGTGGCGGGTGAGGTGGACTATGAGGAGAGCAACACGCACCAGATTTACGTCCAGGCTAAAGATCTGGGCGCTAACGCGGTCCCCGCGCACTGCAAAGTGCTGGTCAAACTCGTGGACGTGAACGACAATACACCCGAGATTGGTTTCAGCACTGTGACTGAATCCGTGAGCGAACAGGACGCCCCAGGAACCGTGATCGCACTTTTCAGCGTCTCCGACCGGGACTCTGGTGAGAATGGACACATGAGCTGCGAGATACTGGGAGACGTTCCGTTCAAGCTCAAATCGTCTTTTAAGAACTACTACACCATCGTGACGGACGGACCGCTGGACAGAGAGAACACGGACTCCTACACCATCACCGTGGTGGCCAAAGATAAGGGTCAGCCTTCACTCGCCACCAGCAAGTCCATCAAAGTGCACGTCTCCGACGAGAACGACAATGCGCCCCGCTTTACGCAGGCTGTTTATGATGTATATGTGACTGAGAACAACGTGCCCGGTGCTTTCATTCACGCCGTGAGCGCTCTGGACCCTGATATAGGACAAAACGCTCTTATTACTTACTCCATATTGGAGTGTGACATACAGGGCATGTCTGTGGACACATATGTGTCCATAAACCAAGACACCGGCTACCTTTACGCGCTGCGCTCTTTTGATTACGAGCAGCTGAAGGAGTTTAGCTTCATGGTCCAGGCTAAAGACTCCGGTGCTGCTGAGCTCTTCTCCAACGCCACCGTAAATGTGATCATAGTCGACCAAAATGACAACGCGCCCACTGTAATAGCCCCCATCGGTAAGAACGGCACAGCCAAAGAGCACCTGCCGCGCTCCGCGGAGCCCGGCTACCTGGTGACGCGCATCGTGGCTATGGATGCGGATGACGGCGAGAACGCACGGCTGTCCTACAGCATCCTGCGGGGCAACGAGATGGGGATGTTCCGCATGGATTGGAGGACAGGGGAGCTGAGGACAGCACGCAGGATCTCTCCCAAGCGGGACCCGCAGGGCTACTACGATCTGCTGATCGAAGTGAGGGACCACGGGCAGCCCCCCCTCTCCTCCTCGGCGAGCGTGAGCGTGATGTTAGTGGACAGCGTGGTGGAAGGCCGCAGCGGGGACCGCGGCTCGGCCTCCAAGGCAAAGGAGACCTCCCTTGACCTCACCCTCATCCTCATCATCGCCCTTGGCTCCGTGTCTTTCATCTTCCTCCTGGCCATGATTGTGCTGGCCGTGCGCTGCCAGAAGGACAAGAAGCTCAACCTGTACACGTGCCTGCTGGCCGGCGACTGCTGCCTGTGCTGCGGCTCGTGCTGCAGCAGGCAGGCTCGCGGCCGGAAACAGAAGAAGCTGAGCAAATCCGACATCATGTTGGTTCAGAGCACCAACGTGACGTCAGGGGTCGGCCCCGTGGGGCAGGTGCCAGTGGAGGAGTCTGGCGTGGGCGGCGTGGGTGGGGGGTTCGGCTCGCACCACCACCAGAACCAGAACTCCTACTGCTACCAGGTGTGTCTGACACCGGAGTCCGCCAAAACGGATCTGATGTTCCTGAAACCGTGCAGCCCCTCCCGCAGCACCGACGCGGATCACACCAACCCCTGCGGCGCCATAGTCACGGGTTACAGTGACCAACAACCGGACATCATATCCAACGGCAGCATTCTCTCTAACGAGGTAAGAGGAGCCTGAATCAGCTGCTGTCGCCCAGGGCTCTGCTTCAGATGCATTAATAAAAAAGTGCACAAACCCGTGGTTTAAAGGGTTAACCTCATTATAAACACCCCCCACCCCTTCCTCAGAAATCAGCAGCTGTGTCTGCTCCACGTCAAAATACGTTATCCACCCAGGTCACGCGCAACAAAAGTCCCCGAGAGGATGGAAGTGGTATCTGCTATTGACTCGGCTGTTCTGCTCAGTGGTCTTTAATCATCGTCAAGCGTAATGCTGATTGGACGTGTCAATTGTTAAATCTCACGTGGCCTTTTTTGTTTTTTGTTTTATTGGCAATAGACTGCTATCAGATCAACCTTTAGATTGTGCGCAAATATACAGAGTGTGTCAGAGATTTTGACTTTGGGCATGAAGTGCTTCTAATTTTCGAAGTTGGAAGACACTTGATGTTATTTATCTGACCAGTTATTCGCGCTATTCTTGTTGAGATTTGAATTTAAAATCAGTAGCATTTGAATATTGAGATTGCCTAGAAGGATAGGTGTAGCTCCTATCACAGTGAGTCCAAATTCTAATTGCAATGAACATGAGAAATGCTTCAGGGACTTGGTAGAAAAATCCCCAAATGAGAGCATTTCCGTGCGTAAAAGTGACACCGGCAGCTTTCTTATGCACAGAAAACCTTCTTTAGCGCAGAGAATGTTGTAGTTGATTAATCCTTATTGTAGGTTATAAAGTTGAAGTGCTAAACATGAAAGACAAATATCAACAGAAGAAGGTAAGAGGTGACATAAACGGCTCTGCGTTTTGCGTTCATTCTGCGCGGTTCTATGCGGGGAGCTGTGGAGTTTGGTGGCCTTTTTTTTTCTTGATTGCGGTGTGTGTGCAGGCTGGAGTGGAGCCAGACAGCCAGTCACAGCCCTGGCTTTTGCTGCACGTTAAGTATTCCGCGCACGGCCCGGCATGGCAGCACCGTGAACAAAGGTTGTTCAGTTTCAGCATCGGGCGGCTCAATCATTTACGCATTCAATCGCCTCCCTAACCCACTCTCCCCTGCTCTCCTCTCTTCTCGCCCACTCACTCACCAAGTGGATGCGCGCACTGTCAGTTCCCCCTTGCCTCATGTTGCCTGTTTTATCACAGTTAGATGTTTACAGTCCTGCAATGTATGTGGTCAGCTATGTTCCCCCTCCTTGTGTATTTATTAATGGGCCTCTTTAGCATTTATAAGTGATAAAATATGTGTTTCTGTGGCTTTTCTAGACAAAACACCAACGAGCAGAACTCAGCTACCTGGTGGACAGACCCAGACGTGTCAACAGGTAGTCTCTCTCACACACACACACACACACACACACACACACACACACACACACACACACACACACACACACACACACACTCACCATATTATTACCAATGTGCAAAGCCTAGTGAGCCGCACACCATCCACCATCAGAGGACCTGTAACACCCAAATAGGCCTCATGGAACCAAGGTTATTCACACATCTATAAAAACTGAATATTGCATCCATCAGTGTGAGTCTCGTATATTCCGCGCCGTTAATCGTGGCTTTGAGAGGCTACATGGTTCCCAATGTATCCATAACGCTCATCTTCAATTTGGCATCAGGCCCATAACTGGCGGAGCAGCGCCTATTACAGCTCTAATGCTGGATTTCATTACATGCCATGTGTAACATCCAATTTAGCCTCTTGACGGCCACCGTGACTGTATTAACGCGGTGTTGATTCCTGATTCTCCCCCTCTTTCTTTCTGTGTCTCATTTAATCCTCCTCTCCTCTCCGTCTCGCACCTTCTCAAAATTGCACCTTGACCTCTCTCTCTGACCCCCTCCATTATTCGTCCCTTTTGCACTCTTTCCTTCTCGCCTCCCTCCTGCCTTTTACAGTTCGGCATTCCAAGAGGCAGACATCGTCAGCTCCAAAGACAGTGGTCATGGCGACAGCGAGCAGGGTGACAGTGACCACGATGCCACCAACCGGGGTCATTCTGCCGGTGAGTACCCCCCCCCCACCATCATCACCACCACCTCATCACATAATTACACTGTTATTTCAGTGCTTACACACCACCCCTTCAATCCCCTGTTTCCATAGTGTGTGTTTGCAATTGCGAATGGGATAATGCCGAATTGTTGGTGCGGACCGGTGACTTTTAATTTCCTTAATTTGAGAGTGTACGAAGGCCCGGGCTCTGGTGTTGCTGGCTGGCTGGCTGGCATGAGCAAGCCCCAGAGGTGTTGATTGTATTTCACACCCGGGTGAAAGGGAGGAATATTTGGGGGAGAAATCGTTTTTCTTTCCCTGCCTCTCGCTGTTCTCCTTCCCTCCTTCTAACACCGAGTGGTGCTGAAAGGACAGCGACTCGCAGCACAGGCAGTTTGAGGTCTATAGTGCTTTAGTGGCACAAATCAATAGGTTCGCTCAAGTGAGAGGGAAAAGGCACGGGAGCTAAATTGATATAATGAGATGCATTTCAATCAGCCTCGCAGTCAGAGTATTGTACTGCATTTGCCGGTTATAGATCCAGCCGATCAAGGACATTAGCCGCTTTTGCAGTTCCTTGTTTTTGGTGGCGAAATCTTTGTAGTTAAAGGGGATGTATCATGCTAACTTCCAGGTTCATACTTGTATTTTGGGTTTCTGCTAGAACATGTTTATATACTTTAATGCTGAAAAAAATTCTCATAATGTCTGTGTGAATATGGAACCCGGTATCACGTCCAAGCCTGTAATAGACCTGCCTTTCCACTAGAGCACAGCGTGTCAGTGTCATGTTTTTGCCCTGCAGATACATGAATATTACACTCTTGTATTAATGTGCAGTACCAGCTGGGGGTAACAAAGCCTCTGACTTAGGTTCAGGCAAAGAAACCACTTTGCTTGGGCTTAAAATAAGTATATAAACTATGTACGTAAAACACACCCAGAAACAACGTAACCTCAGTAAGGAAAAGATGAGATAACCGTCACTACAAAACTTGTGACAAATTTCATTAACGTAATTTAGAAATCAAAACACCGGTATCAAACATGGATCTCCCGGATGAAAGTCTTGTGTTTGTTTGCTTAAAATAAGTATGTCAACTAAGTAAAACATATATGGAAATAACGTAACATCTGTAGGAAAACATTTGACAACCGTCACTACAAAACACGTGACAAGCTAAGTCATTAATGTAGCTTGCAAAACAAAACACCTGCCTTGAACACCAGAGTCCTGGTTGAAAGTCTTGTGTTAGTTGACTTAAAAGAAGTATGTTAACCAAGTAAAATATGTACCAAAATAATGTAACGTCACTACTCAATACACTTGACAACTGTCACTAAAAACACCCACAACAAGCTTGAAAGCCCTGTGTTTGTTGGACCCATCCGCGTCCCCACCCATCCACCATGAGTGGTCTTTCCCACTTTATACACTAGGTAAATAGCTCTGAAGTTAGAATTCCATCACTACAAACTGTCATTACAGAACACTGCAACGTCATGCGGGCATGTAATAGTCATGTCTCGGCAAGACAAAATGTGACCCTGGAGCTTTCTTACGGTGGACAGGTGGGTCTGTTACACGCTTTGCCATGAGACTGGGCTGGAATATACCTGCATTTTGTCTTTTCAAGCCCAGTTTGCTCTGACTGGCTTGTGAGAAATACACCTTCGCACCTTTGCACAGGTAGTTCTAAGGCCGTGGGCGGTATATAGTAACGAGCCTGCATGTGGAAGGGGAGCCAAATCTGAATGGCTTGTTGAATCACATGTTCGACTGGGTTATTTCACAGTTTGTGGGTTGGCGGGCTCTTCAGACACCCAAATATACTGTATGTGCACGAGCACTGAAGAAGTGAGTTTTTCATGATCTGTCCCCTTCAAGGCAAACATAAAATGCTGAAATTAGAGAACATTTCCCTTCACTTCAGCTTTATTTACCAGCTCTTATCTCTCTCCTACATTTTACAGTGCAGTAGATTTTTTTTTTTAGACAATGCTTTAGGTCTTATCATAAGCCTTGGCTTGTTCTCTCACAAATTCCATTAGGTTAGTACCTGTTTATTGATCAAAGTGGAGTCAGACAAAAAGTGGAGCGATACAAAATCTCATTTCATATTGAATTGCCCTTTCCTTCTGAGGGATTGTTCCATGCGGCTCGTGTAAGACCCCTGACTAGACCAGAGCCTGCCAAATATCATATCAGTGCTGGGAATACAAATAGAGCAGATTAGATAGGTGTTGTAGGATAGTGAATGATCCTCATCAGGCTCCACAGTGTTTGGCATTATTAATGAACAGAGCCAAAATAGAGAAGAAATATGCAGCAGTGGTGGTGTCACTGCCAGGCCCCCGCTGATAAAACGGACTGGGAAGGTCAATTTGTACGAGACTAAAATGCAGAACTGGACGAAATCCAGAGGCTCGCTTCTTTATTTGTCAAGAATCCATTGTTTTGTGAGATAAATATTAATGTTTAAAACATAAATTCTGAGTTGGATGTGTACAGTATGTGAGTTGTTTTTTAAACATCTTTTATTCAACCCTACTCAAGAGACCAGAGATGTCTATCAAGAAACAGAAAGGATAACGAAGAATGTTTATTTTATGAATATGTGCAGGCTGTTCTCATGCATTGTTCGTAGCTATACCTACAAAAGTAATGCAGTGTAACTCTTACATGTATATCCCACAAAATCAGTTTGTATGTAATCCATGTAATTGTGAAACAGGAAGTAAAGAGCAACACATGCCATGTAGGGAGGACAGGTGGGTCAAAAACCTTGTGAAAACAGAAGTCAGTGTTGATTTGTCCATCCATCCATCGTCAACCGCTTATCCCGTTAGGGGTCGCGGGGGGGCTGGAGCCGATCCCAGCTGGCATTGGGCGAAGGCGGGGTTCAACCTGGACAGGTCGCCAGTCCATCACAGGGCACATAGAGACAGACAACATACAGACAGACAACCATTCACGCTCACATCCACACCTACGGGCAAATTAGAGTCATCAATTAACCTAAACAGCATGTCTTTGGATGGTGGGAGGAAGCCGGAGTACCCGGAGAAAACCCACGCTGACACGGGGAGAACATGCAAACTCCACACAGAAGAGTCCCAAGCCGGAATCGAACCTGCGACCCTCTTGCTGTGAGGCAACAGCGCTAACCACTACACCACCGTGCAGCACTATGTTGATTTGTTTGTCACTTAACTTCCAAACTTAATGTGAATTCCATAGTTATTTTAACCCAAACCATGAGCCTTTCCTAAACTTAACTAAGCAGTTTTGTTGTCTCCACTTAACTTTGTAGTTTTCTGGCTTAAACCTAACCAAGCTGTTTCCTGAAGTTTATTTTGAAAAGACTGTATGCATGTAACAAGCTGGAATTGACACGTTGCTGGATATTCGTGGGAAAATACACAAAAAATTAGGAACAATTAGTATGATATCATACAACTGTATGAGGATATGTTGATATGTGATATGCATCTTCAGCTGTTCATCTAGCAGGTAACCTCCTTCAGTGAAGAGTCAGCCCTTATGTACTATATATTAAAACGCACTGCCTTGAGTTGCTTCTTGCTGGTTTGCTCGCACAGTTGAAGGACCACATTTATGCACCAATAACATGTTCCCTCAGCTTCATTTGGCTCCGATCGTGCTCATTTGGCAGCGGCCTGGGAGTGTACCCAGTCGGTTCTGTACTCTCTATGAGGAAACCAACATTTGTTCCTCATGTTGAATTTAGAAGGGAACAGCTTACCACTCCATGGGAGGTAATATCACACGAGTGGTATTTGGAAAGAGGGACACTTGAGTTTCACAGACTTCTGTAAACAACAAAACCAGATGGCTGGTGTGTGTGTGTGAGTGTAAAGGTATACCATTGTCTGATTTAATATGTAGGCGGATACATGATACCTGTATGTAATCTGCTTGTGTGTGCGTTTTTTGTGCCGGAGAAAACGAGGCTGGGTGATGATGTCTGTATTGAAAAGAAGTTTTCCTTTGAGGCGGTGCTCAGGAAAGCTTAAATGAGATTCAGTTTAAGAAGAGAGAGTGGTAGCTAGTGCTTGGCACTCTACCAGGTGTATAATGCCTCTATACAGGCATACCCACTGCTCATTTCTCTTTATATATATGTGAGACTTTTTTAATATAGGGGAGTGTGAATATTATTGGTTGTCTCATGTGGGTTGTATGTTATGTTTGTGCCGATAACGGTTTTATGCTGATTGCAAAAGACTGAAGCTGAAGAGCCCTGAGCCAAGACTATGTATAGCCCATGTGTATATGTTATGCGTTTCTGCGCGGTTTGTGTGCATAAGCAAATCTGTACCCACACATATGTTTAGCATGCAGACAGTAGGTTCTGTATACTTGCGTTCTGCATGTGTGTGTGTGTGTTTGACACACACATATTCTCATCCAGGGTTTTGTGGCAGGGTCTCATCCTTCATTCTGTCTTCCCAACACGTTGGCTCTCCGCAACACTCGGCTGATCAGTAATTCATTTCTAGAACCTTTGCATAGCAATTATCAAAGGGGGGTTAGAGGCAAGGTTTCCTCACGGGACCGCGCGGCAGCACTCTCCCTTTTGGTGCGCCTCGGAATATTTCAAATCAAGGGAAAACCATTTCCAGTTGGCATATCATCAACTACACCTGCCGTATAGCTTCCCGCTCGGCCGCTCGTCTGACACTTTCGCAAATAAGTCTCGTAACGTGGTTTTAAATCAAAGGGACAGTGCCTGTGAAGCTGGGATACCTTTAAAAAGTGGGCAAATGGCTTTTTCTGAAAGCAACGTGTCTGGAGCGAGGCACCGCTGCATCAGGAGCCAAAGCACTGTTGACTGACTACTACATCTCCCCACAACACTTCTTTCTGAGGTTGTTTGATTCAAATTAGACACTACTTTCCCTCATTATTTCCCTCATCATCCTAATAGGAGATGGCGACGAGAGTGAGCAAGCAGAGCAAAAAAAAAAAAAAAGGTGACAGATAAGATAGGATTAAATATTCATCAGGGAAAAAAAAATTGGCATCTCAGAAATGTTCCATCAGCTGTGGAAAGCTGCGTGACGGGTGGGAGACTGGAAACGATCATTATCATGACGTTTGTTTTGGTGGGAACAACAGCCGTGACAAATGGGACAATTAAATCACTGTGGCAACGGTGTATTAGATGGCTGATTATGAATTAGTGGCGGGCACCGTGTTGCAGTTTCCCATGTCAGCGAGCTGTCAGAGGAATTTAGCACACAGGGTTTTGAAACACCCTCCTCTCGGGCTGTAGATACCGACAAAACCGGAGGCGGTGAGTCCAAGATCCACAAGGCCAGTAAGAAATGGCTCAGGTTCATTATAAAAGCTCACATGATGATGAAAAAATAGAGACCTTGCTCACTGTGAAGGACAAGAAGTTGAAAAAAGGGCTGAATGCTTACAAAAGACAATAATGTTGCTTACATGATGATACAATGGCAAATGAAAAGCATAAAAAAGGTCACTCAGCAGATATCTTTTCAGTCAGGAAGGCATCTTCAGGTCTGTTGTCAGGAGACTTATATCAGACTAAAGGCCTCTGCACACCAAGTCTGAATTTTTCGTCCGAAATTGTTTCACGTTTAAAAATTAATATGACCTCATGTTAGTGTGTTGGTGATGTTTACACACCGACTCGTTTGTCCATCGTTTTTTGGAACAGGTTTGATTTCCTGCGTTGTTTTGCTTTTGTGAAAAGGCAAAAGAGAGTTGTTTGACACCTCAAAGCCACCGTCTGTGCACAATGGCATCTGATAAACTGAAGCATTTTATGCTAAAGAAATAAAAGAATACAGATGTGCAGAATGTAAAGATAGATTGTGGCAGGTGATTGCAGAACAGCTTGGTTGCAAAACAAAGGATGTATGAAAGATTAGACAGTAGTGATTGTGCTCGAGGCAGTTAAACAATAGCTTCTTGCTAATGTGATTCATTCATTAGCCCCGTTTGGGACTAGTACTATCCATTGCACCCACGTAATTAATTCAGTATTGTCGTCTACGGCGAATTTTCACAACAAATATAATAAATGCATCGGACTCAATGTGCAAAGTTTCTGTGTGTAACTTTTTTTATCAGAATACGAACTTGGTGTACAAAGACGTTAAGATTGCAACCAGCGATAATTTTCATCATTAAATTGTCCACTGATTATTTTCTTGATGTTTTGCCTGTTGTGTCAGGAAATAGTTAAAAATGTTGAAAGTAGTGTCTCAAAATTGCATGTTTTGTACAACCAAGTTGTCCAAAACCCAAAGATATTCAGTTTACTATCATGTAAGAGAAAGAAAAGCCCCAAATCCTTGTATTGGAGTAAATGGAACCAGCAGATGTTTTGGATATTAAAGGAGACATATCATGCTCATTTTCAGGTTCATGCTAGAGCATGTTTACATGGTTTATTGTCTAAAAAAACACAATTTGTCTGTCTGAATATACCTGTATTCACCCTCTGTCTGAAATGCTCTGTTTTAGCATCTCTCTCAGATAGTATAAAAACATTGGCTCATTAAAAAAATCAATTTGCATTTAGCCTGTAACAGGTGGAGATGTCACCACTTCTTCTAGGCCGAGTGGCTCGTTGAATATCAATAAAAGTCATAGCAGAGGAAAGGAGGCGATCAATCAGTCTGATTAACTAATCGGCCAGCCTACACGTCTTTCTTATCTCAAACTGAGCATGTAAAAAAAAAAAAAAATCTTGGATGACCTTTTCATAACACGATTAAAGTCGATGGAGGAGTGGATTCAGTTCGACTTACTGAGTTCTATATGGAAATGAATCTAAACCACAATAAGAACTGGTAATATAATGATTACAGATACATTGAAACATCTCGTCGAGTGTCTTGATGAATGCATGCTCGGTATGAATAGGCTGTGCTCTGAATGAACTGAATAGCATTAAGTGTTCCCAACCCTGAAATGAATGAAAGAGAGGACGCCTTCTTGAATATGCCTCATATCCACTGAAAACACAAGATCAAAAAGTGAAAAAGATGTATGCTCGTAGTTGCGAACAGGGGCCTTGGACGTTTAGCTTAACATGACGCTGTAAGTTTAACAGAAATCTCATGGGAGTCATAAACCTAACACATATAACCTTTCAGCTCAGAAATTTGACCCTCTGTGAACATCTGCTGTAGCCAGGCTACAATGCTAAACTTCCTGCAGAAAAACACAAAATCAAGAGATGTGTCAAAAATGCCCAATGTAAGATAGGCAGGGTCTGAAATCATCACCCGCCAAATGTTGGCAGTGGCGGGCAAAATCTTTAGGCCACTTTGGCAGGCAGAGAAAACGCTAGTGATGGGAATAGAGAACCATTTCCTAGCTGTCCGATTCTTTGGCGTCTCATGCCTCCGTGACTATCGATTCCCCTGTATTGATTCTTTCTGACTGGTATGCATGCACAATGACGCAACAGCATACGCAAGCTGTAACGTGTTTCAGTTTGTTTAAATCAGAGCCCTGGCAGAGACGCTAGTACTACTCAACCTGAGGGGACGCACCTTTTTTTCCCTGATAATGTTACACTGTGAATAACAATCCAGTGTTGAAATCAGCAGGAAGTGAGCTAGTAGCGTTACCTGTTGGTAGTCGGTGGGCTGCACAGTCCCGCTTGGCTAAATAACGGAGGTTACGTTGAGTTACAATTTGGTTCCTTCAGGCTCTATTAAGTAAAAAAGATAAATTCTAACTTTATTATGATGTGTTCAAATGTTATCTCAGAAAATCAAGTTTTTGGTGAGAAAATTTACTGAATCCAGTTGATTGAAGGAGATATTTTAACAGCAATTATAACTAGATAATAGAGAGGGAGTTATGAGCTGTTTAGCTCTGATTAAATTATAATACTTAAGATAAGGTTATTTTTCAATCAAAGTAAATGTTTAAATAAATATGTAATAATTCATTTCCTTATCATTTAAACTGTTTCTATGCAAATAACCATAGATAACAACAACAAAGTACAGTACAGTACTGTGTACAGTTCCCTCCCACCCCCAAACAATAGGGCTACTGCGAACGCTACGGTGTAATTCAAACACTGTAATTTGCCATGCATTTAATGTTTTTTGTGTAAAATAAATCAAACACAGAATGAGATCAGATCTAAAATATTATTCTGTCACTTAGCGCATGGATTTCAAAAGTGGCAGATAAAATTTCTTTCTCAGCGGCAGGCAGGGAAACAAGTTCATTTTAGACCAGCAGCTCAGGTATTTGGTAATCAGATCTGTGACCGGTTGCTTCAGTTACACTGCTCTCTAATGTGATACACAACACAAACTGCATCACTTTTGTGCACATTTGCGCCACATAAATGCATGAGCATGCATTCTGGCAACAGGTTGAAAGGAGAATTTTTGCTTTATAACAACCAGCGTTGCCAGATGGGAAATGTTAAACTATCACACCAGAGGCTTAAAATGATTGTATTTTGAGGAAAATGATCATACATGAGTCACTGCGACAGGAACAAATAGGCATGAATGTGTAATTTTACAAAACACGTCTGTAAACGACTTCTTGACGTGCCTAAAAATCTACCCACATCACTTTTTTTTTTTTTTTTTTTAAATAAGCTGATGGTGAAGGGGGGTATGTTTCCATCAGTCCATCAGTTTGACAGTTTTTGTGATAGCCTACTATTACAAAAGGAAATTACAAGACAGCACAACTGGAGCCCTTCACGAAAACTGTTATGGCCATAAATAAATGGACTTACTTTCTGATTTAAGCAGCCCATAAAAAAACCTGTCAGCATTGTCTTATTGTAGGCACTCCAGCTGCCCAAACATATGTGCACAAGCGCTGAAAAAGTGAGTTTGATATCATGTCCCCTTTAAACGATGAATTCAGGAGGTCTTGGTGAATGTCATAGTTAAAGTCTGGTCAAGACTAAGTGATGAAAAGCGAACAAAGCAGAGATCAATAATCAGTGGTCATCCAGAACCTCTACTCTAACAGTACAAGGGGCACTATTAATCAAACGGACACTGCTATGGCAAGCGGCCATCTTGGCTCTCCCTGCCAGCCCAGTTGCCGTTTGACAAACATGGAAAATGGTAGCTGCTTCTCAGAGACTCATTTTTCCGTCTGTAATTACTGGATATGGTGGAGCCGTCTCGCTCTGTTTTGTCCCTGAGAGGTCTCTGGTTTACTCATCCCGGCCTCACTGGCCAACCCATGTAAGGAAGCTATACTACTCACATGATGTCCCGACCGGCTGTCCAAATATTGACGGTTTGTGTCTGTATTCTCTCTGGAACAGTGGAGGACAAGATGAAAAACAGAGGTATGGGTAGAAGACACCCCCTACCTGGGGGAAGAGGAGGTTTCTTTTCAGAGTAAAGGAGATAAAGAGCGAAGAGGAAAGGGGCAGAGAGGATTAGATGTGGGGGAAAATAACAAGAGGGACTAATAGAGACAGACGGATGGATGAGGGAATGGCGGCGGACCTCAGTGCAGCAGATACACAGTATGCCCACGTAGTGAATTCAAACACGGGGCTCATGTTTTCCCAGGATTTGTTTTTCTTCATTTCCCCACACCCAGATGCTGGATGTATGTCAGGCAGGCAGCGCAATTAGTCAAATCACACCAACGTGGGATTTCGAAAACACTCAGAGATGTTCTGAAAAAAACAAAAAAACAGAAGTGCTGATTGCTTATTAGCAAGTAGATTGTGTTTGCATTGTGTAGCGTTGTTTACATCTCCTGTGTGTGTGTGTGTGTGTGTGTGTGTGTGTGTGTGTGTGTGTGTGTGTGTGTCTTCTTCCTGCCTGATGAGGTCATGATGAGAGATAGGGCTGCTGGCAGGGCCTGTCATTGCCAGTCACTGTTTTGGTTGTTGTTTTGCTTTCTGCCCGAGGAAGAAAAAGGTGCTCTGCGGGAATCAACAGCCACCGGGTGTCATGTGTGCACGGCCTGCCTGTCTGTTTACTTGCGTACATTTCCATATCTCCGTGTTAAAAAGAGTATTTTTAAGCACGCGTGTGTGTTTGCAAACATATGTGTCGCTGTTTTTTTAAGAGTGAGCCGGCAGGCAAAAAAAATCACCGAGTAGTTTGGAAGCCAGTGACAAGAGCCTCTCCGAGCCTGATGTAAGTAAAAAGTAACTGCTGTAACTTTATTTATACAGCATCTTCAGAGTACAATACGCCCCTGTGCCTGCTTAATAATATACTGAGATATGGAATAAATACTTAATCCTTTGACATTAACTCTGTATCTTTATCTGTACGTGAAATGTGCTTTCTGGAAATTGCATACGCGTTTGGTTTTGCACCTCTGCTTCAGTCTTCTGTCAGATTTGTTTGTACATTTAGAAGCACTGTGCCTGTTCCAACATGTTTTATCGGTGCAACGGTACAGAGATGATTGGAGGGCCTGAGGTCAACACCCATGTGTGTCCGAGGAGGAAATTAATTTGCCACAAGTCCATTAAAAGGCTAAAGGCTAACTGTAAGATGTGGGGATTAACAGAAACACTGTGATTTACAGTATATGTCCCAACCTTTAAAGACAGACATAAATATACATTAGTTTCCAGGGGTGAATCGGAGGGTAAACGCCAGCTAACGTCACTCAAGATCTCAATTAGCATTCACACAGATGTCCCATAGTAGTTCTCCTGCACTGTTCTAGTCCACTAGCGTACTTGGTTTTGTTCTCAACCTGATCACGGTCTCTTCTCCTGAGTACAGAGCTACAGTTAACCCTCAGCCTTCATGTGTTAGGTGGTGATAAAAACAAACAAACCCTTTGGCAGCAAAAGCACTGACTTGTGCTGATTATGTGGGCCAGAGAGGCGAGACAGAGGTAAGCGGTCCAAACAGACATATTTAAAGTAGGGCTGTCAATCGATTCAAATATTTAATTGCGGTTAATCACATGATTTTCCATAGTTATTTGTGATTAATCACAAATTAAGTCCACATTTTTTTATCTGTTTAAATGTACCATAAAGGATCTTATCAACATGGAGTGGGCAAATATGCTTGCTTTATGCAAATTTGTGTCAATTAACAACACAACAATGACAAATATTGTCCAGAAACCCTCATAGGTACTGTATTTAGCATCAAAAATAAGTCATAACATGACAAACTGCAGCCCAACAGGCAACAACAGCTGTCAGTGTGTCAGTGTGCTGACTTGACTATGACTTGATCCAAACTGACTGTGATTATCATAAAGTGGGCTGTAAAGGGGAGACTTGTTGGTACCCATAGAACCTAGTTTCATTCACATATTTTAAGGTCAGAGGTCAAGGGACCCCTTTGAAAGTGTCCGTGCCAGTTTTTCCTCGCCTAAGCCTCAAGCGTTATTTAGCCTCCTTCACCACTGGATTCCTTAGGTTTTCTAATTTCACATGATGTCCTCTTCATTCTAGCTTTAAAACTGAACTTGCTACAACCTAAATGCTGAAAGTTGCATTAATCAACGAAATACATTAGTGGCTCTAAAGAAAATTTGTACTTTGCCAGTGCTCGTGCACATACATTTGAGTATCTGGAGTGCCTACCAAACCACAAACCATGAAATAAGACAACCCAGTCAGTTTTTGTGGGCTGCTTAGATCAGAATATACAGTATGTGATTCAACAAGCCATTTAGATTTCGCAGACCAGAGGCAAAAATCAGAGCTGAGCTAGAGCCTTGCCGTCGCTGAGCAGCTGTCAGTCACTCGTGACCTCCAATCAAACAGTCAAACTAGGCAAATGATCAAATATGAATCTATATTCTGTTACTGTAATGTCTATTTCTCACATAAAATGTTTTCAGGAACATCTTGCAGTTACTGTTTAGCTGTAAAATGAGAAAGTTTGTGAGCCTGCCGACATGCTGAGATCAGTTGAGGAAATACCAACCACCACCCGTCAGCTGGATCAAACCTTCTCACTTCACAGCTAAACAGTAACTACAAGATGTTTCTGAAAACATTTGAGGTGAGAAATAATCATTACAGGAACAGAATATTGATTGATATTTGATCAGCGCTGCCTAATTTGACCATTTGATTGGAGTTCGCGAGTGACTGACAATTGGCTCTGTTGAATGAATAGCCAATAGGAATGCTCTCTCTCTAGAATGACCTGTGATTGGCCAAAGTCTCCGTCATGGGCTATATTTATTAAATCCTGAAAACAGCGCCATGAGGAGGTGCAGAAGTCTAGTTTCCTCTCTGATCACTTGAATTACAGTTATTGCCCAATGATGACAAAAATATTCTGCCTACTGCTGCTTGAAAGAGACAGGTGCTAAACATAAGTATGAAAACAGAAATGAGCATATGTCCCCTTTAAAACTTGCTGAACCAAACACAATCCGAAATAAATAACAATAGAAATAAAGTCGCCCCTTAAAGGCAGCTATTTTTACTCAGTCCGTTTGTCTGCAGTTTTACTCACATGAAAAACCCAAAACAGTTTAAAAGGAGGTCATATACACCATTGATCCCACAGGAAAATAAGATTGTGCCGTTAATCCTCTGTTAATATAATTAACTATTGAAGTTTAAGCATCAGGCACCCTGATAGCTCACTTGGTAGAGCGGGCGCCCATATGACAGGGCTGAATCCTGGCCTGGGTTTGAGTCTGGCCTGTGGCCCTTTCTGCAATGTCGCACTCTCTCTCAAAAATACTATCACCTTTCCTATCGAAAAAAAGCTAAAAATATATATAAAAAAAGTTTAAGCTTCAAGTATTTTTTACATATTTCTTACATTCTCTATATTCATTACTGAACCAGGATAGCCTCCAGCCCCACATGACCCTGAATAGTTAGATAAGAGAGTACTATAACCCGATCATGTTTACATGTGATGGAGTTAAAGTACATGAAAGCTAATGCTTAATTGGAGATTTTTTTTCATATCCTGAACTTAAAATACCCTCTCTGCCCACCTCTATCTCTATCTATCCCTCCCCTGCCTCCATCTGCGAGGCTCCCCCTGTCTTTTCTGGCCATTGCTCTCTCCATCTGTGATTGCCCGGGTCTCCCCTCTCCTTCCTTATGGTTCATGCAGTCTTGCTGCTCCTGCTGCCTGCTGTCTCTGTCTGGGAAATCTGCGACTCCCCTCTCTGTTTGGCCCTTGCTGTCCCTTGTCTGTGGGCCTCGCGTCTCCTCCGGCTCTCTGGCTGCTGCGCAGTCTTTGTTGCCTGTCTCGCACCCCATGAGGCCTAAATCAGCAACACTATTAGCTGCACACAGTGCACACCAACACGAAAAATAGAGTGGGCCGTAGTGGTAGGTCCTAGACAATGTGTTGACAGTGCTTTCGTTAATAATACATGGTATTTACATGTGCACTGGTCTGGATGACATAATACAGTGACAGATGACCAAATAGTACATTAAGTCAAGGCTTCGCTGTAGCTGTTCGGGTATTGTATTATATTTAGAAGGCTTCCAAGATTTTGTGATGTTTGATGAGTTGAACACAACCCTCAACATTTTTCTGCCTGTTGTCTTTCGGTCTGCCGTATTTTTGACTGATGTTATACTCAAGCATCTGTTTATGGAAATATTAAAAGGGGCCCTATTATGGATTTGTGCTTTTTCCCCCTAAATTTAATGTTTTTGTGCATGTAGAAGGGCTGCAGAGTTACAAAGCCCAAAGTCAGGAGTTACTCTCCCCCACAGAAACACTGCTCCTGAACTGCCTGAAACAACTTGCTTGAAGTCCCGCCATTTCTTCTGATGTCACAAAGTAAAATATTTGCTTTATGGCTAGTTTGGCTAGTTAGAGCGGAGCTGGAACAGAGTCTGAAGAGCTTTGTTCAGTTGACCAATCACAACAGAGTGGGTCAACTGACCAATCAGATAGTGTGAAAAGAGTCCATATCAGTTTTTCCTCGCCAAAATTTAGTCTGAAGCGTTATTTAGCCTCGACATGCTAGCATGACATGGTTGGTGCCGGTGGATTCCTTAGGTTGTCTAGTTTCATATAATACCGGTATCTTCACTGTAGGTTTAAAACGTAGCCTAAAAGATCAGCTGCTCATCTGATATTTAAGATGTAATTAAATAATACAAATAGCGTTAATGTGTTAAAGAAATTAGAAACTACAAATTATATATACAGTGTAGAGGCGTAGACTCTGCATAGCCGTGTCTTTCTCTGTTCTAATAGCATACAGTCCATTGTTTGTGCGGTGTGCACGCCTGCTTTTAGTAATAGAGTGGCATTATCAGTGGGATGGATCAGTCGAATAGATTTGTGTAAGTGGACCCTTTGATCTGAAGCCCTCTCAGCCTCGGGGCATTACAGATTGTCCTCTCTCTGTGTTTCTGTCTCTCCTCTTTTCTGCCGCTTTGCTGATGTATCGCTTTCCTCCGCTGACCCTAAACTGCTCGTCTTGCCCTTTGATCCCGTCATTCCAGCGCTTCCCCATGCGGCACTTCACTGGAAATCCGGGAAAACTATCAATGCAATCTGCACATGAGGGGAGGATGGCTGCAGAGTCTCATTATAGCGATGACTCTGTTCATCGCCCCCCCCCCCACGCACACGCACACACACACACACACACACACACACACACACACACACACACACACAATCTTCTCTTTATTCTCTCTAGGAGAAAGTAATTAACATAACTGGTACCTCTTTCATGCTGATCGTGTGTTTGCGGGACTGCGTGCATTATTCTATTATATCATTTCAGATGTTAATTTAATCTTTTTGTCATGTTGATGTTTTGTTTTTGGCTGTATCTCTGTGTCAATTACACACTTTGTTGGCTTCTATAGGGATGATTGACATTAGAGTGTGATTAAGCAGCCAGTGAATATGTTCTTGTTTTTTGTGTCCCGTTTCTAAATATAATTGTCGTTTTTTTGTGTGTGAGGATGATGGAATATAGATTCACATTTTGTCTCTTGGTGTTTGGGAATCAATTGTGAGTCTGAGGATGCTGATGTATGTGTGTGTGTGTGTGTGTGTGTGTGTGTGTGTGGGGGGGGGGGGGGTGTTTTCGTAACACCACATCACTTTGATTGCACATTTCATTCAGAATGAATGAGGTGAGGAGGAAAACAAACAATTCGCTTCATCAATGTTGGCCTTGTCTCTTTGATAAATAGCTTTTGCTGCACTTTTTTTTCCTTGCGACATTGGCAAATGATTGCTAACTTGTGTTCTCTCTTCTGGTCTCTTTCTCTCATCTCCTCCTACATCTCGCCTTTCCACTCCAAATATCCGTACCGCTTCTCCCTTCTCTTATTTTTTCCCCTCTTGCTTATCATCCTTTACATCTCTGTAATCTTCCATTCGCATTTCCACCTTTCCATCTCTCCCCAACCCCCCCGATCTGTATCCTCTCTGCAGGCGCTGACCTGTTCTCCAACTGCACGGAGGAGTGCAAGGCCCTGGGCCACTCCGACCGCTGCTGGATGCCGTCCTTCGTGCCATCTGACGGGCGCCAGGGGCCGGACTACCGCAGCAACCTGCACGTCCCCGGCATGGACGCCACGCTGCCCGATACTGAGGTACCCTCCTCCGTCAACCTCTCCGACCAACTCACCGTGACCTCGTCCGCCGCCTCGTCCAACGATAGGTCATTCTCCACCTTTGGCAAGGACGGTCAAAGGTCACAGTCACACCACAGCCTTCACCATCACCTCCATCAGCAACAGCAGCAGTACAGCTCCAGCACGCTAGAGAGGAAAGAGTATGATAGGGGGACCCTGCCGTACAAACCCACCTTTCTCTGTGAGTATCAGTATGAAAGTTCCCTGGGACCGTATGACTTTGGTCTGGTCCAGTACAGATACTAAAGGAGGGGACGATGAATCTGCCTTTTGATTCTGATTGGGACTTTTTTATGTTGCTCATCAACTTTTATTTCTTCTATTTTTTACGGAGTTTTAAAAGCTTTTGTTGTATTGTTTTTATTTTGTAAATTATAATTTCTTTTTGTTGAATGTAAAATATAATCTATTACTGCTAACTCACCCCTTCTCCAAAACCCACTTTGAAAAATTTAACCCCATCCTAACCCTAAATAATGTCTGTAAACATGTGACTTATCATAAAATAAACACAATTTAAATTGGACTCATGTTAAACTGCTGTGGCCCCTTTTTCTTTCTTTTCTCGAAATTTCCCCACCAAATCCTCCTCAACCAGCCTTTTAATCTGATGCTCATATAAGGAAAGGTCACCAACAGGAGCACACTTCACGTTGCCATCTTCACACGCCTACAATTAAGTGCCGTTTATGCTTCAAAGCATAAATTGAGTGCATAGAGAGGAAATGAAAGGTAGATCATCTCATGCTGGAAAGGACATCTTTTTTTCCCATTTGCTCAGTTCTGCTCGAGCTCGATGGCTTCCCTACTGACTAGCTGGAAAGGTGAAACACACAACCCACGCTGCTTCTTTTACACGAGGACTGAAGTCCATTTTGTTCTAAAAAGGAAGTGTCGAGTATCTATACCCGCTCGCTGTGGATCGATACCTGACATAAAGAAGGGTGGGTGAGGTGGGTTGTCAACCCTGAGGTCAAGAAATCTTCAGCTGGAAGAGACACACACACAAGTGTGTGTGCAAGAAAGGAGGGAAACTATTACATGAGGCATCTGGCAAATGAAAGATAGTGATGTTAGGGCTGTCACAGTTAATGCAATAATAACGTGTTAATGCAAATTTATTTTAACACCACTAATTTCTTTCATGCATTAACCAAACTTGTGACTTTTAGGTCACTTCAGACTACTACATCTCAGAAAGAAATATTGTACTTAACGCCACTACATTTATTTGACAGATACTGTATACGTAGTTAGTAGTTATAAAAAATAAATCAGTTATCAGTTTCTAAAATGCAATTTGTAAGTTTGGACCCCACATTTTTCAAATCGTTTCATTTAGATAACGGTTTGAATCCAAACAAGATCAAATTCTCCAACATGTATCTAAAAATCAAATATTAGAGAAAACTAAGATAGAGAGAGATTAATAGAAATTTATGTAGCTGAACTTGTTTTTTTTTTTGCAACCCGATTAACCATCTCACTACCCTAATTTATTTAACTCATCAATGCAACCTGTGATTTTTAGGTCGTAGCAGGCTCAGTTTTAAAGATACTGGAATCATATGAAACTAGATCATCATTCAATCATTTGGTACTAACCATGTCATACTAGCTTGTCAGGAAGGAGGCTAAATAATGCTCCAAATGTGCACTAAATTTTGAAGAGGAAAAACTGGCATGGCCATTTTCAAAGGGTTCTCTTGACCTGAAAATGGGTCCTCTGGGTCCCCACCAGTCTCCCCTTTACAGACATGAACACTTTATGATAATCACATACAGTTTGGATCAAGTCATAGTTAAGTCAGCACACTGGCACACTGACAGCTGTTGTTGCCTGTCGGCCATGTTATGATTTAAGCATATTTTTTTGATGCAAAATTCAGCACCTGTGAGGGTTTCTGAACAATATTTGCCATGTTATTAATTGATTTCCAATAATAAATATAAACATGTATTTGCATAAAGCAGCATATTTTCCCACTCCCATGTTGATAAGAGTATTAAATACTTGACAAATCTCCCTTTAAGGTACATTTTAAACAGATAAGAAATGTGTGATTAATTACAATTAGTTGTGACTAACTATGGACAATTACGTAATAAATCGCGATAAAGTATTAGAATCGATTGACAGCCCTAACTGATATCCACTGGAATAAAACTGAGTTTCCAGATTGCATTTCTAAAGAAGCAGAATGGGTTTCTTTGGAAAAGATGGCAGGACACTTCTTGCAGATGTCAATTGCTTTCCGAGCACCCCTCCCATTACATGAATATTCTATTAGCTCTAAGAGTAGAGAATGGATTCGATATACACATTCAGTAGAGAAGTCATTTCCAGTCACCACCATGTTAACCACCATCCTCCATGATACTGCATGCCGACCGTGGGGCTGTCTCTCAGGTAAATAACAAGCACTATAACCTGCTTTTTCTTCACCCCCCTTGTTTTGCGACTTAGCAAACAGAGCCGAGCAATCTTCCTCTCTGTGTGGAAAATAATTTGTATTTTAGCCTTTAGGTGCTGGAGCCTGCTTTGCTCCAAATATAGCTGCCTGCGCGTCTGCTCATCTCGTGTGCCTCGCAGGGTTAGAATGAAGACACTCCATATTCGCTCTGTCCAAAACTTATTTTACTTTTTTGATTTACGATTCCACCCGTTTTCCCCCGTCTTTTGAAATAAACTCCTTGCCACAGCTAAAGGTTCTGTTGTTCATCAGAGTGTACAAAAAAGTAAGATGAGTCCCAGAGGCTGAGGCTCGATTAACCAATTGGCATCATGTTCTACTTTTAAAAATAGCACTGTGTGCTACTACTGGCTACGGCAATGCTCTGATCACCAGGGTTGCCTTGATAAAGGGTTTATAAATGTTTAATGATCCATTTATAGATAATTAATGAAGCAATTAGTGCTCTGTGTGTATTTTCTACGCATGCATTATGTAGCCACCAAATTTTTTTAACATTTATCTTCACTGATGGACACGTTTTTACTCAATTCCCACATGGGTTTCATCATTATACTGCGAGGACCAGCCTTTAGGGTATATAAATAACTTCACAGGGAGTCGTTTGTGGCATGTATCCTTCAAGAGATGGTATTTCAAGAGATTGTGTCACTAAAGAGTCCTGAGGGACACGGGTGCCATTTGTCTTAACGAGTGTGTTCTTTTGTTTTTTTTTTTCAGCCCGCAAAAGGATTTGTTAGCTCGTTTCACGTGGACCTGTCGGAGACAGCGTGAATTTCTGTGCTTAGACCACCAACACTGATGCTGGAGACAGCGACGTAAAACCACACAAACAGCAAACCTGGACAACAGCGACCTTGGTTAAGCTTCATTATCTTGGGTGGCGAACTGTAACAAAACCTTGGCAGCGGCCGCTGAGGGACGAGAAGAGAACTAAATACTGAGTAGCTGTAAACCTCTAGATATCTGAGGAGCAACCCAAGGCCTTATTCCTCTCAGCAGGACTGAGACCGGAGGCCGAAACACTCGACATGTGAAAATTATAGTCATCAGCAGACGGATGAGATGTACTGAGGAATACAAGACAAGAAGAACTCGCAGAGGTTTTTTTTTTTTTTTTTTTTTTTTTTTGGACTGAGGAGTTAGCCTCTAGAGATCTGTGTGTGCCTGTTTACATGACAAAAAAAAACTAAAGTTTCTGTACAAACTTCAACCAATGTCACACGGAACCCTTTAGCTATTTCTATGGTCACCACTAAGCCAACTGTACAGAGACTGTGTGGGGGAAAACAGAGACTGACAGCCAGCCAGCAAGCGAGGAAGTGAGGTGTTGTACAGGTATAAAATGACACAAAAAAGGAGGAAAATGGGGACGAGCAGAGATGATGTGCAGTACTATAAATTCTGTATCTCCGGTTTTTTGACTTGACTGTCTTTATATAACTTCTCTTTTTTTGTTTCCGTTGTTCTTTCTGTGTGGTTTAAAGTGTGCAGACTCTTAAAAGTATTCCAACTTACCGTCACAGACAAGAACGCGCTGTCCGGAGCCGGGTTCAGTCCTCTTTCGAGTTTAGCCACTTCAGGAAGGAGATGTTAACGAATACACTGCATAGGAAAAAAAAAAAGGACACAAAACAATCTTCATGTTCAGTTTATCAATAAAAATAATCACAAATGAATGTTCTCATTTCTAAACTAGTGACTAACAAGCTCTCAAGTTCCTTCCTGAGCTGACTGCGGAGAAAGTGAAATGACCCTTGACCAGGATGTGGTTCCCTTGACGCCATTGGCCTATACATAAACAATCAGACACACTCAGTGGTTTTTATCATGTGTGCAAAGTGTTTACTGTGCTATTTTAAAAAGCTTATAAATGAATATAAATCTATATATAACTATATATATATAAATATATATATACAATATACTTTTTTCTGAAAACTGTGTAACCATTGGTTAGTTTTTACACCTCATAATGTCATACAATCTAATAATACCAAGTGCTACAAAATTGAGACCTGTATCAATTGAGACGAGGAGGAGTGCTTCAGCCTAAAAAGCAAACCCCTTCGCACCGACCAAGGATTAAGTTAATGTTCTTATTTGATTGTTACTTTTCACCGTTAACAGACGCTGGGCCTTGTTGTGTGTAGCGAAGACACCAGTTGAGTTGTTTTGGCCTGTTGTGTATTTTTACTAGCAGAATATGTGTTCATGTACAGGAAGGGGGACTATCACAATCGAGCTAGATATCAAAGGTTTTACAACATACAAGGGAGGCATACACTGATAAATATGGACATACACTGACAATACATGGTGAGGCGCATTGAACACACACATATGCACACACACACACACTCACAGGTCAAGTGGTGATAAATAAACAGTGTCATTGAAGTTTTCTAATGTGTGTTTTGTCACGTTCACTTGGGAATTATATTGTGTGACTCACAAAACAAGATTTTTTCGTTTATAAGATGGTGTTTTAAAAAGAAAACAATCTCCGTCCAGATGAGCGATTTAGGGCCGTTTCAGGAAGACACTCTGTCTACACTACCACGCCCGAAAACGCACATCACATGACCGTTCACATACACATAGGCATGCGTGTAAACAGGAAACGCCGCTGGTCATGGGAATGTAGGCAGCAGTAGCATAGACAACAAGGTCAGCAATGCTTGTAACCTGTTATCCATGATGAAATTGGCAGTTGAGATTGATGTCGTTTGATTTCTTCCGGAAAAGGTTCACACGATGGGGCGTGATGAATCATGACACATCATGACTGATAAGACCTTATCAAGAAGTGAATGTGGGTGTCTGCATCATCATTTTCAAAGGTCTCCGTTTCCGTCTGTCCAGACTAAAATGCAACCCCAGAGAATTAAAACTAAAATGGGGTCAGCAGCATTTTCAAATGTCTCTGTTTTAGGGGCTCAAAAATGCTGCTGCAGTGTAGAAGCCAGGCATAAACTAGGCAAAAGATATGCATTTTAAAAGGAAGACGTATCGGTGTGAAGGTAGTCTAAGCCTGCAGCCATGCTTGCAGATCTGTGAGGCTGTTTTTAGGCCTCCTAAAAATTACGTTCCCATACTGCATTGTGAATTAAGGTTTGAGAGATTAGGTTTGTTTTTGATACATCGCAAATATGTTACTAATCCTAGTCCATAGAAGATAAGATAAGATAAGATAAGATGAACCTTTATTAATACCCGGAGGGAAATTCGGGAATCTACGGAACAAGGAAGTTGGGATGGTGGACGGGTCAACAACCACCGTACTTTTACCCAGGAGTCCACTGTTGGTGCCCCGTGTGAAACCAAAAGTCAACGTTCACTTATTTTAGTCATAATGTTGTTTTATTTTATTTATTTATTTATTTTAACTAAACCTAACCAAATAGTTTTGTTGCATTTTGTTTTGTCTCAGTTTACAACATTAATCACATGATTACAACTGTTTTCAAAATGCTATATAACTATAATTTGGAAGAAAAATACATGTCCCTCAAAACATAATTGAGAATGCAGTAACATAATTTTGGCAAGCCAGCATGCTCACAAGGACAGTGCTTGGACAGGTGTAGTTGTTCACTGGTTCATCATCTTAGTTCAGCTAATTAGCACTAAACATAGAGTACAGCTGAGGCTGATGGGACTGACAAATGTTTTGCAGGAATCTGGACATAAATCAAATTATTGGATTATTACAAAATTTGACCTGATGGTTGCGTTAGATGAGATCATCAAAGCAATTGCAGTTCATCCTGAGATGGACATGAATATGTGTGTTGAATTTCTTGCCAATCCTTTCAATGGTTGTTGAAAAAAACACATAAATGTGAACTGACTAAATGTCAGGGGACCACTAAGGTCTTCGCATTCATCATCTTAGAACCATGACTGTCTGCACAAACTCTTTCAGACTCAAATTCATCAAGTAGATGTTCAGATATTTCACAACATAAGCTTTGGCCCGCTGGTGCTAGAGGAAAAATCAGTTGATCTGCATCCTCTGGGGACCAGTGATGGCTTCACCAAATGGCAATCTATCCAATAGTTGTTGAGACATTTCACTTAAAGCCAAAAAAAAAGTCAACCTGCTGGTGGAACCAGAGGATAAGACAGGGGGTCACCAATGTCAGTAGGATTCATCCTTCGAGGGCCGTGCATGTCCAAAAATGTACAAACTTTCATGGCAATCCATCTTATAGATGTTGAAACATTTCAGTCTGGACCAAAGCGATGGATTGACAGTCCAACACTGTCATCCCTGGAGCCATGCTGCTAGCATGGTTAAAAACAACGTTATAAACTTGGATTAATGTGGCTCCTCTGTTTCAGTCAGAGGAGACGTTCTGCACATCCACTCACAACCATTTGTCAAATCAAAGCAAGAACCTGCTTATTGCTTAAAATCCTCACAGAGCACATCCACTGCTTTCACTGTTGTTTTTAGCACATTTTCATGAAAAAGCATTCAGCTATCCCAAAAGAATCTCATGGACTTTCAAGATGTAATCACCACGGTTTTGCTCTACTTTCCTCATTCCCTGACCTCAATAGCTCACCAAAAAACTTTTTCTGGTGCCTGTCACTCTAGCCTTCTGTCTGTTTCTGTCAAAAAAAAAAAATAAAAAGTCACTGATCACCACCCCCCCTACATCCCAATCCCACCCCTTCACTCCAGTGCAATCTTTACATGGCCTGGCACAAGTTCATAGACACAAGAAGAAGAAGAAGAAGAATGCCGGAGTCTGGATGCAAAAGTCCGGAGTCATGAGGGAGACGCGGCAGTCCCTCACTTGACAGCCTAGAAACAGAGAAGATCTGTTTGCGTCTATCACAAGATGGCCTTCTTTTACGAGCAGCCATACATGAGGCCAGCGCATGTGACTGATCTTGTGATTGCCTTGTGAATGAATGGCCTTTGGGGTTCTGATTAAAATCTCACCCAGAAACAATTTGGTTTTGTAGAAGACTGGAAAATGTGTCATGAAAAAGAAAGAAAGTAAAAGAAAAAGGTCACAGCTTGGTTAAGCCTGGTAATAACAAGGTAATACAGGGGTGATACTGTGGTATTTGTCGATTACCCACTTTTTCATAAAAATATTTCCAACGTCAATACGTCCCAGTTATTACTCTCTGCAGTGATATTACCCCATTATTAGGGACAGAATTACCGTGACATAACGTGATTATTGTGAGCAGATTATCCAATGGTTACCCTGCTATTCCCTTGTTGTACTGCTGTTACTATTACCTTCCCCCAGTATGAGACTGCTCTTGCCTTATGATTACCCTATTACCCTAACTGATTGCTGCTCTGAAACGCCACACTTGAAGCCAGCATCAAAAGCCTGCCTTTTAAAGATGATCAGGATGCAATAATCATCCAAACGGGGATAATGGGGACACTTTGAGAAGGCATTCATACTGTGGCACTCCTTTGTATGTACAGACATTGACATAAGTACTGCAGTTGTGTAAAGAGAAATTCAAACCTGGCATACCTTTTCACCAGTGGAAATGTGGCCTATTGCTGTGCGAAGTGAGCATACATGTTGGAAAGTTCTGTGCTACAAAATTAAACCTCATTTCCACGATTTTCTCATTGTTATTATCAAGACATGTACAATTACTGTAACATTACCATATTGTTACCAAGATGTTACTGTCTCATTTCCTTGTTACCTTAAAGCTTTAATGTAATGGTTGCCTAGGGCTAGGTATCACAATAAAAAAAAAAATAAAATTACAAAACACCTGATCTTCTGTACCAAAACCATTATTTTTAATTATTTATTCTAGTATTTTAGCATTTACAGTACAGTATAAAAACATTTATACTAGGGTGTCAAAGTTAACATGATAATAATGTGTTAACGCAAATTCATTTTAACATCACTAATTTCTTTAACACATAATCACAACTTGCGTTCAGTTGTAGAGGTAGAGTCGTACTAGCTTGTCAGAAAGGAGGCTTAACAATACTCCAAACTAATGCTAAATTTATATGGAAAAACTGGTACGACCATTTTAAAGGTGTCCCTTGACCTCAGAGTCAAGTCAGCGCACTGACACACCGGCAGCTGTTGTTGCTTGTTGGCCTGGAGTGTGCCATGTTATTTTTTATGCTAAAGTCAGTACCTGTGAGGGTTTCTGGATAATATTTGTCACTGTTTAGTGTTCTTAAGTGATTTTCAATAATAAATATAGCCTATATATAGATATACATTTTCATAAAGCAGCATTTTTGTCTACTCCCATGTTGACAATAGTAAATATTTGACAAATCTCCCTTTAACATCTGCAACCGTTTATCCCATTTGGGGTTATGGATGGAGGACGATCCCAGTCTCACATTGAGCGAAGGCGGAGTGCACCCTGGACAGGTTGCCAGTCTATCTCCAGTCTGACACAGAGGCAGACAACCATTCACGCTCACATTCACACCTACAGGTAATTTAGAGTCAAGCGTTAACCTGCGTGTCTTTGGACTGTGGGAGGAAATCCACGCTAACATGGGGAGAACATGCAAACTCCAAACGAAAGTGCCACAAGCTGGGTTTGAACCTGCGAACCTCTTGCTGTGAGGCGATGGTGCTAACTACTGCGCCACCCCCTTTTGTGTACATTTTGAACAGCAAATCCAGTTTGAAATTAGAAATATTCCCTGCTTTATCTGAGGAAATACCTGCTCAAATAACAAGCCGGCAAGCCTAAAAATTTGCCAAAAACATCCAATGACAGCTTCGGATATATCACACTTGACGGTGCCAAGGACACATTTCAACCGGTACTCGAAAGTCTGTGATTCTAAACTCAAGCTTCACTTAGCAGCTTTATTTGGAGTGAGATGAGGTCCTGGACTATGGGACATGGTTGAAAGATCAAAAATGAATCTCCATGCTTGAAATAATAAAGATTTTGAGGTTTGACACCCAGCTGTAGGAGAAAGAAAGAAAGTATAGGCAAACAGGTTGACTTTGAGGGCAAGCCAGACGACCTGCAGGTGGAGGCTGACATTCTATCGATGGCTGCGATTTGACCTGATCTGTTTGTCCTTCAAGGCGCCTCTGTGGCAGACAGAGAGAATAGAGTCATTAGAACTGAATCATCTTGTCCATCTCTCCTCGTCTCTCCATACGAGGTTGAGTGAGGTGACCTAGCTGTCTGTCTGAGCCTCCGAGCCTGTCCCTCATATTCATCCCCTGGCAGACGCACTTCATTACCCTGGCTAAATAGACTTTCAAGAGACCCCATCAGCCATCATTTACACAGGCAGGCCCTATCACCTTTCACCACGGCCACCTCATCAGACATATGCACCACGTCATTCATACATGCAATACATGGCATGCCCATGTAGGCACACATACGTACAAACTGGACGTACACATACTCCCTCTCCTTCCTCCTTCACCTTCTTATCCCTTGCCACGGCATCAGTCAACGTACACACACACATATACACACACACACACACTCAGGCATCCTTGGGCTCTATTCCCCAGCCACCTCATCAGGCCAGAGCAGACAGCTATTACAGTCTGCGCTCCGATGCCCATTTCTCCTCCCATCTCTTTCCTTATCTGCCGGCCGGCTAGGTCTGCAACAACCTATTGACCTGAGACATAGCCTCGCCACCCCGTTGACCTGGACATACTCTGTGTGCATTTAACGGAATGCCTGCTATCTTTCCACCCGCCAAACTCCATCCAGCAACTGCTCGTTTTTATTCATTTCACCTCGGATAAGGCAGGTTTGACATTGTGTTTGCCACGTGGGCCAAATGGTTGGTCTGAATGATGTTGTGATGTCAAGACATTATAGAAAAGCAACAGCTTGTCAACATGAATCAGGTTCACTTCACTTACTGTAAATCATTTCACACTAGACAGCAATGCAAGCTTATTGAAGTTGCACCTTTATATATATACTATAATATATAATATACTGGTTGCTAAACACTAATTTGAATGCATAATGTGGCATCATACTGTAATAATTAAATCTCTTCTGGAAATGACTCCTCTGAATATGAATGTTTTCAAAGTCAGAACAAAACATTTTTAATTATGTTTTTGATTAAACACAACACGATTAATTAATCTGCGGTTTGACTCGATAGAAAGTGAAGAGTGTCAAAGACAGACTACTTTCATTCATGTTTTCCATCGCTTTTTTCCTCAGGTCTTATTAAAGATGCTGTCGACAGCATCTTTTACAGTCTGATAACTCCACAACAGCGTGGACAGACTGTACCAGAAAGCCATCCAGGCCAAAATTACCCTCATCTGCGCTTTTCTTATCTGTTCCCAGGAATGAATGGGAGTCAGGTACTTTTTTTCCAGTTTCCTAAGATGACCTTCTCCAAACCACCGAGGCCATAGTTAGGTCTCTCTTCACATATTTGTTCCAAAGATGTCTGATACTCAGACATAGTGTCTGTGTCTAGCGTTCATTATCTTAAAGCAAACTTAACTAAGTTTTGAAGGACACATTTTGCATTGATTGATTTTAAAGCTGTATTAATCAATGTCTTTATATTACCAGTGGATTAATGTGAAAGGTGTTCCTCATCGTGATGAGCTCACAGATAATTATCTCTCCATTCTGCGGTTCTTTTCAGACAGGTTGGTCTCATTCACTGTTCATAGCTACAGTATACCAATGGAAAGCAATGCACTGTAATTTGTGTAAATCCCACAAAATCAGTTTGAGTGTAATTAACATAATCGTAAGCCAGAAAATATAAACAGAGGCTAACGGAACAAAAAAACGCCAGACTTTCGTCCAGGAGACTGGCGTTCGTGTCACATGTGAGTCAGCATTGATTTATTTGCCACATAAGTTATTTTAAGTGAAATCACAATCTTTTCCTAAGCCTAAGTAGTTTTATTACCTGAACCTAAGGAAGGATTGCTGGACATTTGTGGGAAAGCGAACAAAAAAAGGAGCAATAACTTTTTTGTAAAATATGATATGAACCATTGTATGAGGATACATTGCATCTGTTCTATGGACTATTTTAGCGTTTTTTTAACTACTTGCTTTGGTTTTCGGGTTCACTCACCGCTCTCATCCGTCTTGTTTCCAGCTGCAGCAGGCAGCTGTTTTCAGCAAGAAGAGCTCTAACGAACGGTTTTACAAGACCTGCCCAGCACCGAATGCAGACAACCACAGTTAGGAACTAGCCTGTGAGTACGGCAGAGCTTTCAGCGGCTACAAGTTGGTGGAGCAAACCAGTTGCTGCAAAATGTTGGCATTGGACGTTTCTCCAAACCACGGATACATCCAATGGCAACATTTCTGAACCAAAAATACATTTCAAAAATACTTTTCATATCAGTCTCATATGTATCACATTTGCATAAACACAATGCCACATGGTCAGCATGGTGAGACGATTGGTCCGGCTTAGGCAGCAACAAAACTTGTTTTGTTAATGGTAATGTAACATAATGGAAAGCAACAACCGGAACAAGGAAACAAAACCATGATAGTTACAGCACGGTTGGGTTTGAAGCATCTACACTTGTACAGTGAAAATTACACTGAATGTTAAGAACATAAACAAACAGCTGATTGTAATGTGACGTATGGGACACGAACAGCGTTCTCCTGGATGAAAGTCTTGTTTGTTCAGCCTGCCTGCATGCAAAGGTGTGTAAATGTCACAATAATGTGCAAGACATTTAGCATGGAATGTGTATATCTTTGATTTTTCATTTGTACGCAATGTATCTTGAACTGACTGTAATGTAAATGCATTCACGAATACATGCTATGATAAGAGTTATGGACGTAGTATAAAAAGCAAGAAAGACCACTGATGGAAGGTGGGTGTGGTGTGCATTTGTCCAACAAACACCAGACTTTTAACTTTGACCAGTGTTGTGTTTTTGTGTGTGTTTTTTTCCCTTACCATAATTAAGTGGCTTAATTAGTAATTTTTTTTTGCCTATACTGTGGACGTTTGTGTGGCATACAAATGGCACCTGAAAAGGCTAAAATGTGTAATCGTGGGATGTCCATGTAATATTGTGATATTTATACACCTTCTTGTGATACCGGGTTGGTTTGTTGGACTCATCCACCTCCTGTTCTGCCCACCCTGTGTGTCTCTGGCTCTGACCGAGCGCAAAAGTCACAACATTCAAATTATTCCTGTGTTGCTGAAAAGCAAAAGCCCACGTTTTTTCCTGGCGACTGGGCTGGAGGCAGAATAAACCAGAGCTGAAAGGAATATTGGACTTGCATTCACCAGGTGGAAACAAAAGCAAAAGAATGCTAATGTTGCTCCATGTCTACTCGATGTGTAAATAAGCAACTGTTTGCTAACTTAGTGTCCAAAGTGCCTAAATATATCAAATATCACTGCTTGATATTGCCTGGCTATCCAAGGCCCGTACACATATTTCTTTTTGACTGAAGATTATGTGCTGCCACAACAAAAAATACATTTTGTTTTGATTTGAAGACAAATGCCCATGGCCAGTACGATCCCATACTGTATGTAAAATGACAATTGTGACTATAAATACTGGATATGGCACTCCTCTGGGCTCTGTCAAAGCAGGGCAAAAAACAAAAGATCACAATTACTCTGCTTTTCTGATAACACCACGCTCACAGGGCCTGAAACGTCTTGCCCTCAGCCACCATCCCCTCTCATTCCATATTCTGGACAGGAAGTAGTGAGTTGGTAACCTGGGGTGACGGAATCAGGCCTCTGACTCACGCCCTGACCTCAAGGGGGGAACAACCCAGTGGAGGACAGACCTCAGCCTCCAGCGGTAGGCTAACGCAACATGGCTGACAGAGACAAACAAGCTAACCACAGAGCCATGATGACTACTATAAAAGAACAAACATCACTGAGAGCAATAGCTGCCTTGCATGCAGAGCAAAACAAAAGGGCTGGGTTAATGCTGGTGAGCTATAGTGGAACAAGAAAACAGCCTTCATGGATGTAGGGGAAAACAAATTGTTAAAACTAAAATTACATGACAACTGTGAGGTTTGCGACTTGACTGCAGAACTTTATATGCACTTAATAAGACAAAACCAATTGAAAGTGTGCAAGCGTAAGTAAATACAGGCGCCATAAAAAACAACAGAGAACGTCTGCCTTGTTCCCTGCTGTCAGGAAAACAGCTAAAAACAGTAACAGAAAATACCTGACCAGCTGGAAAAAAAGAAGAGTTTGGTCTGAGGAAAGAGAAACGCTTGAGTTGCTGACTCAAAGCCAGGCATTCATTTCAAGCAGATGTGTTGGGTGGAGTTAGAGGGCCCTGGTGGGGGCATAGAGGTCTGCTATAGGGTGGTGTAACAACAAAGCTAGTCTCTAGAGACCAGCCTTATCTGACGCCTCGTCTCTGCACCTCCCAACCCTACAGATGCAGGTGCAGAGATGCCGAGTGAAACATGAGGGTGAGGTTTTCTTTTTTTTTCCTCTTTCCAGTCATGCCCCCTCAGAAGGAGAACACCTGGTCCCCGAAGAGGTGAAGATAGGGAGGGGGGCGATCTTGCGATAGCCACTCCTTCTGTATGTCTACCTCTTTGCCCTCCGTTTCATTTCTTTCCACCCTCCTCAAATTCAAGCCCTGCCTCTCCTCACCCTCCCTTCCTCCCTTTCGACCACCCTCCCTCCTTCCCCTCTCGTTCCACTGTCTAGCTCTCAGCTGTCAGACTGAGAAATGGCAGGCGAGACAGGGGTCTTCTGCCTGGGGAGATGGGCAAGGGAGGACCGAGGCCTCCAGACACACATGCGCTGACACACACACACAAATATATGCAGTGTGTGTACCAGTCCGCACCTGCCAACCTGTACACAAACACGTTGTGTAACACCTCCATATGTTGACATTACACATGAGTTTTCACCTTAACGTGCCAAGAAGAATTGTAGAATTGTAGCTAGAAGCTGCAGGCATTTGTGGATTTTACAGCCAATCAGCGCTCCTGATTTTGCCATATGCCTGCTCCTTGCAGTGGCCCCACATTTGCATGTATATGGAAACATTAGAAAAACAAACTTCCTACAGAGATATTTTATGGTGATTGCAATCAAAATTGGATGATGAGGTTGAAACAGCAGAGGAAGTTGCGACCCAAGTTTTCTAATTGTGCTGCAGTGATGAGCTCCTTCTCAGGGCGGCAAAACGAATGAAGAAAAGTCACATTTCAGCTGGAAATATGCTAACACTTTGTGTAAAATAGAGTAAACCAGAATGATATACAGCCTATATATAAAAATGCAGCTTTATTACATATTTAGATGTACAGTATTTTGCCATAGGCCATAAGTTCCTCAGGGGCCGTTCACATGTTGCATCTAAAACAACACATTCAAACACCGTCGCATGGTCAGCGCCCCTCGGCATCGGAGACCGACCCACGGTGTACCCCTCTTGCGTTACTTTTGGGCGGACCAGGGACGCAGTCGTCTCAGCCTGAAAAATAGGCACTTGCGAAGGCTTGCATGCAATAATGGCATCACTCTTGTTTTGGAGCGCGTCTTCCCCACGTCTACATTGGCAACAATGGATTTGAGGTTGCAAAACAAAGCAGCATGTGAATTAGGAAACATGGGGAGAGACACAAAGAGAAAGCCCTTCTGTGTTGAGTTTGTGCTTTTTTTGCATTCATGTTAAATAACAAGCTCAACAACAATCTCATTTCTACCCTTTAAGTATGAAGATGGAGCCAGGATAAAATTAGCTTAACTTAGCGAGACTGGAAGTAGCTGGCTCTGTCCAAAGGTAAACAATCTACCTACCAATATCTTGTTGTTAAGCTTTTTCGTTTTTCTTGCCGAGAGTTAGATGACAAAACCAAAACCAATCCCATGTGCAGTAAATATGAAGTCAAAAACAACAGCTTGGCCTTCCTGGACTGTGAAGTTCATATTAAGGAGGACTGAGCCTCCACACAAGAGTTCACAGGAAACCCACACATGCAGACCAACACTTACTTTTTGACTCCCACCATCCACTGAAACACAAGCTTGGAGTTATCAGAACCCTGCACCACCGAGCAGATAACATACCTACGCACCGAAGTGCACAGGCTCAAGAA
Source organism: Pterois miles (assembly GCA_947000775.1). Taxonomy (NCBI): domain Eukaryota; kingdom Metazoa; phylum Chordata; class Actinopteri; order Perciformes; family Scorpaenidae; genus Pterois; species Pterois miles. The sequence goes on from CAMQGK010000253.1 coordinate 2,451,623, forward strand.
AAGGAGCAAAAACACCCGAAAAGTGCATTCAAAGCTTCAGGACACCCAACCTGGACCTTTGTGAATGGCCACAAAATCCAGAAAGAGCACCAGTACCATGGGTGGCGAAGAAAAGGAGGACAGACGCAACCATATTTTCATCCCTCACGTCTGGAGAGAAACTCAGGAGGACCTTTTAACAAACACAGCTTCCCTGTGGTTTTTTCAAAATTGCACAAATTTATACACTGGTAAAACAAAACAACCACTAAACAGACAGGTGGCTCAACACAGATGGGCCAACTTCTCAGGTTTAGACTCAGCAGTCTATCTACCCCTGAAGGATAATGGACACTCATTTGAGGACAATAAAATGCATATTTTGGACAGGCAGGACAGGCGGTTTTAAAGAGGAGTGAAAGAGGCCATCTATGTCAAAGTAGAGACGCCATCACTCAATAGAGTAGGAGGACTTCCACCTACAGTGCTGTCCTGGCATCCCTTCCTTGGAGATTAACCACCATTCACACTCAACCTCATTGGACAGTCATTCACACCAGGCATAAGCTGACTCTAACAACCCAGAACTCCAGTCGTCACACTTAGGAGCACCAGTGTACTGAGTGGTTTCTATTATCGGGCGAACGACCCCACAGAGGTAAAATTCCTGGGTTCCCCTGCCAGCCAGTCAGTCAGTCAGTCAGTCAAGTCCAGTTGCATACTCGGTTACCGTGACCTGGATGAACCTTCACAAACATCTGTTATTGTGGTTTTACAAGGAGTTACATGGTGGAACTATTTCTTGACTGGGTGCAGTGGCTTCCTGGATCGGCACTGGCAACCAGCGGCGACTCCAGGAAGTCACTGCACCCAGCTACTGGTCACCAAGTAGTTACTGCATGTAAATCGGACAAAGCCGGGCTAGCTGTCTCCCCTGCTTCCAGTTGTTATGATAAGCTAAGCTAAGCTAAACACCTGGGAGTGGTTTTGGTTTTGTCATCTAACTCTAGGCAGGAAAGTAAATAAGAATATTTCCCACAAGGTCAAACTATTCCTTCAATTATCTACCAAAAATGCGCATTAATGCAATGATGTATAAACACGGTTTATAAACCATACATGAACTACCCGTGACTGCTGTTTTTCTGATAAATGATAGACTGAGACTCATTAGATCAAATGGAAATATCTAACCAGCAGGCACACAGCCCCTTCATTATCAGTGTGATTTGCTGACAAGATCAAAGAAAATGTACACACTGACTCTGAACTTTTGTTCTGCAACTTTTTTTCCGTCTCGGTGTGGAAAGTTCAGTCAGTGTGCATTAGCCAGACTACTTACTTGTTACTCCCTCATCAAAAACAGACCTATGCTATTGATGATATGGCCCTGTCAAAAACTGATGTAACCCAAAACCAAAATATATGCCTCACAGCTGATCAAAGTCTTTATATGCGCAGCTAACAATATACTGTATTACTGAAGCTGCTCAACTTGGAGCGTTACAATAGAAACAAATGTGAGGCTGAGTTATTATGCCCACTTTTACTGGCTGTTAATTTGACTCGAGGCTGGTATCCCATGTGTTATGCCTCACTTTCACATTACAGTCAGCTGTTCGTTTGTGTCCTGTGTTCACGTCAAGTCAAATTTGCACTGTAAAAACTTAGTAGTTTTAAGCCCAACAATGTTTGTTTTTCCCAAAAACCTAAATGGTTTTGTTGCCTAAACCTAAGCAAGTGCTTAACTCACAACATTAAGAATGTGTTTACTGCAACCAAAAGGTGACTCCCAGGAGTTGTTAATCACATGTTTTAGTGCAACGAAAAATGTAATCCCAAGTAATTGAGATGAGAATGTGATAGGATGGCCTATACCAAGACTCTCATAACTGCAGCAACCGAGGAGCTGGAGCCAGGGGACAGTTACCATAGCTTCGCATAAAAACCTGAAACTGTGGGCACAGCTAGCCCAGCTAATGCCAACTAAACTTATTACATATCTTAATCCATACACAGAACTAGAATTCAGCCTTGCAGCTGTATGCCTCCACTAACCAGTCAAGTTGCAGTTTACATCCATGTCTGTCCAAAATGTCCTCACTTCATTATTTTATCCTGTTTGTGTTAAATTGTAATAATTAGCATTTGAATTCTTGAGTTATGGCCAAAAACTCTGAAGTAACAGTGACCTTCAACTTTCTTGAAATTCCCTCAAGGCGTAATGAGATATGGCACTCACGAGAATGGGGAGGACGGACGGAAAACCCTAAATCATACTGCACAGCTATCACTGGCGTGGAGGCATAAAAACAACAAGAAGCAGTTTTATGGGAAGCTGCATTTTGTAACTACATTTTTGGCTAACAACACCCTGACATGACAACACACAACTCTGGAGTCTTGCACAGAAAGTGCCACATCAGCAGCGCAGTAGCAGCTTCAGCCCTTCATCAATGTCTACATAGGATGCGTTTCGGCACACTTCTTCATGTAGGTCATTTGCATTTTGGCAGCACTCAGAGCCTGATACACAGTCAAAATCACTTTACACACATGGAAAATAAGGGTGTAAGAAAATATCGATATACACACATTGAAGGTGAAGGTACTGGTAGCATAAACTAAAGAATCCATTGGTACCTACCAAGTCATGGCTTGCCACAAAGGAGGCTAAATAACGCTCCAAAGTTAAATTAGAAAATTAAATTAAGCTAAATTTTGGTGAGGAAAAACTGGTGTGGCCATTTTCAAAGGGGTCCCTTGACCTCTGACCTCAAGATATGTGAAATGGGTTTCTATGGGTACCCACGAGTCTCCTCTTTAACAGACATGCACACTTGATGATAATCACATGCAGTTTGGGGCAAAAATATGCAGTTTTCTGAGTGCTGTACAAATGTGTTATTGCCGCCTATTCTTAAATGGTGAGTTTGAATGTTTATTTATTTGAATATATAGTCTTAGAATTGCATAAATCAGGCATGGCTGGAAAGCTGAGACCAATGAGTCCAATTGTACTAGTAGCCACGTAGTGACTTTTCGTAATCCAATTATATACAGTGTGGTGGCATGTCTTTACACTATGATCATTTTCCTAAAATTTGAATTAAAAAATAAAATAAAAAGGCTATACAAACACCTTGCTTACTGTATCATAATTCTAACAATATATTAAATCGTTACTACTGCATCCTTTATGTATGTGTTTTGTATTTATTTGTCTGTACACATTAACCATACAAGCTAAAATATTAATCAGAGGTTCTGGTAGCTGTATTTGTGAACTTTGAACAGATACAGGCTAGCTGTTGACTCTTGCTTACAGTCTTTATGCTAAGCTAGGCTAATCGCTTCCTAACTCCAGCTCCATCCTTTGCACAGAGTGGTATCAAACCTCTCATCTAACTCTGAAGACAGTGAATAAGCATCCTCTGGGGATGTTCTGTTCTGGGGGCATCTGTGGGGATGGGACTTGGTCGTCCCTTGCGTGTCTCTGGGGTTGGGCTTTGGTCCTCTGCCTTTTTCGGGTTGGGTGGTCTGAGGCATTTACTGGCCCTGTGGCTTCTGTGCGGTTTTATAACTATTCAAAAGTAAACCCCAGAAAGACTGAGTGGTTGCTAACATTTTATGATAGAATAATGCTGTATACAGCATCATTCTGTCAGTATGTCTATTTCTTTTACTTATTTTTTTCTAATTATTATTTTTTTATTATTATTATTTTTTATAATTAGTTAAGTAATATATTTGTGGTGTTGTTTCTTCTTTTATATGTTAATTTTATTTTTTTCATAAATTAATTCATTTTTTTCTCCTTTCTTTTCTATCATGGACATCTTGAGGTGGGGGGAGTTGGTGGCTGATGCTGTTTGTGTTGATTTTATTGTATCTCTTGTTGTGGAAAAAGTGGAAAATCTTAATAACCATATTGTTTAAAAAAGAAAGTGAATGAGCACATTTTCCAAGATGTGGAACCGTTAATCTCTCTGCGCTCTCCTCATCTGTTGCTCTCCAGAAGCTCAGTGCGATGCTTTGGGAAATGCTGTCACAATTCAATCTCTTTATAAGCCAGAAATCCCCTCTTGTGATGACATTTGATTCTTTGAAATTATTTTAGCAAAATCTCACACCAACAGTAAAATGAAAGACACCTCACTGTGGTATTAGCATATTGTTTCTGTCTTATATCAGAGTCATTCCCTTTTGTGGAAAACATCCCACTCCTGAAATACTTAAATCCAATGACAGGGCTGTGCAACAGTAATGTGCAATTCCTCCTGGACTCCTAGTCCTTTGGCTCAGAGCTCTTTCTTTCATTCCAGAGGTGTTGTCGGTTGACCTATAATAGAATAGAAAGGGACCAAATAAGCATGATTATTATATTATCGATGAGCACTTTAATGTTAAGAAATGCCAATGGGAGATCAAGGCTGGGTCGTGTTTATTTATTGTAGCGACCAAGTTGAGAAGGAATAAATTTGTCTTTGACAACTGAAAAAACTGTGTTTGTATACAGGGGCAAGGTACAACTACTGAAGATGTATGCAGTGCATGAAAGAAGAGTGAGATAGCGGCAGTGGAGGGAGAAATTGAAATCTAACACCGTCACTCACAATGGGAAACCCCTTGTGTGACACCTGTGTGGCACTTTGGTCCGACACTGCATGTGGAGACAAGAGGAGACAAGCCCTCGTCTGTCCTCAGAGAGGGAAGACACGACTGGTTGGCAAGTGATGCTCCAAGTGTGAACGGAAAATGACACAGGAAACAAACACATGAGCACACGCAGCAAACATGCTTGTGGAAAATGTTAAGATTGCACACACCAATCTGTTGCACGCTATTACATCATAGTCTATGATGTGTGATGCATCTGCAAAAAAAATAAATAAATAAAGTAGATCATGAGGCTCCCTGCTGCTCGGCAGGTTCCGGCATATCAGCCCGTTTGCACAAAAATGCGTATAAATGCCATGATAATGCACAAGGCATTTAGCATGCAATAACACGCCTTTCTTAATTTCATCATTTGTATGCAGTGTATCCTGTGCTGACTGCAAAGTAAGCACATCCACTTATAAATGTGATGGTAACAGTTGGTAAAGTAGTATAAAAAGCAAGAAGAAACAAGACCTTTGGTGGGTGGCTGAGGAGACGGAGGGGTACAACAAACACTGGACTTTTAACTAGCAGACCTGTGTTGCAGACTGTTGTTGACTGGTATTTTGTTTTGTAAGTTATGTTACTGACGTTAGTCACGTGATGATTGTCACGTTACTTCCATACGTGTTTTACTTTGTTTATTTACTTACCTACAAACACGGGGCTTTTAACTCGGAGACCCTTTCTTCAAGACCGTTGACTGGTGTTTTGTAAGTTGCGTTTGTGATATTTGTCACATGACGATTGCGACATGTTTTCTGTAGTTGTGTTACGTTACATTTGTACATTTTACTTAGTTTACAAACACAAGGCTTTTGACCAGGAGACCCATGTTTGAGATCGTTTATGACCGGTGTTTTGTTACTGACATTAGTCGCGTGATGACTGTCCCATTTTTATTGGCGTTTGTGACTTGTTGTCTGTAGTTGTGTTACATTAATTCTGTACATGTTTTACATAGTTTACTCACTTACCCACAAACACTGGACTTTTAACCAGGGACCTGTGTTTGAGACTGGTGTTTTGTAAGTTACATTAGTGACATTTGCCTGAACCTAACTGTGCATGTTTGTGTGGCGTACAAATGACACAAGGAATGTCCATGTAATGTGGTATTTATGCCACCCCGCGAGACCTGGTTGGAATATACAGCTGTTAAAATACTCTCTCTACCTCAAACACACACAGGCACACAAGGCCAGACCCTGTTTTATTAATGGGGTGACATCCACCATGACCTGCATGAGAGGAATTAAAAAAAACACAATACGTGGGTTCTTTTATTTACACAGCGACACACACACACACACACACACACAAAGAAACTACTAGAGTACATGCGCGATGAATAAATCACATCTCTAAGGTCTCATCTTGTAAGAGGTCTCAAATGGAATGTTTATTCAGTAAGACACTGTGCGCTCGGTGTGTGGGGGCATACTCAGCTGCTTGGTTTACTTCAGAGAGTGCATCATGCAGTATTTCATCCACAGTACAGGGCCAGTAATTTCATACTGAAGGCAACGGCCATCTACTGCTATATTATATTTACTGCACCCTTTCTTACGCCCTCTTTCTCTCATACACACACACACACACACACACACACACACACACACACACAATTTACTGGTTTCATATTCACCTCCATTCAGTGTGACTTGCAGTTAAGGCTGTGAGAAATGATGAGACTTTCTCCTACTTATTAACACTGACTAGCATCAGGGGTGATGGAGTGAGTGGAAGCAGCTCGACATTAAAGGTAATGCTTTCAAACAAGGCTCCCCAGACCCCAGTCAAATGGAGTCATTATATCAAAAGACTCCCCATTGCAGTAACTATACATCTCCCGCTGTGTCCTCTCACTGTAATGCCACTTAAAATATATAGTAACCAGGAACAGGGTGAAAAAGCCAGTCGCTGGATCTCGAAGAAGCTCTTTGAAGCGAGTTTATTTTCATTAGAATCATGGTTTCGTACAAAAATAAGGGCCAGAAAAGATGAATTGATTCTCTTAGTATTCTTGAGAAGGAGGGAGAAAATGGGCTTGCTAGGTGCATTTTTTTCTGGCTTTGTCTAGGTTTTTTAGCCCAGAATCTGTTTTGATACGGAGTTGAAAAGAACCGAACAAGCTTTTCCCTTTTCCCTCTCTGTATTTAATTTCACTCCGCCTTTGAGGTCCTGATGAGTGAATAATGGGGAGAGAGAATAAAAGAAAGTGGTGCGTCAAACATGTCCTTACCTGGGTGGCAGAATTGGAACGGCATGGTTCAGCCTTTTCAGCATAATCAAGCATTCTAGGTTTTATCGACAAAACACAAGAGCACAAACAACAAACAACCCCACAGGCGCACCGAGAGCGAAAATGTTTCAGCCAACCAGAGGCGGGTCTCCAAGGTTACATGTTGTATTTAATCCCCTGAACCCCCCAAAGGCCTGATGCTGGAAGAATTTTGTTGATGTCTTGGGTTGTCTGCATGCTGTGTGTGTGTGTGTGTGTGTGTGTGTGTGTTGCGCTTGTGTGCGTGCATCTTCCTCCCTCGAGCCACAGTTAAACCCCAGTGACATCAGCAGCCATGTCTTATTTCCCTATTACAAAGGTCCCACTGTAACATAGTGTGTCAGAGCAGGGACTACTGTCTCATGCACAAACACATGCACACACACTCATTAGGACACATACCGGGTCTCTCTCTCTCTCTCTTTCTCGTGCACAAGCACACACACCAGAGGGAAGGAGAAAGTGTGCAGAAAAAAGGCACAGGAACAAATTAAACCAAGTGCAAGATAGGCCTTTCATTATAATTACCATATTCAATAAAACACAGATTAGATAAAGGAAGAGAAGCTCTGGGAAAGAGGAAAGGGGTGTGTGTGCGTGTGCGTGTGTGTGTGTGTGTGTGTGCGCGCATTTGAGCATAGTTCTCCATGAACTTGAAAGATGAGTAGAGGATTGTGCATAATTTACACTGTAGTTTTCAAAGAGGCCGCTACGCCGCAGATGGTGCAAATTATGGTCGCTCCTCCACTCGGTTTTACTCAAGCATCTAAAGTCTCTCTAAAGTACTGAACCTGAAGTAATTAGAACATCCAGTCAATTTTAAACTAATTTTAGGTTTGGCAGTTAGCTGCCTGTCTCGTGCCGGTACATTATTTGTGAGTTAGCAAGCGCGTCTAGTTATTCACACCCATACAGAAATAATCGGCGTTGCTGAATGTTGCACTGTTTTTTTTTTAGCATATTCAAAGCATTGGGATTTGATTAAAAGCTCAATTATATCTCCCAAAGGACTCAAGCACTGTCATTTGCATTTGTTAAAATAGCTTCTTTATTACATTTGATTACCATGCACTTAAGAAGTTCTTTAGTATATGAAGATGCTGGCTGGGCTGCACTGCAGTGACAGCATCGTCAAGTTATGCTTCCCTATACAGCTGATATTTTGGTGTAAAAACATTCGTCGTGATGCTTGAACAGGTAAGAACATAGTATGCTGTTTTGTGCTGGGCTGAAATTACCATTTTGTATTCAGTCTTCTTACTTGTTGATGGACAATGTTTCCTCCCAGCTACCGACAGCTGAGAAAAGTGAACACAATTGTAAATGGAGGTGTGATAGCTCTGGCAATAGCTGAGACAAACAAAGCAACACTACTCGCTATTCCTTCAAGTATTAAAACGAATGATCACTTCCATAAATTCTTAACCTGTCTAGATTTAATTTGATTAGTCATGTAGTCAATGAAATAACCCAACCTCCCAGAACACAATGTGACGTCTAAATCGCTTGTTGTGTTCGACAAAAAGTCTAAAGCCCAAAAAGAAAAGAAGCAAATTCTCACACTTGGAAACAGCAAATGTTTGATGCATTTGCTTGATAAATGATTCAAACAATTAATCCATTATGAAAACTGTTGTTGGCTAATGTTCTATTAAGTGACTAATCAATCAATCTGCATTTTTTTGTAGAAAGTGTCTGAGTATTTTGAAAAGCTCACTATAAATTAAATGTATTACCATATTATTATTAATTCTTTCAGGTTTTTGAATTTGGCATTGGCACTGATGCACTTTCTATATGGCCTATCAGCCAAAACATGAGTACATTAGTGCATAGAACACATTATAGTGCTGCAGGGACATTGATGAAGTGCCCTCTAGGGTGAGCTTAGAGTAGAGGAAATGCAATGAAGTAACCTCAAGGGTACTCTTCCAGTAGTGAAAATGTGATGAAATGCCCTCATGTGGGTCCTTCTAGTGGAGAAAACGTGATGAAGTGCCATCTAGCATGCCACTCTAGTGGAGGAAACATGAAGAATCACTGTCTCGGGTGTCCTTCCGGTAGAGAAAACGTGATACAGTTCCCTCGAAGGTACCCTTACAGTGGAGAAAATGTGAAGCAGTGCCATATAGGCTGTCCTACATACTAGAAAGTCAGCCTCTACCTACGCCCATGAGCAAGACAAGGTGCCATCATGTGATTCCTTATATATGATACATTTTAAACCACATAATAAAATAATTTAGGGCTGCATGGTGGTGCAGTGGTTAGCACTGTGGATCGCAGGCTCAAATCTGGCTTGGAGCCCTTCTGTGTGGAGTTTACACGTTCTCCCTGTGTTAGCGTGGGTTTTCTCCGGGTTCTCCGGGTTCCTCCCACAGTCCAAAGACATGCAGGTTAATTGATGACTCTAAATTGCCCGTAGGTGTGAATGTGAGTGTGAATGGCTGTTTGTCTCTGCTGTATGTGACATAGTGATATGCTGGTGGTCTGTCGAGGTGCACACCACCTTCGCCCAGTGTCAAATGGGATTGGCTCCAGCCCAACAATTTTAATTTTAACCATCTGTGGAACTGTTTAATCACAACTTTCTATGCACTGGTTCCCCAATGCATGTAGCTGGTTGCCCTTTCTATTTTTTTTTTTACCCCCTGCCCCTCAGACAGCTTGAGTCCGCCATTGACTGAAGGATTACCTGTTGTTTTAGGGGTTGAGGAAATTCCCTTACTTCACATGCTAATTAAAAAGAAATTGATTATCTGCAAAAAAAATAGAGCTGGAAACTGTTTTTCTTAGCCCTAAAACTGACACTGTGCCAACACATGGTTTTCATAGGACAGCAAAAGTTTCCATACAGGTAGAGCATCGGTGCTGCAGTGTTCAGTACTACTGTCCATTATTCAGCATTCATTTAAGCCTACACCTTTTGTACAGAAATGAATTAGTTGGCAATTTTATCATATTCCTTTGTAACACCATGTTCTTGCACAAAAGACTGTGGTTTATAATCAGTGTGAGACACAAGACAAGTCAGTGAATATCACAGCTACACTGAGCTACTGAAGTCTCACATATGTGGAATCTGTGCTGCCAAAGAAACATTTTAGCTAATGGGCTAATACAGAGAGACAGCTAATGCAGTGAAGTGTAGCTGGATAGCAGAGTGCCTCTCTTTGTCAGTGTCTGGTTTCAGATTCATGCTGCACATCAAGTTGGGCACTGTGGGACTGAACAGCATCTGGACTGTCTGTGTATTTAAAGTGCTATACGTAAAACAAGACATCTCTTTCCATTTTGGCTGATGTTAAATCAGTCCTGCACAACTCTCACCAAATTATGCCCATGTGGACAAACTGAAAAATCAATTTTTTCATATGGAAACTTTTTTTTTTTTTAAGTAATGACCTCATTCTTTTTCTACAGCTATTACTGTGCATTCAAACCTAATTTTTCTTAAGGATATATCAATGTTAATAGTCTACAAAAAGGGTAATATACTTCTAAAAGTTAAGCCATTTATTGAGAAACTGTTCTGTGTGTATAAGTCAAGGTTAAGTTAAAATGATGTTAGGGAAAAGTATTGTACAGTTTAAGCTAGAAAGACCCTGAAAGAGAAGGGCAGTTTGAGTTTCAAGGGGAACGATACGACACAAGGACCAAATTCACAAAGAGAGATGCTGTATTAAGGAGTCCTTGATGCAAATGAAGCAAGAAAAAGGAGGAAGGTGAGAAGTTAATACAGTATGACTAAAAGCCACACCACACCATGCAAGATTTTCATACAAAAATTCAAACAGATTTATAAAAAAAAAAATAAAATTGTGGGTTCTTATCAATGTTAGCACACCCCTGTGGAACATTTGTGATGCGAAAAAAATATTCGGAGAGACCTTTGGACTTGAGCGGATTTGCGCCTGCAGAAATATATGTTTCACCAATGAATGATTGCAACTACTCCTTCTAACTGTTGCACGGAAAGTGTGTATTAATAATAGTAATGGACTGTCCACTAAATACACTTTTTTCTGTCCAGTGAGACATTTTTTGGACTATTGGTGTTTCCAAATAATGATAAATCGCCCCCTTCTTAAGCCCAGTAACGTCCTCAACAACCAAAACAAAGGACAATATATGACTTGGGATCACCCAGAAACTGGGATAAAATGATGAATCAGCTGATATGCATTTGCTAACGTTTTATTGTATGCTGGTCATGGAATGGGGGTAGCCACAACAGCTAACATTATCATGAGCATAATAATTCGTGTCTGAGTAGTTTATGTATGGTGTAGTTATTATTATAGTCCATTAGTGATTATCAGTCTGGATAAGTTTGTGTTTTATGGAGTGTAACAATGGTAACGGATATTTCGCACTGGACCCAGTGTGCATAGTTGCAAATTTTATGCATTCTGGCACCATATTTTCACATAACACTGGTGATAAACGGCTTTGAATGGGGAAGAAACATGAGCTTCATCAAATAATGGAATCGGTAGAAACATTTACTGGCTTGGCAGTGTTGGATACATCAAAATGTGTCTTCATCATTTGCACTTGCTCAGTCAGCTAAGTTAGGATGCAACCGGGTTTGGGGTTTGATTGGGGGAAACAAATCCCTTATCAAGTCCAGTTTGATTCAGCTTTCAACAGTTGCAAGAAATGATAAAAAAGTAATATTACTTATGGAAGCCCTCCACTAATTTACATATCAAGTTTACTCGCCATGAGGGTTTTAAGTCTAGTATCATGTCTTCTGTGGAACATTTTGGTGGTGTTATGGTGCCTTCAAATGGAACTCGTGAACTTGACATGTGTTGCATTTATGTGGTTAGGTCGAAAAGAACATCGCTACTAAGCAACGGCATTATTAACTACTAACAATGCTAACATTACTGTCTGAGACTCGAAGCCACAGAGGCTAACAATTTAGCAATCTAGCATGTGGGCAACATAATGCAGAAAATCCATCCATCGTCAACTGCTTATCCAATTAGGGGTCGCAGGGGGGCTGGAGCCGATCCCAGCTGGCATTGGGCGAAGGCGGGGTTCACCCTGGACACGTCGCCAGTCCATCGCAGGGCACATACAGACAGACACCCATTCACACTCACATTCACACCTACGGGCAATTTAGAGTCATCAATTAACCTAAAGAGCATGTCTTTGGACTGTGGGAGGAAGCCGGAGTACCTGGAGAAAACCCACATTTACATGGAGAGAACATGCAAACAAGTCGGAGTTGAACCTGCGACCCTCTTGCTGTCAGATGAGAGTGCTAACCATTGCACCACTGTGCTGCACTAATGCAGAAAATGCAAAGACATAACAGAGAAGAAAGATGAGGTTGTTGAGAATATCAACATTTTCCTCAGAAATATTATAAAATTACCAAAAAAAACAAACAATATAAGTAATATATATGAAATTACAATATACTGTACACATTAACATATTATTCCCCAATAAATAAACTTCGAGTCGTAAACTTGGAGCTTTCAGAAACTTCCACTTACAAGGTCCTGAATACGACATTCGGGGGGCGTTCATATGGGCCCAGCTCATACACATGGTAAACATGACCCGATTTGAAGGCACCATAAGTCTAACAAAAGATGTTATCAAGCCTCATTATGGGAAATGTAGGATCCAGGCTTTTTTTAGCTTTACCAGTACTAGGGAGCAAAAGAAAGTCTTGCTGTCTGCTGCTTTGATTTTGACCATGCTTTTTGTAACCTGTTCCTACCTCGTCCTATTTTATGGAAGTGCAATACTGAGAAAACTCAACACTCTGTTGCTCTTGTTGGACTGCAAAAAACACAGTCCACTTGTGACTGTGGATTGGTGTTTTTCTAACAATCTTTGGGATTAGTACAGACACCATCTTGTGGAGAGCACAATAGCTGGACAACAGCCAAGAGTTTCATTTTGGCCTTTAATGGAGTTGCTAAAGTATGAAGGTAACATTAATTTGCAACACCTAATATAATCTGCCACTGCTGATGTTTCATTCAAACAGCTAACGCAACAGGTAGAAATAAGAAGCATCTTTGCTGTTAAACAAGACAGATACCAGATTTGTTAAACCTCATAAATTCAGGTATTTTATCAACCTAGCTGTCTGAAACTAATCCTAGACACAATACCCTCAAATTGGGGCGGCAGTAGCTCAGTCCGTAAGGACTTGGGTTAGGATGTGGAGGACCCGGGTTCAAATCCCCCATGGACCAAGACCAACTGGTTGCTGGAGAGGTGCCAGTTTACCTCTTGGGCACTGCCGAGGTGCCCCTGAGCAAGGCACCAAACCCCCAACTGCTCTGGGCGCTTGTCAGGAGCAGCCCCCTCACTCTGACATCTCTCCATTGACATGTATATGTACTGTGTGAACTGTACTGTGTGAACAACAGAGTGTAAAACTGAATTTCCCCACTGTGGGACTAATAAAGGAATATCTTTCTTTTTTTTTTTCTTTCTAGGGCTCTGCGTTTTTATTTACTCGTGCCTCTGTGTGTGTGTATGTGTGTGCTTATGCATTACTCCCCTGTGGTGTTGCAATCCAAGCCGATTTATTTATTTGCTCCTTAATTTGTCAAACAAGGTCAAACACCCTGGTGACATTTTATCGAGACTCTTTTAGCCATTGTTTACACCATAGCCAGACACGCAGATTTCTTCACACAGACAGACACATGGGCACACAGACACACACTCTTTTATCTCCCATACATTCACAAAGCTGTCGGTGCCCCCCTGCCAGCCGAAACCCAGCATGCCCTCCTTATAAAGTCAATGAATTTCACGCAACAGCCGCTGCGACATCTGACTATCAGGTAGAAAGGCTGTACAGTCCCATACTAATAAAGCTTAATCATCTCCCTGAAAAACATTCACAGCGAGACACTCAAAATCCACGCGTAGGTATGCCAAACCATTTCCACATATCCGTTCCAGAAATACCCATCCCCACATCTCGACTGCCTCCCAAGAATACAGCTGCACAGACCCACGCAGAGACGTTTGCACTACTGTTAAAGCAAACGTGTGTTTGCACAGATTCAGAAAACACATAAACACACAGATTCCTCACACAAAAATTTTGATCAGAGGTAAACACCGTTGATCGCTCGCTGTCCCCTGGGTGGCTCATTGCAGCTAAGTCTCTTCCTCTGTGGGGTCTCAAACTGTCACTGAGGCAGAACTAATGCAGTTAGCCACGGAAGTCTGGCAGACAGAGCCATGAAAGTTATGCTGTTCTGTACCTGTGTGCCCCCCCCACCCCCTTCTGTGTGCATCTCATCAATTTCCCTGGCACTAATGGCTAAGCATGTCTGGAAATGGCAACAGGACACTGCAATGAAAAGGACTTGTTGAAAGATTTTTTCCTGAGATGTGTGTGGTGAATTTTAGTTTAGTCACGACTGCAAGAATTCAACTGGGATGATTTTTCAAACTTATATGGAAATGCATGAATACAGGCCATAGATTGGGGGCCAGTGGTGTGCACAGACTCTCAATGTGGCAAAAATAAAAAAGGGCACCTCTTATCTGTGCAGGATTAGGGGAATGGTTATTTTCTTTGCCCTAAGGTCACATAACAACAGCACTTGAACTAACAAGAAGGGCCAATGAACAGCACACTTTCAGGTATACGCGCTGATTACATGGGTGCTTGAGCACCCATCAAAATGTTGAGCACTCACTGGGAAGGCTCATCAAAAAACAAATGAATACATAAATAAATAAATATCTTAAAACGTGCATCTATTTACAGTGCTATTACTGTATTATGAATTGCCATCCAATAAAAATGATAACAGCTCTGAGCAACATAGTGTATGTAAATAGCTTACTGCCCCCTCAGACTGTGCTGGTATGGTGCAGCCCAGTGTTTCCCATTAATTACCTAAACCCGCCACAGTTTCAGAATAAACCAAATACATTTTTACTCTTCTCACTGGATGGGGTCCGCATCTGTCTCGGGGATTCAACACGGCGGGTCAGAGACAGCCGCTCAGTATAGGAAATGAGGATACCCTCGTCCGCGTGGGATGTCTCCATGGCGCCGAAGTTTTAATGCACGAGCTTACCGTCCGACGACAGAAAGGGGCCCATGAGACTGCCGGGGAAAACAAATAAAAATAAAATTCACAGGGAGATGCGCTAATGACGCACAATGGGATAATCCGTACGTAAAGACACAACATGTTTTTACTCCAATACAAGTTGCCAGGGGAGGAAAAAAAAATGTTTTCTAGCATCTGTACAACTGATTGAGAGAGATCATTTCTCTTACTGAATGACTGAGTGAGTGAAGGGGAGAGGGAACTGATGCTCATAAAGACAAGGTTCCCCATTGACAACATAGACTCTCAAAGTGCACCAGATTTATGCATTTAACTAACTGAAATGTACAATTTTTTTTCTGGGGGAGCATGCCCCTGGACCCCCATTGAGGCTCTGAAGTTTCAGAAAAACAATGGGAAAACCTGTTAATTTGTAATGTAATTTGTAGCACAACAGTGTCACATTCTGCTAAAGCAAGTGCAATAAATGGGATTTGGTGACAAATATCACCTTGGTAAGATTCACAAAATTTGGGCACCCACAGGTACAAATATAAACCAGCGCTGATGCTTTCTGGGTGCTTAACCTGACCACGCCAGGTGCCCCTGAACCACCTGCTGTGATATTAAAGCAAAACTGAAGCATGAAAGTGTCACATGGAGACACAAATGTGCCTGACTATTAGAGGTGATTTGGCACTTAGAGGGTACCAATCATGTTTAAAGAAATTAGAAGGGCACCCTTAAAATGGTACTCCAGCAATTTAGTGTTGCAGTTTTATAAAGAAAGAAAGAAAGAAAGATATTCCTATATTAGTCCCACAGTGGGGAAATTCAGTTTTACACTCTGTTGTTCACACAGTACATATACATGTCAGTGGAGAGATGTCAGAGTGAGGGGGCTGCTCCTGACAAGCGCCCAGAGCAGTTGGAGGTTTGGTGCCTTGCTCAGGGGCACCTCGGCAGTGCCCAAGAGGTAAACTGGCACCTCTCCAGCAACCAGTTGGTCTTGGTCCATGGGGGTCTTGAACCCCTGACGTCCCAACCCAAGTCCTTACAGACTGAGCTACTGCCGCCCCCAAAGTTTGGGGGTCTCAGAGGAGACAGTTTGAAAAATAAATGGTCAAAATAAACACAACACCACCCAAATTTGACTTTTATTCTGGAGTGTGGGTCAAATGTTTGAAATACCTGGATCCTACATTCCCCATAATGCAACAAGAGCAACTCTTTGTAAGACATTTCCTGTCAGGTAAACAAACACTTCTTTTGAATTCCACCCTCCCACTTTGTGTGCAGGCCTTCTTGTTACAAATTTGTAGTCTCCAAGCCCAAACTGAGCTACTGGAACTCTGACGACATCATCTGGGCGATTTCCTCAGACTTTAGACAGCTCCTCCGCAGCCACAGAGGACATTATACAGCTGTTTCTGCAGGCCCCACACGGCAAGTAAGTGGACCTTTTGTGTGTGAAATCGCTCCAGGGCCTCTTTAAATTGTGGAATACGGATAGAAGATAAAACAGAAAAATAAATAAATAACAAGCTTTAGTTGTTAACCATATTCAGAACCAAATAATTTGGCCCTAAGAGACCGGCCTAAAATGGAAACGCAAGAGGAAAAAAGTTTCTACAAATATTTCAATGCTCAAGAGAAGATAAAACCAATAATAGAACTGGGAAGGAGGAGGGCATCAAAACAACCCAAGAGCAACCCTCGATAATACAGGACCAGTTCACCATGAAGAGAAGAAAGTATTCAGAAGAGGAAAAAAGAGCACAAAGCACTATTTATATTTTGCTTATTCCTATTTTTCATTTCTTCATCTGTTTCTAGTGAATGGAAGTTTCTACTCTAAGTAACATTTATAACTACGTGTCCTTCACCCAGGCTCGCAGTGTCTTCTTTGTCAAATACAGACACTTGGTCAGTGGCCCAACACTTCACACTATGACCCTCTAGGTACTCATCTAACATCAGTTTTGGACATGTCAGGGGAGGCATGTCAGTTTCCGCTTGTCTCATTCATAGACTATCCATCAATCCATTATCTGTAACCGCTTATCCTTGTTAGGATCACAAGGGGGCAAAATAAACCTCTGTGTTCACACGAAATGTAAAGTTTCCAATTGTTACAATACCATTTCTTTTAAAAATATATTTCCTGTGTAAGTTTACTAAAAGCAGTTTTACGCCGAGCACATTTTCAGCGGGAAAAAAAATGCATGGAAATTTATAAGAAGTGATTTTGTGGGTTTTTATGAATGCTTGAACACCCCTATGAAACATTCGTGCAGGGAAAAAAATAATCCAGATGGACTTCAATTTCAGCAGATTTTTGCCTTAGGGAATATATCTTTGACCATTGAAATACTTTGATCGCCATCATTGGGCATAATAATAACCACGTGCCTCTGTTTGTTGCTTGAGTGTGTATTTTCGGGGCCTTGGATTAATGGCCGTTTGTTTTTTGGCTAATGGACTTTTTTTAAATAGCAATGGGCCGTCTGCTGTCTCAACACCTGATAATAAACGAAAAACACTACCTCAACAACCAAGTAAAGGAAAAATATATTGCTTGAGATCGCCCAGCAGCTGGGATACGATGAAGACGGTAATGTAGTTGATATGCACTTGCTAATGTTATATGTTGGTCATGGAATGGGGGGAAGCCACAACAGCTAACAATAGCATTAGATTTAAGGTCCGATTAGTTTATGTAGTGTCTGGTGCATGGCAATGTGGATAATTCGCACCAGACCTGCTGTGCATTGTTGTCAATGAGGAAAATTTGCTTGTATTTTCTCAAGGGACGGTTGAGAAACAGTTTTTAAGCAACAAAACAACTTGATTGTGGTTTGGGTTAAAATAAGTGTGTATGTCTGTTACTTAACTGGTGTTAATAAAGTTCAGAAGTTACAAAACTACAGTAAAATTACTTTATGCAGTCTCCTTGTTTAAGGTTCTGTGTTTGTTTGACCCATCCAGCCTCCTCTCCCACCTGCCCAACATAGACTTCGTTGCTCTGTACACTCCGTCAGTTGCTCTGACCATCTAATAATGACACGGATGGGTTAATTAATATAAGGGCTCGCTGAAAATCCAGTGCGTCCCAAACAAACCCTACAGGATGTCTCGGAGCATATATATCAGACGCTGAGGGGCACTGACCAGCACTCGATGTAAGAAGTCCCATGCTGAAAATCCCCCCGCCAAACAACTGCGAACAATTTGTACAATTCTATAATAATGCTAGAAATAAAAAAATAAGTACCATTCGAATCAATGATGTGATATGACAAATTACATTAAGGACACCACCAGTTCTAAACCACAAAATCAGCTTCTGATGGATTTTCAAAAAACTGCTGGTGAGGCATTTAAATATGGAATAAAATACCAAACTTCTGGAGTCACTGTTTTGAAGTACCTGTGAGAGGCACTGGGTAGTGTAAAAGCAAGTCTAACACACTGCCAGTCCGAAGAACTGTCTATTTGAAAAGGAAAAAAATAAACAAATAAAAAGCATTTGATTTCAGAAAAGCTCCACGTAACTGGATTTCAAGCACACAGACCTTGCTTTCACAATCCCTCTAGCTGAGTTAAATACAGCAGAGACCTCACGATAAGCCTCATAGTTATGCAAGATGAGAAACCACGAGATCCTAAATGTCATTAGAATACATAATTTGCAACACGTTTTCATCCCAACTCGTCACATACCGCCGCTTTGTCACGCCCTTTGGCGCCACTGTAGGATTAGGCAACATCACCATGAGAGTTAAGTTTAGGACAGAACTACACGGTTGGTCTTAAAACTACTGTTTGTACAGTGAAAATGTCAATGTCATGGGGGCGGCAGTAGCTCAGTCTGTAGGGAGTTGGTTTGGGAAGGGGGGGGGCCCCGGTTAAAGTCCCGAAAAAAAAAAAAAAAGGGGGGAGAAGGGGGGGGGGGGGGGGGGGGGTAACCTCTTGGGGGCGGCGGGGGGGGCCCGGGGAAGGGAGCAAAACCCCAAAGAGTGGGGGGGGGGGTGGGGGGGGGGCGCAATCATATTAATATCTCTTTTTTTTTGTATGTTTTTGTTTGGGTGGGTTGGGGGGGGGAGTAAGGAAAAAAAAAAAAAAAAAAAGAAGAAAAAAAATAAATTTCCCCATGGGGGAAGGAGGAAAGGAAAATTTTTTCTTCTTCTTGATTGTAATGTCACATATGGGACTCAAACAGTGGTCTCCTGGATGAAAGGCTTGTGTCCACCCGCCCTCCCACCCTTTGTGTCTCTTTGGCCTTTTATACCAGTGTCCCCACACTACCGGCGCTCTTTCTCCGAGCATTTACTGTTGCCACGGATGGATTTACATTACAACTGATGGAAGGCTAGGTGTGTTTCATACTGGCACTCAAAGGTGCTGTGTGTGGCGGTACAGAATGTCAACGGCCGTGACAAAGCCTCAGCATTTAACGTCCTGGGAACAAGAACGGGCTGTCATTTGGGGACCATGAATTTCTATATCAAATTTAGTACGAATCCATTTTGTAGAAACTGACATATTTTATAGGATAAATCAAACATTTGGCCAGTTGGAGGTGTTAGATAAAAAGTCAGGGCATCACCAAAGTCAGCAGGATTCATCCTCTGGGAACTATGAATGGCTGTAAAAAGTTTCAAGGCAATCTGTCTTTATGGGATGTTTCAGTCTGGTCCAGTGTGGTGAGCCAACAGACTGACATTACCATCCTAAGAGACATGCCGCCAGCATGGCTAAAAATGTTATTTTTCCTCATCTATGAGATTTCATATCTACATTCCTGTCTGGTGTCACAACAAAGTCACTGAAGCTCTCACTCTCATACACCTTTAATTGGAATTTATATTTACAGTCTGACGAGCTGTTCTGCTTGGTATTGGTATTTATCACTGGTGCGCTTTCATAGAGCTTGCGAACAAATCACTTTGGAAGCGAGTTTAATTAATGTGTTGTACTACGTGAGACAAAATGAGTGTTTCCACACTCTATTAGCATGTATGAATAATATACCTGTCGCAGTCACATTATATATCATTATACCGTATAATGGTGTCACTGTGGTGGATGATACGCATCCAGCGTGGGATCCTACCTGATTTTACAACAAAAAGAAGCATATTGGTGTGCTCGCTGGGTTGACATGCTCATGAATATGATGCAGCAAGGCAGTGAACCCGTCAACCTGGTGAACAATAGACCCATTTTGTCTTTTTTAGGAGGGTACAGGGGGTCTTAAGGGGGACATATCAGGTCAACAGCATATGTCACATAGAAGTGATGTACATCATCTGAAAGCTGGGAACCCGAAGATAAAATTGAAATGCAGCTTAGCATTGTGTGTCAAGTTGGTCTAGTCATAAATCTGAAATAAACATGAATGAATGAATGAATGAATGAATGAATGAACATAAACTGTGTGTAATAGGGCTTTGGGCATTATGGTGGACATACATGATGGTCATTCCCGTGCTCTATTATATTTCATTAGCTGTTGCAGCAGTCTTTGGGTTGATGCCATTTGTTACATAGATTTGATGCTAAATTGTACAATTTTTCACCAAAACTCATAACAAATGCTGAATTATCCATCCAAAACACCACATAAAGACACCAAGACCTTGAGGAACATTATAAAAAAGCCATGCTGCAGGAATTTTTCGGTGATAGGATGGCGAGTGATTCTGTTGTGGAAACTGCTGGACAAAAAATCTTATTTTCAATATACCTGGGAAAGCTATGCATCCTCTGAATAACCTCCAGGTCTCCAGTTTACAGTTGTAAAGTTTCATGAGGCTGTGATTATCCTAGAGGTCACCACAGATCATTTTACACAGTGAGGTCAAATTTCCAAAAATTGTCTCACTACAATGAAATGGCTACTATGGGAATTAACATCATCACACAAGAATGTTTATAGACCCCATATGCAGAAATATTCAAAATGCATCATTTCAAAATAGGCAAAAATAACACATTAAATTACATTCCAAAACTTTGGAGCACTATTTAGCCTAATTTCCAGCAGAGCATGACATTGTAGTTTAGTTCACTGTAGTTTCATATGCTGTCTGTATCATCACTGGCTTAATTTAGTTAGTTTAGCACTAACACAGTTCTTTGTAAGTTAATTTGTATTTGCGTGTACATCCTTTGGATGGATGGATGATGGATGGAAAGAAAGAAAGTGGAGGACCTTGGAATAAAACCTCTAAAACTGCCTTCATCAGGTATGTTTTATTTTTGGACTAGGTACCCTGTTTCAATGCCAAGCAGCACAAAAGCAAACAAACAAGCTGGCAGAATAACTCTATATTTTCTGGGCTGGAGTTTCAAAGACATAATCAATATGTGAATTCAAAATGCACTCTATGCAATAGTTTGCCTCATCATAAAGAAAACAATGTGCCAATAACAATATCTGCCTACCGTTGTTTGCGCTTGCATGTCTCCTCGAACGTTAAAAAAAAAAGCTTTCGGCCAAATGCAGAGAACAAAGACACGCAAATTATAGTATATCAATGGGCTGCCTAGAGGGATCTATAACAGAAGAGCAATAAGGAGAAAACCAATAGCCTGATTTGGAAAAGCCAGATTGCCTCTATCCAGATAGTTTACAGTGCTAATAATCTAAGAATAGAGCATTTCAGTGAGGTGTCTATCAGTACGCTGGCACACAGAAAAATGGCCACCCTCGGCTATCCTCAGTGGCATCGGCCATTATGGCCATTATCAAGATTGATCACTGTCATTGACTTTTAATGGACATGTGACCCATGTAACATGTCTCTGTGTGTGTGTGTGTGTGTTTCTGTCTATAAGCATGTGAAAACTCATCAGGTCCCGTTGCTGGTCCCATGATTAGAAGAAGTTTCATGGCAATTCACGGAGCTCCATATTACACAAGCATTCTTTCTCCCGAAATAATTAGCTTAAATTAGATGTCAAAATGGTTAATTATTATGATGAATGTTTTATTGCAATAATAGTGAGAGGAATTAGAACAATGTTAAATCGGGGTGCGCACACTCAATGTAGAGTTGTCAGAGAGAGTAATGGGTATAATTCATTTAATGGGAACAAAAATACCCACAGATTTTAATAGCAAGGACAGAAAGTGTGTGAGAGAGAGAGAGAGAGAGAGAGAAAGAGAGAGAGAAAGATGGAGAGAGAGAGAGAGGAGGAATAATGAATGCATCCAAAAATGCAACTCATCTCCCTTTGTCGTATAGAGCTAAATGAGGAGAGGCTTGAGAGTCTCTTTCAGCTCGGCTGTGTTTGCCTTGCTGAACACAGAAGCCCACTTTGAATAGAAATTAAGACAAAACCCTCTCACATCAGAGCTATGAATTGATGATAAATTATGTGAATGCTTTGACAACAGACATAATGGTAAGAGGTTGTAATGACGGAGGCTGGTTACACCTGCCAAGTCTGAAGTTATGTGTTTTTCTCGTTTTGTCTTATTTTGGTATTTCCTGTTTTATTGTCTCACCCCTGTTTTCCTCTCGTTTCAGATTATTTGACTTCCTGCCAGTGTTTTCCCTCCGTTTGCATGACTGACAGCCCTGACCTCCTTTGCTCACCTGCTCTGACTGTTGCCCCACTCTGATTGGTTCCACCTGTGTTGTGTTCCTCCCCTTTCCCTGTGTATTTAATGTGTGAGCCATCTTCCCTCGGTGCCAGTTCATCTTTGTCTCTGCACAAGCGTCACCAGCATTCCTTGATTCTGTTGTCTTCCCGGTTCGATATTTTTTTTGTATTTTGACTTTACCACTTTGTTGCCTGCCCTTCGGATTTGTCTGATGATTCTGATTGCCTGCCTGTGTACTGAACCTCTTTTTACGAGTAAAGTATTTTTGCCTACTTTTGAATCTGTCTTTGGAGTCGTGGATTTGAGTCCACTTCTCTCTGGTGCCCAAGTCATAATAAGGGTTTCTCAGATCAAGTGCAGCCAAGTTTGATATTTGTTACAGTCACTTTAAAACTCTCAGATGGTTCAACATCTTACCCGACTTTATTCTAATGGAAATATCTAATGAGGCAAACAAGTAGATCTGAACCTGAACATTACAACTGCCAACCGCTATGCTTAACCCACTACACAAATATTCATCTGGGCTTGTTGTTTTACTTCCTGAGCTATAAATCATGTATATTTCCAGGCTAGTATCATGTACTCTTTGCAGCTATACCTATGAAAAGTAATGCACTGTAATTATAAAGAGCAGTGAATGCCACGTAGGGATGAGGTTTGGGTGGATGAGTGGGTCAAAAAACACCAGGCTTTCTCACAGAATACTGGCGTTCTTGTCCTGTGTGAAACCAGAGGTCAACATTGATTTACTTGTCTCGTAAGTAACGCCACTTCTGGCATTATTTTAAGCCAAACCACAATCTTTTCCAAAGCCCATATTTAGTAGTTTTGTTGCCTAAACCTACCTAAGAAGTTTTGTTGCCAAACCAAGTTAATCTTTCCCTAAGCCTAAGTAGTTTTGTTGCCTAATCCTAAACAAACTGATCTTTTCCTAAGCCTAAGTAGTTTTTTCGCCTAAACCTAAGGAAGTTGTTTCCCGTGAAGACAGAAGTTTATTTTGAAATGACTGTTTGCATATAAAGAGCTAAAATTGACATTGGCATTGCTGGACATTCATAGGAAATGAACAAAAAAGGGAGTAACTTTTTCATTAGATATTATGAAACGATAATACGAAACGGGGCTGCACGGTGGTGCTGTGGTTAGCGCTGTTGCCTCACAGCAAGAGGGTTGCATGTTCGATTCCAGCTTGGGACTCTTCTGTGTGGAGTTTGCATGTTCTCCCCGTGTAAGCGTGGGTTTTCTCCGGGTACTCCGGCTTCCTCCCACAGTCCAAAGACATGCTGTTTAGGTTAATTGATGACTCTAAATTGCCCGTAGGTGTGGATGTGAGTGTGAATGGTTATCTGTCTATATGTTGTCTGTCTCTATGTGCCCTGTGATGGACTGGCGACCTGTCCAGGGTGAACCCCGCCTTCGCCCAATGCCAGCTGGGATCGGCTCCAGCCCCCCCGCGACCCCTAACGGGATAAGCGGTTGACGATGGATGGATGGATGGATAATACGAAACGTTCTGTGAGGATACGTTAATATTTCACATTTGCCAACAATTTTCAAATACACCTGATCACCTGTGTCAATCAAAATTTGTATCTGTTGGTTTCCATTCATTTGGATATGGTAGTGAGCTCAAATAGCATGAAATTTCCCTGAATCATGTCACCTATCAGAGTGGACATTCAAGTTTGTATTGCTTTTTGTCAATGTTACATTGTTGTTAATCTGATTGCCTCATTTGTGAAACTGTCTGGAGCCACAAAAGGCTCGACAAAACACTGAAGAGTGACAGATCTGAAAGGACATCGCTCGACTCTGCAACTAATTATTGACTGTCCACGCATTCACCAGGCTGGTCTCATACACTGTCCGTAGCTACAAAAAGCAAAAGAACTGTAATTCATATATATCCCATGAAATCAGTTAGTATGTACTCCAGGTAGGGAGAAGGTTGAGGTGGATGGGAAGGTCAAAAGACAAAAGACTTGGTGTTTGTGTCATGTGTGAAACCATAAGTCAATGGTGATATTTGTTACGTAACTGTAACTTCTGTACTTAACTCTTATCACTGTACAAGTTACGCTACTTTCGGTGTTATTTTAACTCAAACCGCGATCTTTTCCTAAAGTTAGCTCGGTAGTTTTTGTCATAGAACTACCATACGAAAGTTATGCTACTTCTGGTTTAACCACTTCTAGTTTGGAGTAACTTAAATCACTTTGTTGCCCAACCCTAACAAAAGCCCCTTTTTGACCACAGGAACTTTCCACTGCATTTCACCTGCAAGGACCAGACTCTAAATAAAGCTCTGGGGATGTTTTATCTACTGGCCCTGGTCAGGGGGTAGTACCTTCTGAGAGAACAGGAACTCTCTGCTATGGAAACCCAAACAACAGTGGGCTGAAGGAACCTTTTAGTTCCTTTAAAAAGTAGTCCTGGGACTAAGATTACCAGAAACTTCTTGGTGGACACAGGGCTTAAGTAGTTTTCTTGCCTAAACCTAACCAAGTTGTACTTTTCCTAATCCTAACTAAGTTGTTTTGTCGCCTAAACCTAACAAAGTTGTTTCCTGTGAAGATGGAAGTGGATTTTGACTGGAGTGGAAATCGACACTGGACAGTTATGTAAAAATGCATGAAAAATGAGTCATAACTTTTCATTAGATATCATACAAATCATTTTATGAGAATACAGTACATTCACTGGCACAGGCACGGGAAGAGACTTGATCACTACTGTCAGTTATCACCTTTTTGATTTAACAGCGTTATGTAGGTCACTTAGACTTTGGCCAACCATAACCTTCACCTGATGTCTCATCATATAATCTGCCATCATGCTGTCATCTGCTTTCCCTGATCGCTATTGAAGACACCTTGAAGACTGCAATGTGGCCTCACTTCCACTCAGAAAGTCCTTAAAGTCTTAGCTTGTCAGACGCAGCCTTGAGGTGATTGACAACTCTGAAGTCTGCCGTTAGCCATTAGTTCAGTTTTGCTCTGCTGTTAACAGGTCTGTGTGTAGTGCACAGGCAGTGTGCATAGTGTTGTACAGTCCATTGACTGGGTTCAATAATCATCTTTGTTTGTTCTAATCCAATTACTGAACAAATAGAGAAAATCCAGTGGCAATAAGCTCTTGTGATTAAAACTGTTCTCTGTACTGGAGAGCAATAAACACTTATATTCTGAACGTGGGAGTACATGTAAACATCTGACAATATGGCCATTTTTACAGCATGGCACAGAATGTCTCCCAATTATGAAATCATGCACATATTATGTATAGTGAGCCTCAGGTTGCATTGCTGCTCTGCTTCATTGCTAATACAGAACAGCCATATTACTACAACTTTATCCAATTACAATTTAATCTGTAATCACATTTGCAATAGACTGCAATTAACTAATGCGGTTCCTTAACCCCTTAACACTCTGAAGACCCAAAGGCCGGACCGGATGCTATTCTGAGGTTGTTGTGGGAATTTTCTAGCCAGAGTGAAGATACTGGCAGCATGTGAAACTAGAAAACCAAAGGAAACCATCGGTGCCATCTTAAGCTAGCTTGTTGACAAGAACACTAAGTGATGCTATGATGAAAATTGTGGTAAGGAAAAACTGTCATGGCCATTTTCACAGGGATCCCTTGACCTCTGATCTCACGATATGCACATTTAAATGGGTTCTGTGGGTACCCATGATTCTCCCGTTTACAGGTATACCCACTTTATTATAAGCCCTTTCAGTTTAGGGAAGAAATCATGCTATTTTTAATGCAGTATAAATCTGTTATTTTAGCTTATTCTAAGATGGTGTATTTGAATATGGTGTATTATGCATACTGGGCTCCTTAAACAGTCTTCGAGTCAGGAACTGCATGAACTGGGTATGACTGGAAAGCTGAGACTCTTGTGGATCCAATGAGCCGACTATATTCATGTGTGATTTCATTATATAGACCATTTTTATTAACTTGACCTCTCTGTATAAAATGACCTGTTGTGACCTCTAGGATTATCACAGCCTCATGAAACGTTACAGCCACAAACTAGAGACCTAGAGCATTCAGAGGACGGATGTCTTTCCTCGTTATATAGACAATGAGGGGGTTTCTGAGCAGTTTCTAGAACAGAAATGCTCGCCATCCATTCACTGAAAAACGCAATTTCTGCAGAAATCTCCAAATGTCAAAATATTTTGAAACCAAATCACAAAATGGCTTTTCTATAATGTTCCACAAGGTCTTGGTGTCTTAATGTGGCATTTTGGAGGGATTATTGGTTAAAAAATGATTAAATTTTGCACCAAATCTGTGAAACAAATGATATCAACCCAAAATTCACTCATTTATTAATTATCTTTAATTTCTTATCAATGACTGGAACAACTTGACACACAGCGTTGTGTGTGATTAGTCTTCAGGTTCCCAGCTTTCAGATGATGTACACCACTTCTATGTGACATCTACCGTTGCCTTTTTATCTCATCCTGAACATCCCATGTTCCCCACCCTTACCCTTCTAAAAAAAGTGGTCAGAGTGGTGAGGGGTTAATACAATTAAAGGCAGACAGTTGTAGACATGTCAGCGGTGTTTCATCCTAGATGAGCATTGAGACAACTTTAAACCTCATCCGATTTGTCTGATCCCAGTCATCTGTGGAAACAAAAGATCACGTCAGGCCTTATAATCCTACATATGACAACACCTGTGTTTGGCGACTGTTTTAAGTATACAGTGCTGAATACAACAGCTCATTTTATGCAGAGTGTGTGTGGAGTGAGCGGGGGGTGGGGGTGGGGGTGGGGGGATAAGGGGTGCATGCAAGTCAGGATCATCTGTTCCTCAGGTCATGTCAGCACAATCTTTGTGCTTGGGCTGCCTGACCTGACTTGCACTCCTTCAGTGGTCCAAATAGGGTTTAAGCTGTCTGGCCTCACCATATGCTGGCTAACAACACCACCTCTGCCATCAAGGACCTGCTCACCCCTTCCTCACAATCCAGACCTGCAGTCAACATAGCTATGACTTTGAAATTCAGCGCATGGCGTCTGCTCTCAAAACGTTATCACATCAATTTATACTGAGCAGCACAACGCATCATTTGTCCTGCAAAAAAAGGCCATCACGCGCTCAAAACATTTATCTTGTCTGTCACAAGTAAATAACTTCATGAACAAGCTCATCACTGTCACCAGAGTGACACGTACATTTGTCATTGCTGAGGTCAAGACAGTCAAATGACTTTGTGTCAGCCAACCCAGTCTCATGGGAAGTAGGGATGCACCCATCGGGAAATTCTGAGCCAATAAAATGCTGAAAATAAGAATTTGGCTGATAGTCAGTATCAATTTTTTTGTCTGTTTTTTTCCGTTTGTGCTGCTATTCATTTCCCTTTTGTATCAGGGAAACAGTAAGACTTTTTTCTGGTTTAAATATTAATCCATTCAGCATTTCATTACAAAATATGAAACTAGAGAACCTAAAAATAACAAATTTATTTTAACGCCACTAATTTCTTTAACGCATATACTCAACTTGCGATTTATAGGTTGTATCTGTGTATCTGTCTCAGTTTTAAAGCTGCAGTGAAGCTACTGGCGACTTGGAAACCTAAGGAAGCAATTGGTACCAACCAATCATGCTAGCTTGTTGGCTGTAAATAAAGGGCTGTAAATAACACTACAAAGTTATGTTAAATTTTGTTGAGGAAAAACTAGCTATGGTATTTTCACAGGCATATTTATTCCCTTTTTGTGACAGGGACATAACAGATTGTTATATTATTCATGATAAAAATAAAAAATAAAAGAGCTGTTTTAAAGTCATTCAGCATTTCATTACTTTGAATGGGCACAAGTTAAATTACACAAATTTATGAAACAACCTTTAATATAACCTTCTTTCACGTGAAAAATATATATTTTTTTAAATAACTGCAAACTAACAACAAAATATCTTCAAATGCCTTTTTAGCTGCTGTACAACTACCTACTCAATGAGAAGAATATTTCATTACTTACATAGCTCATCAAAATTATTTGTTGCTTGAAAGATAAATTAAATGAAATATTAAAGCAATCAGACACACTCGAAGACGTACAATAGGCCTATTAATTAAATTTTAGCACTGATCATCGTTATTTTTTTAGTCGTCTGAGAAAACGACGCCATCAGCGATGGATTAACTAGCAGACAGTAGCAGCAGAACGCCACTGGGGAGTGGATGAAGAGCCACGCTCTGCTGGTGCAGCTTCAGGCCTCGCTGCCTCAGCTCTCTAGGATGGACGGACCCCTGGCAGAGCCGTGGGACTATGCTGTAGAGGCCCCCAATGTGGATCTGCACACCTGGGACTGGATCCCAGTATGGAGGATGGATTGCTGTACGGGCTGCAAGTCATAAAGGATGTTTCTACTCTAATTTAGGTGCTGAGTCACCCCTCTTTGGACTGACATGCTTCTGGTGACACATTACGCACATACAAGGTTCATTCCCATCCAGATCACAGTGATCTGTAAGGCAGTGTAAACTCGGACACGGCCAACTTTTTCCTTCACTTTAAATAAACCACACGGCAGCCACCGTCATGCCAGAGTCCTTTCTAGCCAGTGGCTTCTTCTCTGAATCAGCAGCAGGTAACTGTTGTCCAAGACCGGTCGCTAATAACTAACACAACATTTAACTGGCGCAAAAGTGATGCAACACAACAGATTTATAAAGTAAAATTGAAATCCCAACACCTCATCTATCCAAACACTGCTCACAGCACTATGATGTGATGTCTTCTCGATAGTAAAAGACACCTAAAAAAAAAAAAAAAAAAAAAAACCCTTTGGCTATGGAGCCACCCTCAGCAGCATGGGGGCTCTGCATGGTGTAAATGAGTTGTAAATAACTGAAGAGTTGCACCTTTAAACTGCAATTAACAACATGAGACAAGACAAGTTGCTCTAAATCTGTGGATGAACTTGTTACTAACGTGTTACTTCTATCAGTTCTTGTGTCATTAGGATAATGAAGAAGACATGACGTGTGTTTGGAAAGTTATGATGGTTAGGTGCAATACTGTAACATGTATGAAAACAAGCTGTGGATCTGAGAACTGCACACGGTGTTTGGAGAGATTTTGGAGACGATTGTTCCGAGGAAACTGAGACAAACTAGTGATTTAGTTTCATCTACACTCTATTGTTTAATTTTACAAAATTCAGAGTTTACCTATGTTTAGTTGTCAAACATAGCCTTTGCCTAAAGAAATAGCAAAATTATGTAAGGGGTATATACAGTAGGATTACACATCTGACCAAACCAACTGTAGTTCAACTGGGTTTCAATCTGGTGACTGTGAAGGTCATAGCACACGATTTCAATCATTTTAAACTCATTAAAAGGGACACATGCTGACCTCCAGGTTCATCCTTGTATTTTGGATTTCTACTTGAACATTTGCATGTTTTATTATTCAAGACACACATTCACTTTTATCATACTGTCTGTGTGAATATACCTGTCTCCACCATCTCTTTAAAGACCCCTCCCAGTCTGCTCTTATTGACTTGAGGGTGGTTTTCAAGCCATGCTATTCTAATGAGCCTGCATGTGATTTAAGTCAAGCTGATCTCATACACTGTTTGTAGTTATACTTACAGAAAGTAATGTATTCTAATTTGTGTATATCCCACAAAATCAATGTGTGTAATTTACATAATTGTACACCAGGAAACATGAAGATCGGTGAATGCCAGGTAGGGAGCAGGGCGGAGTGGATGAGTCAAAAAATACTTTCGCAGAGGAGACCGGCATCCGTGTCCTGTGTGAAATCATACATCAGCATTCATGTATTTGTCACATAACTTACGTACTTAAATAAACATAAAAACATGTTCTTTTCCTAAACCTAAGTAGTTTGGTTGGCTAAACCCAATCAAGTCTACTTTTTCTTAAACTTAACAAGTGGTTTGGTGACCTAAACCTAACCATGTCCATCCTTTACTAAACCTAACTAGGCAGTTTAGCTGCCTAAACTTAACAAAGTCTATTTTATTGCCTGAGGAAGTTGTTTCCTGTGAAGATGGAAGTTTATTTTGAAAAGACTGTATGCATGTAATGAGCACAAATTGATACTGACATTGAAAAATAAATAAATAAATAAATGAGAGAATAAGGCAGAATAACTTTTTCGTAAGATATCGTATATACCGTTGCATGAGAATTCATTGGCATGTGACATTGGAAGGGGAGCCAAATCTGAATGCCTAAGAAAAGTTCCCATGATAGCCTCATTGACGACCTGGGGGTCAATCCCCCACCAAATGGATTCAGTGTTGATGAACTCAACTGGAATAAAAAAAAAAAAATCAGGATGAAGAAGGAGAAGCTAAACTGAATATACAAAACTGTGCAGCACATTGTGTATTTTCATTCCCGCAAAGATAAACCTACATAACGTGGTGCTGAAACATGCAATTAGTATAACAGAGGCTTTTCTAAAAAGAAAAAAAAAGCACTATGATACTGAGGAACAAATTATATGTACAATAAGAAAATGTAAATGTGTTGTACCTACTAATGCATATGTGTTGTAAGTGTAATGTATGATTTAAGTGGGATGAACAGACGGTTTGGTTTAGATTCCAACAATAGCACGCGGCAGCGTATCTTAAGCTCCTGCAAAAGAACATCTCTTAAAGTGGTCTTTGAAGTTGTGATCAGGATGCAAGATTGGATGCCTGTGTGTGTGTGATTTGGGTTACATCTTCTCATCTGGTCTTGGCATTATGGAGTCAAGCTTGTTTTTTTTTTTTTTTTTCCTCTCCTCCTTTGCCTCGCAAGTTGCTCCCACCATCTGGAAGCAGGCTTTGAAAAGCAGGCCAAGTCTCTCCCACCAGAATGGCATGAAAATATACCCACATATAGTCCTGTCGCTCCCTCTCAAGTCAGCCGCAAACTACAGGCGATGATAACACGGTTGGTGGGTTGAACGTGAATACCAAGGGATTTGATTTTGGTCACTGGAGACACAGGATGTGGCTTTTCTTAGGGTGAACATATACTTGAAAACGCATTGAGGTTAATTTGTTTTGTGGTTGGTTTGAATCCAAAATCAAAAGGTGCTATTAGAAGATTGGCAATTGTCTTCTTTCATCCAGGTCAAAGCTCTACAAACAGCAGATAGATGCAGAGCGTGAGCTCAGTTAAGCAAGTCAGGCTGGAGAAAGAGACAGGCGGAGTGAGGGAGAGAATGGGTTCAGAGCTCCGCTGACTTGTTTGTGTAGTTAACTTTCTGCTCCCGTCAGCGTGGAGGAACTCCATTGACTCCCCTCTGTCGGAGGCCAGGGTCATTTGCATAACCTATTCCCCTTGCTCGCTGCCAGTCGCCTCAGCCTCTCCCTCAGTCTCTGTTTACTCTGTGCGACCGGGGCCATGTTGGATCGCTCCACCGCTGCGCCGTGTCGATTCCCCTGTCCGTGGCTGGGCTTTAATTGCCTTGGTTTTATGCTGGGTCAGGCTGTGTGTGGTACACACTCCTTAGTAGGCCTCATTGTGACAATGACCTTTAAATTGGTCTTTCTCTCTCTCTCTCTCTCTCCCTCACACACAAACACATGCTGTGCTGACATTGCCTGAGTTGCTTTGAATTCACTCATTTCTGTTTACTGGGAACTTGCATATTTCGTCCAAAGTGAGACCCATAAATAAAAGCTATATATTCAAAAGCTTTAGTGCTAATTAGAGCTATAAATGGATTAAAATATTTAATTGTGATTAACCACATTATTTTCCATAGTTAATTGTGATTAACTGCAAATTAATCAAGCTTTTTATCTGTTCAAAATGTACTTTAAAGAGATATTTATCAAGTATTTAATATTCTTATCAAAACTGGAGTGGGCAAATGTGCTTGCTTTATGCAAATTTACTGCATATATATATGCAGTATGAATTACTGGAAATCAATTAACAACACAAAATAATGACAATATTGTCCAGAAACCCACACAGTTACTGCATTTAGCATAAAAATGTGCTCAAATCATAACATGGCAAACTGCAGCCCAACAGGCAACAACAGCTGTCAGTGTGTCAGTGTGCTGACTTGACTATGACTTGATCCACACTGACTGTGATTATAATAAAGTGGGCATGTCTGTAAAGGGGAGACTGGTGGGTACCCAGAGAACCCATTTACATTCACATATCTGGAGGTGGTCAGGAGGCCCCGTTGAAAATGTCCTCGCTAAAATTTTGTACAAGTTTTGAGTTATTTACCCTCCTTCACAGGAAGCTAGTATCACATGATTGATACCACTGGATTCATTAAGTTTTCTGCTTTCATATGACACCAGTATCTTCACTCTGGCTGTAAAACAGAGCCCACTACAGCCTAAAAAACATGTTATCATCATGTTAACTCTGACATAGCCCTAGTGCAATTTTAGCCAAACGATTAGCCGAATGTGTCACAGGTGACTCTGTGTACAGTATATGTATGTGTGCTGTATATATGGAAACACTCTGCAACCATCAGGCAGCTTTAATGTCAAATGCCTCATATACTGAGCAGGTTAGGTTCATGAGGACACAAACATAATGAGCATAAGAATAACAACGAGGTTGGCACTGCATGATGTCAATATTGAGTCACCAGCTGGCAATTAAAAATATCCTGTTCTACAACACACAGTCCTTTTGTAAGAGTAAAATCCATCATGTCTTATTTGTACTTATATTTCCCTTTTATAAGGTCTGGCATTTGCCTTCAGTCCACAGTATATAATACATTTTCTGTCAAGTGTTGAAATGTACTAACTACATTCAGACTGCGGACAAAAAATTGTTTTTTCTCATATCAGATCTTTAAGACAGTGTCTGCATTATTTCAACGATATCACACCAAAGTATAATAGACCTGCATGTCCACTAGAGGATAGCATGTCAGTGTGATGTAGTGTGTCACCGAGGCATGAATGTTATGCCCTGTGTATAAAGGTGCACTACACCAGAATGGAGCAACAAAACCATTTACTTAGATCTAAGCAACAAAACCACTTAGGTTTAGGGGAATCATCGTTGTTGGGCTTAATATAAGTACATAAACTAAGTAATATATTTACGGAACCAATGTAACATCAGTACAAAAAACAAGTAATATCAGTATATAAAACACGTCACGAAGTCACTAAATGTAACTTATAATAATAAATAAATAATAAAACACCAGTTTTGAACACCCAGCCCATCACATACCACCACTTTGTCACAGCCTTCGGTAACACTTTATTTTCAGCATCAAAACCACTATTGTTTTCCTTTTAACCCTTAAACCTTTCCTTTTAATATATGTGATGTATATGTATATGATGACATGAAACAGGTAATCAAGACAACTAAATTTCGTCAAATAAACTTTTGGATGAAAACAAAGTTTTAGTGGACTCAGCAGCACTTATCACAGATGCAGAGGAGTTACTGTAGACTGAGACATGATGAGTTAGCCAGCTAGATGTTGCCTGAGGTATCCAAAGTTATGCTGAGCTTATGTCACAGACAGGCTCACACACAGTGGACGAGGTGAGTTAAGTGACTTGGCTGGGCCAGACCGCATGCCTGACGAGCGCACGGTGGCTGCGTTACCTGTTTTTCATTTTGACCTCCATGTTAATGAGTTGGAGCTTCCACACCGCCCGAGTGAGACGTCTCAGCTGCGTCTCTCCTACAGATTTTAGGTCTCGCCTATTTTTGACGAGAGCCACGAATGGTTCATGGCAGCAACAGAAAGTGGAAGTGATCTTTTGACTGTATATTTACATCATATCAGACACATTACAACAGTTTTAAAAACTAGATATCTGTAGAATATGTCACAGACAGTGAAGGTGATCTTCTGACTGTATATTGACATCAAATCAGCAACATAACTACACTTTCGATGTCTAGATATCTGTAGAAAATGTCACAGACATGAAAAACTGCAACGAATCCATTGATATCAGTGTCATGCTAGCTTATTGGGACATGGTGTAAATATCACTCCATGGCTGAGCTGTCTTTAATATGAAGTCTGTGACACTTCAGTGGCTAACAGCAGTGTTATGGCTGGCTGTTTGTGCCCCCTCTGGCCCTTGGTGGCCAATGCACAATGCACATGTGGCTTATGGCAGTAATGCACAATGCAACAAAACAAATATGGCATTCAGATGCTAGATTTTGCTACCAATCCAGCAATGCAATGCAATGCACTGATAGGTTTGAAATTACAGCCATGCAGCGCTTCACCTGTCAGTGATGCCACAAATGAGGGTTATTATTAAGTGGCCAATACAAAGTGCCCACTATAGAATAACAAGTTCGTATCATAAAGGGAGCAGTGAAGGAGTGAATGGGAGAGTCATTTTGGACACAGCAATGGTATGAATCTAAGAAATGCAATAACTGTAATTACAGTAAATGTATTACTGTGCGGCTCATCTCCGGCTGCTACAGCTGCATATACTGCATGGGAGGTACTCTGTACACTTAATAACTTATGTGATTGTCTATAGGGGACAAACGGCATAGTATCTTCTCTCTCTTGGAGGCGAAGAAAGCATTTCCCCTCCACAGACACACACTATTTGTTTCCCTTAATCCGTTATGATTCATTCCAGCTGCTGCGCGGACCTCTGCGGATGGAGATTTGCTGTCAATACCCCAACTGGTGATGCCACTGCAGGTGTTTTACCTCTGACAGATGATGAAAAACTATGGCTGACATCACTTGTGGGATCGCCATAGTTATGCTGCTAATTTTCAGCCAACGGAAAGCATTGCAACAGCAGTGGTGCCGTGTTAGTGATTCCTTTAAAATCTGGGATATTACCCCCGCCTGAGGAGCTGAACAGAGCCTGCATGTATTTTTCTTTTTAATATTAATTCTAGCTGCAGATTTGCAGTTGCCTAATCATAATGACACCACAGTGCTGTGGAAAGCTGAGAAGCTGCAATACTGCAAGATCAGCTCTAATGCTCACACCGTGGTGTGAAGTATTGTAGTATACGAGGACTGGAAAAACATGATTAACTTGTGGTGAAACGCTAACTTGTGAAACTGGCATATTCTGACAATTACGCAGCACTGGCACAGGTGGGATCTCGACTGAGTGCCATCTAGTGTATTGGAGCAGCCAACAAGATCAAAGAGGCAAACATCAAAATGCTGGAAGACTCCAGGATGCTGTTTTTGAAGCACCACCACCAACACATTCCTCTTCATTGTCTTCTGTGCATATGTGCTCTTATCACTCTTGACTGACTCCACTGAGGAGGTAAAGAGGATGCCAAAACTGCTTCCTTTATCAAAACTGAAATAAAGAGAGGAAAAAAAAAAACAAAGATATGAAGATGTGAGCTAAGTGGAATGGGCTGAAATGTTCTCGCTGGCTTTTGTAAATTATTACACTGGCCTGTAAAAAAAAAAAAAAAAAAGAAGTAGCAAGGACATTGAGTCAAGTTAGATGAAAACACTGACTGAAGCATTAGCCTGCAGCTGGTTGTTAAGCTTTGAAGAAAGACTGGAAACATGGGCAGAGACTAAAGAGTATAGAAGACATGACAACAACCGCTAGATGCTGCTATGGTGTCTCTGCTGCCATTGGATGTATAAAGAGGTGTTTGTAAATCTCAGTGTGAACACTTAAATAGCCCACGTTTAAGTTGTCTTAAAAGTTGTAGAATTAGCTCATAGCCAAATCCAGAGTTATTTTCCTCAGCATAATGAACGCAGGACTGCATCTCCCAGCTCGCTTATATGACATATCCAGTTCTGCCAGCTTCCTGCTAGCTGTGTGTTAATATCGCTGTTCCCAAACAACCGGCTGTCGGCCAGCAGCTAGTAGTCTTAGTCGCATGACATCAACATTACTAACTTACTAACATGTAGGGCAAAAGCACTTTCTAGTTTAGTTATACATCAATTTTCAATCCATCACTCACTTCATGCTCCTCTGGGAAGCGGCTGGGCAAAACGCTAAATAAATATTTAAGTAAGCAAATACTTATAATAGTATGCATGTTTATAAGATTTTTATTGTTCAACACAGGTCATTTCGGTAGAGACATTAAATATGACGTATGTATGGCACTTTTATGCAGATGTTTTACTGGCATCTGGTAGTCGCTTTCAGTTCAAAATGGCAGATGCGTAGCTGGGTGCTGATGTTGCAATAGAACGACCAATTGGCTTTCACTTCTTATCAATATACGTTCTTTGGCCAAACCCTCGATGGACCGTTTCAACCTGTGACCATGCTAGTAGTACTGTTAGCAAGCTAATCTGTTAGCTACTGCTTGCTCACCACAATTGCATCTGTGAGTTGTTACAATATGGTTTTTATTTGAAAATATTTTAAAATAATCGTACAGTGGCACATTTCAGTGGGAATTGATCACTGAAAATTCTGATCATCTAATAATGGAAGTTTACTTAACTTGCTAACTTAACTATATTAACTAGAAGTATCTCAATAGATATTCTTTCTAGTCTTCAAGATCATCCTTTGTACAATGCAAAGTTTTACATGGTTCAGAACACAACAAAACTAAATAAATGTGAAACAAAGAAACACAGCAAGGGTTAACACGCTAGCAGTTCTTTGCTTGTCTGAGAGTTAAACTAACTTTTCAAGAGCAGTTGCAATTTATGCTTCTTCTCTGGTTTCCTTTCTATGCACAAGTAGTAGCAAGGCTACATAAAACTAGCCTCCTGACCAGGGTTAGACTGAAAACAAAAAGCAGCCTGGAAATTTGCTGTCAAGCAGCCCCGATTTGAAACACTAAATTTTATCATATTTGTTGATCAATGAATCATTAGAGAAAAAAAAATCAAAGTATTAATGTAATCATCTCACATCTTACATTTGACTGCTATTGATAACACTGCTAACAATCAACCACACTTGTGTGTGTGTGTGTGTGTGTGTGTGTGTGTGTGTGTTTGGATTTGGCACCTTTTTAAAGGCTCTGTTGATGTATTAATATTTATGTTAATATTTGCATATATAAAAATGTTATCAATAAGACATTTAATAACCTGCTGTATTACCAGAATCATTTAAAATATTGGAAAAGGTGTTTGTTAAATTCAAAATTCAGACATGATGTTCAGGCAAATTTATTCACCATTTTACAACCACTTCTTTTCCAATTATTGTGTATGGGAAAAATATTTTTGGGGCAGTGTGCAATACTATAAGAATATGGTTTCGATCTACTCATTAGTTGGCAAAAAAAGAGAATATGTGTATTTCCCAGGGCAATACACAGCTGATGAAAAAGATTGTGAAACTAATCTAGCAGCTGATGTTTGACTATCAAATTAAATTGTGCATTGAGTATTTTGCCACACGAGAGCAAGAAAGGAGCATGCTGGAGGTTCAAGTGGATTCTCGTTCAATTTCCTGACTAAAAGATTTGGGTGGGTCTCATTTACGTCTGCAATACATTCAGAAAGATTTTTTTACGAGCTTTCCAGCTTTTCGCAGAGCTGGCTTCCCCCATGTTGGCTCTGTGATGCGGACTCATTTCATATTGGTTTTCCATTAATATCAGATGTAATGATAAGAGAGCAGGTAACAGCATAAGTAGCAACGGCATTCTGGCCCAAGTGGGCTGTAATTGCTATATAGCTCCATAATGGAGAGGGAAAAAAGGATGATTCACATTGTGAAAAAACAAATGTGTTTCTTTTAGAAAGGACATGATGATGAAAATATGAGTAAATACATGTACGGGGAGGTAAAGTTTATCTGTTTACAGCTCAAGTGGAGTCAGTTTATGTTAGAGACAAATAAAGTAGAAAGGTGCATGAATAATGGATGAGGCAGGGTGGAAGAACAGAGAGATGCAGGATGGAAAAAAGATTAATGAATTTCCAGTGTACATCAAAATTAAGTAAATGTGGAGATACTTTTCACATGATGAAATGTATCATCAAGAGGAAAAATATACCGAGTTTATATTTTGGATTTAAATATTACATACATGAGTACATTTATCACTGAAGGTCTGCATACTGATGGTTAACATTAATGGACTGGATTACTAGATACAATGAATAAGTCGAGCAAGAAGAGGAAAAATGAAGGAGGCCTATTGAGAAAGTCCAGTATAAAAAAAACATGAATTCATGCTGTTTTTGTTTATTATAATGTTATGAATACTTCAAACTACAAACCTTCAGCCTAAAGGTCAGGGTTACGGCTCCACTGGAGGAGCAGTCAGGATAAGAGTTGTTCATGAATAAAAGGGGCGCACATTATCCCGAGACCTCTCCTGAGTATTATAACACTACAATCCTTTGACAACATGTGTTCCTGGAATCAGGCCTACTATGTAGCTGCCTAAAGCTCACAGAACCAGACCATTAGCCACGAGGATGTTCATGCATTTTGCATGCATCTGTTTGGTTGTCAATACAAAAACAATTTCAGATTATTGTAGTGTGAAAACTAAACTCTAATACTGGTGGTCAACAGAAGGCAACAGAGGTGTGTGGTGCAGAATACTGGGATAATATCTCTGCACTGTGGGAAAACAGCTAGTTAGGTTGGGGAACAGCTGTCTGTTAAAACAGCTAGGTAAGCTGTCTCTTAAATTAGGCTGCAAAGTCCACACTAAACGGTATGTTGACACTAATTAGTTTGACGCTAAAGCTATGTCTATGCACCACAGAGACACAAGGTTCATTTCAGCTACTCTGCATTAGCGACTGACTTGCTCTAAAAGGGAAAAAGTCGGCAACACTGCCAATCGGTTGCGTCAGGCCTCCTGATTGAATATCCATCAAAGAGTACAATCCTTACAAATAGCTGATTGAATAAAACAAAGGTAGCCGGCGGGCTGCTGAGGATTATACATCTGCAAGTTGTTTTTGTTATCATTGATCTGTTCTTTCTATTAATTAATGCAGGGTTTTGTTGATAAATTGTCAGAAAATAGTGAAAAAAAATATTTATTTTAGACAAAAAGCACACAATCAACCAGTTAATCACACACTGCACCCAGTCGTTCTTTTGTGTTTTCAACAGTGGGCTACCTCTAGGTCTGAGAAGTGAAGTCAGTGTGGGAGTGCTTTAAACCGTCTAAGAGCCAGCAGGCAGCAACTCCTCTGGTCGCAAAAAGAAGTCTGATGTTGCATAGAAGTCTATGGGAAAATGAGCCTCAGGTCTCATTTGATTTATTACCTCAGTAAACATTGTAAACATGAGTTTATGGTCTCAATCTCTAGTTTCAAGTCTTCATCTATACAGGATGATGTTCATTTAGTAAATTATGGTCCCATTTGGAGTCAAAGAGACCATAAAACAAGGTATGCTTTAAGGCGTGGCTACCTTGTCAATTAAATAATTAGAACTGTTTTGGTTTCCTGACAGTATCTTATTCAGTGTTCAGTTGTGCTCAGCTCTAACCTCTTGTGTCACCTCTGGTTGCAAAAAAAACAAGATGGCGACGGGTAAAAACCAAGATGGCGACGGATAAAAACCAAGATGGCGACGGGTAAAAACCAAGATGGCGACGGGTAAAAACCAAGATGGCGACGGGTAAAAACCAAGATGGCAACGGGTAAAAACCAAGATGGCAACGGATAAAAACCAAGATGGCAACGGGTAAAAACCAAGATGGCAACGGGTAAAAACCAAGATGGCAACAGGTAAAAACCAAGATGGCAACGGATAAAAACCAAGATGGCAACGGGTAAAAACCAAGATGGCGACGGGTAAAAACCAAGATGGCAACGGCCAAAATGCTGAACTCCAGGCTTCAGCAAAAGTCCACAAACCAGTGGGTGATGCCACAATGACTGAGTTCAATTGTTATATGCAGTGTATAGTTTTCAATCACTGGTTCATTAACTCCTCCACACATTTTCAGTGTGACCTCATCTGCCCTGGCAGCAACGTCTGGTGGATTCAGACATGCAAACAGGATGATTCACTCACTTCTTTCAAGTGTTCAGGGAGGCAGAGTGCTTCTCATCAGTGAGTGTATGAATCCAATAATCATCTATTAATCAGTTATTTGTGCGCTGCATTTTGAACTCGTTAGTAACTACAACAGCTCAAAATAAAAAACAAAAAAATAGTTTATACAGCTTACAGCCTCGACACCAAACACACCAACTCCACCAAAAGCTACCCAATAAAAATGTTTTCTGTGGCTTCATTTAAAACAGTCGACTCCTGCCGGGGCTGAATAAGTGCTATCTGCTGGGTAACTTTGTCAACATCATAATCATCTTTGATTGGTGTTTCGTCGCAGTAGAGAACACAACAGATGCTGCCTCATTACCCGTACCCAGTCTTGTCTGAATTCACACACATGCAAGAATGTGCACAGGAAGGGGGCGTGATGGATAATTTGCTGCTTTGTATTTTAAATGATGGATATTGCAGAGTTTTTGTGTGTTGCAGCGAGGACTTGAATGGACCTAAAATGAGTATGCCATTTCCCATAAATACTTTTCATATATGTAGCTGTATGTGTAGACTGCATATAAACTACTCCCGTTAACACAAACGACATGAGTACGCCACAGCACACTCTTTTCCCTCTCACTGATAGGAGACAGAAACAGCGCACCCAGAGGATAATGGATTAGTATAGATTAAAGAAGATTCCACTGTTTGTTGTGTGTGTGTGTGTGTGTGTCTGTGTGTGTGTACGTCCTATATCGAGCCCAGCTCCTCTTTTAGATACAAAAAACCAAAACATTTCCATTATAAAGACACCATGTTTAATCTGTCACTTGAGATGGGGGGTGGGTGGGGGTAAGTGCTTTTCCGTAGGTTTGCTGAGAGAATAACTGAATTGACTTGAACACAAACACGCACACCTTTTGCCATGTATCTTGTTGTTCCAGCATGAAATGAATGGCCAAAATACCCCACAGATGTACAAATCACACGTCCAATGTACCTTCAGTGCCCACACAATAGCACATACACACCAACTGAGTCCTTGTCCCTGCAGGAAAACATATCTAAATGTACTTTGCACTACACACTTCCCTCTGAGCTCAGTTAGCATTTTTTTTTTCAAACATCTCTTTGGCGGGCATAAAGTGTGTTGCAGCAAACGAGAAGCTTTGTGGCGATGAGCGACTGCTTTAAGGAGTGCTTTGGGCGATGAGCACGAGGATCCCAGCCGTGGACTGTCGGATCGCATAAGCGTGACCCCCCGCTAAATGCAAGCTCTTTGGGATTTCAATAACGGATCAATAATGCATGTAGTAAAGATTACTGTGGTGCAAACAGGAAAAGCCAATTAAATTCTACTTAACATAATTTCTTTTCTCGTGTGCATCTAACTCTGAGTCTTTCACGTTGTTGTTGTCCTGTATGACGCACCTGCTTTTCTCCCGCTGCCTCGTGGTCAGTGGTGGGATGAGGAACTTCTGGATGGAGGGGCCCAGATTCATCTGTGAAATGAAAAAAAAAAAAAAAAACAAGAATAAAGTATTACAGTACATTCATTATTCCATGTGATTTATGAATGCCAAACAGACTTTAAGTGTTTAAATATAAAACAGTATTGATGAATATCTGCTATTCTAAAGAGTCTACAATCATGGACAGATCATCAGACATATAAACACCTCTTTTTTGCATATCTTTGAGGTGATTTTGCATCTCTTTAGGATCTTTTTTGCGTATCTTTGAGGTGATTTTGTGTCTTGTGTCGTTTTACCTCTCTGACGTATTTTTGCGTCTTTTTAGGTTGTTTTGCTTGTCTTTGCAATAATTTTGCCTCTGAGGTAATTTTGCATGTCTTTTAGTTTGTTTTGCAGATCTTTGAAGTAATTTTGCTTCTTTTTGGTCATTTAGTGTCTCTTTGAGGTTATTTTGCTTCTCATTAGGGTCATTAGGCCCTTTGAGGTCATTTTGCTTGTCTTTGAGGTCATTTTGCCTCTCTTTGAGGTCATTTTGCCTCCCTTTGAGATCATTTTGTATGTCTTTGAGGTCATTTTGCCTGTCTTTGAGGTCATTTTGCCTGTCTTTGAGGTCATTTTGCCTCTCTTTGAGGTCATTTTGCCTGTCTTTGAGGTCATTTTGCCTCTCTTTGAGGTCATTTTGCCTGTCTTTGAGGTCATTTTGCCTCTCTTTGAGGTCATTTTGCCTGTCTTTGAGGTCATTTTGCCTCTCTTTGAGGTCATTTTGCCTCTCTTTGAGGTCATTTTGCCTGTCTTTGAGGTCATTTTGCCTCTCTTTGAGGTCATTTTGCATGTCTTTTAGGTTGTTTTCTGTGTCAAGTAATTTTGCATCTCTTTGAGGTAATTTTGCCTCTCCTTGAGGTCATTTTGTGCATCTTTGATGTCACTTTGCATGTCTTTGAGGTCAGTCTGTGTCTCTTTGAGGTCATTTCATGACTCTGAGGTCAGTTTGCATGTCTTTGAGGTCATTTTCTGTCTCTTTGAGGTCATTTTACGTCTCACTGTAGTCCCTTCTGTTCAAGAAATGTGTCACTTCATACAGAGGCTCAGGTCCAGGGGCTCCCCTCCAG
Source organism: Pterois miles (assembly GCA_947000775.1). NCBI lineage: Eukaryota > Metazoa > Chordata > Actinopteri > Perciformes > Scorpaenidae > Pterois > Pterois miles. The sequence goes on from CAMQGK010000253.1 coordinate 2,494,760, forward strand.
CTCTGCCTTTGTCTATAGTTCTTTAGCTTTCCTTCTAGACCCACTTATGTTTGCCACTCTCACCCTCTTCTCCTCCTCGTCGCCCCCCCCCCGACCACATTTCCCTCTCTCTCATCCATCTTTGCAAAAAACTATCTCCCGTCTGCCTTCCCTCCTCTGAACCACCAGCATGGCAAACATGGAAGCGCACCACCACCACCCCTCCCAATCTCAGTGACCTGACCATCTGTGACTGAGAATTCCAGTATTTAACTAAACCCCCGTCATACTGGTCTCTGCGGCAACCATGAGCGAGTGTGTATAGCAGTGCTGCTGGTGGTGGGGGGGGGGGGGGGGGGGGGGGGGGGGGGGGCCGTGCTGGAGCATGGGGTAAGCTCCACTCAAAGCTGTCGTAAACACCACTAATGCATCGCTAAACTTGGGGAATCTCGTGTGCCTCGGCGCACGCTTACATGTGTGTCTGTTGCGCACACACACACACACACAGTCGACTAATCCCTCATAAACCTACATTTTATCGCTTACCACACCATTAGCTCAGCTGTGGCATTCTGCCTGGAGATGTCAAAACAGAGGGACTACAAGAGTCTGTGCTATGTCTTTGTTGCTCTGTGCGTACAATCCACATTTCCCTGGGCCTTGTGAGAGATGAAAAGAATTATGTCCTTGTCAGCTGGGAAACAATGTAATATTAACTGCAACCAGCCTTTTTTTTTTGCCTTTTTTTTTTGCCCCTGTGGGGTTTATGTTGCCAAAACTGTAAAACAAGATGTAAATTTAGACACTTTGAACTGCAGCTTTGGGAAAGATGTTTTTTTCTTCAATTAAAGTTGAACTTTGTCAGCTATTTCAAAAGAAAACATTAACGTTAGCTATATTTGAACTATTTACTTTGCGATTTCAAAGGTATTTAAACTGATATTGATGTGATTAACGCTTTGCTGCTCGCTGGAATCATATGGCAAACACTTCTAACAATCTTGAAAGGAGAGATTTGTTAGAATAGTATACATTTTCCACAGGGAGGAAACTTCCCCAGACAAACACACACACAGGTAGAAGACAGGGGCGGCGTGAGGCTGTCTGCAGAGTGGCGTCAGTGACAGGGAGCAATCTCCTGGGGGGTTTGAGCTGGGGAGCGAGGTGACACTGTAACAGTCTCTGATCAGCTCAGGAGCCGGGGAAGGGTGTGCGCTGTGTGTGCGTGCATGCACATGACCTCACCTGTCACTACCTGTCGTTGCATTTGTTTGTTTGCGAGACAGTGCAGGTGTCACTGAGTGTGTCAGTTGGAACACACACACGTGTCTGCGTGTGTGTGTGTGTGTGTGTGTGTGTGTGTGTTACTTGGCTTGCTACGTACAAAACGCTTCAGCTGTCAGCCACACACCCCGTCTCCCTCCGAGTCCTACACTCCACACATCTCAAAGAGCGTCTTTACACTGAGTTTTAGGCACTGTGCGCATTTTGAGTGGAAACCCAAAGTTAGTTGTAGGAAAGAAAATTATTATTATTCCAGAGAATTATTATGAGAAAATTGTTTCCTCAACAGCTGAAGGGTTTTGATTGGGTAAATCCAAAAAGTATTTTAAGATAAACGCTGTAATCAGGGAAGCGTAGCTCACTCAAGTGTCAGTTTCTTTGTCATTGACGCCATTCAAAAACAGCAAGACTGGCGGTAATGAAATATGCAGCTTCCTGAATAATTATGTGTATTTCCCATAAAACAACAGCTTTGTTCTTTTCATACAGTTATGTTATCATGACAAACTCAAGCTTGCAGCATTAATAACAGTAGCTGACCAGATTATTCAGTAATTAAATGGATCGAGCTTCCAAAATACATCATTACATTTTTTTTTTCCCCCCTCACTGTACGGTACTGCTAGTCCCCCGGTAAACAGAAATGGCATCCAGAGCTTTGCTTTGTTTGTTGTTGCCCTATTTTCCCAACAAAGTCAATTCCCTGTTTGAGCACAGTGCCTAAATATGCAAAGACTGAATAATCTTTCTCAGGGAGATAGTAAAAACATCCACTTCATGGCGACCTGCGAGTCAGTCTACTTAAGACAGCAAAGATAAACACTTGAGCGAAGTGAGGAGAGGTTAAAGAAAAGAAAAAAAAATCACAACAGCATTCTGCGGGAAACAAAGGGAGAAACATGAAAATGAAATAAAGCGGAGTTTGCATTTTCATGGTGTCAGCGTCTGATTTTAGCTTGACACTGGGTGGTTTTCTTTGGGTTCTTTACTTAAGCTGTTTGACTCGGCTGTCACAACGAAATCAGGCAACATCTTTTATATTCGTCCCTTTGTTTTTGCTGTATTTATTTTCATTTTTTTATTTATTCAGCTAGGTGTCTTAATGAGAAATCAACTCTCAACCCCGAAATTTATAAATATGTCTGATGCCACAGTTTGATTTACCATTTGCCCCGATGTGGTTAATATTCATTTTTTATGCTAAAATAGACCAAAATAGAGTGTCAGTGACAAACATCTTGAGCTCTCTATTAATCTAACACCAAAGACAAAGAGGTGTTTTTTTGTTTCTTACAAGACAAAAACAGGATTACTTTGAGCTTACATGTTGGTACAAAAACAAGGCCAGGGAAGAAGGCACGCCACTGGAAAAAACAACAAAAAAAAAAAGCTTTATAGTATTTACAGGTCCCAGGATTACTGAATAACTGGGAGGTTTATTGATAAGAAACATGTAATTTGTTATGGATAAAGGGAAAAGAGAGACATAAGAGCACAGGACAGTACTAGGGCTAAATCACTTTCATGATTTAGACAATTATTTTTTTCAGATTAATTATATTGTCTCTGAATACAATGGAAAAGAAGCGCTGCTGGGTCTTTGTGGTAATCACTTACAGGTGCTCTTTGGATACTTTAGGTGCACTGGGCTCATTCAGTCTTGTGAAGGATAATCCAAGGCACTCTGTAGTGTCTGAACAAAATAAAAAAATGTCTTTATTTTACACGGCAATAATTGTTTAAAATGACCAACGCGTTGCAACCAACGCAGGTCTTCTGCCAGGGTCACTGCATGCTGATGAAGACCTGTGCTGGTCGCAACGCGTTGGTTTTTTTAAACAATTATTGCCATGTAAAATAAAGGTATTTTAAATTTGTACTACTACGGAGTGCCTTGGATTACTTTTGAGGAAGCCTTGCATTTTGTACTTTTATGAGATGCCATTCCACCCACTGAGCCCTTCATAAGATTTAATTTTGTTGTCTAAAAATGGTCAGAGAATAGTGAAAAGCGCTCTCTATTTTTGTAATAAATTGACAGAGCTCAATGCTGGTATCAACACTACAAAAACCCTGTTTAAAGCAATAGTTTGACATTTGAGAAATGCACTTATTGACTATGGTTAGTTAGGAAATCACCAATGATGTTTCCAGTGTAGATGGGCGGATGGCACACTGAAACGCATGCTCAGGCGTGCGAGCAACACCGTCAAGGCGCACAAGTGTTTCCGTGCACTTTATTTTTTTCAGGACACAATGGCTGCGCCCCGAGCTTGCTTTTGCTGAGGAACAACCAATCACAGCTGGCAGCTATCTTTTCTTTATTCACAAAATAACCGTCTACAGTAAATATATGGAGACGTTAATCATTTTAGTGTAGAGCCACCCAGAGCTTTACGGTCTGTCCCACGGTCTATTTTACTTGCTTCACTCCTCAGGTTACTGTCAGGGCTAGTGAGGCTTTACTGCTAAATTTCCACAACATCACCGTCATCACAGTGTGCAGGTACGTAGTAACAACAGGTGACACAGGAGCGCAACCTCCAAAGCACCTTGGATAAAAAGGATGAAAGTTGCATGGCAGACGTTTTCCATGTGTTTTTAGATGCGTCATGTGTACGGCCCTTAAAACGATTTCTTGGCCGGTAGAAGTCAGTTCGTCAAATCTAAATTTCACCTTGAGCTTGCCAGACAGAGACGTCAGGAAAAGACTGTGCCCGGCCAAGAAACGGTTTGGCACATAAGATATGAGAATGTTATCAATATTCTAATCTCTTCAGATTCTCTGCAAGAAAGCGAATAAGCTGACAAAATATCAGACTATTGCTTCAATGCTAAAAAGAACTGAACTCAACTCAAACAGCGTTTCTCAGTCATGTACAAACAGTAATAAACCAGGGGGCATTGCGGTAGCGTTATGTTCATCATATTTGTCTTGTCCTCGGAGTCTTGGAGGGCAAGGGCATGTGCACATGGATGAGTCATTCTGATGTGAGAAACCATCCTTATTGCTAATAATCCAGGGTCGGTGCGAGACGTACAAACACAGCAGCTCCAACCACCTCTCCTCAACACACTCCTCTGTGGTGACCACAGGGACCAAGTGGCCATTAGCCTCTCACAGAATTCATATATCAGTTGCTTTACCAGCACCAGCATATTGATTCTTACATTGCATCCAATTGGCAAAAGGAAAAGGTCACGGTTATAAAGACATAAAAACACTGGCATGTGGGATGTTGTGACATTCAGTACTATAGGAAATAAAGTTGATTTAAAGCCAAATGTGCATCCCCAAATGTCAACATGGCTCACACACGTAACAGCTGATTTTATTACTGGATTTAGATTTCAGAATCCGCTGCAGTATAGGGCTAAGTCATGGTGGCTGTGAGCTTACTCCACAGAGGATTAATATTCCCGAATCCTAGAAGCTTAGGGAATAACTTATTGTCAGTGTAGAGAAAAAGCTGGTGGATCCTGCTGTGTATTTTTCTCCCTCTGGGAATACCAGCTGAGGAGTCTGCTATTGGACAGATAATGTTATCCTTTGAAATCCCCCATATTTGTTTGTATACTGTATGCTTTATCCGCAGTGTTCGGCACTTAGGATGTCTTAGCAAAGGTAAAGGCCTGATAACCTGATTTATGATTTTTGAGGGCATTTTCTGGTTTATACATGAATATGATCATGGTTCAGTTTTGCCCCTCCTTTTTTAAAATAAATATTATAGATCCATATGACCTCATTCTGCAATGTCAAGCTACATTCAGAAGACAAGTCCAGCAAAGTTATTATATTGAGTGGAGTAATTACTGGTATCATATGAAACTGGAAAACCTACAGCATCTATTGTTGTCATACTAGCTAGTCAGGAAGGAGGCTAAATAACGCTCCAAACTTACAGTAAAAAAAAAAATAAGTCGAAAGGCAATTTCCTCAAGATATGTGAATGAAATTGGCTTCTAAGGGTACCCACGAGTCTCCCTTTTACAGACTTTATGATAATCCTATGCAGTTTTGGGCATATTTAGGTCATCACACTGTCACACTGAAGTGTTATATACATAAGCTCTACTGTTAGGCTAGTATTAGGTATATTGTTGATTTTGAAATGGCAAAGATGACTATTTTAAAATGAATCAAATAATTGTTTATTGTTAAATGTAGGACAAGGGAGTGTCTGCAGCTGAGATGCATTGGTTGCATATGGTTGCTGTGTATGGAATATCACATGCTCATGTAAAAATGTCTGCACAAGGTCGACTACTTGCTGTGGATGTTATGATATGAGCTTCTTATTTTTATGCTGAATGCAGTACCTGTGTTATTGACAACATTTGTCATTGTTTTGTGTTCACTGATTTCCAATAATAAATATATGCATATAGTTGCATAAAGCAGCATATTTCTCCACTCCCATGTTGATAAAAGTATTAAATACTTGACAATCCCTTTAAGGTATTTTTTTGATTGACAGCCCTAATATATATATACAGTGTATGTACAAAACAGAAAAAGTAACTCACTGTAGACTTGGTGAATAGTGAGTTTCAATAGGATTTTCAGATCACTGCTGTCTGCTTGTGCAATCCTCAGTTCATTTTTCTCTCTAGCCATGTTGTCTTAGAGAGGACCTCTGATTTTTCATTCACCTGGGAGAATTTTTCCCATCTGTTGTTCCAGACATCATGCCAGCACGTACATACCTTCAATACCCAGGAGGATCTCTCTGTGGTGGGAAGAGACAAGGATCTACAGTTTTGTTGTACATCTGAACTGTGTGCATGTTTGTGTGTGTGTGTGTGTGTGTGATTATGTATGAGAAATGGAGAGACAGTAAAACAGAGAGCGGAGAGAATGAGAGGTGAAGATGTTCTCCTGTGTGCAAAAGAGAATCACTCTTGCTTACTGACTTTATTAGTAATCCTTTAGAGGCTAAGCGTGAGGGAGAAAAAGAGAAGAGATGAGGGGGTGAGGTAAATTATGCTTAATAGGGTTACATGTTAGATGTGGCTGGAATAAGATAAACTGGCGTGTTAGTTCGTAGGAGTGTACAGAAGCCTGGGTGTACAGTAGAGGCAGAAACAGTATATTACAGTAATATACTGTATATGTCAGTTGGCTTCTGGCGAGGCCGGGCCTTACCAAAGATTGCTCTCACTGGGGAAACATAATCATCCACCTGTTCTACCTATGGACTGGCAGATGGTGGTGTCCCATCTTTAAAAAAAAAAAAGTGGATTGGACAGTGTGCTCCACAAATATAAGCAGTTGGGGCTTCACACCGCTCAGCCTCTCTGAGCAAGCCTGTTGACACTGGAAAGGAGACTCAAACTGTTCACAAACCTTGGGTTCCACAGGAGTTATGCTAATTCGGAGGGCGCTGAGGGAACGTTGGGTGCCAGCGTTTGGTAAGTCATGTGGGCTCCTGCCAGCTCTGATTCTTATGGACAAAATCTCAAGAATAAAGATCCAATCTGCTAATCTCAGGATTGTATCTCATTTTTGCAGATGCTGTCAGTGACCCCCTTCGCATGCTGGGCTTGCAACTAATTATGAAACAGCTGGGATGAGGGTCGGTACCTCCAAATATGTCAAAGTCTTCTCACCCATTGGTGGGGAGTCTGTCTCGTGGAGAGGGCGCTGAGTCTTAGGCTCTGACACACCAAGCCAGTGGTCGGCCGTCGGACAGTTTGAGGTCGTCGGTGAGCATCTGTCTGCCAAGTTTTTGCTGTGTGTCCCACGTTGTCGGCTGTAGTCTGCCCTTGTCAGAGTATTTTTGGCCGATTCAGCATGTCGAATTGGCAGCAGTGCACGTGAGTGAGATACATGCACGAGAAGAGAAACAGGTGAGGAGACAAACGAGTAAAGTCAAGAGGACAAACACAGAAGGCTTTTCTCATTTTTCATCTTCATCACATCACATCTGATCATTCCAGTACACAGATATTTTCACAACGACATGGCCATCTGGAATGAAGCTACGTGGTGAGTGAGAATGGTGTGAAAATGGTCAGCAAACAGCGTATGTATCATAACAACGGCTTGTGTAGCTGCTGTCCTCTGTCTTTTGGTTCCCTTCTTGACTGACAAATACAGACTACCAGAACCTGCTGGTAAGGAGAGTTATTTAATCTAAGGTAGTTGTGGGCTGAAGTCTTTATTCAAGGGCAAACAAAGACAAAGGTGACGTGAGGGGTCGGTGAAGGTCGGCCTTTGTTGCCGCTAGTTCTTTGATGGGGTCACACTTTAAAAGACAGAGGGCGTCATATCCCCCTGTGATTTTAGGCTATACAAAAACAAACTGACTTGACTTGATGTTGGTATGGTGTGTCACGGCTTTAAAGGTTATGCTTTCAATTTGTCATTCAAGGTACAATCTATCTCTAACCAATGGTCAAAGCTCTGGGTAGTTAGTACCCAGGCACAGGGGGTGAGAAGCTAAGACACTGAGCTCAGAGAAGATCCAATGCCCCATCTCATTGAAAAGGACGCACTTGGTCAAGATCCCTCCTGGACGTTTCCCTGTGAGACACATAATTGGGATGAGACCAGTGGGGGCAGACCCCAATTCACACTGGAGGGATAACATATCCTCCCTGACCTGGGAATTACTTGCATCCTCCAGAAAGAGCTGGATGATGTAGCCGGGGAGGAAGAGATCTGTACTATTTTGCTGGAATCCCAGTATTTTATGTACATTGTATATATTGCATTGGATTTAATTAACTGGCACCCAAGTGTACTGTATAGATATAGAACACCTGTTGGTTGGGCCACTGACTCTTATTCATTTCTTTATGTCTTTCATAACAACGGTTTTTAATTTCAGCCCGAGCTGTGCTATCACTCCGAGCAGCATTCATTTTAGACGGATGGAAAACATCACGTTATCGGGACTTTTAGCCTTTGTGCAAACAACCCTTTTAATTAAGACTGTTCAGTTGTGCTCTAAGCTCATAGCTGCAGAGGGGTGGGGGTGAAATAGACTATGCAAGAAAGAACAAGAGAGATGGGAGAAAAGAACAGGATGAGACCAGACCAAGCAGTGCTAAAAGGCAAAAGGCTCAGTCGCCAAAAATATCAAGCAGCAGCAACAGAAAATGAATAAGCTGAAAAACACAACTGCAATTAGTTTTATCTCACGGAAGTAAAGACTCAAATTATGCAAACAAAACCTAGATTTGCAAACCGCAACATTATGTGGCTGCACCATCTGGTCAAATATAGTGAGCAGGATAAAAAAGTTATGAGAGCTGCTTGACATACAACAAACAGCAGCCATAAGTTCATGCTTTCAAAGAAAACCTAATGACTGAGCCAAAACTGCCTGTCAGTGAAGGGACTACCATGCTGCTACTTAACCTGGAAAAGTGAATGTAGGCTACAGCGTGTGCTCGACAAACACTGACTATGAGCATTTGACTATGTTGAGTGGGGGAAAGTGTGACAAACCCCGGGATAATTTCCTAGGGAAATTAAACTAGTTCAGAGTGAATAACAATGGCAAATACTGCTCTTGGGTGTAAAGGTACAGACAAGCATGAGCCCACCATAAATAATTTAGAGTTCCCTGTTTTTGCATCAAAGTGGTCTCCAAAACTTCAACTACCCTGGGGAGAGGAAGTTTTAAGACTTGATGCGCATGTCCAGATGAGCCATTTGGATTACTGGAAGCAGCCTCCTTGTAGAGTGAGCAACAAAATTACTTGACATGCAATGAAACTATCTAGGCTGCAAAGAACTGAGCCATTCACATATTTATATTTGCATTTTGAAGTATCCCATTAAATAAAAAAAACTGCATGGAAACCGCAAAATTCAATGAAATTTCCTCAGTTACGGAAACACGTTTTTGTGCTCGCTAAAAGTGGTTTTCATCTCTGTCAGAAAAAAAGTTATAAATCATGTGTGGAAACGTATTTGCCGAATAAATTTTGAAGTAGGTGATCGTCTGTCTCCGCTGTCGTTATCTTCTCGGATATTCTCATAATGTGGGGATGCTTGTCTCTGAGCCAAGCCCACTTGTTTTGTTTCTGGTTTGCAACCTCTACCTCCTCTGAGATCTGTTTACTGGCAGATCACCAAACCTATAGTGCCGAGTTTATTTGCTCCATACCAGTTAATGGAAAGTGGCCTAATTCACATTTTCTTATTCTGACATTTCAAAAGTTCGCTGGATTGGATCATTGGATGGAAACACGGCTATTGCATCAGCCAAAGAGAAGACCAGCGATGGGCAAAGCAGAAACCTAGATAATACAGACATGATTTTCTGTGTTGTCTCAAATGATAAGTTGTTTTCCATTGGCCACTTGCCAACTTCTTGAATGCAGGATTTATTTTTTACTAAAATCATGACACTAACACAGATACAGCGAAATGTGTTGGCATGTAGTAAAACAAATTGTCAGGTATTTGTGGGTCTTTAATAAAATAATTTATTAATTTTTAAAGCTGCTCTAATCAATCTATTTATAGTAAAAATGGATCAAGTGACTGTATAATGTGAACGGTGGAGTTGAACAGTAACAAACCCAAAGAACTCTGCATTTCCACTCAGAGTGATTTAGCATCATTCAGCTCATTGTTTTGCTTCAGTCCCATGGCTCTCAACTACAGCAGGCAAAAAAAAAAAAAAAAAAAACCTCAAATAAACTATACTACACTACCTGCCCAGCCCTACAAACTAAACTACAATAAAACAAAACAGAGCAATTAATCAGTTGACATATTTTAACAATTAACTGCAACAAAAGCACCAATAAACTAGTCTAGTCCAAAGCGCATAACAACATCTGCAAAATGATGGATTGCATCTCAAACACCCAATGATGTGGTGTACATTTTGTACACCTTGATTGGCCACTTCCTGTATTCATGAGCTCTGTTTTAGGGGAGGCATCATTTTCTCCACCCTGACAAGTTATCCCTCAGCAGCAGCAACCAGCAACAGAACCGCCGGTGCTGGTAATTCAAATAGAAATGGGTCCTCTACAAATAGAGACTAATGTACAGCAAATAATACTACATTAACTATGTATTATGTACGAAAAAGCTTGCTGATGTGTGTGCAATGAACATGAGGTCAAAAGGTCGACAAGGTCAATGAGGAGAAAACGAACTACTGCTAGTTTGCAGGTGGAAATCATTCTTGCGGTTCCACATTACGTTCATCAATCAGTGACCGGGCACTGATTTCAACATTAAACCTCTTGTGTTGCTGAGCAGCGTGACTGTAATTTTCTACAATGCACTTGGATTTTCTTTACCTTTGCCATTATGTATGCAGTCTTCCATGCAAACAAATTTGCCCTGCCTCACTTGCTTTGACATGATTATATTTCTATTGTTTTCCAAATGGTGGATATTTCACCAGCTAAAATTTATATTTTCTGATGCAGGTGGCGGGCTGGCTGAGTCTTATTTGAGGCTTTGGGAGCTAGTTTCAGAGTCCATTAGAAACAATTTGATCCATATTGGGTATGATGAAGCTAACTTCATATGGAAATGAGCTAAAGTACCTCCAGTCTCGGCACACACATTCATAATGTATTGACACGGGCTGGCTCACCCCATCAGAATAATTCTGTAGCACAATAACTGTGCTAATAGCAGGGGTGTGCTGAGAGTGGCATGCACTGTTTAAACAAATGCAAGTCTTTAAAATACATTTAGGTCAGGGACTGGAATTGCTTATGGCTGCCCTACTGTTTTCCAATATAATGCTCACAGGGAGACCCACACTGAGAGCTTTGGAGTTAAATCAGTTGTTTGCTTTGTGCACAATGCAACAGCTTGATTACTCCCCGAGACTCAGACGAATGCCATATAGTGTCAGTTTTTTGTGAGAATGTTTTATACTGCACTGAATCTTGTTTACAGTACTGTATTTACACGGCTGTACTCGACTTAAGCGCTGAGTCAATGTTAAGCGATTAGTGTGAATTCATGTAAAACTGAAAATGTCACAGCAAAGAAAAATAAACACAAGTAGACAGTGACAGGATCAAACTTGCAGGAAAAAGGTCCTTTTATACTGTACGCGATGGATTATCCTGGTTTAACATTGTGAGAGAACGACCGAAAGCTCACACCGTAAATATGATTACCGCTGGCCTTTTATGCGATTTGTACACAGATTTTAATTAGATCCATCAACAGCGTGAGTGCTGTGTCTGATAAATTGGGTCATCCTTGTGAAGAGGGCCTCCTTGCTTGTGGCGGATTCACCCTGAGGAGAAATACGCACAGCTGCTGCTGGAGAGAGAGAGAGAGAGAGAGAGAGAGAGAGAGAGAGAGGTGGGTGGACTGGACGGGGTGAGTTTTGGTTGTAAATGCAGATTTCTGAAGTTTGTGTTTTGTTAGACTAGAAATCAGCTAGGTGTCTTTAACCACCTCCACCCTGATATATGTTAGATACATCAAATGCTATTTTTATTGCCTTTACAAGAAAATGAACATACTAGCTACTATATTGCATATAACCCTCTTTCCTATAAAAGTAAATGGTGGTGTGGAGCTGTAGTCGCTTCCCACGAGTTTCCATGGAGAGTCCAAGTCCCGGTGATGTCTTTCCATTACAGTTTGGATAAGGTTCACTTTGAGTTCCACATTCTGTTTCAGTTAAGGGCTGAAGAGTCGGCGCGGCCATGCATACCTCCTTTCAATGACACCCATGACTCTCAATGCAGCAGGATTAAAACTTATTTGCAATGGTCAGTCTAAGTGCAAGCCTGTCTTTGCAGAAGTAGCTGCATGTGGAATTATGGCATTCATTTCTTTTCTTTGTGTGTACAACGCATGTGTGTGTGTGTGTGTGTGTGTGTGCACTCCACTGGGACCTCTCCTTGGCTTCACAGAGCCACTAATCAGTCTCTCTATTTTCGAAGCCTTCATCTTCATCTTTGTGTGTGTGTGTGTGTGTGTGTGTGTGTGTGTGTGTGTGCACATACAGCCACCTCCCTTAGACAGCTGCTCCTGAATAAACATTGTTTACTTCCTAATCGAGCAGGGAGAGCACCGAGGGCCTGAACTCTCACTGTTACCATGCACACACAAACACACATCCACACACACACACACACACACACACACACTTAGGGAAAGAGCGCACACAGGTATCTGCTTTATTAGCTATAATCATCTCCATATAATCCATATGCATCCATCATGCATTAGACATCAAAGTGATTCTGTTTATGCAGCAATCCGTCACTGACGAGGAACGCCTGAAAGATAATTCCATAAAAGGTGGAAAATTTAACTCCACCCTTGGTGTCATGAATATGCAACACTCACCAATTTTTTTTTTTTTTTTTTTTGCAGACGCTCACAGAGGAATATGTGGTCACACTTTAGTAAACACACAGATAAATTGGCACACATGCATAGACACACACACCCTGGATGGCGTTGGGGATAGCATGCACTTGGTTCTCCTGCAGGAACAGATGGCCTTAGCTCTGGAGGGATGATCACAGGGAGGATGGAGGTCAGGAACCAGCAAGGGAGGGAGGGAAGGTGGGGGGGAGGGAGAACGAAAGCTGGAAGGAATGATCAGAGCGGCCTGATGGCAGGCAAGGAGATGTAAGGAGGTCTGAAATGAGGATTGATATTTGGAAAGAAAAAGGATGATCAGAGGCAAGGGCGAGAGGTCTGTGGGCAGACAGGAGAGGTGAAGAAAGCACAGGTAAAGATTCAGAGAATAGAGAAAGAGAAATAGGGATCTAATTGCAGGGACTCTAGGAGGAGAAAGGGATGGGAGAATCTATACAGAAGATAAGAGGGATGGAAGGATCAGAGATGTGAGGAAAGAAGGATGATGAGCAGAGAGAAAATGGGCACAAGGAGGGACAGAGAGATTGAACAGAGGGCAAAGGTCAAAACTGAGGGATAGATGTGAAGGATTGACATGTGCGCGGGTTAAAGGGAAAGAAGAGTTAGTTGACTGGAATTGGGGAAAATGGGAGAAAGACAAGGAAATGATGAAAAGATGGAGAAAGAAGGGATGAGAGAAGGAGAGAAGAGATGAAAGAGGCAACACTATTTATCCATCTATTGATCTATTTCATCTCTGATGGTAAATTGGGAGAAGGAATGAGTATGGAGGTCAGGTGAGGCATGAAATGAAGGGTGGCCAGGTTAAAGATGGAGGTGAGGAGGAGAAAAACAGAAATTTTGTTTTACATCGACAAGTCAATCGCACATTGTTTATGGAGCCCCCAAACTGACAAAATGTAGTAAAAAGTTATCAAATATGTAAAAAAAATAATGATATACTTAATGCTGTTGGTTAAATACGTCAAATGGAGTATAAAATAATAAGTTATATGCTTTTCCTCCACACAGAAGTCTCTTCTCATTTTTCATCTTCATCTTTTGAACATTCAAACAAATATTTTCACAACAATATGACCATTTGGATTGAGGCTAAATGGTGAGTGAGAGTCGTGTAAAAATGATCGGTAAACGCTGCTTTGATTTATGCATGTATCATAACAACAGCTTGTATACTATTTGTCTTTGCATTGTGTTCAAATGCAACTTGTTGCCGTTCATCCCTGCTAGATGTCAGGATTTTTTTTCCCCTTTACCACCAAATTTCTAATTTTCATCAAACTTATACAGTATGTTAATGAGACAATCGTGTCTATGCATGCCAAGAGCACTGATTGGTCCAGGGTTTGTGTGTGTGTGCGTAACATTAGTGGAGCAATCAAAAGGACTATATTGCTAACTAGCTTAACAGAAAACACTAGCGGCTGATGAGGTGATAGTAAAGCTTCAGCCTTTTAAGCTAGCTACTTAGCTAGCCCTTGGCACTCCCTTGTGTTTCTTTTGGACGGACCTGAGACGGCCTGACAAGATACACTTGTTACATGCATAGTGTCCTTTCTAAATAAGTTTCATAAATTTAGGTTTAGGCAACACAACCACTATTCAGGGTTAAGAAACGGTCACGGTTGACGTTAGCTTCACTGAAGCTGTGAACTGACGACTGATGATATGAGTCACGTGAGTAACGACATACGTGACACAATAAGTCAACGTTACTTGTGAGAATGTGAGCCATCCTCCACCCCTCACAGCCCACCTGTAGTGGACTTCCAAGCTATTAATACTACGTCATTTGATCCGACCATCAGTAAATTTACATTGGAGTTAGTTCAACGCCTAGTTTGACACAAACTATCGCTAAAGGGTACTTCTGTACGCCGGTTTCCGATGCCAAGGTGCACTGACCGATCGGCGGTGTTTGATGAGTTGGGAGTGAAACAGGGTTGTTGGATCACTTTGATTTCACTTGAATTACCACATAGTACCTCCACATAATGGTTGATAATGTGCCACAAGGTTAGACAATATCGTCAGTGTTCTATTACCGTAATATCTGGCTTAGACGTTATCGCTTTATTAACATAACGCATGAAAGTGTGGGGACAGAGTCTTGTTGACCTATTACTACATTTCGTCCATTTTGGGACTCCATAGTTGGTTAATACTGGATATTTTATGAACTTTATTCCACTAGTTGCTGCCTTTGTAATTACTCATGTGCTTGAGCTTCAGTCATCCCCTCAGCCTCTGGGAGCGTTGCCGTCCATCACAAACCCACGGCACCAATGAGCGCTCTGACAGTCAATCCCAAACACAACATTAAGCACTGTCGACACCGTAATGCACTGGGACCAGCGTACGTTCGATTTCCTGATTATCCATGACCTGAAATGCGAGTATGTTTGTGGCCGTGGATGCTGTTTTAATGTTTTACTCGACTCCAGCAGGAAACCGACAGCCAGCCAGAAGCAGGAAACTTGTGAGCAAGGCACCAAATTGACTATTGCAACCTGAGATGTTTTACAATAATTGTTCTGTCACAGCTATTTAGAGATGTGTAACTGAAGTGCGAATGTGTCTTTAATCCACTTTTTGGAATCGACTGTTGGTGAAATAACAGGCCCTGCGGGTGTACTGGAGAGCAGCGCTTTCTGCAAGTGAGGCGTATGTAGCTCCAGCACAGTTTAGAGGTTGATTGGTGGGTCACTGGCTGCGTCTGGCTTGTGCGCATTGCAGACATGCCGAAACCCTCCCCAACGACCCACCCACCCACCTTTTCAGCAGCACTCACTTCCTCTGTCTATCAGTCTCTCTCTCTCTCTAATCATGGCCTTAGGGCCCTGCGAACGGACGACCGAGGCTAACGCTCCCCGAAGGAGACGAGCAATTGTAAATGAGGCAGAGGTGAAGATGAGTGGGTGAAACAGGCAGATAAAAGAGATGAGGGATGAGGTTGACGTGTGGCGAGAGGGCTGTAAAAGAGACTGACACATGAGAGGGAAAGAGAGAAGACCTAAGAATTACAATTTAAGTCAGCTATGATCTCTTTTTCTTCCTTACTTCTTTATCTTTCTTGCTCTGGCATTTCACCCCTGACTACTCATTATTCTAGTCATTACTTACGATTGCTGCACACCCACAGTTGTTATCTGCTTCACTTTCAAACGTATGGACATATGGCAATGATAGTTAACGGCAGAGAAGTTAAGACCCACTGAATGACTTTGAATGTGACTTTCTGTGTGGGTCAGTGCATCAGTTTATATATAAATGTGTGTGCAAATGTGCATGCATTTACCCATGCATGTGTTTAATGATTTGGTGATTCACAGTTGCCGAGGTTAAACTAGACCAGGCGGACTAGCTCTGATTTCTCTTTCACATCTCTTTTTAAAAAGCACTTTTTCCGAAGTGCTTTCTCTTAATCGGTTATTCCTCTGCTATTATTCTACTTCTTGTTACTGCGCTTTAGTACTTCATATCTTGCTTGTCATTTTTACTGAATCAACTCTTTTGTATTCCTTACTACCTGTTAATTTATCTTGCTTTGTTTGTCTTTGTAAAGCATGTTGTCACATGTTTTTAAAAGTGCAATATAAATGAGGTTATAATTATCATTATTAATAGTAATGTTAGAAAAACACAAACAAAAAAAAAATAGATATATTTGATTGAAAAGTTTTTTCCATGTCTAAATTACACATGCATAGTTATTACGTTAACCTTAATAACATTTTGGGATATACGCTTATCTGCTTACCTCTCTCACGTCTGTGGCATAAATGAGACTGACGTCATCAGCAGGCTAGCTTAGCTTAGCATAAAGACTGAAAACAGCTAAGCTAACAGTTTGGCTCTGGCTTCAAGCCAAGAAATAGTCACATATCCCCCATAAAATCACAACATACAATTTTTACACTTTCCTACAGATTGAACAAACAAAACACAATGTTTGAATTTGTGAGCTTTAAAGGTCCTTGTATTTTGCTGTTACTCTAAAGTTGTTACCTTTTACCACCAGGAGGGCATACTGATCATTTTTATCAGTTCTTGAGTGGTATAAAAAAATGCTAAAATTTAGTACCAATTCAACCCAAACATTGCTGCAACAACTTACAAGACATAACAGAGCGTGGGAATGGCCTTTACACATTTATAACACAGTGATCCAAGCCCTTATACACAATTTATTTTAATGAATTGATTTGTTCATCAATTATTGTTATTTTTTTATTTCTGGATGACTTGATTAGAGGCTGAGCTGCATCTGAAATGAATCTTCAGGTTCCCAGCTTTTAGATGATGTACACCACTTCTATGTGACATCTGTTGACCTGCTACCTCCCCCTATAGACCCCTGTACCCACCTGAAAAAGACAACCATGGGTCTATGACAAAGTGGGGGCGTGGAAAAGGTGTTTGCTATGATTAGCTCATGAGAACAATATGGTGCACATCTGCAAAGGTGCAAGCTGTGGCCGGTATATTCAAATGAGCCTGCATGTGACATAGGAGGGGAGCCAAATCAGAAAAAAAAAATGACCGGGTTGTCTTATTTCACTGATTGTTCGTGGGCGTCGGTAGACACTCCAGATGTATGTCCACTGAAAGAATTAGATTTTCATAATATGCCCCCTTTAAGTCGGATGGCTAAACGTGGCCGTGGGCCTGCAATCTGAATTGATGGTACGTACACAGGAGTCTATTGTGGCCTACTTCTACCCCACTGAGCCCACCCAGCAGATAACTGATTGTGCCAAAATGAGGTAGCATCATACCTTGGCAATAATCATTTTGAAAAATGAATTCAGTGTGTGTGTATTTGTTTTGGGGTTGTGCATGAACACAGTGGCTGCACTTCAGCGCTATAATAATCCCATCCATATCAAGAAAGCCCTGAGGCTGTAGCAGACATAGTGCTGCCAAAGAGTCAAATCCAGCAGTCCTAATTGCGCTCGTTTTTAGCAAAAGGAAGAGGAGAATCTTATTGTTTTGGACATACACGGGTGATTCCTGATACGTGTGATGGAGACAGTGGAGCGAAATACAAAGGCAGACAGAACCAAACCGGAATGGAAATGAGAGGAGAGGTTGGGGGGGTCATTACTGGAGAGAAAAAAAAAAGAATGAAAAAACATGAAACTAATTTTAACAAAATGAACTTTATCTCCATTTGCTATTTTAGTGTTCGGCTCTGAATCGTGCTGGGTTTCTCAGCAAAGTGGAGTCCTGTGGGACTTCACATTCTGCTGGCTAAATATCAGTTTTAATGTCCAGTGGGAAACATTTAGAAAGTCAATAAATTGAAGGTGAATGCTGGTTAAGTGGCCAACATCGTATATCTCTGCTTCAGTGAATTTGATATAGCAACAGTAATAGCCAAATATACACTACTGGGACCAATGCAATGGATTACTGAAAACAAATGAGTGGAAATCACATTTACCAGAACCCTCCACCTTAACGTGGCAGTAGGCTGAATGTTTCTGGCATCACTGGGCAAAAATCCCATAATTATCTTTAAGCATATTTAATTCAGCTGTTCTGAGAGAAAAGTAGACTTCTGCAGCTCCTCGTGGCGCAGGCTTTAGACAGTCTCTCCCATGATGTTGCTATGGGGGGGCCTTAATTAATAAAATGTAACATTTGCCGATAATGCTCAAATAATTGGATGTGTTATTTCCAAGATAATATTGAGCCAAACATCTTTGTTGTGTTTTTAGTTTCATGAGCTCAAGTTAATGTGATGTAATCTGCCCAGAGCTTTTGGATCACATGGAGACACATGAACATTTTTTGCTACCTCACAAATAATTTCAAAATAGTTTCCTTAAAACTGATCTGAGAGAAAACTAGACTTCTGCACCTTGTCGTGGCTCTGTGTTCAGGCTTTAAAAAAAATCTAGCCCATGATGGGAGACTTTGGCCAATCCCAGGTCATTTCAGAGAGAGAGCGTTCCTATTGGCTGTTCATTTAGTGGCGGCAGCTCTCAATCACTCACGAACTCGGATCAAATGGTCACACTAGGCAGCGCTGACAAAAAACTGTGATGTCTGTTTCTCACCTCAGATGTTTTTAGAAACATCTTGTAGTTACTGTTAACCTGTAAAATGAGAAAATTTGCTCCAGCTGGTGGGCGGAGCTTGGTATTTCCTCAACTGAGCTCAACATGGCTGTCTCATGCACTACTGTTGGGATATAGATACCGATTACCAACCATTATCTCCTTGCCTGCCAATACCAGCTTAAAAAACACTTCCCTCAGGGCTGGACACGCCAAACAGAGAGGTAGATGCGACCCGCTGACCTATTCCAAAACACGGCGAGATCTGAGTTCGAAGGTCAGAGCTCGTCTCCGTGCTCGCACCTCATCGGCGGGACATGTTTGTTTCGGCTACGCCGCAGGGCTTTGATTTCTGTGAACAGATATGCAGTTAAACATCCTGCCCCTCTACTCCCAGCTCCGCCCCTCGCATCCTGTCATCCTGTGCTTCTTCCCCTGTAGCTGCCCTCCAGGCAAGCTCTGTTTAATTTAATTAGTCGCTTTCACCTTTTTTTTTTTCACTGCTTTTCTTTTGTCTTTAAAAAAACGTTTTTTTTTTTTTGTCTTCTTGTAGCACTTACCTTGCCCTTCACTGACCTAATTTGCTGCTGCTTGAGCTGCAATGCCAGAGGAGTTGCTGCGAAACAATAACATGTCAATTAATATTTTTATATAGACAGTTATTGGCTGCTTGTTTCTAGATTTTTGTTCAGTCCTTTTTTTTGACAACAACATGATATAAGTAAGAAAATAAAGAGATCAGTCACGGCAAGGATGTGTTAATGGAGTGTTTGGTGGGCGCAGCAAAGAAATGTTTGTGCGTGAAAGAGAAAGACTCATCCACCTGTTTGTCTTTGATGGCTACACACTGTCATTAGCAATAACCTCTCGCTCAGGGTGTGAGAAGATTCACACACACACACACACACACACACACACACACACACACACACACACACACACACACACACACACAGAAAAAAAAAAAAAAAAAAAAAGCAAAGTTGTTTTAGATGAGAGACAAAAATGTGAAATGCTTTTTTAACTGACGAAAGCTCAGTTTTCTCTCAATATGTGCCCCTTCCGGCAAATCCCCAATCACCACACTGACATTCTCGCACAATATTGAAAAGGTCTGGTAGACAAAAGGCTCTGCCAGTCAGACTGCTTATTCACCGGCTCTGACATGTATTGTTATTTGAAACTGCTGTCAGACAAACTAGACACACACTCTCTCTCTCTCTCTCTCACACACACACCAGTCCGCCTAATCATCTGACAACAAGGAGCCCATTGTGCCGTGTTATGACTTTGTAGAGCAGCCCACCACCCAGGGGGCAGAAACATCTTTGAATCAAAGGCTTACACTTGCCACTCAAGAGCCGGATATCACAAGCCAAGCCATGTGAGGTTATAGGGGTTACAGAGGAATACAGATGTAGCCACAGAGCGTGTTACTCAGCCAAGACACCTTTCCTTGACCGCGTTGACCTTCGCTGGTGCCAGATAAACAGATATTCAGGAGTCACTGGACAGAGGTTTCCTCAGTTGAACCTGGCACACTTTGTGTTATTTATTTTTTTTTTTTTACATTGAAATTCATCAACGCATTCATTAAAGGCACTGGTAACAGAATGCTACAGGAATGAGTGCTAAAACCTGGAAATGAGTTAGCATTTTAGCCCTCACCTGGACGTCAATGGGTGTTTTTCAGTTAGATGCCTGAAATAAGGTCTGTGGTTAACAAAAGCTGATGAGAGTTTAATGTTTTGTTCTACAACATAAAACACAGAAACTTTCGCAGCCCTTATGTGTCTTAAAAAACATGGTCGCTAACATGTGGCTAAATGAGACTACTAAACATAGCATCATTGTGTATACTCGCACACAACGATACGACCGTGGTGTACTTTCTCTGGAGCACACTGCTGCTGTTATCTTCAAGGATTGACCATAGAATAATTGTTTTGGTAGCAATTTATATTCAGTCTTTGCCACTGATCAAAATACTGAATGTGTGTCTGCACCAGGCGGTAACCTTCAAGTCTTGCATTCTTGCTAACAGCCAGCAGGGGGCGACTGCAAAGAGAAGTCTGATTGTATAGATGTCTATGAGAAAATCTTCTCAACTGATTTATTACCTCAGTAAACATTGTAAGCATGAGTGGTCTCAGTCGCTAGTTTCAAGTCTTCTTCAAAACAGCATGATGTTAATTTAGTACATTATGGTCCTATTTAGAGGAAAATAGACGGGCTACCTTGTTATTGACAGATCGCTACGAGGTTTTTGTCTGATCTGGGTGTTGTCTGTTTTTGTTTTGCAACTTTAACCTTTTCAGTTCATGAAAGGTAAATGTAAAACTTTGGTCTCCTAAAAAAAAAACTTTTTCAGCATTCAGTTGTACTTAGCTCCACCCTCTCGTGTCACTTCTGGTTGAAAGAAACCAAGATGGTGACAGCCAGAAACCAAGATGGTGACAGCCAAAAAACCAAAATGTCAATGACCAAAATTCTGAACTTGAGGCTTTAAAACAGCAGTCCACAAACCAATGGGTGACGTCACAATGACTACATCCCCTTCTCATATACAATCTATTGTCTGCACAGCCAGAAGCTGTGAAAGCCGGTTAGCTTAGCTTAGCATAAAGAGTGCAAACAGGGGATAACAGCAAGCCTGGCTCTGCCCTTTGAGGCAAACCTGTGATTTTGGACCATATAAATAGACTTGACTTTTGGTAGTAGAGCTATTATTAGTCATTTGATTCTGTTACACTATCTGCTGGCAAACATTCACGCCCAAAGCCACAATACTACTGACTTTTAATCCTTCTACAGTACAGCCATCAGTTTCTATCTCCAAGGCCACGTTGTTTCATGTAACTCATTGATAACATAATTCAACCTGGGGAGTAAACAAATTCAATAAACGGCCATTTGATCATACTTTAAAAGGAAGAAGCACTTTATTCTGTTCCTTTAACTGGTGAATAAATCAGATGATTGAAGAAACACGGGAGCTCTGACAATACTTGGCACGATGTCCTTATGGAATTTTTCATGGTTATCTTATGAAGAGACCAAAACACGCACGTTTGCTCTGTTTGCTCCTTGTGAGAGCACCTGTGACAGTTAATCCCAGCTCTTTCCCAGAATAACCTGCTGAAGCACTGCGCATGAGATATTTTGTTATTAAAGATTACACAGAACGAGTGACTCTGTTCCCTCTGCTAAATTGGATTCTGTGTCATATGTAGAAGTAAAGCCAGGTTCAGTAATAGACAAAGTACGCAGTACTACCTTAAGAGCTTTACGACACTGAAGGTAATTATGTTTAGATGGAAACTGCAGCTTAAATGTCAACATCTTTTAATAATGATGAGGGGATCTCTCCTCCCTTAATCGAAAATTTACCTCCGGAAGAAACTGATAGAGCTAAAGTTGATTAGGTAGTTGGAAGCTGTTTTAGCTTACCAGAGACGCACACTGGGCTTTTTAGATGCACCGTCGATATTTGGTTTGAGCTGTAATTAAAGGCAATCACTCGCAAATCATACAATCATGGATGCCTTGATTATAATCTTTTTGTGATGTGAATTCCAACTTCACATAAAAGCAAATCAATACAAAGCATTGCAGCAAAGCAGCTACTCAGCTATGTTAATTGCCAAATCAACTGATTTCAAACAAGTCACCAGTGGCTTCTGGGGTGTGTTGTGGGTTTGTTTGAAGCTTAGTTATTTGTGAAAGTGTGTGTGTGGTGTGTGTGTGTGTGTGTGTGTGTGTGTGTGTGGTATCAGTGGAGATTTTCTGTGTGCCAGTCCCACACAAGTAAGATCTCATCTCATTTCTTGCTGAAACTAAACCCACTTTGTTAACAAGCTACCTGTGAGCAACATAATCAATGCCTAATCAAACCCTTAATTACATTGTGTACAATCTAATATGAATAATAACATCTAGTCAAACTCTAATTGGGTTGAAGAGCATACAAAATTAATAATTACTTCTGCTACCGTCGTGTGTGACTCATTAGCAATGGAGCGGTTTTGTGCGGTGGCTGTTCTTTACATTGATTATCGCCTGCATTGTCTCGCTGTGATTTGAGAAAGATGTCAGTGTGTGTCAACAAATGTACTTGATGTCTGCAACACCCTCCCCCACACCTTTTTAATATCTTTAATGAGGGAGGGTTGGCAGTGAAACCAAAAAACTCTTTTTTTTTCCTCATTCTTCACACCACCTCTGTCATTTTTAGACTATAAACAAGTACAACACCACGACAAATACAAGACAAGAATCCTACACTCCCCACGATCTCCCCACTAAAGTAGAGTCCCCATTTAAATCATAAAGCTGGTGCTAATCACTGTTTCACTAACTGTTAATTGCTGGAAGGAGCTGTTATGAGGGCCAAGCTCTGGGAACACTAGATCCTACAAGATCCATAATGCAACTTTCCTTAGACCCTCGATGTCTAAAAGACGCCCATTCCTTTAAAACATTATGCCCAAGTTTGTAGCTTGTGTGCCCAAGCCACAACCTCCTGTGCTGAGAAATGAAGCCAACGTGGAAGCATCAAAAACTGCACTTCAAATGGACACTTGAGGCTCCAAAACTGAGTCAATCCCCATACAACCCCGTGTTAAAATGCCCAACTTTACAGAAGAAATAAACGTCTCCAGCCAACAATTGGTCTCTATAATTTCTCCATTTATGACAACTGTTTATATAAGTCACTCATTTATTTTACATCAGAGCTTAAAGTTCGGCATAATTGAGGATGGGGATGTTTTGAGTGACAGGTTGGTGCCTAACCAGGTCGCTAAGCGCGATCTGTTTGCACTGCTGCGTCACTCGGGCCCGCCTCAGCTCCACCGACAAGCCACCTCTTCAGGCTGTTAGGCTGTGTCGTCACTGCCAAGATGGCGACGGCCGAAGCAATCCACTTTGAACTTCACAACGGCTCCTCGGAAACCTATGGGCAGCGTCACAGAGTCAACCTCCACACTTTATACAGTCTTTATACAGCATTTTTGTTAAAAGTCTCAAGCCCAATCCAAGACATCCTTGACGATATCACCGAGGTCGTATCCTCAGAAGTTAACGAGCTCCTTTCACAGCTAGTTTTCACAGGCTGAAGTGGAACGATGCTTCTCTGGGGTGCACATAAGGCAAGTGTGCACAGGGAAGCCTCACATACATCAGTGTCTACACTTATGTAGTACATTTACATTCATTTTCATCTGTTTTTGAAGTGCCTCCCAAGAGGAAATTAACCAACCAGTCAACTTGTTAGATGAGCAGGTCCACACAATGTGTTGTTAAGATTGAGACTCTGCAAGCTCTGGCTACCCATAAAACACTTCTGAGCATATGTTCGCCATTTACATGTCTCTTCTGAGAAGTTTAAGTCCAGCTTGAGTACTGCCAAGCAGAATGTACATCAAGTGTAAATTCATGTTCCCACTACACTCTGTATGTGTGTTAGAGAGAAAGACCGTTTTTTATGTACTTAACCTACACCGTGTGCCAGTTGTTTGTTTTGGCTTTGTATGCTTTTAATTTGTAGCCATATGCACATTTGCATGCTCCATGCTCTGTGTGTTCTGAATGAAAGCAGTTCTTGCAGGTTTGGCTCCAGAAACCAGGATTAACACAAGAACACCGATTTGGTTCACAAAGCAGTAAGCAATTTCACACCTTTTTGCCTGGCTAGCCTGATTGTAAAGCCGGGTGAAACGGACACTGTGTCAGTGTGTAATACTTTGCTGTTGAGGTAGTCCTTTCTTGGAGGAAACATTGAGGAGGTAGAGACAGAGAAAGGGTGAAGGGGATGAAGGGAAGCAAGGACTGAATGCGTACAGGAGCTATTAGCTCGTCTGAGATCGATTTGCCTCGTCGTTGTAATAAACCACAATCCATCTTGAGCATCTTTGCCAGGTGCCTGCAAATGAACAATCAGACTGTTCATAAACACAGTGTGAAAGCTGGCTGTCTGTTTGGCTGTCTGGTCGCCTTGCCACAGCCAGACACCAGACTGCGCCAGTGCCAGTGGTCACTGCCAGTGTTACAGCCACACTCAGCCCCGTCAGATCGGCTAACAGATGGCCTTCAACGGGATGGATCCCGCCTGAGCGCTTCCAGAACGAGACGAAACACAGCGACAAGTGACTGGAACTTTAACACGCAGGGACAGCAGAGTGTGAGTGGTGGCGTGGGCTACGACGGCGAAATGGACAAGAGAAAACAGAGAGGAGCAGGAGATGAGAAGGTGGCTTTGAATGGATTAGGGGAGCTGGGGGGGAGAGATGGATCTCGGGTGGAAGGGGAGACACTGAACAAGCAGGCGAGCTGAAGGAGCAGAATGATGGAGAGAGGTTGAAAGAATGACAAGGGAATAGAGAAAAATATGATGGAAAGGCAGACAGATGGATGCGGGTACAAGGGAAGATGCTTCGAAACAGGCAAACAGAAAGGGTGACAGCAACAAGTAGGAGAGAGAAGTACAGATACAGAGAAGAAAGAGCGATATGATAGAGGTCATCTGTCGCTAGGGAGACAGATGATTGACATTTCTTCGGATTGTAAGCTTTGACAGCAGAATCTGATACCATTCTCTAAGCTATAGCTGACTGTAACTCACATGTCTTAATATGGATATGCAGCAGTTATGTCAATCTGACAAACCGGTGCCATTAGTTTGCCTTATGTCTCTAATGATCTGTCTTCTATGTAGGTATGTTAATGTATCATCTTGGATACCATCTTCACTCGTCAAATACCGCTGTTCGGTAAGTGTCCCTTGGAGATGGAAACCGGAAACTGGCAACGTGGCAATGGAAACTGACCAAGCAGCTGTGTTTGACGAGCTGGGGATATGTTGGATGTAAGCATCTTTTCCCATCTGTCTCTCCGTCCGTTTTTCACTCCATATCCAGGTCTGGGTTGCAGTAGCATCAAGGTATAAGAAGGCCTGAGAAAATCAAATGGGATATATAATCCCTCCCCAAAAGGCAGCTTTTTATTATTTGCCCTTTTTTTCCAACAGCTGTTCTTGAACAAAATAAATAAATAAATAAACACTGATCAGACCAGTCCTGTTGGGAAAGTTATGCAGATATACAGTACTTGAGGAAGCCCTCATCCGTGCAGCCTCTAAATGCTTCCACTGAAGCACACTGTGTCGCTCTTCTGTCAGTCTCATATTCACACTCTCCATTCAGACTTGTAGAAGTGATCAAAATAATTTTGTCTGTATGTTAGCATTTTTCAGACTTATTTTCAGTCTTTTTGAGCTCCTAATCAGGACACTGTGACGCCCGTAACCCTGGCTGCTCGGCAGATTACTCGGTCACCCATCAGTTTCTGCAGCAAAGACATTGGGAGACGCTTGTCAGTAAAGACTACCTCTAAAAGACACGCGATACAAAACAGTTTAAAGGTACAGTGTGAAACATCTGGCAGCATCTAGTGGTGAGGTTGCAGATTGCAACCAAGTGAAACTTCCCTGTGCCTACCATGTAGGACGTTTAGCACGTTTAGTTTGACCGTTCAGGGCTACTGTAGAAACATGGCAGCCGTGAAGCAGACTCGCTCCGTATGTAGATATAAAGAGCACAACTATTTGTATTTCCAGGTAACTATACACTAAAGAAAACTTATATATATAGGTCAGTATGTGGGCACTTGGCTTGGGAACCAGCGGCTCACTGGTTCAAGTGTGAACATTTCAAGATATTAAATATCATATTAATACATTTTATACTAAATCTAAAATATGTATAAAAAAAATCTCAGATATATCCAGGAAATCTCAGGCTTTTGTTGACAAGGAGTGTGGAATGCAGCACTTTTCTGGACCCTTCAACCCTTCAATACATTATGTGTGTAGTGTGTGTAGATGTCCTGCTATCAAAGATGTGTACAGCAGAGTAATCACAGACACCGCAGCTGCAATATCAGTCACATTCTACACGCTGAATGTAAAAAGACATCCATAGGTATTTAGCTTCTAAATGAAAATCGTAATCTGACAAGAAACCAGTGATGACACGTAATAACGCTGACAACCTATAAATGACATACAGATGTTCGTATTTACAGTTCAAACAAACCAGCACACACACTCTAACGGCGCTGTTTCACTGAGGGGTGTTCATCAAAGCTATCTTCGCTGCATCAGGGCTCAGGGGTCCACAACATATCCCTGATATTGAAATTGATTCGTCTAACATTGATTGTACTCCCTGCACCAACTGTATATCCATGCTACATTATTTGCTATTGCCTCTCGCTTTCCCGCCTACAGAAAGAAGACTTCCCCCACAGAAGCAAATTGTGCCGACAGTCTCGTCTGAAAAAAAAAAAAAAAAAAAGCAGAGGGAAAATTGTGGGATCTCTGGGATGAAAAAAGCAACCGAGAATGTTTCATTCTTTCTCAAAAGGAAACTTCCACCAAAGAGCTTGTCCCACTCTACACAGAAGAGACGAGGAGCTCCCTCTCCTCTTTTCTATCCCCCCATCCTCTTCTCTCTTCCCTACAGTACAATAATTCTAATTATGTTCAGACAACTAAACATGCCAGCTCTAACGACAGCACAGATATGGGGAAATTGGCTCATTTGCACAATAATAAATGTAGGTTTGAGCCCATAGAAAGCCAATTAATATTTAAATGATACAAGGACGTTATCTCTAAAGTGTGTGCTTATCCAGGGTGGCTTTCTGCGTGGATGTGCAGTGAATGATCAAACAGTGCGTCTGCTGATGCCCCTCACTCCTCAGTGGAACACTGACAACCCCGCTGACAGTGCTTTGTAATTGGGGAGAAAAGGGAGGCGGGGAAGGTTGGGAGAAGGGGGACGCATATCAGGTTGGTTTGGTGGAGGAGGGGAGGAGCAGCGGGGTGTGAGGAGGGGAGGGAAGGTTTGAATATTTGAGCAGACGGGTTGAAGGAGAAATGGAGGCGAGAACCTTGCTGGGGAAGGAGAGGACACAGAGGTCTAGTACATGCCTGTCCAAGGTCCACACCTCAGCAAATATACTGTATCACTTGATATAAAAAATGTTTGGACAACTTCACTAAAGATGGAGGAAGGTCCACAAAGAGAATATGAATGAAAGGCATACAACAACGTCAAGATTACCAGCACAAGACATGTTAACATGCCTTTAAGTGTTTAAAGGGTGGGTCCATTATTTTTTAGTTTTTTAGAGATTGTTATATCATGCTGGAGCTTCCCAGTGGTGTTCCTTATGTACTCAAATCTGAACATGCAAGTTTTGGTCAAAGTACGTACAGTATGTTTTAGTGTCAAAATGCTATTGCCTTCTAAAACCTTTTTCCCTACATGACCTGATGTAGGTTTCTGCATGATGACGCTGTTACATGTACATTACTGGACATACTGTATAAGACCAGTGTATTAATGTTACATATAATAACTTAGATGGCGGTTGGCACACACAGTTTGGATAAGCAGACAAGAGTACCGGCACGGAAGCTAAGCAATGTACCGGTGTGTGGACGCCACCTTAGTTGGGATCCGAAAGTCACACATTAACAAAACTAAACTAATCAATGGATGAAGCAGTAGACCAGCAACTCCCGCGTTCTGCAAGGTAAAATGACATACCTGTTCTGGTCTGGAAGACGACAATGTAACTGCTTTAGTCCCCCATCAGAGAGAGCTGTGTCATGGCAAGGTAAAACTGTGAAGATATTTTAAATATAAATACATTTTTCTGCTGCTCACTTCCACAGCAGCTTTACCTCGCCGTAAGACAACACGACAGCTAACTTTGACTCAGCTAACAGTAGCTTTCACATTATTCAGAACCTTACTGATTAACTTACTTTGGACACTTACATCAGAACCGAGATGGACCCGCCTGTTTAGCAGGACATGAGCTGGAACAAGGGGGGGAACATTCTTTGTTGGTAACACATACCGAGACCTGACATTTCTGTACTGTAATCATTTGCAGCTGCTTATTCCATGATGTATAATAACGTTCATCATGGTGTCTCGTTTTGTAAAGAGCAACAAAGAAATTAATTTTCACGTTAAAAACTGATGACGCGGCTCATCCTGAAATGCCACCTGCGACTCCATGCAGAGACTTACATCTTCATTTTGTCCAACTTACCTGACCCTGTGATTATGGATCTCTGCGGTGCATTGAATCTACAGATACACCTGTTGCATAAAAGCATTGCCATTTTCCTTTCTTATTAGTCATGTAGCCTTTCAACTGCTAAAACATGATGACATGCTATTATGCTTGAAATGCCACATATTTTGGGATGTGACATTAACAAATAACAAAAGACATAGAACAGAAGTCAAATTAAACTTTATATTTGTATTATTTCTGATCCGTTTCAGTGCAGGCTCAGTAAAGTGTAAGACTGCAGTATAAGAAATAATACATCCTTCCTAACTGCTAGCTTTAACTAGATGAGGGCTGTTGAGTTCAATAAACTATATACACCGATCAGCTACAACATTAACATTATGACCACTGACAGGTGAAGTGAATGATATTGATTATCTTGTTACAATGGCACCTTGCAGTGGGTGGGATATATTAGGTAGCAAGTGAACATTTTGTCCTTGAAGTTCATGTGTGGGAAGCAGAAAAAATGGGCAAGCGTAAAGATGTGCGTGACTTTGACAAGGGCCAAAATGTGATGGCTAGACGACTAGGAGAGCATCTCCAGAACTGCAGCTCTTGTGGGATGTTCCCAGTCTGCAGTGGTCAGGACCAAAAGTGGTCCAAGGAAGGAAAACTGGTGAACCGGCAACAGGGTTATGGACGGCCAAGGCTCACTGATGCACGTGGGGAGCGAAGACTGTCCCGTGTTCTGATCCAATAGAAGAGCTACTGTAGCTCAGATTGCTGAAGAAATGAATGCTGGCTCTGATAGAAAGGCGTCAGAACACAGAGTGCATCGCAGTGTAAGTTTGGGTTATGTAGCAGCAGACCAGGGTGTCCATGCTGTCCTCATGTTACGGCTGATCAGTGTAGGTCTTCATTCTGTTTGACTGGAAACAAATATATGTTATAGACTGGTGTAAACCTGTCTTACTCATGCTACGTTGTGGCTTCTTACACTCCACCTTGAACATGAAATGATAGTTGCACGACAAATGGACATGTCTGAGGTCTTTAGAAGGCTGAACAAGATGTGTATTTTATTTCCGTTAATATAACCACTTAAAATTTAGTCTTGAGTTGAGTGGGCGCTAATGAGATTGCCATTGTGACTTTTAAGAAAAAGTTGCTCTCAAGCTAGAAGAAGAAGAAGAAGATATTCCTTTATTAGTCCCACAGTGGGGAAATTCAATTTTACACTCTGTTGTTCACACAGTACATATACATGCATCAATGGAGAGATGTCAGAGTGAGGGGGCTGCTCCTGACAAGCGCCCAGAGCAATTGGGGGTTCGGTGCCTTGCTCAGGGGCACATCGGCAGTGCCCAAGAGGTAAACTGGCACCTCTCCAGCAACCAGTTGGTCTTGGGCCATGGGGGACTTGAACCGGCGTCCTCCGCATCCTAACCCAAGTCCTTACGGACTGAGCTACTGCCGCCCCCAAGCTACATTTCTCCTGAAGAAAGAGGAATTCTTGGCGATGCAGTATATGTGTGATTGGCTCTAATATGCTTTTTCTATGCATAATATGCACGTGCAAGACAAACTGTTCCAACAGTGCTGCAGGCGCAAACTAAATATTACACATAACGATACATCCTTGTATAGAGCTGAAACAATAAATCCATTAATCAGTCATCACATAATTAACTGGAAGCTATTTTGATTATTGAACAATCTTTAAGTTATTTTTTAAGCATTCCAGCTTTTCTAAAATGATAATTTGCTGCGTTTTTCTGTTTTATATGATTGTAAACTCAATATTTTTGGATGATGAACTGTTTGAACAAAACAAGACATTTTGAGACATCACCTATTAATTGCCATGGAAATACTCGTTTGTTGCAGCCCTCTGCTTGTATTCAAAAAAACTGAATAAACTGACACTAGAGCTGAAACGATTCATTGACTAATCAATTAGTTGATAGGCAGCCAAATGAATCGTCACACCCTCATCAATCACTAATTTCTATCATTTTTCAAGCAAAAATACTAAACATCTTGCTCCAACTTCTCCTTTGTGAGATTTTTTTTCGTTCCTCGTGAAAGTTAAATGTTATGGGCATTTTTCATTATGTTCTGACATTTTAAAGACCAAACAACCAATTGACCGATACAATGAATTAATAATCTGCAGCTTAATGACGGGGTGTGGTGGTGGGCTAATGTTATGCTTGGATTTCTGTTGATGTATGTAGACAGCTTTGGGCCAAAGGAAGTCAGCACTTGGAGTGATGGTGTGTGGCTGAAAGACAAACGGTCCAGTCCATTTGAAAATGTGAGAGACTCCACATGTAACGACATGTTAAATTTAACAGTTTTGTTCCTATAGTGTGTGGCCAGCAACAACAAGAGTCCCGACTAAAATAAAGAGAAATCTTGCAAAATGTTTCGCAATCAAACGTGAACAAACATGGTGGATGATGAGCAGGAGGAATTAGCGATGTTAGGTTTTGCATTACTTTGCACTGAAAATTCGGTGTAGCAGTCAGCAGTGTTGCCTCACAGTAAGAAGGTCACAGGCTTGAAACCAGCTTGGTTGTCTGTCTCTATGTGCCCTGCGATGGGCTGGCAACCTGTCCAGGGTGAACCACGCCTTTGCCCAATGCCAGCTGGGATCGGCTCCATCTTACCACTTTATGCTTTGTGTTTAGCATTAGCTCATGCCTTAGTTGCAGCCACCACGACGACAGAGGAGTTCTTTCCACTTCAGTTAGCTTGCTTCTCAAAGTGGCTATCGTTCTTTCCCACGTGACGGTGTCATCGGCTGTCCTCGAGGATCCCCACAATAGGATAGCCGATTGTAAATATTTAATATTTTTGATTTGAAATCAGTGCAGCCTGGATGGACCTCCAAGCTGATCCAGAGATGTAAAAACTCTCCTAATGTACCTCATATAACAAGAATATCTGGAAAGATAATCTTTAAAACTATCAAAAAAATAAAAAAGGGTTTGACTGATGATTGTCGGAAGGGGGGATTCAGGCACATGTGTGAGAGTCGTAGACATAAACAGCTGTGTAAGTGATAGGGCGTACCTAAAGGATGTCACATACCAAACCAAATGTCCTGCGGGCTGCCGAACGGTTCAGTAGGAATATGTATACCGTGGCACCTATAGTCAGCACCCACTGACACATGCTAAAATAAGCAGTCTGCATCATGATAAATACACTCACAGTCTCTCTTCACCCTCTCTTTCCATCTGATGGGAACGCAGTTTACCTCTTCAACCCTCATTACCATACCAATAGCGAACAGACAGCTAAAGCTAGTTTGTCAAAGGTATTTTAATTACCAATTAGAAAGTTGGCTGCCTGTGTGTGAGCTAGTTCAATATCTTTTTTTTTTTTTTTCACTCTCCTTCTTGCTTTCTCATACTCACACACACACACACACACACACATAGGTGTATAGCCCAGAGCACAAGGTCCCCCGGTACCATAGCCTTGATAAACAATGTCTCATTCAGCTCCATATGAATAATTAAGGGTCGAGTGTTGAGGAGAGGGGACACTTGTTTATTCGCAGAGAATAGCTGTGTCGATGGCTGTATACCAGCGTTGCAGAGATGCCAGAGGAGCTTACGTCCTGCCTGTGACATTATCTAAATGGCACACTTACAAAAGACGAGCAAACACACAAAAATCATATGCATGCGCACTATGCTACAGTAAATAACATCCATAAATGATAAACGAAGTGGATAAATAGTGTGGTAAATATGAAATATTGATGTAGCTTTGGCAGACAAGGCATGTGACGTTCTTATGAAGAGTGTCCCGTGTGTGTGTGTGTGTGTGTGTGTGTGTGTGTGTGTGTGTGTGTGTATGCGTGTGTTCACGACTGTTTACAACCTATGGATTTCTTGGTTCAAAGGTGCATCCGGCCGGGTGACAAAGAGGTCAACGCATTTGATAAATTATTTCTTCTAATATGAGGCCATAAAAAGGCTTTACTGTAAATTGCAATTGTGCAGCTGTGGATGTCAACTTGGAAGGTTCCATGAGGTCTGTGACTGACTGATAATTTTCATCTACTCCATTGGCCTTTTGCGGCGCCTTTAAAATATATAATGAATAATACAGTATACTGTATCTCTGTCTCTTTGTTCTTGCCTTCCTTATACCCTCTGACTGGATCCATCAGCTCTTTATTGACTTGCATAAGCTAACTTCACTGCTGCGGACTTGATGAGGAAAATGCAGATTTTGCAGAATCCTACAGTATGGGCACGTCAGCAGCGATACATGCAATGATGCACGTTCAGGGGAAATTAATCTGCTTTGAAACAATATCAATGCAATGGGAAGCCGCGTGTTACTTATAGAGTTTTGACTGCAGTACTTACAGCTCACAGAGTGTTTGTGTTGTGAGGAAAGTTGATGTGAATGAACGCAGACAACACACTTAGTATCTTATTTAGGCTAAACCTCATTAACGTCTATAGGCACAGACATGACTGCCGCTTAGCTCGCAGCAATCACATAGCAGAGCAGTTCCAAATGCACAGCTTTGAGCCTGAGGGGTTACAGCTCACATACTGTGAGACTCAAGTGAAAACAATCAAGGAGGACGTCAGCGCACTGGGCACAGCTTAGTATAGGCTTATTAAGTACAGTAGAGTGGGTTCCACGCACTCCAGTTTCTGCTCTGCCGTATTTCTCTGAGGGATGAACACTTAGTCTTGAGGTCAAGACACCCAAACCTTACATCAAAGAACTAGCGGCGACGGAGACCGACCGTTGAGTCGCACAAGAAACAGAGTAATAAAGACAGATGTGACTGCACAGCAGGAGCTGGTAGTCAAACCCTGCAGTCAGGGTATATGCTCTCGGCAACACTGACAGCTTGACTGTGGGGGAACTCTGCGAGACACACTGGAAATCTGTGATGGATAGCTGATGAAAGAATAATGAGTCATATGAAAAGCATGCCACGGCACGAGGTTTTACTTCATTATGCAAGTCTGCTCTGAGGTGTTAACAAAAAAAAAAAAACTTGACGCCATAATATCTATTTGCAGAGGTGGTAGAAGTGTCATTAAGGCAGGCATATGTCAATCAGTTACTCAGCTGGGGCGCCGTTGTAGCTGACCTGATAGAGCCGGCTGAGCCCTTGTGCAGCGGCCCCGGGTTTGAATCCACACTGAGGCCCGTTGCTGCATGTCATCCCCTCTCTCTCTCGCCCTTTCATTCTGTCACTATCAATAAAAAGAATTAAAGTGCTCCAATAATTAATTAAAAAAAAAAAGAAAACGTTAAATACTCTCCAATGCGTCTTTGGCCTGACCTAAAAACCCATTGCTACAGGGGTCAGCAGAGAATTTTGAGTCCTGCATATTGCATGTTTTGCACTGTCCAGTCTTACCTATGGCAGATTGCCAGCGCTCTAAGTGCTATGACTTGGCATTTCCACATTCCTCATAATTAACATATGGTGTAAGACTTCATTTGAGTGCCAAATTTTGAAATCAGTCCAATAGAGCTGAACGAGCATCTAAATGTGTTATTTCAATATCAGAGCTCTTGCAGAAATTACAGGTCTGTATAAATACGAGCAGTGAAAAGCAGTTTGTTTACATGCATGCGTCAGATTGTTTTAACTGCAGTTGTTTATGAGGAAAAACCTGAAAAAAATGTCTCAGTCTCACAATGCTAGGTGTAAAAAAGCCTTAAAAAAAAGAAACGCAAAGTAATAATTTCTCCACTGGACAAACCAAATTGAATCAGAATTTCTTTGCAAGTTTTTGAGGTTTCATGCCAACAAACAAAGAGACAAACACAGCTTCTTTGGCAGAGGTATTTATTTTTATTCCCACTAAAATTAAATTGGATAGATTTTCTTTGACAATGTAGTTAAGAATGTGGGACTTTTTTTTGTTCTGATTAAGTGCACGACTGCCAAAATGCTTTTCTTGTTAAAACAGCCATTTACAGCTTAGTCTGTTTTAACAGTAATTTGGAAACTTGTGCAAATATACTGTAATATTACTGAATTTTCTTTTTCTTTTAATTCAAGTAAAAAAAAAAGTAAAGTGCGTATTACCATTAATGCAAGATGGCTGTTGTCTGAATAAAATGCTCTCTGGATGTTGGTGTCAAAACTATTGCACACCATTTCAATAATTTTCATCCGAAACTGTCACACATTTAATAACAACTTCATGTTGTGTCAATCGTGTTTACACACCGATACTGAAACATTTTTCCGACATTAAGTTTTCAGAACAGGTGTATTTTTATTTTTCATTTTTTTTTTTTTTTTTGTCAAAAGAGGGTTTGACCACGCAGAGCCACCCTCCATGCAAACATAATCATCCATAATGGCATCTGATCAACTGTTTCATTTCATCTCCCAGCACAATTGTTCTGCCCCAGCAACAGCATAATGTGACATTTCACACACTGGGTGTGCTGATAATCAAAAATAACTGATCATAATATGATGTCCACTACCACATGGAGCTGCACTGGTGTAAACATCTTTAAACCGGTTTGACACTAAGCCACAACACCAGAACAGTATGGTGATTTTAACAAGTGTCACATTTAACTCAGCAGCCACAAGTCAGAGGAGCAGCTTGTCACTAAAATGAGAATAGTTGGTCCACCTTAAAAGTCTGCTCACCTTAAGCGAGACTAACCCCCCCTTCACTTTAACCAGCAGGAGGCCAGCAAAGCATGGGAACTTGGGTCTTGCAGCATTTATTCATGACAGACTAAACCCTTTGTCAACGCAAGGCTCGCAGGTCAAATTAGGCCCGCCACCCCATTTTATGTGGCCCGCGAGGGCTTGCAAAGAATATATTCTGCTTATCATACAATTCTATGCCGCTTTACAGAAGTACACTGTCCCTATACTACATGTCCCACGATGCATCTCCCTTTTGTTACATGTGCACTGAAGCGTCTCAATATTACCAGTTTCCAGCAGTGGCCCTCTAGAGAGTAATAGGGTCGTAAAAAAATATGACTAGTACCAAAATAGTCCAAGAAAAGAAAAGTTGATGCAGAGGGAAGGCAATTTACTGAGAGATGGAAAGCGAATACGTTTGTGCTTAATGAAGACAAGCCGGTATGTCTTCTCTGCTACAAGGCAGTGGCAGTGCTCAAGGAATACAATATACACAAACACAAACATGGAGTATGTAGTAGCATGTCACACACTGTCATCTATCACATGATCTCAGCAGATCAGCTGTTGGAACACAAACAGTTAATATGCCACATACTGAATGTTAGATCAGAGCACATTGATTTGTTGCACTATAGTTCTGCCCCTCTCAACTCCGACCACAGAGTTAAACAGTTAATGTAATAAATTGTGTTTGATAGTATTTGTGTATTTGTGTGACGGATAAAAAAAAAGACCTTTATTATTCAATTGAGAATTATTTTGATCTTTGATGGAGAAGTATTGATGAGGGTTTCTTAATCTATGGGGCGGCAGTAGCTCAGTCCATAAGGGAGTGGGGGGGGGGGGGGGGGGAGGGGGGTTAAAATCCCCCATGGAAAAAAAAAAATTGGTGGGGGGGGGGGGGCTAGTTTATTCTTTGGGGGGGGGGGGGGGGGCCGGGGGGAAGGAAACAAAAAACCCCCAAGTGGGGGGGGTGGGGGAGAGACCCCCCCTCAACTATAAATCTAAAAATATAAATATAATGTATATATGAAAAAAAAAAAGATAATTTCCCACTGTGGGACTAGTAAAGGAATTTTTTTTTTTTTTCTTTCTTAATCTCATGGGATTTATGTTATAGACATATAAATGTGTGTGTGCCCACTTACAGTATTTTTGTATCTATGTGCATGCATATACTGTATATTGACTTAAACATCTCTTATAGCTTCTGCTTTCAGAGCTAGTTATTAAATAAATTATTACTAAAGCTAATAATAATCAAACGCAGAGGCAATTTTGTAAAATGAACAAGAGTTGATATATTTATATAGTCTTACAATTACAGCCGGCCCTTTGAGGGCAACCATAATGCTGATGTGGCCCGGGATGAAATTGAGTTTGACACCTCTGGATGAAATTGTACACACACTGCACTGCTACATTCACAGCTATAATGTTACTGCTAAATCCATAATCCCCCTCAGTCACACGCTCATTCAACCACTCACTCGTTACCATCATGGGCTGCCAGACTTACAATAAACCGGCTGGTGGAGACCTGTCTTGTCTCGTCACTCTTTAAAAACATGAACTTTGTAGCAAACAAACACACAGAATGTGCAGAGTACACCTCTTCACACCTCCCACCTCTGCTAAAATGTGATCTCGACTTGGCAGTAAATTGTGCACAGCCTGTCAAGACTCTAGTGGCTCCATTTATAAACAAACACAGTGTTAATTAAGTTGTCACATTGCGTATTACTAATGCAATACAAGTTAAACTTAGCACCTTATCGGTGCAGGTTGCTGATGTAGGCAACTTTTAGAGGTGCAATTGATAACTTTGACAACATTCAGCTACTAGATGTTGTATTCTGCCAAGAAATGGGAACCCAATGTCAGATATCTTCCACAGAGATAAACAAAACATTCATTTTGGACCTGCTATTTTTTTTTTTTTTTAATGATTTACTCACAGTTATAATGATGTTTTAGGAAAAAAAAAACATACTTTTATTCAGCACCTTTCTAAAAGCTCTGTGGATTTATTATTATTTTTTAAATATTATCTGTTTACATAAAAATGTAATCAATAACACGTTTAATTTGCCAGAACGGGTCATAATGACCGATGCCTGTTCAACCAGTTGGTAATAAAATCAAACCAGTGTAAGCTTGTACACCGGACCGCACCAACAAAACCGTAAATCAACCCAACTCTATTACCGGATTTGTCGCTGTAATTAAAATCTGAATTAATCACCTGCTGTGGCTCAGAGGATAGAACAGGTCGTCCACTAATCGGAAGGTTGGTGTTCGATCCCCGGCTGCTCCGGTCACATGTCGATGCATCCTTGAGCATGACACTTAACCCCAAATTGTTCCCAAAGGCATAGTGTATGAATGAGTATTTAGATTGGATTTAGACTCTGCCATCACTGTATGAATGTGTGTGAATGGGTAATGGTAGTGAAAAGCGCATCGAGTGTTCGGAAGACTAGAAAAGCACAATATAAAGTCCCTTTACCATTTGTTTTCCATTATGTAACATTGTAAAGTACAGCACAGGAACATTTTACAATGCAACACTGTGTTTTTTAACAGCCAATTAGATTATTGTAAGGCTGGACTAAATAGGTATTATCAGGTGCCTACTACACCCACTAGTAGGTAATTCATATGGTAGATCACTGAAAGAAGCTATTAAAGAAGACAACAGCAACCATAATAATTATGACAGGAGCAGAAGTGGAAGTCAGATGCTGTAGTATTGACGGCGTGAAACTGCACAAGGAGTGGAGGTCGAGAACGA
Organism: Pterois miles; assembly: GCA_947000775.1. NCBI lineage: Eukaryota > Metazoa > Chordata > Actinopteri > Perciformes > Scorpaenidae > Pterois > Pterois miles. Next base: position 2,533,003 of record CAMQGK010000253.1, read on the forward strand.
TGGATGGGACACAAAACAGGTTTTCACAGGAATTCGCATCCCGCATGAAACCAACAATGTGTAGTGGACTTTGTGTTTGTAACACAAAACAGTGTTTTTCCTTAAACTTAAGTGTTTTTTGTGTTTTTTTTTTTGCCATAAACCTAAAGAATTTGGAGTTGCATTGCCTAACCTAAAGACACCTTTTTGTTGTGTTCAAAACATAAAGTTTTGTTCAATTTTGTTAGAACGTGTTGCTTTTAAGTTTCACTTTCAATTTTGTCTACTTTTCTTAGTAGGTGTAGTAGGCCCCTAATGACCCACATCTATGGTGCTTATAGCGACTCATAGCGCCTATTTAATAGCCTGATAATAGGAGAATCGGGTGTTTTAAAATACACTTGAGGAATCCTCCCAGTGGTAGAAGAAGAAGAAGAAGAAGAAGAAGATCTACCTTTATTAGTCCCACAGTGGGGAAATTCAATTTACACTCTGCACTGTTTAACTTATACATGGTACATGCACACAAACACACACACATGCAGTAATGGAGAGATATGCACCTCATAGTGGAAGATATGTGACTATCATCCTCTGGCCAAGGGTACACATAACACTAAGCTACATAACATCCAGACAGGGTTACACGCAACACACACACACACACACACACACACACACACACACACACACACACACCAATCTATCTTCCCATCCATCTCACTACAATGTAATCGGCCTTATTTGACCTGAGCTAAGGGGGGGTCAACAGGGTGGACAGATGTTTCATGATAATGGGTGTGTGTGTGTGTGTGTGTGTGTGTGTGTGTGTGTGTGTGTGTGTGTGTCAGGGGATAAGACTAGCAGGCTGGTTTTAGACCTACTCTCACTCTGTTTTTTCTCTCTCTTATTTCACTTCTTCCTTTATGGCCCCAGGTCACATCAGTTGCAATTAATCCATCCTTCCCCATCACTGATCCACTGATCTTACATTAAGGAGAGGGCTTTATCTCACGGTGTGTGTATGTGTGTGTTTGTGTGTATTTGTGTGTAAACGCAAGATAGTGCTTAACCCTGATCTCAATCTCTAGGAGCAGCAGGGGGTATGAGGGGGTTACCTCTAACAATGTGCACACACACATTTGTGCACTTGCTCCCGCACACATACTCACACACATATTTATAAAATACATCCAATAATGCTAAGATCCTGATGGAGGGCCAACCAATTTCAGACTATCACAATGCCCATAAAAAACCCCAAAGCCAATAACTCCCCTGAGGCTCACAACTCACTCTTAATCGCCTTGTACTTCTGTCGGATCTGACATCGCTGCGGCTCTCAATATGCCTGGCTGGATCTCAAATCTCCCACCTTTCCTTCAGTTTCATCTCCTCACTCATCCTCACTTCTTGGCCTCTATTAGAGGAGCACATCCCAAGCCTCTCCCCCTTTTTTTCAGCTCCACTCCCCAATGGTATTGGAGGACGAGGGCAGAAAGCGAGAGAAGCGAAACCAAGAGTTTGATGAACCTCAAAGTGAAAGACTCAAGGAATCCGGAGACACACTTCTGACACTCGCCCCTCCTCCTCCTGGATGTCCTATATAATGAATGTTTTAATGAGTGCCCAGCCTGTTTTTAGCCGTGTTTGTTAATTAATCAGTATGCATGCCGTGCCAGCAGATGGCAGTAAGGAAAAGGTGCCTCTGGGGATACAGCTAATAGGGTAATAGGAAAGGGGAGGAGAAAGAGTGACAGAACAGTCCCCAGATTGCAAACAGGTGACCTCTGTCACAATATGGCAGCCGGGGCATTGTAGTATATGCTGCTGAACTCGCATAGTCATGAAAGGGCAGGATTTGCATGTGTGAGCTCGTGTAATACAGATGCAAGCACATGCTGGTACATGTACACAAACACAGGTCAGAAATACACATATACAGGGAATACACACAGATACCACACACCAAGTGGTGTATAGGGAACATTTTCTCCTGCTCTCCCCCAGCGGGGCCCTCAACTCTACTGGTTTCCAGGGCAGTGTGGAGGGATATTAGTGCAGCGGTGGGGCCCCATCACACAGATGGACGGGGCCCAGCGCATATGCTGACAGAACATTATACGGCTCTCTCCACTTCTCCGTGTAGAGCCCCGCCCGAGTGCACAGGGGCCCCGAGTGGAATATTAATGTTCCCAATTCAATTTGCAGGAGCTAAAGCTACTTCCTGGATGAGCAGTGTCGACACTTCTGTGTAATGGATGACGAGCATGCAGGGATTGTGTTTTGTTGACCTAATAATGAGGTAGGAGTAGAAAATAAAAAGCTTAGATAAACTATGGCTGTTGGTGTTGTTGCATTTTCTCTCTTACACTATATGGAACCTTTGCTACAAAAGAAGAACTGCTCCTTCTCCATTAAAAATATATTTTCTTTCTTTACTACCCTGCCTTGAAAGCAATACATACCAGGACTATATTGATATGTATCTTTAGTATAAAGAAGAGGATGTTAGCCATTGGTTTGAGGACTATGATACTGAAGCCCTGAGTTTGGCTTTTTGGCTGTAGCCGTCTTAGTTTTTGGGTGTCACCATTTTGGTTTTTGCTGTTGCCATCTTGGTTTTTGCCTGTCGCCATCTTGGTTTTTGCCCGTCACCATCTTAGATTTTTGGTGTCACCATCTTAGTTTTTGGCTGCAGCCATCTTAGTTTTGGGGTGTCACCATTTCGGTTTTTGCTGTTGCCATCTTGGTTTTTGCCTGTCGCCATCCTGGTTTTTGCCCGTCACCATCTTAGCTTTTTGGTGTCACCATCTTAGTTTTTGACTGCTGCCATCTCGGTTTTTGGTTGTTGCCATCTTGGTTCTTGGCTATCTCCATCTTGGCTTTTTACAACCAGAAGTGACATGAGAGGGTCGAGCTAAATACAACTGAACACTGAATAAGACATTTTTAGGTGACCCAGATCGCACAAAGTCATGGTAGCAACCTGTCAATTACGATAGCTTTGAGCTGCAAATTGCTCCAATGTGTTTGCTAGCTAGTCGCTAACTATGCCTGTCTGCTGTTTGTTGCTGAGCAGGGAGCACAGAGTGGTAAGACTGAACCATACGGTAAAGTCATCGGCCTTCAAACGAAAACAAGAAGCTGAAAAAAACAACTCCATAGAGTTGAGTTGAACAATAGGGGGATAGTGGAGGATAATGACTTTGAGTGACCCCTTTCAAATTAAACAGTCAAAAAAAGCGGTCCATTGTTAACATAAAACATACTGAATGGAACAGCTTTAAGCACTTGTTGGAGAAACCAGCTCTGCCCTGAACACTTCCTGTACATACCAAGAGAGGCGAAGCACTGCCCCTTCCAATGGACCACCATGGGAAATTATTTTGGAAAAAAAAATATGAACAGTAGTCAATGGTGAGTTTTTTTTTTTTTTTTTGATCCCATTTTAATTGTACAGATGTTTGTCATTTTAAAACATAATTTTGCAAAACTGTTGAAGTATGACACTGTGAAAATACATAATTGCAAAGACTACACCCAAAAGCTGCATAAGTGACGTCTCTTTCTCAAGCTACGATGCCTGTGTGTTTCGTACTGGGATGAACTCACAAGCAACAAGTCTCACTCGTTCTTTTCCTTCCCAGCTGATAAAAAGACCAGGAGTCGTTGGATAAAACATATCTGGTAATATACTGTTTCATATTCACATGGAACATAGCAGTTAGCCAGAGGTCACTGAGCAGTTTAACACAAAACTACATGATACTACGACAAACCTACAACAAAATGTGACTTTCTTAAATCATATGTGTGATGCATGGCACAATTAAAATAGGATCGACAACTTATTTGTCTCTGCTTTACTTTCAGTCAGTACCAGACAGACTTGCATAAAACTTAGCTGGATACATTTAGAGGTCTGGAGCACCAGGTGGAGAAGGGCACCAGGTGACAGAGATCCCACCATTTTTAGGGCGCATGACAAAAACATCACATCATTGCTTCGACAAAGTAAACAACAGGAATTACGCCTCAGAGGATTTGCATTAAAGCTCTTTTGGAGCAATTATTTTAGCAGAATTGTATTGGTGGTTTTTAATGGAACACAGTTCCAGATCAAGTATTTTGTTTATGCTCTTGTTTGCTATATTGTTCATTTTAACAGTGTTTTTTTATTTTTATTTTATTTTTGTAGTAAAGTACATTATGTGCACTGTGAAGCATTAAATTGCTTTAAAAATAAGGTACAGGTATGTTTTATCATTTCACAATTATAGTCAGTATAGACTATTAAACATATCTATATAAACCATATAAGAAATCTGTTTTGACAGACTAAAATACCTGATTCATTCAGCATCCAGCCAAAGCACACTATTGTTCAGACAGTATGAGTGTATAATGTGCTGTAGAATACATTTTAAGTGCTTAGCTTGAAATAACATTTTTTTTTTTGTCAAAAATGATGATGTCCTTATGTTCCCTTGCTCTCTTTCTCTCTGTGCTAGTGACTCGACTCGTGGTGCTCTCTGGATTAGCGTTCGTATTTAAGCCTGCATTTTAGCCGACCGCCTTTCAAGAGCCCAATCGGAGGGCTGAAAAGCATCTCACCCTCTTTTTGTTTTTTTTCAGTCAGAAGTGGGGCAGCTCTCGTCATGGCAGTTGTTCACACAAACACACTAAATAAAGGGCTCTTTCTTAAGGTGAGGACCTAGGGTGCAGTTTAAGAAAATGCTATTGACTACAATTTGTTTAAGTTTATGTATGTATGTATATTTATCTATTAAAAAAAAGAAATCTCCAAAACACATGACCAGCCTTTGTGTCACACTTGAACTGTCAGCCCTTTAACACTTTTAATTGTTGCTCATGGAATCACAGATGTAGGTGGATATAATACAAACCACAGCAATGATCTGTCTACAATCCATGTTGCCATAAATAAGCAGAACAAGTATAAATACATTTAGAGGACAAAGATTATCTGGGATGTAGATTGTCATGTTATCCCGAATTACAGGCAGAAACCGAGGGAGGCGGGGTGGGATGGGTGGGAGGTAGATAACATTTAGCTTATCCCCATTGTAGAATCTTAGTGTCGGCTAGCCAGCCGGCTCCACTTAATAACAGTTTAGGCTTGGTGTTTCCATGGTGACCAATACTTGATTGCTTGCCCTAATCTTCTTTAATGTGGCTTAATGCTGTTTGAACCGCTCAACATTTTTAGCTTTAGTGTGTCTCTGTCAGTCCAGACTGCAGTGCAGGGCGAAGGATGTGATGTAACATAACAGGACTCAAAGGAAAGGGGACGTTCCCTGCTCAGCTTCTGACATTAACCCTCTGAAACCCACAATAGACTTGCTTGTGTCTTTTTTAAGGGGGTACAGGTTTTTTTTCAGGGGAGCAGGGTAGCAGGTCAACAGTAGACGACACATAGCAGTGGTGTACATCATCTGAAAGCTGGAACGTGGAGATTAATTCGAGATGCAGATGTGTATCAAGTTCTCATCAATCAAAAACACAAATGAATGAATAAATTAAACTAAACTGAAAAAGTGTATGAGTTTAGAACATTATGATGGGAGTATATGATGTCCATTCACATGCTCACTTATGTCTCATAACTTAAACTTAAACTCATAACTTAGAGGTCACCACAGGTCATTTTAAACAGTATGGTCAAATTGCTAAAAAAAGAAATGGTCTCAAAATAATGAAAAGGCTCATCACACATGAATACAACTGGGCTCATAGGATCCACAAGAGCTTTACAGGGATCCCCAATTTCTATAATATAAATTATATATATATATATATATATATATATATATATATATATATATTTTTTTTTATATATATATATATATATATATATATAAATGTAAATATGTTTAGGGACCTCAGTATGTAAAAATATTCAAATATTCAAACCCATCATTTTGCATGCGATTATCATAAAGTGGGAATGTCTGTAAAGGGGAGACTCGTGGGTACCCAGAGGAGCCATTTTCATTCACATATCTTGAGGTCAGAGGCCAACGGACCCGTTTGAAAATGGCCATGTCATGTCAGTTTTTCCTTGCCCAAATTTAGCCCAGCTTCTTTGGATCGTTATTTAGCCTCCTTCCCAACAAGCCTGCATGGCATCGCAACGGATACGTTTTCTAGTTTCACCTGTAACTTCACTCTAGTGCTAAAACTGAACCTGCAACAGCCTCTGAAAGACAGTAAAGTCAGAACTGTGGTTCTCAGAGGGTTAAGACTGCTTCCAGACATGTAAATGCACTTTTAGTGACCTGTATGACATGCCACTGGCATAAGCACAAGTGTTTACTGGCTGCAGTACTTTTCCTCATAGTGAACACATAGAGGTTAGAAATAGCTCTAAAAAAAAAAAAAATGCCCCTCCTCCATCTTTCTCACGCTCCACCCACGGCTCGTCTCACTCCCTCCCTCCATCCAACTTGCTCCAACTTCTCCTGTCTGCTCAGGCAGGAGAAGTGGAGCTCTGTAGTTAGGACTGTTCTCATCCATGAGACAGAAACTAACAGGACCCTTGTCACACCAGGATAAAGCCTGCAAATATACAGTATATCCTTAGTGGTTATCTTGGTGGATGGAGAAAGTTGGAGGATACTTCCTTCCTACTCCTAAGGACAGGAAGAAAATGCACCAATTATAAAACATAGTCTGTTGAGATCAAATTGCAGCATGTAATATTTCAGAGGATTTGCAATTAAATACAGACAGCAGCACCTAAAGGTATAATTAAAATGAAATTGAGCCTGCCAATCTTTGCAAGGACCTCAAGGTATGAATGCTGAGATATTAAATCAATACTTCTATCTCTGAAAACACCCATCCAATCTTACAGACACCCTCTAGAACTGATGGATGGAGCAATGCACTTTTCATGCAAATCAATATCTTACCTTATTCAGAGTACCACAAAGGAAAAACAACACATCACATTGGCATATCTGTATTAAGCTGCCTAACCAGATCCATCATGCATATACAGTATGACTACACAAGCCAATACACAATCAGAACAAGAGGTTACTTGTATTGCAAATGCCTACTGCTGATTCGTTAATTTGGATGTGGATGGCATCCACATTCGTCACATTTTTAAAACCACTCAAATTCAGAGGTTTTCCACACTGTGATACATTAGCCTCCTTAGGCTAATTAGGCTTTGGCTTGTTGAGGATGAAAAATGTGAATGTGCTGCAGTTCATTTTAAAGATCATATTGTAGATAACATTTTGCTCTTCAAGCTTGGGATTTCCCAAAACACCCAATCAGAGACATACTCAGTCTTTGAAAAAACTTGCAAGGGAAATTCCAATAGTAGGAGGTTTGTACTCTAATCTAATCGAACTATCAACTGCAAGATACATGTTGAAACCTTATTAGAAAGGGCGAGCTTTTGTGAAAGATTCAAAGGTCATTCTGATGCTTGGAAACAGCATTTAAAATATGGATGCATAGATACCGATACCGGATCAGATATCTGGCCAACAGTGACTCAGCCAGATCAGATATCGATGACAGTGGGACCGATCTATTCAATTAAATACATTATACATTATACACTGTAATCTGAATTCCTGTTTAAGTTTTGACTGATTTATTGCTGCAATAAAACCTTTACACAGAATTGTCATTCCTGTTCATTTTGAAGATTTTTTTTTTACCAAGCTGTTTGCGTATGATTTTGTATTTAAATATGTAATATTTTTTTTATTAACAATTCAATAAATTTACATGTATGTGACTGTTTGTTACATTTTGTTTTACAAAGTCAGGAAAGCATTGTTTAATTCAAGCCTGATGTTGTCTTACACATAAATGAACAATCTCACTTATTTCAACATAGTGAAGATTATTAATTATAATAAAAACACCAGTGTTGATTGGTACTTGGTATCTAATTCTATAAATAGTATAACATTAATAATATTAGTGTAGCCTGATTTTTACCTGCAGCTGTGCACAAATACCGGGTTTAAACCTAAGGTGTCCTACTACATTGTAAAAATAAATAAATACATAAATAAAATGAAAATAAAACAAAATAATAAAAACATAAATCTACATTTTACATACAGGTTTCTGTATAAATGAGTGCGCCAGTAAGAGTGTTATTATGATTTTAGTTATACATGTGCAAATCTTATTTTGAAAACCTGACAAATCCTGGTGCATCCCCCCCTGATGTTGTTTGACACCCCTGTAAGGGGGACACGGGCCAAGGGTTGGGAACCGCAAGACTAGACAATGATTAATGCTGCTGCGTACCGTATTTTTCACACTACAAGGCGCACCGGATTATAAGGTGCATTAAGTGAAACAATACGGTCAGATAAGTCAAACTTTATTCAGTTCATTTAACAACTCAATAACTTCAATAAGTCAACATTTTTCGGTTGTAACACATGAAATACAAAACAATACACTCACTTTTCAGTTCATTCCTCTTCCACAAATCCATCAAATCCTTCATCATCAGTGTCTGAGTTTAACAGTTGGGCGATTTTAAGTGCGCCTTATAGTGCGAAAAATACGGTAATTAAAGCTGCACTGAGCAATTGGAGCAAATAAGATTGTAAAAAATCTCTCTCTATATATATTTTATTTTAAATTTTAAACTAAACTAAATCCTGACAGTAGTGTCCTCTGGTGCTCCTAATAGCATCTGCAGGATTTCACAGACTGGAGGAAAACAACCAATCAGAGCTGAGCTGGAGCCATGCTGAGATCAGCTGAGGAAATGCCAAGCACCACCCACCAACCAGAACAGTTTTATGCACAAAATAGGCATGACAGTAACAGAATATTGATTCATAACTAATCACTGCTGCCTGGTTCGATCATTTGATTGGAGTGTGTGAGTGATTGACAGCTGCCTCTATTGAATGAACAGCCAATAGGAACGCTCTCTCTCTCTCTCTCTCTGAAATGACCTCTCCCGTCATGGGCTACGTTTGTTAAGCCTGAAAACAGAGTCATGAAGAGGTACAGAAGTCTAGTTGTCCCTCAGAACACTTGAATTAAATATGCTGAAAGATTTTTTATGGATTTTTTTGCCCAATGATGCCAAAAACCTTCTGCTTACTGTCACTTTAAGGTGCCAAGTAGGAAAATACCTCAGAGACTTTAAACATCTAGACTCATATGTTACACATCTACATCTACAGAGTGCAGGGGAATAAACACTGCATGTAGAATATAAAGATATGCTGTTTACTTGGCATTTACCACTGGCTGTCATGTTGGACTGAAGCATGGTGGTGATTGGCTACACACATCAAAGCATGTCAGTGGAGGGAAAAGATGCTTTGCAAAAGAGTCAAGCTCTAGATCCCCGTTGCCTCGTTTTAGATATGGCAAGTGACACATCACAGCAACGTAGAGTAACGCACAAAGGCAATAATTAAGTGTATGAAGAAGCATAGTCAGATGGGTGCTTTTTGTGCTCACACACACACACACACACACACACACACACACACACACACACACACACACACACACACACACACACACACACACACACACACACACACACACACACAGAGTGCAGCTGTGATGCTGGCAGAAGTGTTAGCCCAGCTGGCAATGTGTGCATCTCAATGGCATACCGGGGTTCTGTTGAAATTATAGATGTGCCAACAGATGTTTGGCAGGGATGTTATGGGTGTGTGATACTTTCTGTATGTTTGCTTGTGTGTGGGTGTGTGTGTGTATGCATGTTCCAGTGCGCACACTTGCTTGTGTGTATTTTACCAAATGCTGTGTTTAGTTGTTCTTTGTGCATACATCTATGTAATTCGTGTTCATCCCCCCCATGGTTTTAAGAGATCGAATGAGTGCGTGTGCATCTATGTGTGTTAAGCCCATGAAGATGAATTAGAGGAATTAAGAATTTATGTGAGTGGTTGAACATGAGCAGCCACCAGTGGATCTTTGCAATATTGATACCGCATTGTAACAGGAAGCAAGCGAAGCCTCTGGCGGAATAAAATAGAGGAAGGAATAAAATACAGATAAAGATGGGGAAGATGATTAGGGAGAGGGAAAGAGAGAAAGTAAAGGCAGTGGAAATGAGGTGAGAGGGAGTTGACAGAGGGACTAAAGGTGATGAAAATGGAGGGAACGAGGAAGTGCAGAGGTGGAATCATAATGCAGAAGGAATTTGAGAGACAGGTTATATAATGTTATTGTGGGTTTTTTATATCTGAAGGAGAACAAGGGTAAGGATGAGGTTGAGGATGAGTGAGACATAGATGAAGACTGAGCCATATAAGGCATACAGGAGGGAGGTCACTGAAATACCATGAAACAGTAAAAGAGATAGAGAGGAAAAAAGAGTGAATAACTAAGAAATCCTAACCCTGGAGCATACTGTTTTTTACTTTTAATTATTAAAAACCTTCCTCAGAACAATCATTATATAGCACCAGGCCACCCACTGACCTCCCGCCTTATAATCAAATCAGCGGCACACTTTCCACCTCACTGCTGCCACTCACTTCCAGCATACGCTGACAGAAATGACAGACAGCAAAGCATGGGAGTTAGGGAGGGAAGGAGAGAAGCCCAGGAAGAAAGGGAAGACTTGATGGAAGATATGAGAGTAAATAAAAAAAAGTTATGGGTGGAGGGGAGGTGCTATACACTCAAAAGGGAAGGATGGAACAGAAGGTGAGGAGCACACAGGGAGGGGTGTGGGTGGAAGAGGGAAGGAAGGATCAGAAATAACAGAAGTGCGAAGGAAGACGAGAGAGCAAAGTAGGGGAAGCGACATCCGCGATGAAAGCGAGAAAGCGAGTGCTGCGGGAGTTTAAATGAGGTTTACAACACTTTGGAACAAGGAGGACTGTCGAACAGCAGCAAAGGAAGAAAAAGAGACACGGCGGGAGATGAAGTGAGAACGAGCGAGCCCGACGAAGAATCAGAGAGAGGGTGAACGAGAGGAGCCAAAGGAGATAGACACTATTGCCATAATTAAAGCTGAGGATGAGGTCACTGCCGGGGACACGGTGCGACTTTAATAGCCCAGAGATTTGGCCGCCGTCCCATCGGCCCTTTAACTCTGCATTAAGCTGATTACCCTCACATTTAACCAAAAATCACCACCCACTCGCTTCTCGCCTAATATCACTTTAACTAAAGCATTTTTTGGGTCGGGGTGGGGGCTCGGGGGCGTGATAGAAACTAGAGGGAGACAGTAAAGGCCGTAAGCTTGAAATCCATTTCATTTGTGTGTTTTTACCACATCCAGTGTGTTTTTGTGTATTTTTCAGTAATACTCTGGTGGGTCTTTTTGTACGCGCTATTTATTTGTTTATTTCAGAGTGCTACAAGTGGGCCACTTGAATCACACAGTGTATGTGAGCGCACGCTGTTTCCCGAGATGACTTGTTGAACCACTCTGTGGAAGGGTTAGGTGTGCTAGGTTTTAATACCAATAATTGCAGCTTTTGGTGAATGACTCATTGTTTTAATGCAGCTGTGGCTAACGTTACAATCATAAAGTCGTTCTCTGCGTGTTTGTTTAAAGCGGCAGATGAGTGCAGCTCAAAAAAAAAAAAAAAAAACACAGACACACAATGGTTGTTGTGTTTCTCATGCACACTCCCATCCAGTAGCCTGGAAGAGAGCCGCTGACCCCAATCATCCTTATTAATCGAAGCGATTAGGAAATTGAAGTGGTGGCTGTGGGAGAGCCGCGCTGCAATTTCTAAACAGCATGTGAAATCCACGGTTCAGAAATTATAGGATATGTAGACAATCTAACATGTGATCAGACAGGCTGCACACCTCCGACTTCTTAAACTCCCTTACAGAGTGCTCCAGGGATGACATCTTCTTTGTAGGTCAACCAGGAAGTTAACATCGCCATGGGTTCCCTCGGCAAAAAGCCAATGGGATTTTTCCACTGGGTTTTGGATAATTGCAGAAAATAACCTCTGTGGCAAACACACGTCAATGTTATTTGTAAGTTTTGTTCAGCAAGATAATCTTCACAAATGAACACCACTTTTATGATTTTTGAAGCATGAATTCAATCGCCAGAAGTAAAAAGCTAACATTGGGCTGTAAACAACAAGACCACTAGAGCATACGTAACGAGGCTGTGAAGGCGGACGAGTCAGCGTGATGACGTTGAGAACGGTGCCTTCAGATGGATCTCATGAACAACATGGGAAGTCGTGAACATGATATGCGTTGCGTTCAAGTGATTAAGTCGCGAAGAGCACTGCTAAGCAACAGCAATATTAACGTTACTGTCTGAGTCTAGAAGCCAAAGAGGCTAACAATTTAGCAAGCTAGCAAGTGGTTAACACACACAGAGGAGAAAGATCAGGTCGTTGAGAACATTTTCCTCAGACATGTAAAATTACCAAGAAAACCAATAAAATTACAACATATATATCGTGAATACGACATGAGGGGGGCGTTCATTTGGCCACAACTCGTAAACACAGTAAGCACGACCCCATTTGAAGGCACCAGTAGTCTCATTTAGCCACTTGTTAGCAACTACCCTTTTTAAGACACATAAAAGCTTCAAAATTCCTGAGTGGGATATTTATTGATGTATTTTATGTCGTACAACAAAATATTAAAAGCTCTTCAGCTTGTGTTAACAACATACCTTAATTCAGGCATCTAACTAAAGACCCATTCAAAAACCCATTGACTTCCAGACGAGGGAACCGGAAGCACTAAAATGCTAACTCATTTCTGTGTTTTAGGACTAATTCCTGTAGCAATTTATTGGGTCCTGCTGTTGTCTGGAAAGCTACTTTTGTGCAGCATGAAGTCCATTTGTGGTTGCAATTATTATAGACCCCTTTTCCATCTATACAGTGGGTATACGCTTCTGCAACAGTGCCATCAATCAGCTAATCAACTCATACTTTAGCTTTGCAGTCTAAGACTTGTGGCTGTGGCTATGGTTAACAAAGGCCTAAACTATTTACAACATTTTCTCTCCATCACTCTAATAGTTCATTCTATTAGCACCATGTTCTCTCAGTTTATCCAGTATTCTAGCCTATTAGCAATATTTTATCTCCATCTCTATAATATTTACCTATTAAAAAAGTTTATCTCCACATAATAGTTTAGCCTAGTAGCAATCTTTTCAACTCGATTTTTATAATCGTTTAGCCTATTAGCAATATTTTATCTCCATCTCTATAATAGTTTAGCCTATTAAAAATAGTTTATCTCCATCTCCATAATAGTTTAGCCTAATAGCAATCTTTTCAACTCGATTTTTATAATCGTTTAGCCTATTAGCAATATTTTATCTCCATCTCTATAATAGTTTAGCCTATTAAAAATAGTTTATCTCCATCTCCATAATAGTTTAGCCTATTAGCAAGTTTTTTCCATCTCCATCTCTATAAGAGTTTAGCCTATTAGCAACCTTCTCATCTCCATCTCTATGATAGTTTAGCCTATTAGCAACCTTTTCATCTTCGTCTCTATAATAGTTTAGTGTATTACCAACCTTTTCAACTCCATTTTTATAATAGTTTAGCCTATTAGCAACATTTTCAACTCCATCTCTATAACAGTTTAGCCTAATAGCAATCTTTTCAACTCGATTTTTATAATAGTTTAGCCTATTAGCAACATTTTCAACTCCATCTCTATAATAGTTTAGCCTATTAGCAACCTTTTCATTTCCAACTCTATAATATTTTTGCCGATTAGCAACCTTTTCATCTCCATCTCTATAATAGTTTAGCCCATTAGCAACATTGTCTCACCACCTCTATAATAGTTTTGTCTATTAGCAGCATTTTCTATCCATCTATGCAATAATTTAGTCTAGCTTCACTAATAGTTTACCTTAGCAGAAGGCTAAGGTAAATTATTAGCAATGTTCCAAGTAAGGGTTAAATCAAATAAAGCAATGTTAAATTTCCATCTATGAAACACTTTGTCAATACTGTAGCTCATCAGAGCCTCAAATCACATTTTGTCATCTCAAATGTTGATTTTGGTACCCAACCACACAGCAAGATGATTTTCGATGTGTAACTTGCCTCCAGCTAACACCATGACGTAGTCTAATCATGACGTTGACTGTAAAAGGGTCTTTATTGACAACAACAAGGGTTTGTTTGGCTGCACTAGTGTAACTAGTAATTTCATTTTCAAACAATATAAATAAAAAAAAAACTTTTCTGATTTTCTTTATGAAATATGATACTAAATGTATTTGGGTTTTGGTCCATTGGTTCCACAAAACACATTTTTACTTCATAAATTTTGGATTTTTCACTATTTTCTGCCATTTTCTACCAAACACATAAATAATAATTAAGCAAGAAAACAATTGTCAGAATTATTGAGAATAACTATAATTGATAAATAATTGTTAGTTGCAGCCCTGATAAGAAACACTTGATCGTTTTGGTACATTATACAACCGTAATCTACAGAGCTATTCAAAGGAAGTGTATTAAACACATTGTGGGATATTAGCAAAAATACATACTATACATACTATACATACTATACATGCTATGGACAAAAGATTGTTTGCAAATTTGGAATTCCATAGAATACTATGTGGAGCATGCATCTATTCTTCAATATGGACACTGAAATGAAACGGCAGAGCTATATAGTGCAGTGGTAGCAAATAGAGTGATTTCAAATATAGCCTTCAACTGTTGCGCAATCATAGAATGGACAGTTGCTTTATATATAGTCCATGTAGGTGGTAACACATCCTGCTTCTGGCTCTAATAAGGTTTCAGTTGACCCAGCATGTCACCTGCCTTTACATGTGTGCACATGTGTGCATGATTGTACTGTTTGTGACTGAAGCCCTGTATGGCTATGTACCGTATGTAGCGATCAGGCTTCCTTCCAATACCCCACATATCTGGTCGTCCCACTTGGCTGAACCTGCAGAACCGTCCCTGGTTAGATGCAAAGCCCCTGGTCTCCGTCGCCCTGTCTCTCCGTCATCCTCCCTCTCTTTGCAGCCACAGGATTAACATAGCAGGGTGGAAGCACTTCAGCTAAATCTCCCCTCCCCTGCAGCGCTCACGCTGCTTGGACTGCTCTGGATCGAAGCTCACCACAAAGACGAGAGTCTTAGCACAAAGTGGTGTGTGAGAAACACTTCTGGAGTGCTGGGTCATGAGCTGTTTTTTTAACTCAAGGAATATGCAACACTGGCAGATCAACTTTCATAGTGAAAGCAGTGTGTCTGACATGTTCATAACATCCCCGTGATATTGTTCAAATACAGCCAGCAGTGTCATGCTGCCACTGTGTCTTACATTTTTGTGTTTGCCTTTTCAGTTCTTTCAGATTTCACTTTGATAATTATCATTGTTTGTACATTTTCTACTTTCTATCAAGTTCTGTTCTTCTGTTACTCAGTACTGAGCATGCTGGTTAATATCAGTATCAATCAAAGAGTGTAGAAAACCCACGCTAACGCAGGGAGAACATGCAAACACAGAAGAGCCTCGAACCTGTGACCCTCTTGCTGTGAGGCGAGAGTGCTAACCACTGCACCACTGTGAAGCCTTCTTCAGCAATAAAAGTGCTAAAATATACATATGACGAATGTCATGCTTAAATTCAAGGTGCACATTCTTAGTATTGATTCAATAGATTAGTTACTTTGCCTTTTGTTCTGATTGATATACAGTACATCCCCTGTGAAGGAGAACTTGCTGAAAAGCTATCAGTGGAGTTAGATCATAGAAATATAAATCTATACATCAATGTAGTAGATGATTTATTATACCCCTAGGTTACTGGTTAACTTTTAGAACATGATGGTTAAAATGACGGCTATTTCAGTGTTCGTAGTGGGAAGTTGATTTGGAAAAAAAAAAAGATCCTCTGATTTACAGACTCTTTATACATCCATAGCTGCAGACTCATTGGTTTTTAGTCCTAAATGAGACAGGCACTAAAAGCGTGAGTGTTTCAGATAGAGGGTGAATGCAGGTTTATTCAGACAGACAGAAAACTCAATTCTAATTACAGTTTCATGTGAAAATATGCCGACGAGGAAGGAGGCTGGGTCATGGATCATCAAAGCATCATCAGTCACTCGGCGCATGTTATACCCAGTGGTCTTGATGTTATGGCTGATCAGATCATGATCATAATACGGATTGCCACCAAAATGTAATGGATTGTTCACTGTGCCACACCCAGCCCCTCCTACAATTTTAGCATTTCAATCATTCAAATCCAGCGCAAACTTTTGGAGTAATCCTGCAAAGAGACGAACCAATAAACGAGCAAACAAACCAACACTGGTGAAAACATAACCTCTTTGGCGGAGGTAAGCAAGTGTTTTTTTCCAATATTAAAGCATGTAAACATGTTCTAGTAGGACTCCCATATACAAGTATGAGCATGATATGTGCCCATTAATGAGAGGATTGAGAGTAGTGATTGCTATCAGTGGTGATATTAATGCCATGGAGTTTTTACGGCACTTTCTGCTCATTCAAATGCAGTGTACCAGTCATATCTAAATACACTCCCTCATCCACGTCGCCTTTCCCCCCCGTCTCCCCCCTGATCCTTTGATATCAGCCTTGACTTCAAAGCGGTGGGCTGCAGCGTTACCTGATGCTAATAGTCCACATGAAAGAGAATCTGTATGAGGTGTGAGCGTCGGGGACTGATGGGGCCTCTTGAGGGGACCTCCGTCTCTTCTCCGTCAACCCAGACAGTCTATTCCCTAGTTTCTAGTTAGTGGTGACTTCTAAAAGACCTTCAGAGATACAGGGAGAGATAGCGTGCATATACTGGCGGCCTGCAGACCTTTTAAACATGATCCACGGGACAGTGAAGGCCAGTTCAAAGAGATTTATGCTGTCCGTGCCCTGATATATTACTTGGATGTGGTTTGGGTTGAATGAGTCGACAAATATGGAGGAAAAAAAGCTTTAGTATTAGAGTTAGTATTAGAACAGTTGAATCAGTCCTCTGAGACAATAGGAATATTATAAATCAGCCCTACTGTTTGAAGAGGTCCAGTAGTTAGCACAGCCATACATCGTGCTGCCAGACAGAGAGGTGTTGAAGCTGAGACTGGCTGCAGACTCACTCTGAGGAGATAGGACCTCATTAGCATGATCATAACTCCAATGTGTAAGGATTTATTAAAGCTAATATATACACTATGTCTTGCTGGACATTAAAATGTAGAGGCAGGGGTGGCCATGTCATTTTGGGGCAGAGAAAGAGAAGTTAGATATCCCAAAAGCTAAGACAGCTGCTGAGTGATCACAGAGCCAGGCCAACCGAGGTCCGGCAGCAGCTGTGGGCGTTGTGGAGAGAACATGTTAGTCCCTAGCGGTAGATTCCATCTACTCCTAAAATGCATATTCAGTCTGTCTGACTCTCTGTACCTCCTCCTCCTCCTCCTCTCTAAGTGGATTCACTGACACTCAAAGTCTTGAAGATGCCCTCAGACATTTTCGCCTCCTATCATTCACGCAAAATTTGCTGTACTGACTGTGCAGACATTAGCTATACAGTAGCAATGGACACACCAACCATGCGGTGCGGAGGTGCCTGTGTGTTTTTGTTCAGCTCAGCCTCTGACTGATCTCAGAACTCACCAGAAAGTCCAAACTTGTGTTATTTCACTCCAGTCCTTGACCAATCAATACAGTACATATTTATGAAGCAGATACAAAAAGGAAAACATTCCTTACTCATACCTGTTACATGCATGCTATTGCTACAGTATATAAGGCGTAGTTCCCGTTTACGTCCAAAGTTTGTCACATTGTATTTAAAAAGCCTGTCCTACAATAACAGTTTCACTCTAATAACATAAGCAGGAGAGCAAAATAGTGCAGAGGTTTGCAAACCCTTGTGGAGTTTGCATGTTCTCCTCATGTTAGTGTGGGTTTTCTCCGGGTTCCCCATTTTCATCCCACAGTCCAACGACATGCAGCCTCTAAAGTGGCCTTCGCCCATTGTCAGATGGAATTGCCCCCCCCCCCCCCCAACACTGAATAGGATAAGCACTTATGGATAATAAATGAGTGATTTTGACATTGCAAGAGTACTCAAACCACTTAGTTTAGCACTCCTATGACATTGTCAGACTCACAATGGAAAGTTTTCTTACAATAAAAAGATCAAAATTGATGCAGTAAAATTAGAGACATTATCTTTTTAATTTTATGCATTCTTACCCACTTATTACCCACAATACAATGACCAACAGTTTGGTGGCCGTGTCTAGAAGGTAACCCACAAGTTGGAAAACTCTTGACAGATGCTTAGGCATTGACTTTGAATAGCTGAGGTTAGGCACTGACCTAAAAAGGTTAAGGTTCAGATAGGTTGTCTGGCTGCAAGTCTTGTGAGAGGTTTTGCAAGTTTTTGCTCAATTTTGCAATTTATGGGTTACATTTAAGTCTCAGACAGACCAACCTGACATCAAAGAACTAGCTGTGTTGAAGGCTGACCTTCGAGTTGCCTCACATCGCCTGTGTCTTGACCAAAAAGATGCACCCAAACACACCGTGAAGCCATCTACCACGTACGTTCCGCGCCTGTGCGAGCTGAAATAACACTGCCTACCAGCAGATGACAGTAGTCTGTATTCTGCTTTCATAAAGGGGAACCAGAAAACCGAGGACAGCAGATATGCGAGCCATTGTCAAGATCTGTACATGAACCGAAGTGACGCTTGACGGCTATGTTCACACCACTCTAACTCACCACTTAGCTTCGTTCCACATGGCCATGTCATTGCGAAAATATCCGTGTGTTGGATTAATCAGATGCCATGGAGATGAAAAATGAGAAGAGCCTTCTGTGTTGTGCCCTCTTGACTTGTTTGCTTGCTTTTCTCACTTCAGTTTCTCTTCTTGTGCACTGATTCACTAAAGCCGAACTGTCAATCAGAATAATTCTCTCACCAACGGGGGCCGCTGCCATTTCAAACATGCTGAATCAGTCAAAATACCTCCAACACAGGCAGACTAGAGCCGACGATGCGAGACACCAGAAAAAGATTCTTACTGATGGCCCCTAACTGTCTGACAGCTAACCATAGACTTGGTGTGTCAGGGCCTTTACACTTTACACCCCTTGATTTGTTTCTTTTTCAAACGCGTAGTATTTTTTCCATATATGCATACCCAAGAAAGTTTTTCTTTTTTTTTGTTATTATTATTATAACTAACTAGCCAAATACTAAAATTACAGTTGCTTCACAAGGCCAGGGCTGCAACAGCCTTCACAAGCTGTATGAAACCACTTGAAAAGAAGCAGCATGATGTACCTTGTCATGAAAAAGCAACCAGCCAATCCAGCAAACAAACACAAAAAAGCAGTCTGATATTTGAAAAAAAAGGTCTCAAACTGTGGCATTCACAGTCAGGAGGATCTGCTACTCAGGCTACCAGGGGGACAACGGCGGGCTACCTGCCTCTGTCCTCAGTCAAATGAAAAGTTTTCACACAGACTTCAGAAACAGTGATGTTGTTTTTATCTGTGAAATAACATTAGCCAACACTTCACCCTACCACATTTTGGGTGGTATTTGTATATGTGACTTCTAATGAATCTGGGAAAATGTTCTTCTCATTGATATTCATGTCCGCTATGACAGAGCTGTAACAATTAATCAATTAGTTGTCAAGTACTAAATTAATCGGCAAGTATTTTGATAATCGTTTAATCGATTTGAGAAAACTTTTAAGAGAAACATTATTCCATCCATGAAATATGAATATTTTCTTGTTTCTGTAATTCTCCAAAGTAACTGAATATCTTTGAATTAAAAAAAAAAAAAAAAAAAAGTCATATTGGGCTTTGGGAAACAATAGTTGATATTTTTCAGCATTTTCTGACAAACAACTAATTGATTAAAGAAGCTGTCATTGGGCAAAAAAATGCTTAATAATCTTTCAGCATATTGTAATTCAAGTGTTCTGAGAGAAAAGTAGACTCCAGCATCTCGTCATGGCTCTGTTTTCAGGCTTTAAATAATCTAGTCTATAGTGGGAGACTTTGGCCAATCACAGATCATTTCAGTGAGAGAGCTTTCCTATTGGCTGTTCATTCAACAGAGACAGCTGTCAATCACTCGCAAACTCTGATTAAATGGTCAAAGTAGGCAGCGCTGATCAAACATGAATCAATATTCTGTTACTGTAATGTTTATTTCTCTCCTCAAATGTTTTCAGAAGCATCTTGTAGTTACTGTTTAAATGTAAAATAAAAAATGTGCGGCGTTGGTGGGCGGTGCTTGGTATTTCCTCAACTATTCTCAACATGGCCGCCAGGTCACAAACCTTATTTTACAAAACACAGTGCACTATTTATTTTTTTGCAAGAAACAGAATACTTACTTAATTACCTGTACTACTGTCAAGATATAGTGACCATTTTATAAAAGATACTTTTTTAAATCATATTTACTCCAATTCTACTTACTGCTGTTTTAATAAAAGATATTAAGATATAATCGAGAAATAATTGACAGATTAATCAACAGTGGAGGTATGAAGGCTATGAAGACCTACATAAATGATTATGCATCATATTTAGGAAATGACATTTGTTCCCTAAATACCATTAAGTCACTTTCATTACCAGAAACCAGCAACAACAGCTACTAATAAAAAAAAAAAAAAAACAGATCAGTAGCATGGCATCTAAATATTGTGAGGGATGGTTCGGTCGGGCCAGTTCAGGACATGTCATGCCGAGAATATTAATAGTAAACCATATTTTAAGAAAGCAAAACTTTGCACGAAGCAGTGAAAAGTTAATTGTGTTTTCACAGCTTTCTCCTGCATAGCTGTGGTTCTGAGGTTTGATTTGATTCCTAAAAGCGCTATGGCTGCCTAAACCTCCTTTTCATTTGACTCTAGTCATTTGGAACATTTTTCTCATTCAAACCAGGCCTTTGATTAAAAACAAAGGGCCGCTTATCTCAAAGGGCTGGGTTTCTTCCCCCAGCCTTAGAAAACAGTGCACAGCAAATTATGGTAAATAAGTGTACAAAAGCTTCTCCTTGTGCGTATGCAGGTCAGCTTTCTTCAAAATGTTGGCCTACAATGTGGCAAACTACAAAGTCTTGTGACGCATGTGGGCACGACAAATGGCACTGATCTATGTCTACGTTGTGTGTATGTTTTTTTTTCTTTTCCCCCTGCCTCGTTTCCTCGCTTTACTTTAACATCAATCAGATGCAGATGGAGAAACTAATAATTTCCGACAACTACTGATAGATGGCTAATCTCTGAGGGGAGCGGACCTCTTGCAGGCGGCGTTAACGATACCAGCTTTTTCATGTCACAAATTAATTCCTGAACGTAATAACTGGAGGCAGTTTGAAGAAAGAGAGATTTCATTTATAATTAAACAACACTCCTTTAGATGATGCCTAAACGATTCTGCCTATGAAGTTCTAACCTCCGGACAGCCGCACAGGGGAAATAAGGAAGCGCTGAAAACGTACATCGGTACTTTTGTCATGTGAAATACCTCTTTGTTTCAGCAAGTTCTCTTCCCTTTCATTTCATTGCACTCTTGCAACTGTACTCCTGAAAATAAAAGCGCTCCCTCCTTGTCGTGGTGCTAATCACATGTTCATGTTATCATTCCATTTCTCATCTGCGGAGGCAATTTATGTGGTGTCACACGATTGCACCCCAATTTCAGCTCATTCAAATGTTAGTCTGACGACATGGACTCTCTTGCAACGAGGAGTGCTCGTGAGGGAATTTAAATCAAGCCACGTCCCGAGCCTAATTCTGAATATCGGGAGGATCGGCTCGAGATAATGACAGCCAGCGCTTTCTGTCTGCGCTGTTAAGCAGAATTTGTTGCCCTCTGTTATAATACCTGCTTCTCGAGGCCCAGTTGCCGGGGTTTGGCATTACATTGCATCCAATTGCATCACGTTGAACCTCTTTGAAGTTCCAGTGGCACTTCTTACCCTCTCATTCAGACTTGGCTTCCACTCCTTTGACCCAAATAAAAAAGACAATTGCAAAGAAAAGGAGTTACACGAGCGTGCGATGCTGTTGCAATGAGTCTGTTGCGGTGTCACACACAAGAAAGGGCCAGTGCCGATCTCTATCAAGCACCTGTTTGTGCGTCTTAAAGCAGAGCTGGTTTACAGTCATGTTCTTAAAGGGCTGGACTCAGATCTGAGACCTTTCCCTCCTCTTATCTGTCAGCTATTAACTCCACACGTACACCAGGATCCATGGGGATTCACTTTAGATGATTTCTGCCCGTCTCTCTGTTGTTGTCTTGCCCTCTCTACTCATTTCTTGTCTCATTCCATAGATCATTTGATCTTCCCATCTTTCCCCAGTGCACCTCCCTCTACAACCATTCCTTTTCTGCAACTCCTTCCCTCCATTATTTCCTTCCTCTGTCACTAACTTCCCCATTGCTTCTTCCCCGCACACATCCTTCTTGCTGTTTCACTCGGCAGAGCGAGACATTGTGTGCAGACGCTGCCAGTCTCCAAAGAGTGAAGCCGGCTAATGCATAGCAAACACTAACCAGCCAAGCCAGACATGCATAACACAAAAGGATGGTCTGTGTCTTTTTTTGTGCTGCAGCCAATACACCCAGGCATTAACATACTCCTTCCCATCCATACATTCCAATAAGCCCCTGGTAGTTTGTACAGCTCAGGCTGCTGACATGCGTATTCAGTCAGGACCCAAATTATCGGCTTTCCCGCCAGGCGCTTTAATCACCCACAGGGACCTGTAAGCTGGAGAGAAGCATGGCATGAAACACTCTCTCTGAATATCTCTCACTCTCTCTCACTGTTATCTTCTATTATTTGCCCTTGAAGTAATTTCATATCCAATCAGAGGAAACTGAAGAGGTATGTCACGTGTTGAGCATGTGAATCACAGGATGCTCTGTGGGTTTGCCAACATTTGGTTTGTCCCGGAGCTTACCAATGTGGCCCTCAAGTTGCCAGAGAACAAGCCAGTCAGCAGCTGAGTGAGAAAATACATTAGGCTGTTATGCTAACATTGCTAATACCCTTATGTGGCTTCCATATTGATATTTAATTCACACAAATTCAATCTTGAAGTTTCCTCAACAAAGTTTACTTGGGCTTATTGCTGTTGTCTGTGTTGTTGACAGGTCCAGAATGGTGCGACCCACGGCAAATATTATAAATTCTCATATGCAGCCATCGTAATGTGGTGATTTGGGCTGGGTGATTAATAAAATCTTATTTTTACGATTTTGGCCTCCAACGAAAACAAGATAATCAAGATAGCACGATGCTCGTGCACTGTGCTGCATTATGTTTCACAATAATGCTCTCATTTTGTCTCGTTATAAACCAAGTTCATCTCTTTCCTTTACAGCAGTGTGCTTTTGCCCCGCTCAGCGGGTCAGGGACGGCTGTCCAGTGTGGGAGGATACCCTGGCCAGCCCTCACCAGGCACATTTCCTTGGTAACGGTACGCCACGACCGGCTTTAGGTCGGCTTGAGAAAGGCCTGACTTGAAGGTGGCTTGCGGCTCAGGCCATGAGCTTTACAGCACCCCTTGCCCCAGGTTAGGGTTAGCAGGTGGTCTTGCCCTTCCCAGCAGGGAGAGAGGGTACAGCAAGCACTAAGTCCATAACCCCAGGAAGTGACAAGGCCTCCTTCTAACCCAGGGGTCAGGCGTCTGTGGCCATGTCGGCAATCCACCCAGCCTGTCTGAAACACAGAGCCTGTTTCGTATGTTTTGCTTCATGGTTATGACATCATTGATGTCTATACAAGCAATGTGTTTGCGATTAAATTTTCTACGAGAACACAAAATTGTTTATAAGAACACCAAGTGCTTCAGAGATCTAGCCTCTTAATTTTGCTCTCAAAGTGCATCAGATTGGTGCATTTAACTTTAAAATGTTTAAAAATACAAAATCAGGGCTGTCAAAGTTAACCTGATAGTAAAGCATTAGCACATATTTGTTTTAACACCACTAATTTCTCTAATGCATTAACACATTCAATATTTTGTTTGTTTGTTTGTAACTGGCTCAGTTTTGAAGCAATAGTGAAAATACTGGTATTATGTTAAACCAGAATCTATTGGTGCCAGATTGTCACTAAGGAGGTCAAATAACGCTGCAAACTCGCACAAAATTTTGGCGAGGAAAAACTGCATTTTCAAAGGGGTCCCTTGACCTCTGACCTCAAGATATGTGAATTTAAATGGGTTCTCTGGGTCCCCACAAGTCTCCCCTTTACAGACATGCCCACTTTATGATCATCTCATGCACTGTAGATCAAGTCACAGTCAAGTCAGCACACTGACAGCTGTTGTTGCCTGTTGGGCTGCAGTTTACCGTGTTATGATCTGAGCATATTTTTTATCCTAAATGCAGTAACTGTGAGGGTTTCTGGACATTATTTGTCATTGTTTTGTGTTGTTGAATGACTTCCAAAATGATTTGCCCATTCCCATGTTCATAATAGTATTGAATACCTGACTAATCTCCCTTTTGATTAATTGCAATCCATTGCATACTGGTCTATAGTTAATTGTGATTAACTATGGACCAACAAGCAATGGATTGCAAATACATGTTTTAATCAATTGACAGCCCTAACAAATATATAAAGGTATTTATAAGTGCATGTTTCCAAAGTTAATGATTAATCATGTTAAATAATCAACTCACTGTTGACTCAAATTATGATATTTGCCATGATCGACCAGTCCTAGTGGTGGTATAATCATACAAAATAGCATGACATCATCAATCATCACACACCACAAAGGAAAATCATAAAGAGCCTGGTGACCTATTAAAAGGGAAAAATGGTTTAACTACAACATCAATAATTCAGCATGAGGAAAAAAAAAAAGGGGAAAAGTAAAAAGCTCCTTGCTATTACAGTTGATGGTCTTATCCATCATCACTGAGCGTGAGGAGTGCCATTTGTTTCTCCTGTGGCACACAAATGCTTGATCTACTTGAGCTGGCATCCATCACAGCAAGCTGCCAGTCTTAAATAGGCTTCTGCATTATGACAAGGGTAATGCTCACATTGATGAGAGAGGTGTTCAACCTAAGACAGAGGCACCCTCAATGCAATGCATGACATGTGTTTGCATTACGGAGGGATAAAGCATGAGTTGGTGTAGGAATCAAACAAAGTCTATCATTCGCGATATAGGCGACGCAATATATGCCAACGATACAGCATTACTTGTTCCATTTGGAAGAGAGAGAGACAGAGAGAGAGCTAGAGGCTGTTAAATTGCCCATTTCATTATTGATAAGCATCATAGGAACAAGTCAGTCTTCCCAAATGATTGACAGCTGAGTCTCAGCCACTGATTTTCCACATGAGAGGGAGAGGTGAGTCGAGCAATGAGGGATGTGATGGTCCAATTTCACTGCAAATGGAGCCCTAGGTGCAGGAAGGCAGGCAAAGTGAATACATATCAATGTAGCTTTCATAATGCAAGAAATTCAAAGTAAGACAAGATAAATAACAGATTCTGCTTTGCATAATGCTAAGCACTTTTTTGGCAGGGGGGAGGTGCATCTTGGAGGCAGTGGGATGAAAAAAACACGCCCAGTGTGCAATCGTTATAGAACTATTCTATTAAGAAGCAATCAGATGTAAACCAAAGCAATTATGAAAAGTGGCAGTCTGTAAGTGGTTTTCTTCAAAGAGAAAGACCTGTTTTCCAACCCATATGGCATGAGAATGAATATGAACTCATTCAAACACTAGGCATCTCAGCAGGTGAGGAGAAAACGTGAGTATGAAATTTAATCACTTCAGATGTTGTAGCAGAATTTCAGCGGCGTTGAGCTCAACTAATAATGGCACTCTCATGGAGATATTTCTAGAGGTCCTTTAAGCTCTTTGGGCTCGATCATCAGGGTTTCCACCTGAAAAGAAAGGGACTGGCGCCACAGGTGGGGAGGACATTACTGACTGTCCACCACCACAGCCCACCTTGAGTTAGCGGCTAATCCCTTAGTAAATCCCTTCAGTAAACAGGACTGTGGCAAGCAAGACAAGAACTTGGCTTGTGTGTTGTCGGCCCCATCGCCAGGAAGAAATGTTGGCACTGGATGTTTCTGCAAACCAGGGATACATATAATGTTGACATTTTTGCATTCAGTCAGAGCAAGAGCAGAAAAGATGCACACCCTGCGTGTAGGAGGGGAAGCGTATGGGTCCAAGAAAGACTCGGCTTTCATCCAGGAGACCGCTCTGCGTCACGTTACAATCAGATGGTTTACAAAGTGACAGCGAAGAGTGCAGCATTTCTTTTCAACTCTTATTCACCAGATAAAAACACCACATGTGCAGCGCTCAGAGCGTCATCACACTGTGGTGTGTAGCACAGTGAGAATATGCAGCGCTCTAATTGCAAAGAGAAGACTGCCAGTAAGGATGCACCGATCTGACTTTTTCAGTCCCGACACCGATCATGATAACTGGGCTTTGGGTAATGGCTGATACCAATCAGATACCAGTGTTTAATTAATGAGCTGTATGCCTCACTGTGTGGAAGTCACTCGGATCAGTCTTTTATGTTTAAGGCAACATCAGGCTTGACTTGGACATTGCTTTCCAAACTTGTAAAACGAAACAAAAAATAATAATAAATATATAGATACAAATTTATTGAATTGTTATTTACTATCAAAATAATACATTGTACAAAGACTTCAGAGAAAAAAATCTTCAAAATTAACAGGAATTGCAATTAACATTTGTGCAATGACAATGTGAACATGCAGGTGTTTTTGCTGGTACAATACCACGTTAACATCCTGACAGTTCAAGTTCAGTACAAAAAAACAACCAATGTTGATGGTTAGTTTTGCTTGTGTAGCTTTGCTTGTAGTATTTTTTTTTTTTTTTTGGTATTTGGTCATAAACCAAAGTATTGACCAATTAAATTTTTGATCTGATGATGGCAATAGATACCATCCTGAGGGGAGTATGAATGTACCAAATATTATGGCCATCCAATAGTTATCTGGACATTTCACAACAAAACAAAAACGTCAACTTCATGGTTGGTACTAGAGGAAGTCTGGGATCACCAAAGTCAGTAGGGTTCATCATCTGAGACCCATAAAAGTCTGAATCCGTGCTCAGTCATGCTGCTAGCATGGTTAAAAACATTCATGGGGCTGGAATTACCTGAACTATAAAGGTCAGTACATCAATACAATGTAACCACATAATACTTGTCATACTACATAGTATATAATACTCTCTCTTTTAACTGAAAATCTGTTCTCATTCACTAATAATTACCTAATTATTCCAATCACATCTACTTCTTGCTGTTCATTCGTTTGGTGTGAGGACAGTCATTAAAACTCACCAGTTAATACAAATTACATTAAAGCTGCCATGAAATTGGCACTTGATTTTCCGAGAAAACAGCACATTACAGTGGCAACTTCATGCTGCACTAGTAGGGGTAACTAAAACTGCAGCCAATAAAGACAACAATCCTGCCTTTGCTTTCCATCAAACTGCCTTTCCCTCCATTATTAATTGCTCATTGATCCCTCACTGTCCTATTTCACATCACATTAAAGAGGTAATGTTACCTTTTACAGGACCTTTAAAAGCCTGGATGGGGGGGGGGTTAGGCTATTTACGCCTCTCAAAGGCCTTTAATGTGAAAAATCTGTGCAGGAAGTGTTGAGCTTCATGGACAGCAGCTTAACATTGAACAGAGAAAGAATGGCAAAAAAAAAAAAAAAACAGACAAGAATGAACTAGTGGGTGAAACCATATTTCTTTTAAAAGGACAAACTGTATCTTGCATTGGTGGAATTAGCGCTGAAATAACAAGCATCAGACCAGCCGCTCCCGACCTATTTTCCTTGCAGCACCCCCTAATTGTATCTAAGAAAGGCGGCGCATATTATGATAATATGATAGAAATAGTTAAATGGATCTAATTTATGGCGCTGTTAGAACAGATTGCTGTTAATAGAGGTGCATGCCTCTCTTTGTGTGCGGCAAGCAGGAGAGCGAACATTTTTTGACCGCAGTAAAACTGATGTTTTTGAAAGACTAAACGCCAACAGATATTGGCCATTTCTCTCATCTCCGTGGTCCAATGGGCCATGCTACAACTGTAGAGCAGCCATATACCGACATTTATGGTAAATACATTCAAACGGTCCTGATGGTGACCATGAATGTATAAAGAGAACGGTGATGGGAGTGCTAGCGTCGTACTTGGCGAAGTTAGCATACATTTGGGACTACACCCTTTTTTCAAAATAACATGTTAGCAAAAGGAACTGTATATACAAAATACATATATGTATGGAAATAAGATTGACTGGACACCTTAAGTGTCACTTTATTCACCTTAAGTATAAAACATTACATCTACCTTATGAATTTAAAAAGAAAATACCATTAATTTGTAAGGGAATTTTTTTGGTTTGGTGGAAAAACTATATATATGGTGGAATAACTATATAGCTGACTTTCGAACATCTCTGACTACATACAAGCTAAAAAACAAAAAAAAAACATTTTTGCTCTGTCATTTTGGATATTTTTTTCGAATAAAAGTCCCTAAAGGTGTATGATTCAACTTTTTCCCATGGTCAAGCACAATAATTTGTAATATCAATTCACCATAGTAGATTAATAGAGGTGCATGCCTCTGTGTGCGGCAAGCAGGAGAGCAAACAGTTTTTGACTGCAGTAAAACTGATGTTTTTGAAAGACTAAACGCCAACAAATACGGGTTGAAGCAGAAAAAATTGTTAGATTAGGAAGATATTACAATTCAGTAAATTTATATCTACGTATTTATTTGTCACAATATGAGCATAGCCTGATCTTTATTTGACACTGAAAAATATCGTGTTTAAGCATAATGTGGCCTATTAATAAGCAAAAAGTATATATTTTTAAATAGTTTTACAGTATATACAGACTTTGTATAAATTACCCAGTAAGTAGTGTGTTATTATGATTTTATTTATGCATGTGCAAATCTAATTTTGACAACCTTAAAGCAGACAAATCCTGGCACAACCCTCAGTATGGAAACCACTGCATTAGACAAAAGGTAAACAGAGGAAGTGTTGAATTTGCACCTACAGCTAACTGGAAAGTGTCTAAACATAATGAGATATAGTCATGGAAAATAGTGTCTGTTTCTAATATAAGCCTGGGTTTCTCTGCAGTTGGAATAAAAAGGCCACGGCCGCTGCTTTACAGAGTTTACAGTATACAGCGAGCCAGTCAGGGTGAACTCAAGCCTAGCAGCTGGCCCAGTCAGACTCTTTTTAAACTACTCCTCATCCACTTTTCTTTAGCACCCACTCCCACTACCACTGCCAAGCAATGTCTTCGTCGGACTGCATCCTCTCTGCCTCTCTTGTCCTGGCATGTTCACAGTGGTGGCCGTGCACCAGGCAGGCTTTATCTTCCTCCATGTGGAGCACCCAGCCTCTGGCATAGAAGACCCGCCGGCATGCGTGGACTGCCAAGCCATTCGGTGTAAACACCGGCGAGAGCTCTGTCAAGGCCGCCTTTCAGTGGATGTAGATAATTGTAGATGTGACGAGCACGGCAGGTTTTTTTCTCGCGTGCCACGTCCACCTGACCCTGAACTCGACCCATAGCTGCCTCCCGACAACGAGGAAAACATGCCGGGCTGGGATGAAGGTTTCTGCTTCTGCGGTCCTGCTCTCTTTGTCAGCGAGGCAGGTCACTCCTGGGTAGCAAGGAAATCAGCTGCTGAAGAGATCAGCATATCCTCGCTGCCTCCCAGGTGTGCTGTCTGGGCTACTTTGATCTCTCTGGCCATGTGACGCATATGATCAAGCAGGAAATGTCTCACTTAAAAGCCAGCCAAGTTATTCAAGGTAGAAATCTAGATCAGTTAAATGATACATGTCAAATAATCATCTCATACACTCCCTAGGGTGGGAAGAACAATCAATTCGCCCACGTATCCCAATTATCTTTTCTGTTTTTTAACTTTTTTGAGATTATTTTTTTTAATGCCAGTCGATATATTTGCATCATTTGAGTCTATGCGGAGGTAGAAGGAATTTACCACTTTTATTGTTGTCGTTGTAACGTGACATCATATCCATTCCACATCTGTCACCAAAACATAGCGCAGTCGGTCGCAGCGAGTCGAAAGCGAGCAGAAAACGACATCCGTGGACATACAACCTGCAAGCTCCCATTTTAAATCCAAACACTACACATACGGTTAAGTATGGTAACGCAGAGCTAGACATCATGGCTAAAGCTACATGCTAACTCTATCGTGGACAGGAAATGTTATTGCATTTTGGTAGTGTGCCGTTAAGGTCATTTCTCGTATCTCTGTGGTCAAATGGGCCGACGCGACAACTGTAGACCACCCATATACTGACATTTATATTAAATGCATTCAAACAGCCCCGATGGAGCTGATCATGGAGAGTCGTACTTGGCGAAGTTAGCAGAAACATCCGTCCGGTTTTCAAAATAAAGTTAACAAAAGGAACTGTATGTACAAAATACCTATATGGAAATAAGATTGACTGGATTATATTCACCAGAAGTATTGCTTGATAAATATTAAGTATTATATAACATACATAACGCTTTTAAATTAAAAAGAAAATACAACTAATTTGTGAGGGAAATTTTTGGGTTGCTTGAAAAAAAATAATTCTTCCTGACCATGACTGATATAGTTGACTTCAGAACAGTTTTACTTTATCATTTTAGATATTTTCTCAAGGAAAAGTCCCTAAAAGTGATTCAGCTTTTTCCTATGGTCTAGTCTGGTTGATTTGAAAATTAAATCATCACCCAAATATCGCAACAGCAATGAATCGGGAGATAGGCGTATTGTCGTAGCCCTAAGTATCAAACAGGAAATAGCTCACTTAAAAGCTAATCAAGTTATTCAAAATGAAATTCCAGATCATTTAAATAATAAATGTCAAATAATCATTTCATACAGTCTCCACTTATAAATTCAGCCCAGGCAAACAGTGTTTATCAGTCAGCAAGTCTGCTTATTCAGGAAAATGTGTCCATAGGAATTATGGTAATTTGCTTACATGGTTATTATTAACATGGGGGTGAATAAACTGACTACATAAATTTAGACAAAAAATGTTGACTCAGAGCTAAATAAAAATTCACTGTAATGTGTCTTTATTGGGTTGGTTTACAGTAAAAGTAGTTTGTATCAGCGAGCGAACGTACTGCAGGCTGCACAACAGGTTGAGATGAGCCCACCAGATGTTTCTCACTCGTTCTTGTCTTCCCTACGAGGAAACGCAGCTCACCGAAACACAAACGCAGGTAGGAATGAGATCAAAAAGATCTACGCTGCAACCTGGAAAAATAAGTTTTATGAGTTCACCATATGCTGTCTACGTACTTGTTGAAGTCACCTGGGTGCTCGAAACCAAACTGACGCACCTCACTCTTAAACTGCATGTTAGATGATCCAAATTAAAGGCAGGCACGTCCCGCTTTGTGCTCAAGTGCAATTCTTGAAAGTGAAAAAAATTGACATATTCATGTGTTTACAGATGCTTGGTGTATATATATACGTTTTGCGTCCCTATGTGTTCGGGCATTGGGATGCAATGTTTTATAATCTCACTTTGGCAGATTCAAAAATATAGTGCCCTGCTGTTAGCTCAGGAGTGGCTGGAGAGACATTGTTTTAATGGAACTAAAGTACAGTGGTTCTCGCTAATGCATGGAAATGGTTGTCAACAGGCTTTCAGCTGCTGCACCACAATTAGAGCTCTGCCACTAGTCGGCGGATGGCTAGCTTCCCATCGCACTGAATTACAATGCCGTCAAGTGTCTCATATCACTTATGAGGTTGGCAGCACATATCTGCTCCCAAAATATCCGGGCTGGTAGTGACACCGAATGGTTAATGCATACTGCATATTCAAAAGTCTGTCAGAAGTGATCGGCAGTGAGCTGAGCGCATGTCGATGAATTTCCCAACTTCAACACAGAAAGCAGAATAATGAAACTCACCCACCCTTTCTATTTTTTTTTTTTTTTTAAATCCTCCACAAGGATGTCCACATAAAGACCGGCTAACAAGTATTAGTTTTAATAAAGCCATAACCATAGCTCATTAACAGCAGAGCGAGATTGCTGCCTCCTTCGAAACATGCTTCCTAATGACCCCCGTGGGACAGATCATCTGAATATGTAACAGTGATGTTTTTTATGTAGAATAGTGCAGTCTCTAGGGCTCACAGTGAATTGCTAACAACCACGCATGAACCTTCAAAAATCCTCTCAACACATACATGCACCCCCCCATGCCACACACACACACACACACACACACACACACACACACACACACACACACACACACACACACACACACACACACACACACACACAGCACCACCATGAAACACTTATTGCAAAATTGCTAGACAACTGCATGGTTAACAAAGGTGGGTCTCCATGGAAACAAATCCACTCTGGAATGTCATTCCCTTAAGCAAGAGCTTGTACTTTTTCACAAATTTCTGTTATTTACATATTCATCTATTTACTTACTTGCCTATGTATTTATCAATTTGAAGAAAACGGATTGGTACAGTGGGTTACATCTGTGCGGATCAAGGTTTTGAAACATCAGACCTTTGTGTGTTTCACAGCAGATCCCAGTGACAGAGTACAGCATACTGGCAATGGCAGGAGTGGCAAGGTTAGATGCTTCTTTGTTGCACATTTACGGAGCTGGATGGGCCACAGTGGAAATACACTCACGGAAATCTGCATCGTCCTTCTACCAAGATGAACCTGTTAACTTGTTATAGGACCCAGTTTGTGTGCAGTTCATAGTTGAAAAGAGTTCTTCATACTTTTTGGCGTGCTTGGGTTTTTTTGTTTGCTTTTTTGGCTCAGCTCCCTTTGCAAAAACCTTTCCAAAAGAAGCAAAATGACACATATCTTCTGTGGACAGAGGTGCTGCACACAATTCCACTATCAGTCCATTAAATCAGTCACTATGAGCACATAGATGTGGGTCATTAGGGACCTACTACACCTACAACATTGTAAAAGTGAAAGTGAAACTTAAAAGCAACACGTTCTAACACCTAAAACTGAATAAAATGTCACCTTTTGAACACACACAATAAGTTTCTTTGGATTTAAGCAACAAAACAACTTCCTTAGTTTTAGGCAAAAACAACAACCACCACCACCACAACAACAACAACGGTTTAAGCAATAAAAATACAACTTATTTAGGTTTAGGCAAAAAAAAAAAAAGTAGTAAGGTTTAGGCAATAAAACTGCAACTTCATTAGGTGTAGGCAAACAAAAAAAGTATGTTTAGGCAATAAAATTACAATTTACGTAAGTTTAGGGGAAAAAAAAACGTACAGTTTATGCATCAAAACTGGACTTCTAGGTTTAGGCAAAACCCAGAGGTCACTGTCATTTTATATTATACATTCTTTCGGTGATCTACCATGTCAGTAGATGGTGATATATTAGTGGGTGCAGTAGGCCCCTCTCGACCCACATCTATGGGGCTTACAGAGATGGATAATGCCTATTTAATAGTCTCAAAACGGTCTAATCAGCTGAGTATATAGAGGGAGTACAGACAGCCAAAGTGTAGGTGTACCGTATCAAGTGTTCCACTCGACGCCTATCTCACAATTCACCACAATGTCTCAGTATCGATCAGTCTTTCTTGTTATGCCAAAGACCAAGAACAAGAAAGCAGAAACGCTCAACAGCTGAAGGACGCTACACATTCTCAGAAGAGACTAAAATATGTTGAGAACGGGTAAAAATGAACAATATAAATAGTTTGGTGTCCTATTATCTCTCTATCTGTGCATGCACTATTACAACTCTGGCATCATATATGGAAAGAACACAAAAACATGCTCTTACTGGTCGCCTTTAAAGAAATCAATTTCATTTTACAAGAGTGCAGGTAGCAAATGAAGTGTCTTCCATGTGGAGGAACCATTAGTAGAAAGTATGTCCTCAATGACAGGCATTCACATACTCATGAAAGAATCCTTTTTCCTGCCATGCACTACCTTACAAGTCTGCTGAAGATCATTCTGAATAAATCTGGACGTGTGTGCATAAAGGAAGAAGGGATGTTTCCAGAGAGCCTCACTGATAATTGAGTCTAACTAATTCCTTGAGTGCTTTAGGATAAGGAGAATTTAATTGCATAAAGGCTGTCTTTTTCACATTAATGGTAAGCATCAGATTGTGATGTGATTATTCTGCTCTGCTGTAAAATTAAACCCTGTCAAGAGTCGTTTCTGATTATCTTTGACAATGTGTCTTCTGTGCTCTATGTATGTGTACACAAACAGATTTATTTCTGTTTTGGCTGTTGCATGCGAGACAGCCATGACAAATGGTGCAAAGAGCCCTCTCTGCTATCCACTGGTCTGTCCATGCATCCATCTGTCTCTCGGCATGTGTTAGAACAAAGTTTTTGAGATAATTTGGTGAAATAGTAGGCTATTTGGCTGGGTGCTAGTCTGTCACTCTGGAGAGATTGGCTTCACTAGGCATCATTAGCATGTCTTATTAGCTTCTCTCTGAACAGCTTGTTTGAAATTATAGTAAGTGTAGTATTTTTTAGGAAGTACATCTTTTCAAATGAAACTACTAACAAGGGCTGTCAAAGTTAATGCGATAATAAAGCCTTCACACAACTTGTAATTTTTGGGTTGTGGGCTCAATTTTAATGTTTGAATAAAGACACTGGTATCATATGAAACTAGAAAACCTGTTGGTACTAATCATGTCCAACATACTAGCTTGCTGTGAGGGAGGCTAAATACTGCTCCAAACTTGCAAAAAAAAAAAAAAAAAAACTGGCATGGTCATTTTCAAAGGGGTCCCTTGACCTCTGACCTCAAAATATGTGCATAAAAATGGGTTCTATGGGAACCCACAAGTCTGAAGTCATAGTCATGTCAGAAAACCGATTGATTTTTTTGCCCCAAACTACAAGTGATTAACATAAGTGGGCATGTATGTAAAGGGAAGACTCGTGGGTTTCCATAGAACCCATTTTTATTGGCATATCTTGTCGTCAGGGGTCAAGGGACCCTGTTGAAAATGGCCATACCAGTTTTTCCTTCAACATTTTGTGTAAGTTATTCAGCCTCCTTCATCACTAGCTTTAAAACTGAGTCCAACAACCTGAAAACTGCAAATTGCGTGAATACATTAAAGATACTAGAGGTGTTAAAACGAATTTGGGTTAATTTCGTTTACTCTGACAGGCCTAATTAAAACTGTTAGCAACATTAAAATGTCTGATTGTTGCGTGTTGTATTTTTAGAACTGATATTCCAACAATGGACTCCAGTTCTACAGGATAACGACAGATTTCAGCACACAAGTTTTTTTTTTTTTTTTTTTTTTTTTCTTTTCGGTTTAACCAACCATGAAGCAACATTGTGATTTTC
Organism: Pterois miles; assembly: GCA_947000775.1. Taxonomy (NCBI): domain Eukaryota; kingdom Metazoa; phylum Chordata; class Actinopteri; order Perciformes; family Scorpaenidae; genus Pterois; species Pterois miles. The sequence goes on from CAMQGK010000253.1 coordinate 2,568,499, forward strand.
AGCCGAATGTGTCTGTGGTTGCTCCTAGTAACTCCCGTAAATGGTTGGTGTAGATATGATTATGTATTGCACTTTTGATATTTGGTGATTAATGCCATTGTGTAGCTTGACAATCATTGCACTCTGCTATACTTCCATTGCCAAACTACGTGCGCTCACTTGAGAGCGTCATCATTGTTTGCAAACTGCAATCAGTTGTATCAAGAAATACAGAGAAGGATGATCAAGAGACAGAACAACACATTTAATGCTGGAATATTAATTTCAAGAGGTAGGGAATACGTGACTGAAATATTTGAATCAGGTGTGCAATATTAAAAAAATCGTTTTTTACACTGGCACACTTGACATTGTTGAAAGAGCATGAGAAACTACGGTTTAGATGAAGAGTGAGGCTTGGTTGTCATTTATCAATATGCATATTCTAGCTAAATCCCTTTAATGTACTGTAACTGAAAAAAGCACATCTAAGTCTCTGCAATGGTCATTAATTTGGTCTTTTCCGAGTAAATTTGCTAAGCTTTTAATGCCACTTCTATCAGGGCAAAGCTACACATTTGATATTAATGTATGAGTTGAATGAGGAAACAATTTAATCCAGAACCAAAGCGTTTAACACTCACTAATGTCAAAGCTAATCCAGAAATCCAAAGTTTATCCCAAAACCCCACATGTAAGCAATCCTGGTGCTGGTATCCCCGTTCCACAGTTGCACACCATGGAAACTCATGTACGATTAAAAGTGAGAGAGCCATTGCGTGATATGGATATTTAGCAGTAAGTCATCTGAAATCACTCTGACACTCTACAATTTAAGCATTCTAATATTTTAATACTGTGTCTCTTAATTGTATTTATCTATCACTGCGTATAAAAGTAAATGATAATCTAGATTCATGCACATCTGTTTCTGCTTTACAATGGATGTGTTTTAATTTTAGGAGTCTTTCTTGATAACACCATGAGAGCAAATGTGTAGCAAAACTGTGCATATAATAGAATTACAGAGAGCCGGCCCGACGCATAAGCAAACTAATCGGCTTCTCAGGGCCCCGTGGCTGACACAGGACCCCCAAGTGGGCTTCAAATGTCCCACATGAGAGCGTATCAAAGAATCAGGCAGCCCTGTGTGCTCACCGTGCATGCTGCATAAGGTCCAGATATTTACAAGGCCTCATCCCCCTTCGTCACAAAGCTGGAGTCACGTTTACAGCTTCAATGAGCACATAACAGTGAGGTTCAGGTGATGGGGAATACAGCAGTAGCTTCTGTGGGAACAGTCTATATCAGACCTGGGCATTATACGACCACTGGCCGGAACCGGCCCTCGGGATGGTTCTGCCCGGCCTGGGAGGTCTCACACAAACTACACAATTTTACTTACAAAGCTAAAAAACAGTAAAGGAAACAGCTTTGGCTTTGAAATGCTCGTGTATTGTTAGTTTGCTTCTTCCTGTCACACTTGACATTAATGTAAATTGACGTGCGTGATGTTTGAAGTAGCTTCACCTGCTGAGGCTACATGTCCATAATCATAGACTCACGTTGGCGGTAAAGCTGTGTGCTTAGTTTGCAACAAACATGTGGCTGTATTCAAAGTACACAAGTTGAACCATCACTCTGAGACAAAACATGCAGAAAAATACAGAAACCTACGTGGAGATGAGAAGGAGAGGACAGCCGAGGGGCTGCTAGCTAAGATACTAAAGCAGCGATGACTTTTTACAAAGCTGCATGCAACCAAAGAAGGAAATGTAAGAGTTAATGTTAAATGTGAGTGTTAATGTTAAGTTAAATGTTACCTTTTGTTAATGGAAACATTACTACCAAAAACAGTCCCATACATTTCAGACTCCTGCATATAATGTCATTTTCTTAATAATATGCAGTTTGGAGTGACTTTAAGTACAATAAATGCTGAAAAATAGGTGCCCAGTATGTCTGACAGTATTTATTTGGCCCCCCAGCAACAATCTGGGTTTCTCAGGTGGCCACCCAGGAAAAATAATTGCCCACTCCTGATCTATATTATATATGAGTGTGATGGTACTCCCCATTGTCACATGTCATTTTAAAACAGGACAATGATTATCTAGTTTAGACTGAAGTTGACTATAGATTAAATATTGAATTTTAAGTGTTCATTAGCTGGACATACTGGGCAATGTGAATTCACATCGTTCAGTAAATAATAACTGTTAAGTGTTCAGCCAAGCAATTTTATAAATAGTATTTTATATTAGAAAATGGACGCTCTGATGAACATCTGACAGACAGAAAGCTTAGTATTAAATAATCTAGTGAAATACTGCATAAATATGAGTGTGCGGAAGTCTTTTCTTCTTATTATATTTGAAAATGTATGAAAAGACATCAGGGTCAGACAGTTTGAAAGGGCAAACACAAGGTTTTCATCCAGGAGAGCGCTGTTCATGTTCTGTGCATTAAGTTTCACTTTCACTTTACAATTAGCTGTTTGTCTGTGTCCTGTTCAATTTCATTTTCACTTTATAAACATATTTTCAGCCAAATCGTGTTGTTTTTTCCTGAGTGGGTTTGTTGCCTAAACCTAAAGTGACGTCTAGGTAACTATAGTAGTTTTGTTGCCAAAAATGTGACACCAAGGGCCGTGACAAAGTGGCTGTATGTGACAAGTAGGGATGAGAACATTGGTAACACACAGTGAGAAACACAGATGAAATACGCTCTGATTCACAGGAAAAAACACCAGACTTTACCGTTACGCAAGGCAACTGCCTGGGGCCCTAAACAGCAATAGATTTATTATGATGTTTAGATATGAAGGATATTGAAAGATGTTATCATTCTAACTCACTGTACCCCGAAATAACTTCTAAAAGGCCCATAACGCACTTCAAAATATGCAACTTAACTGCTACTTACTGTGTGTACTCATACCTCAGAGGAAAACATTGCAGAACTACATTTACCTGACAGAGAAATGTTACCAGTTATGTTGCAGATTCAGATTTGACTTGCAAGATATAATTAAAATATGAAGCAATATTATTCTAACTATGCAGCATCATATCAGAAATGAAAGCTCCACCTTGAAGAGACATTAAGTGCATTGTGCTGATAATACCTCTCTTTCACTCTTCACTTGAAGTAAAAATCTGAATGCAGTACTTTTACTGTGTGGTATTAATAGTTTTACTATTGATAGATAAAGGTTTTACCAACATTCCCAGTTAGAGGGGTGAAAAGTAAAGCAAGCTAACCTTTGCCCTTGAAGCCCCTAAATCTGCCTCTGAAAAACACACTCAGGTCGCTGTTACTTGTGGTCAGAAATATCAGTTAAATACACTTAACAGAGGTCATTTCCAAATAGGCGTATTAGTGCTTTGACGTGACCACAGCTGTTATACAGTGGAGTGTGGATTTAATTAGTAGAGGCATTTTACTGGCGGTAACACTATCAGAGTTATAAGTTAGTATCCAGTGTGACCTAATATGTCACACAGGTGAAATACACTGCTGGTGTTGACGCCAGGTTATCGACTGCAGCACAAGCAGCAAAAGCAACGGTGTTTGCTTTGCCTGGTCTGGGTTACCGTAGAAACATGGTAGTGCAACATGGTGGACTCCATGGAGGACCGGGTTCCAGCTCAGTCTAGACCCTGGCCAGACCGGCAACGGCAGCGTGTGGCGGCTGCGTTACCTCACGGCTGTGTGATTCACGCGTCCCTTGTTCACACCAGCTGCGTTTCAGCTGCTGCTCTTTCTACACAGAGTTTGACTTTCATAATGGCCATTTCATTTCATTATACATGTAATTTATATTTATTCTAGACAGAGAAATGTCAAGGAAAGTGTGTTCATTTGTAAATAATAGTAATAATCCACAATTAAAATCGCTTACTATATTCATTCATGGAGCCCTGCAAGTTCTGCAACACTGTCCTGCACATGTTTCAGAATAAAAGCCTTAAGTTCTGCCCACAGAAGAAAAATGCTTGAGGAGTTTTATTTTGAAATGAAAGCAGGAAGTGTTGATTTAAAAATAAATCTTGACTTTTTTTCATGTCCATGACATTTCTACAGATAGTAGAGTGTAGTTATGTTGCTGATATGATGTCAATACACAGTCAGTCACTTTTACTGTCTATTGCTGCTGTGAACCACACCGCTGGCATGAAAAACAGGCGAGACCTTGAATCTCAAGGAGAGACACAGCTGAGATGCAGCTGAGACGCACATCTCATCTCTAACCTGTTAACATGGACGCTGAAATGAAAAACAACAGGTAACGCATCAGGTGGTCGGTCTGGCCCTGGGCTACGGTAATAAAAACAACAGTCTTATTATCAAGTGATTATACACCAAAGAAAACACACTTATTATATTCAATTTCTGACCTAATTGTTACACACTGGTCCTTTAACCACACATCTACAATACACAAGTAGGTTCAGTGCCACATGAAGTGGCCACACATTACAATCCTGCTTAGGGCCCCCAAAAGACTAGGGTCGGCCCTGGAGTTACATTCCAAGAGTAATGAAACTCTGCAGTATTATGTAGTGTAAGTAAAGGTCTTTGTGACATGGTGAAAGGGTTATAGACCAAGCAAGAAGAGAACAGTTAAACATAAATACCTTAACCCTCTGACAGCCCAGTTTGCTTACTGCTAAACAGAGAAACAGAGTCAGAGCAAAACATCCCTGCCACAGCCGGAGCAAACGGAAAGTCAATATCCTAATGTGAAAGGCAGAGATTGTTCCTTGCTCTTCGCCTCTTCCTCTGCTAAACTTGAAGAGGAAACTGTTTGGAGTGGAATTGAAATAACAAATGTCATTGAATGAGGGTGGGCAACTGCAACTGTTCAGAGAATAGTAGGCCTGCTGCCTGCGGAAGATAAGCAAATGGGAGACGGCGTTTTGATGTCGACTGATGGTCCAGACTGAGCAGGCAGCATGGTCACTGGGGAAACTGTCTTCACTCACGCTGCGTCCAATTGTTTCCCAGTCCCCCCATTAAATGCCAGAAATGGTTGACATAAATCCACCATTCATGAGGTGATAATGGATACCCATTATACAGTGGATAGGGGTTTTCGTTTAAAAACACACAATAAGTTCAGCTTTGGCCACACCCTTGTCATTCACATGCAAACTATCCCAGGTTGGACACCAATTTGGTGAGATAAATTGGTGAAGTAACAAAGTTCATTTCAGATATAAATTTTACAAAACTCATGGAGTATGGAGACTGTCATTAAAAACAACTTTTTAACTAGGTCTGTCAATGTTAACGCAATAAAAACACGTCCATGCTCCTTTGTTTTAACACCACTAATTTCTTTAATACATTAATGCAACTTGCAAATTTTGCCTGGTTGGTATTTGATGTTTTGGACGCTGTAGTGGACTTAATTTTAAAGCTATAGTGGAGAGGCATCATGAAGGTGTAAAATCCAGTGAATCTATCGGTACCAACCATGTCATACCAGTTTAATGCAATTTTTTTTTTTTTCCCTGAGTGATTTTGTTGCCTAAAACTAAAAAAACGCCAAAGGTAACTATAGTGGTTCCCCCCCAAAGACAAAAAAAAGGCGAAAAAAGCCCACATCTGGTGCCTCTGGCACATTCTGACGCCACTCTTCACACACTGATCTTAATTATTGCGTACTTTAATGAGTTTCCTGTTTGACTGTAAACATGTAGTGAATTATTATGAAGGAGAATCAGGCTTCAAGTGTGTTTTAGCCCACAAAGTCTGTAAATATCTATTAATATTTAAAACTGAGCCCTTTACTGACTGATCACAGCTTAAGAATGTAATTAAAAATCATTAGGCCTTGACTTTCTAAAACTATGCAACATCTTTTGGGACCATTAGGCTAGTTAGATCATTATTTTGTTATTAAAACATATCAACATTCGTCTGAACATTTAATTCTTCTGGAAACATTTGCCCTAAAAGAGCAGATTCAGAAAAATTATGTTTCATTATTTATATCTGGCCTGTAGAGGCAGGACTCATGCAGACAGGTCTCAATCATCATCAGCCCTGAGTCAGTTTAGAGAAAAACAACAGGCTGATCTATCTGTTTTATGGACTGGTTAGATTTAAAAAAAAACAAACAAAAAAAGACAGTTGCATTGGCCCAAAAGGCATGACAGCCCACCGGGAAAGTGCCAGATGGCCAGTCCAGCCCTGATACATCATGTGCCCACTCCCAAATTGATAAGAACATTGAATACTTGACAAATCTTCCTTTAAGGTACATTTTTAACAGATAAAATCTGTCGATCATGTGATTAATTGTGATTAAATACCTGAATCAATTGACAGCTCTAGTCATACATAATCCAACACAGCTGTGTGCTAAGATAAGAGAAGATATTCCTTTATTAGTCCCAAAGTGGGCAAATTTGCAGCAAAGGGGATAGTGCAAGAACCAGGAAGCATCAGTAAAAAATAAAAACAAAAGCAAGATTCAACACAGTAAAAAAGGGGAAATGTTTAAAAATAGGAAAAAATATGTACAACAGTATATATTAGTATACAATACAGTAGTATACAATAATAACATATATAAATAGAAACAATGTATATCACACATTATTGACGATAAACAGACAATTAACACAATTACACAAGTGGAAAAATAGTAGTACACCAGCACAGTGTAAATACTTAGAATGGGAGGAATAACAGGAAATCTGGGGATAATAAACCTGCATTTAGGAGGGACCTAGAAAATTGTTAAATTAAATTACCTGGTACATATCAAATTATTCATGGCAGCTACAAGAGACTAACATGCCAAGTCTGTATGTCTCCAAAATGTATTATATAGAGTATGAAAGTCCCAAAATGGGAAATACTAGTAACCTGTAATACCATTAATTGATACATTGGAGATGCCAAGGCAACCACAGGTTTAGCCTTATATATACTATGGTGTATACATTATTGACAATAAATGCTACATATCTGAAAAGTTCTGAATAAATTATACCACTAATTATCACTAATTATGTTGTAGTATTTGCACCGTTAATGTGTTTCCTTTGTTTTCTTGCTGTTCCACAGTAACAATATTCTTGTACCCAGTAAAAAAAAAAAATATGCATGCAGTATTTTATGGTATAAACAAGCTCCACCTCGACCAGCTTCAACAGTAAAATGCTCCTTACATGTAATCTGTAAATTTCCCCACTGTGGGACTAATAAAGGAATATCTTATCTTATCTAATAATGTAATACATAATAATGAGCGTCACAGGGGCTGTATTTTTCTGCACAATGAGTACTTTTACTTTCGATTAGGAATTTTAATGCAGGACTTTTACTTGTAATAGAACACTTCTACATTCTTGTAGTACTTTGACTTAAGTAGAGGATCTGAGTACTTTTCCAGCGGTGCATTGGATGCATTTTAAATATTTCAGGGAGAAGTGGTCAAAGAGCATGCCTGATGATTAGATGAGGAGCTGCAGGTGACAGGTGCTTACTGCAGTTTGTGTCAAGCAGCCAACCTTTAATTTACCATCAAGACAAGCAGCCACTATTACTGTATTGTCCTTTTTACAGCAAACCCCTCACACCATGCTGACATCATAAGCCCTGATCATCAATACTCAAGTCATAGCTGGACGCGTGTACTGTATTTAGCTGTGTAGAATATGCTAAAAGCCTGCTTATCGATTCAATAGATCATGTTCAATAGATGGCCAGTGAGGAAGTACCTGATAATTTATTATTTTATTATTATTATTATTATTATTATTATTGTTTGGGGGCGGGGTTGTTTTCCATTTAATTATTTATGAGAACAAACATAACATTTATCACCTTATGGTTATACATAGTAAAAAATATTATTCTATTTATTTACTGTTATTTATTATTATTATTATTGTTATTATTAGTATTAGTATTAGTATTTGTATTATTATTATTATTTATTTATTTATTGTTAATTTGTCATTGTATTATTATTATTATTATTATTATTATTATTGTTTGGGGGGGGGTTGTTTTATTTAATTTTTTGAGAAAAAATAATTTCTTTGGTTTAATGTAAAAATTTTTTTTTTTCTGTTTTTTTTTTTTTTTTTGTTTGTTTGTTTTTTTTTTTTTTTTTTTTGTTATTTGTATTGTTTTTTTATTATTATTATTATTATTATTATTATTATTATTATTATTATTGTTTGGGGGCGGGGTTGTTTTCCATTTAATTATTTATGAGAACAAACATAACATTTATCACCTTATGGTTATACATAGTAAAAAATATTATTCTATTTATTTCTGTTATTTATTATTATTATTATTATTATTAGTATTAGTTTGTTTTTTTTTTTTTTTTTTATTGTTAATTTGTATTGTTTATTATTATTATTATTATTATTATTATTATTATTGTTTGGGGGCGGGGTTGTTTTCCATTTAATTATTTATGAGAAAAACATAACATTTATCACTTATGGTTATACATAGTAAAAAATATTATTCTATTTATTTACTGTTATTTATTATTATTATTATTATTAGAATTAGTATTCGTATTATTATTATTATTATTTATTTATTTATTGTTAATTTGTCATTGTATTATTATTATTATTATTATTATTATTATTATTATTGTTATTATTATTATTATTATTATGGGGGTCAGGGGGTTGTTTTCCATTCAGTTATTTTGCTTAAGAACAAACATCACATTTATGACCTTATGGTTATAATTTGTAAAAAATATTATTTTATTTATTTATTTTTATCATATATTTATATTTTGTTACCTTTATTCATTTTTCATTGTATTTTATTCATTATTATTATTATTATTATTATTATTATTATTATTATTATTATTATTATTTTGTTTTGTTTTTTCCTGTGGCCATGGGCTTTTACAAATCAGAAAGGATAATGTCCGTACTGGCTGATTCTGCAGTACACATTTCCAAATGCCAACGATCTCTGCCAATGCAGGAAGTAGTGTGACACACACATATGTGGAGGTCGTGTGGTGGGTGGGATGAAACATGTCCAGCTTGGATAGTGGAGACCTGGGGTCATATACTGCCTCATACCAGGGCACATGAGTATTGGTTTTTTTTTTTGCCCCTGCCCCGCCGCCGCCCACACACACACACACACACACACACACACACACACACACACACACACACACACACACACACACACACACACACACACACACACACACACACACACACACACACACACACACACCAATACATATAACCATGAAGGCATTCAGTGTCTAGCCTTGAGTGTATTAGCTTTCTAACCTTATTCATGCTTTAAACAGATTATAATCAAAATACAACAGCAGTAAATTTCCAAAAGCATTGTCCATGACTGCAGTCTGGGGTTGTGGAGGCTCTTGTATTTATGTGTATGTATGTACTGTATACAGGGGTGTAAGTGTGACTTATTATACTGTGTATATGTGAATGCTTCTGTGTATATCTATTGTATCCTTTAAATTGCTGTATTTTTACAATGGGGGAAAAAAAACACACCACATGATACTACAGGAGATGAGGCATAATGCACTGACCTCCTGTAGTACATACATACTATATAACAATATGAAATACATTCCTGACAGCGTTTCATTCCTAACCATAGTGCAACCAAAAGCCTCCATACAACTGAGAAATGTGACAACATAACCATCTTTATATGTGACAGGAGAGATGGGATGCTGTCACATGTTTTACCCACCTGATGCAATTATATCTCTTCAGTTTTCTCACATTTTGTGATTACTCTGGAGGCGTGACAGCAACCTGTGAGCAGATGTATTTCAGTATGGAAGTCAAGTAAACAAATCAGAAAATGATAATAGATTTTCAGATTTTTTTCCAACCCTTTTGATAATGAGACAGGTTTAATTATTGTGTTTTTGCCCCCCTCTGCATTAAAAGACCAACTCTAACTGTATTCTACTATTCTCTTATTTGCAGAGTTACTGTATTTCAGTCTTTATGGTGAGTTTCATCAGCTGAAAGGTTTTTTTTTAGTTTTGACAACATCTAATCTTAACCACAGGTGACATGAGAAACAACTCAATTCCATTCATAATGGGACTGATTTTGCTTTGTTTTATTAACAGATTATTTTTTAGTCTATAAAATCCATGTCAAGTATCTGGGCCAATACACACGCATGTACAGTATAGACAGTATACTGTACACACACTGATGTGGTTAATTGTTCATCAAATGTATGAAAAAAAAATGTGATCATACCAAATGATTCCTCCCACAAGTGTTTATAAGAAACTGTTCATGAGATATGAAAGAGGGCGTGGCTTATGTATAAAAGGGCAGGGCTAACTCCCACCAATGAAACAGGAACTCTCTGCTGAGATCAATGACCTTCAACAAGAGTCTATGACAAACGGTTCATGAGTTTGACCATGGTACATGAAACCGTTGTCATGTGAAGACAGCAAACAACAACAATGTGGAGCTATTGCAGAGTTTAATGGTAATGATAAACAGAAAATGGTTGCCATGTGGCAATATTTCACAGTGGAAAATCCCACAAGCTGTTAAAAAAACACATTAATAAAGAAGAAGAATATATCTTATTAGATATACGATCAGATGTAATATGCGTTTTGTTTTTTTTAAATATTGCTGGTACTGGATGGATACACAGTATCGGCCGATGCCACAAGTTCAGGTATTAGATTCAGTAATTGGGAGGGAAAGAATTGTATTGTAATGTATCTAACGGCCACACCCCCTTTTTGCCAGTTTGAACAAAAACACACATCTTCACATCCACACATTTCACCTCCATACCAGATTTCAGCCTCCTAGGGCGAAAACTGTGGCCAAACAACAGGGAATGTTTTGTAGACCGACGAACAGACCGACAGAGCTGCTGGTTGCAGCTAAAAGTATGTACATGTATGTAAACAGGTAGCACATGCACCTCAGCAAACTCCAACTGGCAACGGGGCTCGCAGCACTGGCTGCAGCCACATCCTTCAGAGGGTGATCTGATGCCGTGCAGTCGGCTGCTGGCACGGCAGTGAGACAACATTACGTGGCACTACACAAAACACTCTTACACTGTTCACAGCTTGTCTTTATTAATAATTACCACATTGCATGTGAGACAGGAAAGGATCGAATCGAGATACATGTTTGTCTTGGCGTGCTGTCAACGTGAACAGAAGGTAAGGAATGATGAGGAGAAGTACTCGGGATACTGCGAATGATAGGCTTCTCATTCATGACAGTTAATGCTGCATATGTGGTCTAAATTATCATTTAGCTATTATGCCAGTATGTGCACACACACTCACATGCACACACAGCGTTTGACAGCCAAGAAATGACATGTTAATTGCAGCCGCTGGTTAAAAGGCCTAACAGCCATTCAGGGTAAAAGGGAGAACTCAACAATGGATGATAGGAATTTGTCTTACTGCCAGAACTGTCGAGCTCGACAAGGAGGCTCAGCAGCTGCACAATGCTTCAATGGATATTTACATTGGTGGAGCTAATGTTCTTAGGTTAGCTTGCAGGATGAAAAAAATAAAATGTGTCAAACCTCATAGTGCTGTGAAATTGACAGTTTCATAATAACATGTATTATTTATTTTTGCAATAATAGGCAAGTTTTCTAAGGCCTGATCAGAGTTTTATTATCACAGAGGTCATATACGGTGAGGTGGAGAAAGGTTTTTCTATGTCTATGTTGTAATGTAATTATTATGGGTGGGAGGAAAAAAAAAATCAATACCAGAATCTAAAACGTTTGATTCATTTGAGTCTATGTGGAGGTAGTCGGAAGTTTTATTGCTGAAATTTCAGCATGACGTCATATCTGTTCCTTATCTATCAAAAACAAAAACGCACCACAGTTAGCCAGAACGAGAAAGTAGAAAACGATGGATGATCCGGTTGGATACGACCTGCACCCTCACATTTTAAATCCAGCGTGCTAAACACTACACATCCAGTAAAGTACGGAAACACTTTGGGTTTCACACATTGCAGGAAAAGCAGAGCCAGACGTCACGGCTAAAGCTGCATGCTAACTCCGTCGTGGACAGGAAATGTTATCGTATTATGGTAACATGCTGTCAAGACAGCCGCCACTCACGTCTCCGTGGTCAAATCAGTCAATGCCACAACTGAGCACCCACATACTGACATTTATGCTAAATGCATTGAAATGGTCCCGATGGAGCTGAGAACGAAGCAAAGGGAACTGTACATTTACAGTATATAAAATACACTCACAGACATAATAGAGATTTAATTATAGATATATTATATATCACTAGAAATTTAACACATTACATGTCCCTTATAAATTAAAAAGAAAATACCACTAATTTGTGACATAAAATGTCTTAATTTTTGAATTTTGGGTTGTTGGAAAAAAAAAAAAAAGGAAAAAAAAAATATTTTAATAAAAAATATTTTTGAAAAAAGAAATGAAAAAAAAAAAAAATTTTTAATAAAAAAAAAAAAATTTTAAAAAAAAAAAAAAAAAAAAAAAAAAAAAAATTAATTTTTTTAAAAAATTTTTTATTTTTTAAAAAAAAAAAAAAAAAATAATATAAAAAAAAAAAAAAAATAAATTTTATTTAAAAAAAAAAAAAAAAAAAAAAAAAAAATAAATATATAAAAAAAAAAAAAAAAAAAAAAAAAAAAAAAAAAAAAAAAAAAAAAAAAAAAAAAAAAAAAAAAAAAAAAAAAAAAAAAAGATAAAAAAAAAAAAAAAAAAAAAAAAAAAAAAAAAATAATAAAAAAAAAAAAAAAAAAAAAAAATAGAAAAACATAAATAAATATTTATATTTATTTTTTTCTCCACCTACTACAATATTTACTGTTAATTAAAAAAAAAAAAAAAAAAAAAAAAAAAAAAAAAAAAAAAAAAAAAAAGTAGTCCTTCAAAAAAAAATAAAAAAAAAAATAATAAGGAAAAAAGACAAAAATAACAAAAAAATAAATTAACAAAATAAAAAAAAATAAAAAAATAAAATAAAAGAAAGAAAGAGAGAAAGAAGAAAAAATAAAAAAAAAAAAAAAAAAAGAAAAATAAAAAAAACAAAAATACAAACAAAAAAAAAAAAAAAAAAAAAAAAAAAAAAAAAAAAAAAAAAAAAAAAAAAAAAAAAATGAAAATATCGATACACAAGTATTACAATATTTTGCAATACTGTACTCATTCTCCAAAATGTTGTTATCAATTTTTAATTAACCTCTTAAAAGTCAGATGGCCCACTGGCAGACTGGGGCGCTAGTCTGTTTTTTGGAGGTTGTAACAGACTCATTGTTAAAGCTAGAGTGAAGCTACTGGCATCATATGAAACTGGAAAACCCAAGGAGTCCATTAGTATCAAATTCATACTTGCATGTTGCAAAGGAGGCTAAATAATCCTCCAAATATGCACTAAACTTTGGCGAGGAAAAACTGGCATGGCCACTTTCAAAGTGGTACGTTGACCTCTGACCTCAAGATATGTGAATGAAATTAGGTACTATGGGTACCCACGAGTCTCCCCTTTACAGACATGCCCTCTTTAGGCTAATTCAATGCATGCAAAATAAATGTGCTATTTTCACCTATTCTAAAATGGTGTATTTGGAAATTTCTGCAAACTGGGGTCCTTGAAAAAATTAAAAATTACATAAATTGGGTATAGCTGGAAAGCTTCTGCAGTGAGTCCAGTTGTATTCATGTGTAATGATGTTAGTCTCCATACAGTAGTAGCAGTTCAGTTATTTGTTTTTTTTAGCCAGATTTTGTACATATAGCACTAAACACAAAGTGCAATTTAGGCTGATGCTAATGCTTTTATGAATCAAAGCGGTACACCATCTAAATTTTGACAGGATGATGGCACTAGATGGACAGATATTACAATTCATCCTGAAGGGAACATGAATGTATGTACCAAATTGCACGACTAACCATCCAGTAGTTGATGGGATAGTTCAGTGTGGACCAAAGTTGTGGATTATTAAGTGTTCAATACTCAATACATACATAATTAAATACCTATGGCATAAAAAATGATCTGAATAAACTGTGGAAAATATAATTGAAGAAAATGATTACCTCTCAACTCATCATGCAATTTTATTTCATCCTTATTGAGTTTCATAGTTTTTCACGCATTGTTATTTAATTAGATCTATTTATATTTTAAAATGCCCCATTTCAAAAGTCTGTTTCTGAATAAAAATGAAATGATTTAAATAAAAATAATATCTAGTCAATCTCTGTTACCATGAACGTGAATGATGAAAAAAAAATCACATAATAATGAGATTCTTGAATTTTAGTAATTCCTTCGATTATTTCACAAAGTATTATATTTTACACTGTTCATTTATTAATATTTATTAATTAATCATTTATGACGTATTAATATAGTCCATCCCGAGTGGACAAACAGTGCCATCCCTAGAGCCACGGCACTGGCATAGATAATAATGTATGTACAATACAAAATCTCACAACAAAACCATTTAGACTTAGAAATAGTACATAGCTGTATTAAATTATGTTTTACGCAATGTAGATGATGCATTGCCATATTATATAGAAAATACTATAATAGCAGTATATTTATTATTCGTTTAGCACCTTCCTTCCTTCCTTTATATATACCAAATATTACGTATGGCTCGCTGATACTAGATAGATGGTATGTGACAATCCACACATGTTCAATCCATGTAGGTGAACCAAACCCCAGAGATAATGTTTGACCCAGCCTGATTAACAACCATCTTTACATTTATGGATCTTATGTAATTATATCGAGCATATTACTCTGTTTAATCTTATTAGTCTTTTCCTTACTTACTGCCAAAGCTTGACCCTCACACCGACAATTTATTACCAAGCGAGGTCTCACAACGATAACATCATCCAGCAGCAGGGTGCAGTCTGTTCTGAAGCAGGTCAGCCTTATAACCGGGGGTGACAGGAACGTTGACTAAGGCTGGCCATTTTAGATTAATTGCAGAGAGGAGCACTGTCTGGTGGCAGCGGATGTCTCCAGGCACTACGATGGGGTCTTCCAGACTTAACCAGTCAATTTATGCAGCGGGCGAATTAAAGCTTATGTTCGTGCTCGTATTTGTCTCCTATATTAGAGCTGGAGGGGCATGAGGTGAGCAAGGAGGACGGTGTTATTAGAAATTGATACCCCGGGGTCTGACGGTCTCCCTGGGCAGACAAAGCTTAGGGCAAAGGGCGTCAGAGCTGTGAGGAAAAATGAGTAGCTGATTTGATGAAGATCAAGTGAATGAGCAAAAGAGACGGAGTAAAAATGAGCAGAGGACTCAATACTGCATGATCACGAGTAGTGACTAAATGGAATAGAACATCAATACAATGTATTAATATTAAGGCTGACAATCAATAAAAATATTTCACTGTGATTATTTGCAAATTAATCACATTTGTCAAGTATTTAATACTGTCATCATGGGAGTGGACAGATATGCTGCTTCATGCAAATTTATGCACGTATGTATTATTGGAAATCAATTAACAACACAAAACAATGATAAATATTATCCAGAAACCCTCTGCATTTAGCATAAAAAATATGCTCAAATCATAACATGGCAAACCAATAAAGCAGTCATATCTGTAAAAGGGAGACTGGTGGGTACCCATAGAACCCATTTCAATTCAGATATCTTGAGGTCAGAGGTCAAGTGACCTCTTTGAGAATGGCCGTGCCAGTTTTTCCTCACCAAAATGGTTGGTACCAATTGATTCCTTCGGTTTTTCTGATTTCATGTGATACCAGTATCTTCACTCTAGTGTTAAAACAAAGCCCACTATAACCCCATTCATATTGCATTAACTTCGAAAGCCCTATCAATATAAGATACTGTTTATTGATGGTAAGGGTAACTGTCTAAGTTCTTTAAAAGGTTACGGTATTGATAAATATTTCAGTAACTTTATCATATATTACGTCATATCAGCACACACACAAATATGCTCTCAGAGAGGGAGAGAAGGGAGTCGAACAGATGTGACACAAAGCATTTTGAATTGTTGATATATTGCACTTGGAAGAATTCATTAAAAGTTGGTACAAATGCCTCCCCTAAAGCTGACAGCTCAGTGGAGCAACACAGCGAGTGGCGTGCAATATTCAAACAGCTCTCTTTACTTTGTTACAGATTTGTTTAAAGTAACAGAAAACAAATTGGGCTCTGTGTGTGTGTGATTGCATGATGCATGAATAAGAGGGAGGGAGGGAGGGAGGGAGGGAGGGAGGGAGAGGAGGGAAGGGAGATTAAAGGGAAAGCCTGCCTATTTCTCCATAGGAAAAGAATCTCACACATTAATACACCCATTCTAACACATTTAGGCGGGAGTTGTACAAATCATGATATGTAGCATGCTAATTACTAGATGTAAATTGTACCACAGGGTCTGATTTAGACAATCACTTCTACTGTGCAGCGGTGCTTAATTCACTGTTATATTCCGTGGTGATCATTTCAACCCAAGAGTTTGCAGCTTTGTACTTGGAGAGATGAAGAGAGGCTATGTTCTGTATTTCTGTGTTTTTTCTTTTAGTCCACACTGCACAAACAAAGTACTATTGGATGCAGTATGCGTGTAATTGGCACATACTAATTTGTCATGACACTGCACCTTGAACTTTGACCCTTTTGCTCAGATATCTGCTAAGGGCTATAAGAAAATATTGATACTCGAGTATTGCAATATCAAGTTGTACGAAACTGTATCGATTGTCCAAAAACACTGTATTAATTTGTTTTTTTTATTAACCTCTTAAAGTCTGACAGCCCACCGTTGGACCCAACCGCTATTTCATATTTCTGAGGTTGTAGTGGGCTCAGTTTTAAAGATAAGTTAAGATACTGGCATCATATGAAACTAGAACCAAAACCTAAGGAATCCGTTGGTACCAACCATGTCATACTAGCTTGTCGAGAAGAAGTTACGCTAAATTTTGTTGAGGAAAAACTAGCATGGCAATTTTCACAGGGGTCCCCTTAAACTCTCACCTCAATATATGTGAATGAAAATGGGTTCTGTGGATACCCATGAATCTCCCCTTTACAGATATACCCACATTATGATAATTACATGCATTTTTTTTTTTTTTTTTGGCACACAGTATACGGTTTTTGTCTATTTCTGTATTCTTCATACCACACGTTTTCCTAAAACTACCTTTTTAAAAATCACAATATATCACCTTGCTTACAGTATTGTAATGTATTGATTCATTATCACAATATCGTGATACATATCGTATTGCCAGATTCTTGCAAATACACAGCTCTAATATCCGCTGCACAGAGGATTGTGGGTCAGAATAGCGGGAAAAGCATCTTGGCTTGCACTGAAAAATGTGGCTAAAATCCTGGTATTTTTGACATACAATGTGTTGAGACACACTGTCCTAAATACTATAGGTAGATACTATACTACCTAAACTGTATGGTAGTATAGGTAGTGGAAAGCACAGAAAGTGTGTCCGCTTTCACCCTTAAGGCCCAGACACACCAGCTGACATCGTCGCCACGTCGCCTTTGTCTTGGCCAACAAGTTGCACTTGAACACACCGCAAAGACGACAGCTGACGGCCAGTTAGCACATACGTTCTGTGCCGGTGTGAGAGGAAACAACTCTCCACACCAGCAGGCAACAGTACGCTCTATGTGTCATTCAGAAAGGGAAACCGGAAGACCGAAGACAGCGGATATGCAAGCCGTTGTTGAGATACGTAAATGAAACAAAGCAGTGTTTGTCAACCACAACACTCTCACTCACCACTTAGCTTCATTCCAGATGGCGATCGCTGTGAAAATAGATGAGATGAAGATGAAAAATGAGAAGGGCCCTCTGTGTGTCGGCTTGATCTGATTTGCTTAAACAGAACAGCAAATCAGAGTGATTTCTCTCACTGATGAGCTCCAACGCCAATTCAACATGCTAAGTTGGTCGAAAGACATCCGACATGGGCTGACTGTGCTGTACATACTGCAAAAACTAAAACAGCCCTGTTCTTTACATAGTAGAGGTTCTACGTACTCAGAAGTGTTCACAAGGCGGTGAACTCAAGACAGCAAGAACAACAACTCCTTTGTTTGTTGTATTTAGATGAACGAGAAAATTTGAAAAAAAAAGAGAAAGAAAATGATTTGTGTGACCCGATTTTCTTTCCTTTCCTTCAATTGTTAACAAGAACAGGATCAAGCATGGGGCATTCAGTAATAACGTTAACAGTCTTAGGAGGTATTTGGTCAAAATATTGGACAAACTGAACTTCTGGCCTGATGATGGCACTAAATGGGAATATTAGGAAATCACCAGAAGTCTTTTATATCATCCTGGGAGTGGAAAGGTTTATGACAACCCGTCCACTAAATATTGCACTGTGAACCACAAATGTCAAACTCATGGTGGCGCTACAGGAAAGGTCGGTGGATCACCAAGGCCATTGTCTGGAAACTTGAAATGCTTTTCCAGGTTTGCAGTATATGTTAACTCATCTTATTGGGCAAGTTGGAAATTTGACCTGCTGGTGCTACTAGATTAAAAGTCAGGGGATCACCTATCTGGGCACCACAAGTATGATCACTAAATTTCATGGCAATCAATCTGCATGTAAAAAACAAAAATAACAGCCAGATGATTCACCCTCTCGGTGAGTCTGCACCAAATCCATCAACCAACCGACCAGCCAACAGACAGGCCGACATTGCCAAGGCGCTGGAATGACTAGAAAACCTCAAAAAGAAAAAACAAAAAAAATAGTCTGAGTTACAATAATACAATGATAAGTCTTCATAGTTAGATATCAACATGTATCCTGCCAGCTCTGGCTTGCATTTCAGTTCAAAAGAGACACAACTATCAAGTTGCACAGAGGGTGCCAAAAAATTACTAATTGTGCCAAAAAATAAAACAGAAATAGTGCATTAATTATGTCTGCATGGCCTTGATCATTTAATAATGTTTTGCAGAGCCAGAATGCACAGCCAACAGCTCTCCTGTGTACTTCAGATTGCATGTGATCTTTCCATTCTGGCAACAGGTACTTCATTAGATCAGCTGTCAGGAGACTTTGCTGGAAATGTCTTCTGTCTTGCAGTCACACTGGTATTTGCTATGTTGGTGGCCTCACCGTCACCTCCTCCAAATGTCCACAACAACTTCCACGCTGTTCCTTTGATTTATTTAAAGTCTTTTGTTCCTACAGCCGAAGGGATTGTGAGCAGTCTGTCAGCTGTACGTCACAATGCAGGAGGGTATCCACATATGTAACTCTGCTACTCTCTGGGCCTTTAATGCATGATTGACGTGTTCATTCATTAGTAGCTAGATTTGACAGAATGGCAACTTGCCAAGAGTGCTGAAGTGTTGAGGGGAGAAGTATTTTGTTCAGTGCCAGACGGGAAGCGTGACTGGAAGCGGAGTAGCGATACTTGCAAACTATATTTTCACTATCAAATGATTGTCCCCTGTAGCACTGAAAGGGGCTTGAAAAAGGTTGCATTCGGCTGCTTTACAAACTAACTGTGGACATCTTGGACTCATGTTGGTTGCAGCTGATTCAAAGAGTGGCACGAAAAAGTAAAAAGTGCCAACACAATAGAAACTCTTCAAACCACTCGTGCAGCATAGTCCACTTATCTGGTCCACACCTGCATACTCAGGATGTGCCAAAGAGTCAGTTACCATTTCACCAAAACATGGTTATCGCCCACCTCAAACATTGAAAGCTTTGATAGAAGCAGTGTATTGAGCCATACTTTTTCACAATTTTTATCATTTTTATTAAATGCAATTCAAATTCAATTGCTTTGTTTTGGTCTATGCAGAGTTGGAAGGAAGTTGTGAATTTCTCCACTGTGGGACCAATAAAGGAATATCTTATCTCTTATCTTAAGTTATCACTTTACTGTTGTAGTCTATGAGTGATGTGACGTCATATTTGTTTCAAGAAGAGCCACAGCAAGAAAGCAGAAAACAGCAGAAAGACCGAGATCCACAGGGATACGACCTGCACCCTCACATTTTAAATCCAAAGCGGTAAAAACTACACAAACTTTAGAGCATGGAAACACTGAGACAACACTTAGCTGGACATTATGGCTGACATTATGTGAGCGTGAAGGTTGTCTGTCTATATGTGCCCTGCGATGGACTGGCGACCTGTCCAGGGTGAACCCCGCCTTCGCCCAATGCCAGCTGGGATCGGCTCCATATATATAGCATGTATATACTGTATGTTATTCCTGACAAAGATTAACATACAGTATTTGAGTTGTGGATATCTCTGAACCTGTCAGATGTTTTTTTTACGGTTAACACAGAACCATCTCGGAAGCCAACTGTTTGGAAAAGTTCAGTCACTTTCAAAAAATACTTGAACGCAAATGACTAGATGTACCATCTGTCAATCAAACTAACGAAAAGCGAAAATAACTGAAGGCGAATATGTAACCTAAAAACATTATAATTAACTTTCATGAGCTGAAAACACATAGTGAAAGGGTTAATGATAGAGAAGATGAAAACAAGGTCAACATCCAGACCGGACAACGCTGTGGTAGTGAGCTGTCAATCACAAGGTATCCCCGCCCTAAAGCATCCCCTGCTTTATGGTCTATTTGACTCTAAATGGGACCATAATTTACCAAATGAACATCATGCTGTCGTAAAGAACACTTGAAACTGGAGCTTGAGACCATGAACTTTACACAACTTTTGTTTACTGAGGTATGAAATAAATACATAAATAAATAAGTGAGAAGTAAGGAGTAGGATCATTTAATCATATACCATCAGACTTCTTTTTGCAATCAGAGGAGTCACAACCTGCTGGCTTTAGAAATACTGCAAGTTCAAAGCACTTCTGCATTGGCCAATCTTCTCACACCCGGAGGTTGCCCGCTGTTCATAAACCTCCACTCAAGTCTCAGTTTACACTCTGGTAAAGGAGGCTTGACAAAAAAAAAGGGATTGTGCAACACAACTAAAAAGCTGCGATAGTTTCCACCATTTTGAACTCGCCCTCAAAGGTCAGCGCCGTCCAGAGCGCCGCCTCACATGTCGGCCCAAAATCCCAAAAAAACAGATCAATTCAGCTGAGGTCTAGTACAGTGAAGGTCATCGCGTATGATTCACATCATTTTCATACTCATCCAGTGACCCCTGCTCCTTGTATGAAAGCATCTGCATTCATTATCTTTCTCCTCTTATTTATTCAGGGCTTTCACTTTCTTTTAAAGCCGTCCCCCATCTCTATGTAAAATGGCATGAATCACTTTATTTATTCATTAGTTTATTTAGTCTTACAGTCAGAGGACATGTTTCGTATCCAAATATTCAGTAAAAGACATCCTGACAAAAAAAAAAAAAAAAAGTCCTTAAGGCACTGTCTTTTAAAGCCAGCGCATCAGCAAATAGATGAAAATTGAAGATTTTTAATAGTTTGCTAGCATGCTCATCCAACATCATGTCAGTAGATCGATAGCCCAAAAGCCAAGACCTCGGTCTGTAGATACGACTATGTAACGTCAATGTAGGTTCTTTTAAACACTTTACCCCCCGATTTTACATAATCAATATCTGTTACCCTGTCACATGTAATCTACCACCCCTAGGCTACCCCACAAACTCACCCACGCAAACCCACTGCTCATCTTTCTTATGATCAAGCAAAGCCTGCAGTTCCCTTGCCAAGAACTCGCTATATGATAGAGGGATTAAACAGAAACCGCACTGGCTAGTTGATCTGTAGATGCTGAGATACTGAGAAGTGAATTTCCAGAGTACAGTGGGTAAAGGAAATGAATCAGACAGGGAGAGAAAGAGGCATTATTGCTGTACAGAGCAGTGGCACATGGCCAGTGACCCTACTGGTTTGAAGTGTCAATGTGAGTAGATAGATGCAGTGTTCAGTGTTTGCGATGTGAGGACTCAAATGGAAAACAGAAAACCAAACACTTGTCGGCTGAAGGGGAAGATATGAGAGAGACATAGAGGTTGGCCATATTGTGTGTGTGTGTGTGTGTGTGTGTGTGAAGCTATTGAAAGGGAAGCTTTTGAATGAAGAGGTTGGGAGTGAATCATTACAATGAAGTAGGTGATGGAGTTTTTTCTTTTGATGTCAATTTAATCAGAGCAAACAGTTTTTTGACTATTTTCTATTTATTTCTGTATTTTTAAGGCTTTTTTTTTGGTCCCATTTTGGGTCTTTTACAAGAGCCACTGTCGAGGTGATTTTCACCAAGGTGAATCCCAATAAAGTCCATCATCTATTTTATGTTCTCTCTCTGTTACTGAATATAAAGTTAAATGGGACTTATTATGGTTTTATGCTTTTTTCTCTTTCTTTTAGAGTGTTATATAGTTTTTTTTGTGCATGTACAAGGTCAACAAGGTTATAAAGTACATGCTAAATGGACTGACTCTCCCCCACAGAATCATTGCTCCAACTGCCTGAAACAACTTTTCTGTTATGTGGTGATGTCTAGGTTTGCACCAATACCGAGTCGGATATCGGGCCGATACTGATATCTGTGAAAATTGGGCCAATATATTTAGTTCAATACTATGTTTATATACTATATATGTTGTACACTGGATTTTAAACTGTTGATTTTGAAGTTTTTTTTTTTTTTTTTTTTTTTTTTTTTTTACCAAATTGTTGGTAACAATCCAGTAAATGTACATCCCTGTATTTATTTGTTGCATTTTTGATTTACAAAGTGAGTGATGCACTTCCATGCAGTGAAGCACACAGTTTACTGATTAAACACTGGTATCGGATCAGTACTCGGTGTCTGCACAGGTATCGCTATCGGTATCAGGACTGAAAAAGTGGGATCGGAGCATCCCTAGTGATGTCACCAAGTAACACATTTATAACTAGTTTGGCACGCCCTCAAACAGAGCCCTAATAGTTTGGTTCGGTTGACCAATCACCACAGACTGGGCCAGCTGACCAATCAAAGCAGACTGGGCTTTTTTATAGGGTGTGTACGTGTGTGTGTGCATGTTGTAATAGAAACCCCCCAAAAAAAGTATGAACCTAAATTTGAGTGTGACTGGTCCTCTTTAATTTAATCTGTACAAATGGCTATATACTGTAGTCCAATAATGGTGTTTTGGAACAAAAAATCAATTTGCCGGTAAAAAAAAAAAAAAAAAAAAAAAAAAGCTTATACAATGTGAGGCTATAAGTGCCAGGGTTTAAAACTGGACAGTACTCATAAATGTGTTTTTTTTTTTTTCTTTCTCTCAAATTAACAACTACACTGACTTTGAAAACGGCTATGAACACAGCCAAAGCCACAATCCGTCCACTTGAGAGTTGATAATGCATCATCAAGTGCAGCACCAGTGTACTTCACTCAGTGTTACTTGATGCTAAAAGCAAGCCGTAATGGGTTAGAGTTATGCATTTTTCCACACATAACTCTCCCTCCCTGAAAACAACTTTGGCAGACAGAGATGAAAAATCCTAACCGGAAACTGAATTACTTAAATGCAGATTCATGGCTGCCCCCACCACCACCACCATCACCATCTCCCCTGCAAAATAACAGTGCTGCTCCAGTTCCGCCAAGCGCCGACCGAAAAAATGCAACACGCGAGCTTCCATCAAAAGCACTGCTGACAAATCAGTGAACTTCACAGCCGAGGGAATTTACATGTTGAAAGGCCATAATTTAACTGCCGTTCCTTGGAAATGTCGCTGAACTTGAGCTGGAGTTTTTCTTTCTCAGCGCTCTGGGTGTGCAATCATTAACCTACCAACAGAACATGTATAAATTACAGCCCGCTGACACTTAAAACATTTTGGAGTTCTCCTACTGAATGCATTGGGAGAAGGGAGTGAGGGAGTGAGCCAGAAAGAGAGAGAAATATACAGTTAGAAATCTGGCAAATGAGACAGACATTCAAAGCATTGAGATGCTCCCTTGAGAAATCTAGTCCACTTAAGAAGAACTGACTTCTGAAAACTTTCTCCTGAGAATCCCACATTTAAAAGCCGAGTGCGGTATATATATGTAAAAAAAAAAAAAAAAAAAAAACAGTGCAAATTTAGGTCAGCGTTCTCCGTGCTGTCAATTAAAAGTCATGTAAACTGCGAGCATTTTCCCCAAACTCATATATTCTGTCAGGTTACAGGCGCCCCTTGCTTTTAATTGCTTCAAAGTTGCCAGGCAACGGCTAAAGAGGCTATGCCGGGGTGAGTAATAGCATGTGCAGTCATATTTGAGAGTGACACACAAAGTGCAAAACAGCCTTTGCTGCTTCGTAGCTGATGCACATGCACAGTTTGATCAGTATTTATTACTGTATTGATACTGGATGACCTTACAGTGTGCAATTACGTTCTCCATCTGCCTGCTCAGTTGTCGTCCATGCCACTCATTATCGCCAGCGCTCGCTCTCCTCATCATTCTTCTCCCTTAACTGCTTTTACAATCTCACTTTTCTATAAGCTCTTCTCCCTGCGCGTTCTCACTTTCTCTCCATTTGAGCTCCCCCTGCTCCATCTCATCTTGCTGTTAGCTTTTCTCTCATTGCGCTCCACTTTCACCCACTCATCCTCTAAATCAGTCTTTCATCCCATTCTCATTTTCCCCACCCTGCTTCCGTGCATCCAATTTTACTTGACCTGTCGTTCTCTGCCATCCGCCGCTCTTCCCCTGCTTTTCGTCTCTCTTGACCTCGACCTCTGTTTCCTCTGTGTCCAGCTTACCTTTCTGGCCTCTTTATTGCTCTACTTTTCCATCCGCCTGACTGTTTATTTCTTTTCCCCTGTCGTTATCCTCAACCCCCCCTCTGTTTATTCCCCTCTCTCTCACTCTGTCCTCACCTCTGTGTTTCAGGCTTACTGTTTGTTCTCCGTTCTCTATGAAACAGTAGCGGAGGCTGTCCGAGGCTCTTACCAACCACAGTGGAAGGCTGCATTAATATTGCATGCCACTGTCGTATCGACCACAGCAATGCCAGGAATATAGAGCTGGCTACAAGACAAGTTAGCGGCTAGAGTGGCTGCTCGCACACACAGATGCAAGTGGATCCACACACACACACACACACACACACACACACACACACACACACACACACACACACACACACACACACACACACACACACACACACATAGAGCTATGGTAACAGCTACAAAGCCAGATTTGTGGCTTGGGTGGCATTAGTTTAAGGTTGTGCGGTGCACTGAGCCTGAACCCAGGTGCAAAGATGAGGTTTCCTTCCAATATCTGTCCATGAGCCATGAAAGAAATATATTTCAGAGGAGAGATGGAATCAAGCTGCAACCCCTGAATATGAAAATGTAAGGGCTGAAAATTGATTCAAATGCTATTTAAAGTTGTAGCAGGTGGAATATTTTTGGCATCATTTGGCAAAAATTCAATAATTTCAGCATATTGTAATTCAAGTGTTCTGAGAGAAAACTAGACTTCTTCACCTCCTCGTGGCTTTTTTTTAGGATTTAAAAAATCTAGCTTGTGATGGGAGACTTTGACCAGGCCATTTCAGAGAGAGAGCGTTCCTATTGGCTGTTCATTCAACTCCGATCAAACAGTCAAACTAGGCAGCGCTGATCAAATATGAATTAATATTACTGTTACTGTAATGCCTACTTTGCATAAAATGTTTTCAGAAACATTTTAGGGTATTGTAAAGCTCGCTGTCCCTGTAAAATAAGGGCTGTCAAAGTTAACACATTATTAATGAGTTAACACAAATTAATGTCAATAATTTATCACACGTTAATGTAATTGATCTTTCGGATCGATTTCAGATCTGATTGGATTATAGAGGGCTCAGTTGTAAAAGCAGTGTGACGATACTGCTACCAATAAATAACACTCCAAAGTTAGGCTAAATATAATTTTGGTAATAGTCATTTTCAAAGGGGTCCCTTGACCTCTGACCTCAAGACGTGAATGTAAATGGGATCTCTGGGTACCCACGAGTCTCCCCTTTATGACATACCCACTTTATGATAATGTCACATTGATGATTATACTTGACAAATCTCCCTTTAAAGTACATTTTAAACACATAAAAAATGTGCGATCAATCGCGATTACCTGTTTATTCGACTATGTAAAAATGAGAAAGTTTGCTCCAACTGGTGGGTGGTGCTTGGTATTTCCTCAGTAGATCTTAACTTAGTTGCCAGGTCACAACCTTTCTGATTTTACAGCCAAACAGTAACTACAAGATGTTTCTGAAAACATTTCATGTGAGAAATAGGCATTACAGTAACAGAATACTGATTCATATTTGATCAGCACAGCGCAGTTTGATCGTTTGATTGGAGTTGGTGAGTTTGTGGGACTTGATTTTTTTTTTTTTTTTTTTCAGATACCTGTCTCATGCACTACTGTCACAATATACTGACCATTTATAAAAACAACCTTTAAAAAATCATATTGGTTCCAATCTGCCTAGTGCAGCTTTAACTGAACCCCTAAAGTTAAACCAATTCTCACCTAAAAACAAAGCATACCTCTCTCTGAAAAGGTTCCTGATTTCTCCTCAATGGTTAGAAACACAAGGGTAGTAGCACACACACACACACACACCCATATAAACCCAGCATGAGTCTGCGCATGCCAGCAGCCTGCCTGGCTTTTCCATCAGCCGGACCTATCACAGCTTATTATCAGCTCCTTTGAACCGTGGGCTCAGAGCATGATTGCACTCTCAATTAATGCCTGTATGATCTACTTTGACGGAGCGAGTAATGACAAGTGCTTCGCCTGCGTGTGTGTGACTGTGTGTTTGTGTGCACATGTGCAGGCATGTGCTTTGCACGGACTGTATATATGCCTCTCTGTGTGTGCTGAACACCCATGCACGACCGTGTCCTTGTGGGTCTTTCCATTACAGTATAGGCGCATGTATGTGTTTGTGTGTGCAGGGCCTCGTCAGGGGGTAGTGAACCAGTTTAGGCTAAATTGGGAGAGGCATATGCGGCTCTGCATAGAATGTCTTTTCAAAGGCATCCTTTTATCTCTGGCCTTCATAACCAATGGAATCTGCAGAGCGGCTGTAGAAGGTTTTGATTATTTCACTGCGCTGTCATCTGTGATGGGCCCAAAGATTAAACCTAGCACCTCTCAAGTTGCTCCATTTATACTAGTCTGTGGAAGATAACATTCGGAAAGTTTCAGGCTTTGAATATTAGGTTAGGCATGCAGACATAAAAGCTTCTTCTCGCTGCGTATTGGTGTGTGTGCGCGTCCATCCGAAAGGATAAAAAAACATAGGCCAAAGTGGATTGACACATGGGGAGATGAAAGTGCTACGGTGCCTGGAAAAAAACAAAAAAAAAACAAGAAAATCAGACAGCCTGTCACTGTGTGTGTGTCTGCGTCTGCGTATGCATGTACCTCTAAAAAACACAAATACAGATGAAAGGTGCTACGCTGTGTTAGACTGCACACACAAATAAAAACACATGACGGGAGCCTGCTTACCATTCCCTTAACCTGCTAGAGACTGGTGTTTTGCTCTAATAGCCAGCTAGGGTCAAAGAAGGGCAAGTGAGAAGATACATGGAGTACACTGCGCGGTCATATGGTCATGGATTTTACAGACTTTATGATGACCACATGCAGTCAGCTACTGTTGCCTGTCAGGCTTGACTTCGCTGCGTTATGATTTCAGCATATAATTTTATCTTAAAGTAACTGTAAGGGGTTCTGGACAATATTTGTCATTATTTTGGGGTGTTAATTGATTTCCAATAATAAATATATACATGTACATGCATAAATGAAGCATATTTGTCCACTTCCATGTTGATACGAATTAAATACTTGGTAAATATCCCATTAAGGTACGTTTTGAACTGATAAAATGTGTGATTAATTTGTGACAACTACTATAACTATAAACAATCATGCCATTAATCGCAATTAAATAAATAAATATTTTAATCGACTGACAGCTTTAGTTCTTATGGCCGGGTGATATCCCTCATAAATAATATTGTAATATTTTTAGGCTATGCCAATTTAATCCTCTGATGTGTATGACCATACCAGCGTGATCACTCTAGTGAACTAGTCTGAATTTAGAGGGAACACAGCTTGTATGTGACATTTTAAAGGGTTTTTATTGTGAACTTCCACATCTGAAGGTCCTGATACAACCTTTAGCAACAGTACATGTCGAACTACGCTTTCAACTAACTCCGATGTAAACCCACCCGCAACGTTATTCGACGGTCAGAACAAGTACTGATAGTGTGAGAGTCCGTTCAGGGTGAGTGGGAGAGCTGGTGGATGGGTCAAACCAGACCTTCAACCAGGAGGCTGGTGTTCGTGTCCCGTGTGAAACTTAAAGTAATGTTGAGTCACGTCAGTCATTAGTCATGTGAGTCGTCAGTATTGTCAGCTAAGTGAATCACATCAGTTGTTAGTTTTGAAGTCAACCACGACCGTTTACTAAACCTAACTGAGTGGCTGTGTTGCCTAAACCCAACTTCCTGTGAAAACAGAAGTTTATTTTGAAAGGACACTATGCATGTAAGGTGCATACATTGATTCGGTGTCCCCAGTCCGTCCAAAAGTAACTCAAGAGGAGTTAGTGTTGGTCTTCGATACCGTGGGGCACTGACCAAGCGGCGGTATTTGACAAGGCCAGAGTGAGAATGTGTTGCCTGTGGAAACAGGAAATGACACTGAAATGTATTCTTCATTTTCAATTGTGACTAATTACTCACAGAATTGACATTCAGTATTCTCTGAAATACAGTTTGTAGGTGGCAGTTGCATAACTGCTGATTTAGCACCATTCACACTATTGCTCTTCTATATTTTTTGAATTATAATTCATTTTATTTATTATTTAACATACATAACATACATACAACCAATATTTGTCAGGTGGTGCAACCAATTTAAACCAATAAATGATAGGTTAAAGTGACCAAATGCTTTCTAAATGTGATGTGTGTAGTTATTATACTAAATATATGAATTTGTGTATTTGCGTGATTATTTTCCTGTCTTTAAATGTAAAATTGGATGTTAATGATACTTAAAACCTGACCTAAAGAATATCAAAATCTTTAATTAAATTAAAAAAATTCAATGATAAAATAATAATGTGTTACCTAGTGTAGACACCCTAAGGGGTAGTTGCCAAAGAAATGATCTTAAAATAAAGATTACGAATGTATATATATATTTTTATAAATATTTGGTTGTGCCAAATGACTTTTTTGTTGTGTTAAAAAGTTAAAAATACTGTAAAAAAAAAAAAAAAAAAAAAACTTAATACAGAAAAGTTATTCAAGAAATGAGACTTGTTCAAACACATTGTTCTGGGGCCTAAAAAAATATGCAATACATCTATATTGAAAATATTTTTTAAAAATACCTTTTTAGAGGCTTTATTTAGAAAGAAAGAAAGAAAGATATTCCTTTATTAGTCCCACAGTGGGGAAATTCAGTTTTACACTCTGTTGTTCACACAGTACATATACATGTCAATGGAGAGATGTCAGAGTGAGGGGGCTGCTCCTAACAAGCGCCCAGAGCAGTTGGGGGTTTGGTGCCTTGCTCAGGGGCACCTCGGCAGTGCCCAAGAGGTAAACTGGCACCTCTCCAGCAACCAGTTGGTCTTGGTCCATGCGGGATTTGAACCCGGGTCCTCCACATCCTAACACAAGTCCTTACGGACTGAGCTACTGCCGTCATTGACTCATGTATTTATTTATTTTTATTATGTTTGTTATTGACAGACAGACTGACCTATAACTTTGCTGTATATATTTCGTTCTTCAACAGCAGACTGACGGTTGTTTTTCTTTTGAAATCACTTCTTACATGCTTTTACCATAATATATAGGCTACATGCACTAAAGAACAACGTGGAGGCTGGCTCGTGGTACTACTGCTATCTTTCTGCTATCTCTTGCGACGGCCGGTTAGCTCAGTTGGTTAGAGCGTGGTGCTAATAACGCCAAGGTCGTGGGTTCGATCCCCGTACGGACCATATAGTGTTTATGGAAATTTCTCCACTGTGGGACAAATAAAGGAATATCTTATCTTATCTTAAACCCCATTAACTTCTTTCGCTCTCCCCAGACTCCGTCGCTATTCCCTGCTTCCCTCTGGATACAAAAAACGCACACCTCATATGTCATACCAATTCAAATGGGAGACATAATGCGCAGTACCTTAACTTAAGTAGTAGTATTTTTCAGTTAATATGGCATCTTCAATAGTTACATCATTCATTATTACCATTATTTGGCCATGATATGCCTTTATTTGACAGTAGAGAGTAGAGTTGACAGGATGTCAGGGTGGAAGGAGAGGTAATAACATTAACATGCAACCAATGTCTCCACAGACGTGAACCACTTAAGCTGTTCATGGCCAGCGCCTTAACCCCTAAACTGCCAGGAATGAGGGAACTGAAAGACCAATGCTTTGGAAAATACACCCTAACTCAGACTGCTGAAGCGTCACATATGCTTCAGATAAACCTTTAAAAGCACTTTTGCCTTATTCTTTTAAGGTGCTTTATTTGATATCCAGAGTATGTCTGTGAATTTCTCCACTGTAGGACCAATAAAGGAATATCTTATCTTATCTTATGTCTACCTGAGCAGAGAATGAAGTCACTCTCCTCCTGTGTGCAATCCAAAGTCCTTGTTAGCTGCATGCTAGCGCATGTGAGCGTGCCCCACTGGCTAGCTCATGGCCGCCATTCTGCACTACTCTCATAGCGTAGTTACAGCTGATGAGCCTGGAAGTGTAGCGCCCAACTTTCAGCTAAACACTGTTAGTGTCTCTCAGCACCATTGCTGTTGTTCGCGCCACTCGTGCTGTTTAGCACGATCAGCTGCGAGCTGCCGTCGCCTTGTTGAAAGCCGTGGGGAGGCAATATATACGCTCTCAATCCCATACAGAGAACCTTTAATGTTCTGTTTGGGACATGGATGTATAAAGAGAACTGGAAACAGCGTTGGAGAGGGCTCCCGTTCATTTCTATGAGAGTCGCTCAGTGGTGCATGAAGCCAAAATGGCTCAACTAAGTAGAAGAAGAAGAAGAAGATCTACCTTTATTAGTCCCACAGTGGGGAAATTCAATTTACACTCTGTTAAACTCATACATGGTACATGCAGACCTGAAACACACATACATGCATCAATGGAGAGATGTCAGAGTGAGGGGGCTGCTCCTGACAAGCGCCCCGAGCAGTTGGGGGTTTGGTGCCTTGCTCAGGGGCACCTCGGCAGTGCCCAAGAGGTAAACTGGCACCTCTCCAGCTACCAGTTCACACTCAGTTTTTGGTCCATGTCGGGACTTGAACCGGTGACCCTCCGGTTCCCAAGCCAACTCCCTACAGACTGAGCTACTGCCGCCCCCAGTACCAGTACCAGGATCATCTGCTGCTTTAAACCACCCTCCCAGCCCACGGGTGACCGCAGTCACATGAACGGAAAAGGGGAAATAACTTAGTCCTAACTTATAGGATCCAATGACTTAAGAGTTACAGACATCTCTTTACCAATGGAAGTAGTATTGTAGTATTTACATATTTGCAGTATTGAAACAGGTGTCTGTGGCGACATTTCCAGAAAAAATGCTGTTGTATACACACAAAAATTGACACAATGCACACTGAAAAGTTTTGAGCTACATAAAACATAATTTATCTATTTCTGCACTCATGTATCAATAAAAGGATTCTAGTCTGCTGAACTCTGAGCACAATTCCAGTTTATACTACCCGGATACCCACTACTGCTTATCCGGGATCGGGTCGCAGGGCCAAGCTCCAGCAGGGCACCCCAAACTTCCTTTCCCGGGCCACATCAACCACTTTTGAATGGGGGATCCCGAGGCGCTCCCAGGCCAGTGTGGAGATATGATCTCTCCACCTAGTCCTGGGTCTTCCCTGGGGCCTCCTCTCAGCTGGTCTTGCCTGGAACACCTCCCTAGGGAGGCGCACAGGGGGAATCCTTACCAGATGCCCAAACCACCTCAGCTGGCTCGCAAACACAAAGGAGCAGTGGCTCTACACTGAGTCCCTCACGGATGGCTGAGCTTCTCACCCTCTTAGGGAGATGCCAGCCACCTTCCTGAGAAAATATTTTGGCCCCTTATACCCACGATCTAGTTGACTCAGCCCTCATAACTGGAATTAAGATCGGGAGCTTTGCCTTCTGGCTCAGCTCTCTTTTCGTCACAAAGGTGTAATAATAATAATAATTTTAAAACATACAGCTGTGGGATCTGAGAAACCCTAAACAATGAGGAAGTGAAGCCAGCGTCAGTGAAACACAAGGGTCAGTATGTTGGATATAAAAGAAATATGGCCTCTTAAAACGCACCACAAAACACAAAGGCACTTCAGTTAATATAAGTGAACACTATTTTTTTTCCCCCTGTGGTCATTTATCATCCCAAATGATACCCCAACAGTGACGTGCTGACAAGGAGAAGAAATCGCATGTATGCAGTCACTTCTGCCCCTGATTGGTCTCTTGAGAGCTCCAAGCATGAACTGCATCCTGGTGTAAGCACCAGGGTGTGTGCTGGGGTATTGCCAGGCTTCCTGCCACCTTGCGGATGCCTTCGGTATTACAGTTCAGTATAATCCACAGTGGATTACCCCGGGGTAATGCTCCCACGATTGAAAAGGATTTGCTCTCCGGGGTTTTAATGAGAATCTCAGCGCTGTCTGTAGTGTCGACTGCCCTGTGGTCTCTCCGTCAAACCTGCTTCTGTGTGTGTGTGAGAGTGTTTGTGTCTCTTAAATGTCTCTATTTTCTCTTTATTTATGCTCCTTTCTTCATCTGTGTTATGAACTAAAAATTCAATACAATTTCTCCTCAAGTCAATTTCATTTTGTAGTCTAAAATCATAAATTATAATTTTGCCTCAGGGGGCTTCACAGTCTGATCAGGATATGACACCCTGTGTCCTTTACAGAGCGACCCTCTCATCGGATAAGTCAAAACTCCCCAACCAAAAAAAAAAAACTTTTATCAGGGAAAAAGAAAAGAGAGTAGCAACATAATGAAAATACAACATTGACAATCCATATGGAAAAAATGAATACCTCTACTGTGAACATAACTGTGTGAGAGTCGCCAAACAGAGCCAGCAACAAGACCTAAAACTTAACTTAGGTTTTGTGGAGGAAAAGAAATAAATGGACGTAAAATTTTTCTGCATATACACCATTCGTTACAGCATTGTTCATCTAATTGTTCTTAATTTTTTTCAATTATCACTCATTTTATTTATTGTTTTATATCTATATTTCTTTTTATTATTACTTATTATTGACAGACTGTCTTTTCGAAGTAGAGTTAACCTTAAAGTCACTTTGGTGATTCACTTACATCGCTCTCTCCAGGCTCTTTCTCTCTTTGTGTGTCTCCTAATGTCTCCATTTTCTCTTTCCTGTCTGGTCCTTTATTCAGTAGTGTTATAAACTAGAAGAATATGAAAAATTCAATAAAAATGAAATTAGTTTTTGTGCAGGAAAATAAACAGACCTACAACTTTTCTGCATATACTTCATTTTCAGATATAAAGCTACTAACAAGTGTAAGTGTAAATTAGGGTTGCAGGTTTGAATCCGGCTTGGAGTTTGCATGTTCTCCCTGTGTTAGCGTGGGTTTTCTCCGGGTTCTCCGGCTTCCTCCCACAGTCCAAAGACTTAATTGCCTGTAGATGTGAATGTGAATGATTACTGTCTCTATGTGTCCGACCCTGTCCAGGGTGACCCCGCCTTCGCCCAATGCCAGCTGGGATCAGCTCCAGCCCCTCGCGACCCCGAATGGGATAAGCGGTTGAAGATGGATGGATGAATTATTTTGTGCATTTTCAATTGTCTAAAGGTGATCTAGTCATTTCTGCTGGCTGGAGAGAAAATACATGTGACAATGTACTTGTCATTTATTGTTTTCATAATAATCCCAGATTATAATAAAGGAATAGTAGTATGTGTGACAGGAAAGAGGTGATGCGTTGTTTCCCATCTGTTGAAAGACATCAGAGCATGGATCATTGTGTCAGGCAGACTCCTGGAGAGAGTCCAGTCAAGCCAGCTACAGTTAGGTCTTGTATAGGTATCTGTAACTGCTGCTGTACAGTGACACAATTCTGATTATCGATCAGGTAACTAGAGGTTGCTCTAAAGTTGGAGGTTTGGCAGATTAGTAATTTTATGATGGTTATAATAATTGATGTCACTGAAGCGACTCCTTAAAGAGAGAGATATTGACCAAAGTGAAAGAAAACCATCTTTGATCATGTAGCCTAATAGAACTCATTGATCATTGTCTGGTTTAGCAGTGAAGGGCTGTATTCTCAGGGCATTTTTATAAAGTATGAGAACCTGATGCATTGACATACATTACTGTACACTCACCAGATGGCAAATTGTGATCCAAACCCAGACCGAGGGTTGGTTCTGTTTGTATTCAATTCTGCTAAATTATTCTTGTTTTGTTTTCCGACGGTCGTGGCCATAGACCGTTGGCGTAGCTAATACAGTTAATACAGTGATGGCTTCACTTAATTGAGCCAATCAAATCAATTATTTTGTATTAAAACTAAGTTCCTCACCAGTGAGCATCTACACAAGTGCATGAGAATAGCACGAACACCATTCAAGCCAAGATTCAAACTACTGGCAGGGAAGTAACAGGCCCATTTTGAGAAAACAATATTTAAAGAAATAAAGAGAAAAGGGGACGCTCAAAGCTCTGTTTGTATTTTTTTCTAAAAGAGTCTTTTTGTAATTAATGTAGTGCTGTAAATTGCTGGCTCAGTTTTAAAGCCAGACAGAAAGCAGAAAACCTAAGGAATCCATTGGTAGCAACCATGTTGTACTAGCTTGTCATGAAGGAGGCTAAACGCTTCAAACATATTAAATTATGGCGAGGCCATTTTCAAAGATGTCCCTTGACATCTGATCTCAAGATATGTGAATGTAAATGGGTTCTCTGGGTACCCACAAGTCTCCCCTTTACAGACATGCCCACTTCATGATAATTACATGCAGTTTGGGACAATTCATAGTCAAGTCAGCACACTGACACACTGACAGCTGTTGTTGCCTGTTGGGCTGCAGTTTGCCATGTTCTGATTTGAGCAAATTTTTTTATACCTGTGAGGGTTTCTGGACAATGCAGTATATTGCAATAGTATAATGTGACCAGTATCCAGTTGCATACAAAATACCTGCTTCGAAACTACATGATTACACCTTGAAAATACAATGCCAACAAACTACAGTGGATGGATGGACAGATAAAAGATAAGATAAGATGAGATAAGATAAGATATTCCTTTATTGGTCCCACAGTGGAGAAATTCACACGTGAAGAAATTCACAAAAATGACTATATCTAAAATGAACGCAGACCACACTCACTGTCACTGACTTTGATGACAGGATGCGTAATTATCGATCTGGTCCAATAACCTACAAATTCATTATGTCGTGACTGGTGTGGAACACATGCTTGTGATCGTGTTATTATTGTGTAGCCACTTGTGATATTCTGGCTGCTACTTCAAAAGTACCCTGAGTTGTCTTTCACTGTGAGCGAGCGCTGCGTGCTGGTCGCCTGCCTACCTGCCCTGTGGCTTTAGATTTCGTGGCATCCAAACTTTCACGATGCTCTGCCCTTGACACTGTCTGTCTCTGTATGTCAGCGTTCGGAGATGGGCCGGCAGACCATACCTCCGCCCATTTCTATGTGTCTGTGTGTGCGTACAGGCATTGCCATGTCTATTTCCATGTGTGTATATCTTTGTGGTGGTGGTGGTGGTGGTGGTTGGGCGTGGAGGGGGGCATGCATACTGTGTGTGTGTTTGTGTGTGTGTTTGTGTGTGTGTGTGCCAGACTAGCCCCAGGGTCCTGAGCCATCACGCTTTATGAGGTATGGCAAGGTGAGAGCAAAACATCTGCTAGCCCAAAGAAAAGCGCTGGCCTCAGACTCATACTGGGTCTGGGCAGTGAGCACACACTTACTCACATACATTGAACTGCCGGAACCTTTAAAATACACTAGCCTTGATCTTGATCTGTGGAAGCACGCACAAAAAAAATATTCACATACATACTGCAAATTTTTTACAATTTTGAAAGCATTTTTTTCATGCCAGAATTGGTATATTTGCTTAATTTGAGTCTATACAGAGGTAGAAGGAAGTAATGTTTTTTATTGATGTAGTTTGAGTAACGTGAGTTCAATAACAACCAAAACAAACGGCAACAAACCGAAAGTAGAAAACGTTGGAGGATGAGCATAGATATGACCACCAGGTTTATGTCAAATCCAAAGTGGCAAACACTACACACACAGTAAAGTATGGAAACATTTTGGGTTTCACACATTTCAGGAAAAGCAGAGCTAGACATCATGGTTAAAACTGCATGCTAACTGTCATGGACATGAAATATAATCTTATTGTGGTAACATCCGGTCAAGCCAGCCGTCACTCATCTCCGTGGACTCCACTGGCGCCGATAGAGCTGGTCATGGATGTATAAAGAGATCGGAGCTGATGGGAGAGCTAACAGCAGACTTGGCAAAGTTAGTGGGAGTATACATGTGTGACTACGTCTGAATTTTAAAAATTGTGTATATACAATTTATATACAAAATACATTAAAGGAAATACGAGTGTTTGGATTATATTCACCAAAGGAACATTATGCATTAAAAAGAAAATACCACTAACTTGTGATATTTTTACTGTATTAATTTAGATATTTTAACAAAAAAAAGCGCCTTGAAGTGTATGATTCAAAATTTTGCCATGGTCTCGTTAACAAAACAAATAAAACAAAGTTAACAAAAACCGCAATAAATCAGAATATCAAATCACAATACTTGTACAATTCCAATACTTGAAAATCACAGTATATATCGAACCTTGATCAGAGTTCTTCTGATACTGATACCGGGCGGGATGGTGGTGCAGTGGTTAGTGGTTCCGGCTTGGGACTCTTCTGTGTGGAGTTTGCATGTTCTCCCCATGTTAACGTGGGGAGAACATGCAACATGCATGTGAATGTGAACATGAATTGTTGTCTGTCTCTATGTTGTCTGGTTCTATGTGCCTTGCGATGGACTGGCGACCTGTCCAGGGTGAACCCTGCCTTCAGCTCCAGCCCCCCCGCGACCCCTAACAGGATAAGCTGTTGCAGATGGATGATACTGATACCAGTATCAGAAATGTGTCTGACACTGCCAGAATTCAGTATCAGCGAGTACGCTGGCCTATTCACTGATCTGATACCATAATTCATTAACCCAGAAAAAAAAAAAAAAATTAATTCTTCTACGCAGCGCCGAAACAACAGCCTTCACTGCGCGGTCGCCTTGAACGTATCAAGGCTGCTACTCACAACTACAGCGAAGACGAACTGATTGCCGGTAGTTTGTCACGTGAGGTCAACCTGAGTCAGGCCATACTATATATAGTAATCATATCACATCCATACATGGTCAGTAGTAAACAGCTTTGTTACAATAATAATAATAAAACCTTTTTAATCACCCTGGTTTCGCATCAGCACTCTGTATTGGCTGATACCACAGGTTCAGGTATCATAATCGGTACTGAAAAGGAAAAAAAAAAAAAAAACATCACTAATCATAATGCTACTGCACTGGGAAATAGGTGTATCGTCTGAGCCCTAATAAATATAAAAGCAAATGCTTCTTCATGCACTCACACAAACTCCCCCTTCGGCTTTCTTTTCTCTGATCCCCCCCTTATTCGTTGGCTCTTGTTCTCTCTCATTCTGGCATTTCCCTCATGTCAAGGGCATTGAAACAATCCCCTAGTACCTGCCATTGTGCTTCCCCCCTCCTTCACCCTCCCGCCGCCCCTCCTGTCTTCTTAGAACACCCCGGAGAGGAGAACTGCCATGTAAGGTCTAGTGGAGAGAGGATAGACACAGGGAGCGTTCAGACCGCTTCTGACATCGGAACCACTGAACCTGCCCACATCTATTCTCTCCAACCTTGTCTGTCAGACTGCCTGTCTGTATGTTATATATATATATGTGTGTGTGTGTGTGTGTGTGTGTGTGTGTGTGTGTGTAGCAGCTCGGCTTTTTTTTTTTTTTTTTTTTTTTAACCCCTTTGGTATGCAGGCGAAGTTGGCTGACAAAGTAACTTTTCTTTCCTGTCTCTGGGAAGCTGTGGGGGAAGATATGTGCCTTCTTTCTGGTTTGGCATTTTTTGGCCCCTGAGTAAATCTACAGGAGCAGGTTGAGCGCGTCTGCTTCATGGCACATCAGTAGTGCTTATGGGCTGAACGAGCTGCGAGTAACGCCACTGTAGCTCCAGCTGTGGGAATCCCATATTTTTCCTCCTTGCTCCGTATCGATTCTGAGACCCTTCTGATCTCCAGACTTGAGCTCGGTGTCCCTTTGACATGCCGCGTAATTAATAATTAAAGCTGAAAACAAAAGCACGAAGATAGACTCGAGTCTCAGTCACATCGTCATTGTTGTTTTGCTTTCCAAAACGCCGTCGCACTGTTTAATATGCCTTGTCAAGTACCCCTGAAGAGGTTTGGTTAAATTACAGTCATCGGTTGAATACCGCTTGCTATTTTCTATTTTAACTTCAGCGAGTACAATTCCTTTCTGTCTTCCACTTGGCCTGACTCCCCGTCAACATCATTTGTCTGCTCTGTCTGGCCTGTAATTGTAAAACACTTCAAACAGTTTGAAAGGGCATAAACAAATGGAAATAATGCCCTTTTTCTGACTTAAAGAAATAGAGATGCAATTTCAATCCGTGCATGCTGAAATTTCAGTCAAGTGACATTTCAAATGACAACAGGCATCACATCCAGCCTATAGCTTTAATCAATGTGTGCCTATGGGGGAATATCATGGGATCCAATCATGTGGTGATGGTGTTATTCCCCTGGTTGAATTTAAAGATTACATTTTGGGGGTATGTTTTTGTCTTGTTTTTATTGGAGATGAAAATGTAGAAGCACACTGGAAACAGGAGTAGAGGGGGGTACAGCATGCAACCGACTGTACTTGCTGAATAAAATGATCAAATCTGGGGACACTATAACATCACTACAGCTAAGTCAGACAGGACACGAATCACAAGCAGCCAGATGATCAGAGAGCAGATAAACCACTTGATTTTGCAGGACTTTTCTTGTAACTAAAGTCTTTTTTTTTTTTTTTTTACATTCTGCATCACTCTACAAAGTGCACTGTGTGCTTCATTGAAGATGTACTGAATACATTTTCTCCCTTACTAAACATTTGGAGTTTTCTTCATTCCTGCCTCTGATGGCCCGCTGCTGTGGTCATTTGTACACTACCACCGCCTACTACTGGCAGATTATTAAATATACTGGCAGAAATAATACTAACTATATTTTCTTTAGTGTATAATCACCAAGAATTGTTGAGTCGTTTACTAAGACTGGGCAATACGGAGAAAATCAAATATCACAATATTTTTGACCAAGTACCTCGATATCGGTATGGCAAAGACACTGTAGGGTTGACCATCGGTGCTTCCACAACATATTTACACAATGAGATTTTTGCTGAATAATCATCAGTAATGTGGCTACAATGACTAATTGGGTAAAGACAAACAGAGCAGTTAGTCTGGGAAGTTCGCTTTATTGTAATGCAGCCTTTAAAACCAGGAAAAGATAGCATACAACAACATACACAACATATTACGATACACAAAATCAAAGACAATATCTAGTCTCATATTGTGATGTCAATACTGTTAAGGAAAAACTGTTGGGGGAGCAGCCTTCTCCTCTTTTTCTGTCCTATATACAGTATATTAAGAATAACAAGGTACCCACAGTGTAGCTCCCACCAACTCTAGCCATGTTTTCTACCCCGGTACAGGTTGAAGGCCTCTGATAATCGGCCAGCTTGTTTTCTTTTCTCCTCCACCTCCCAAGGTTGGCGCGAGGGTTAGAAAGCAGAACAACACACACACACATATATGGACTGAAAGCATTAATGCCAGACACACTCTCAGTTGTTTCTGTCTCATTGATATGTGAGGAATGTGTTTTTTGGGTTATCACTGCCGGTGCACATTGAGCCAGGTAAAAAGTTCCCGCTGGCCAGCGACACACTTGTTGACTTGTGATGCTGATTCAGTTCTCCTTGAATTCAAGACATAAAATAAACCTCCAGTGTAAGTCATTCCTATGTCTGTGGTCCACTTCTTCAGTCTCCAGTTAACTGCTCTAAATATGTTCCTTCACAGATATAATATCAGTCCTACTGTTTACATCTACATACAGAGAGGGTCCTCGT
The DNA here is from genome assembly GCA_947000775.1 of Pterois miles. Classification (NCBI taxonomy): domain Eukaryota; kingdom Metazoa; phylum Chordata; class Actinopteri; order Perciformes; family Scorpaenidae; genus Pterois; species Pterois miles. The sequence goes on from CAMQGK010000253.1 coordinate 2,608,883, forward strand.
CACAGAGCTAGCCACCATGTCCCTATAGTAGCCCAGAATGGACAAACCAAACACTGGATCTAGAGAATTTGCATAGTTCTCCCACACAAGCGTTTCACTTGGTTACAACCTGCAACACAACCGCTAAATGCCACCAAATCCTACACACTGCACCTTTAAACCTCATCAAAAATGTAAGATCTTACTGAATTAAAGATCTTCTGTTGCTGTTGTGGACTATTAGTCTCATGAGTGACACTTGTCCTTTTAAGCAGTCAGTTCTAAAGAGAGGAATTTCACTTCTGTAAAGTCAGAGCGTCTGAAAAGCTCTGTATCCTTGATGCAAATTATTATTCGTCTGTAGTGAGCCAAATGGAATTGGCTTCTCCTTCAGCTCAAACGTGTGGGCATAGCAAGTGACTATACAGTGTCATATACAAATGGCATAAAAGGCCTACAGAGCGTACGCAGGGAGTGTTTGAATAACGCTGCAGTGACTTTCTGCTGTTACACGTTCCATTTGTGTTGTATTGATGAAGCCAATAAACACCCTGAGAATAAAATAAGCTCAAATGAAAACAATTAATCAATGAGTTAATCAATAGAAAACAAACTGACAACAATTCTGATTAGTATTTTGTCAGGCAAAAATGCCCCACAAATCACCAAATGGTTCTAGCTTCTTGAAAATGATGATTTGCTTTTCCTTGTGCTATATTATATTAAAATGAATGTGTCTGGAGTTTGGACTGTTGTTCAGGAAAAACAAGACAATAGAAGAAGATATATTTGACCCTCAGACCTTCGGACCTGGGAAGTACAAACAATTAATTGATTGAGTGTGAAAATAATTGTTAGAATAAGTGATAAAGAAATGACTACATCAACTCCCATGTTGTTAAGAGTATTAAAAATGTGACAAATGTCTTTTGAAGGTACATTTTGAGGAGATAAAAAATGTGTGATTTATTTGCAATTAATCATGATACTCTATGGCCAATGAGGCAATTACCATATTTTCCAGACTATAAGGCGCACTGGATTATAAGGCGCATTAAGCGAAACAAAATGGTCAGATACTTTATTCTATTACTTTAACATCTCAATAACTTCAATAACTCTCAACATTTTTTCAGTTGGAACACACAAAGTAGGGACAGAGAGTTGTGGAAAAAGCCATTCAGTCTCTTGACATAAATTTCTCTCAGCCACTCACTCATCTTCTCCTCGTCCATCCAGCCCTTTGAGTTGGCTTTGATGATGACGCCAGGCGGAAACGTTTCTTTTGGCAAAGCCTTCCTCTTGAAAATGACCATGGGTGGTAGTTTCTGGCCATTAGCCTGGCAACCAAGAACAACAGTGAAGGATGACTTCTCGTTCCCTGTGGTGCATATAGATGGTCCCTGTTTTCTCGACAGTACTTACATAAAACGAAAGCACCAAGAAGGACCTCCTCGAAAGTCGCTGATTTTCATGTCAAGCGCTACTGCTGCTGCCTTGAGTCGAATAGAAACTGTAGAGACGCTTCTACCTGCTGCTCTCTGTTGAATAAGCCACTGTTCAGTTCTGTCCTCTAACTGTGGCCATCTTGCTTTGTTCCCTCGGAAACTCTGTTTGGTCTTCTTTACTTGGTGCAGGTCATCTTCTTGCTTCATCCACTTCTGAACCATTGATTCAATAATATTAAATTCTCTCACCGCTGCTCTATTCCCATGTTCTGCTTCGTAAGCATGGCTCTTCACAGGTGCCATTTTGGGCTCCTTGTTAACATCTGTTACGGTGCGATATGTTAGCACAGTACAGTACATATTACTCCGCCAGGCACTGGCTACTGTTACCGTAATGCTCCTATAATCCACCCAGCGGTTTAGCTTCGAAGCTTACCAAACTCATAATAAAACATTTTGACAGATTTTTGAGCGCCCTGTACCACATAAAATTGGTTCGAGGAGGTCAGTAAGCACAACCAGAATTGATATATAAGGCGCACTGGATTATAAGGCGCACTGTCGACTTTTGAGAAAATTAAAGGATTTTAAGTGCACCTTATAGTCTGGAAAATACAGTAGTCGCAACACTATAATAATTGTAATAATTCCCTAGCACTCACCACGCTCATCATTGCATTTAGCCAAGCAGGTTCATGACCCCAGTCTGTCCATACATTACTCAAACTAAAATGAAACACACACACACACACACACACACACACACACACACTTACACATGTTATCCTCTGGCTACCTACATTATCATTAGGGATGTTAATAATTAACTGTTAACAAACATTGTGAATTTTAACTGACTAACTCTGTCGGTTAAATGGCTAAAAGAAATATCAAAAATTAATTAAAAAGCTGAGCAAAATTTAGTTTAAGGAGAACAGCTGACTTTAAGAGAGCCCACCTTAAGAGAGTCTGAGACGGTGTTACAGATTCAGGCCACCAACAGCCTCACACTCACTACCGCCACACACACACGGTCTGTCAGACACTCGATAACGTTACACCGATTTGACGGACTGTATGTGTGTGACAACCACGAACACGAAGCAATGCAACAACTGCTAACGTAGCGCAAAACGCTAACGTAGCAAAAATTGCTATTGTTACGCCAGGCAGACACACAGCTGACAACCACGCAATTTAACGAAATGGCGTGGCGAAGACTTACAGGGAAAGTGGCTGCATGTGTCCACGACAATGCACGCAACACCGTGGCTGCCAAGTCTCCCAGACGGGTGAACCGGGGACTCAGTTGTCTCTTTTGCACATAATGTACACTGCAGTTGGTTCAACGCTGCATGCAACACACTAATCTTAGTTATTGGTTAAAATAAAAATTCAAAATTAGCCTAATTAGCATCTTTACAGATCCTTTTTTTCACAGAACAGGTCTGAGACTGTGTGAACAATGTGATCCAGGTAGAACTGGTGGCTGTGTGATAACTCCCCCACTCAGATGAAGAACGTAAGCGATGGAGAGCAACTGGGGGGGTTGACATAATGAGAAAGAAGAAAGAAAGAAAAGAAAGATATTCCTTTATTAGTCCCACAGTGGGGAAATTCAGTTTTACACTCTGTTGTTCACACAGTACATATACATGTCAATGGAGAGATGTCAGAGTGGGGGGGCTGCTCCTGACAAGCGCCCAGAGCAGTTGGGGGCTTGGTGCCTTGTTCAGGGGCAATTCTACAAATATTGTGATTCAATATAACAATATCGGCAGTGCCCAAGAGGTAAACTGGCACCTCTCCAGCAACCAGTTGGTCTTGGTCCATGGGGGACTTGAATCGGTGATCTCCGTGTCCTAACCCAAGTCCTTACGGACTGAGCTACTGCCGCCCCAAGGGAACAGAGAGCTGCAATAAAGAGCAAGAGGGTTGCTTGAGGAAGTCTTCGATGATGAAGCCAGAGAGTTAAGTGGAAAATGTAGATTTGCTGTAAATACTTACAATAATACAGAAATTATGAGAAGGTGTGGGTGTGTTTGAGTGTGTGGCATGTATAGTAGCCATGATGGGAATCACTCAAAGCGGCATTTTTAACATGGAAATGTAACAAACTGGGAGGGTTCGCTCGCTCCAATTTATACAAGGGCTTCACCCACAAAAAAAAAAAAAAAACCCTCTCTGATGCACTTTTATTTTTTCCTCTTACCCTATGCTCACGCCACTCTAAATCAAGTGTCTTCCATCAGCGCAGTCTAAAGCAATCTGAAGAGATGTCGGGTTTGACATAATAAATTAGAAACAATAACCACTGAGGATTTTTGGATAGCGCATTAAGTAGAACATGTGCTGCTCGGAGGCATGAAGTGGATGGCTGGGGAGGGAAGGCACAGGTGTTGGGGCGACATCCAGACAGAGAAAGGATGGGTGAAGTGTGCAAATGAGAGATGTGTGAAGAAAAAAAAAATAGGTGAAAAAGAGAGATCAGGAGAGGAGGGTGACAGAGGGGGAGAGGAAGTGAAGAGACACCGGACAAAATGAACAACTTCACCTAAAAGGTGGTTAAGTTGCAAACCAGCCAATCGACAGAGTTTTTAGCCCCCGTCTTGGCAGGCGAGAACACACAAACACACACACACATACGCACACACTGGCTGGCAAAACATCACATTGTGGCACCTAGATTATCCAGCAGGCATCTGGTGAGGCAGCTAACGCTCTAGCAGAGCATGCAGGCTAGGCCATATGTGAGCAAACAGCATGTGTGTGTGTGCGTGTGTGCGTGTGTGCGTGCTGCCACGCGTATGCTTGGCTGTGTTCATGTATGTGTGTTTATGTGTGTGTCAGGTGTCTGTGGGGACAGCTGCTCACTAAATAGTATTATTGTGTCTAATTGGGGATTACCAAGTCAGTGTGTAGCGGTGGAGAGTATTTTGTCTCGGCTGTAGACAGGGCTCACATTATGCAGATGTACGGGAGGCAGAGAACATGTTAAACCATTCGGGCTGTGACGATACACCTATCTCCACTATAATGACACGGGTGCTGATTCGATATGTATTGCAGTTTTTAAACATTGCAATTCTGCAAATATTGTGATTCAATATAACGATATATAATATATAATAGGAAAGTGTTGAATCATACACTTCTAGGGACATTTCCTTTGAAATGATCTAAACTGATGCTTTTTATAATGGACATGTTATGTTTTTTTAAAGTATTTTTGGTGAATATAATCTATATTTTTTCTATATATGTATTTTATATATACAGTTTCCTTTGTTAACATCTTATTTTGAAAAATGGACAAAGTCAAACATACTTCCTCTAACTTCGCCAAGTCCGTCCCTATCTATCTAGCGCTGCTCTCTTTATACATGCATGGTCAGCTCCAACATTAATGTCAGTATATTGCTGCTCCACAGTTGTAGCGTCGGCTGATTTGACCACAGAGATGAGTGGCGGCTGTCTTGACCGCACGTTACTGAAATACTAGCGTTTCCTGTCCATGACAGAGCTAGCACGCACCCTTAGTCGTGATGTCCAGCTCTGCTTTTCCTGGCCACGTGTGAAACCCAAATTGTTTCTATACTTTTCTGTATGTATAGTTTTTACCACTCTGGATGTGATGTCACATTACTCTGACTACAACAATAAAAGCTGTAACTTCCTTCTACCTCTGCATAGACTCTAATGAAGCAAAAAAAAAAAAAAATCCCCCTAGAAACCATGTGTGGTAAAAATGTCGAGCCGGCGGTTTGCAGCTAACAGTGAAAACAATGGCAACAGTGCTGACAGAGCAGTGACCATGAAACCCAACTGCTCAGGTTACTGATGACCTAAATACTGATTCATCTTTAAGAAACTGTTTCCATTTGACATTTAACATGATCCACCTGTTCACTGTACCTTAGGACAGTGATTACCAATCCCCTTTTCTATCATTGAGGAAAGAGTGATTCGCATGAATTTTGAGCAGATTATTTCCAATGACTATTGCATCAGTGAGGAGTTTCCTTGTTATTTTGATATAAGGAACTTTTAATGCAATTATCTGTCTTGTGTATTTTTTTAGCAAAGAGAGAAGGCTCAACGCCCTTATCCTCTGAGATTTTTCAAAGTTTATTTCTTAAGTAATAATCCAAACTTTAAAAATAACAGTTGAATTCAGTTTTCTTGACAAAATGGATGAAATGCTGAGATGTAGGCCGACTGTATATTCAAAAAAAAAGTTGTCTTACACTCCTTTAAATCAAGAAGGCCTTGCGAGCCCCATAGCGGGGGTTGTGTAATCTTGCACGGCAACAGGATTCTCACGTGTCCCACGATCACACGAGAACTGTCACATGAAAAGCCACCTTGTCAGACTTCAAGCAATGTGTTTGTGTCCAGCTCACCAGACAACGGACCAATCGGCATTCTGTGAGGAGCTACTGCAGCTACAAGCGTAGTTTAGGTGTGCGAGACAGTCAGACCATAGTATGAGACGACACGGGGAGGTTCGTCTCAACAGCAATGGCGGCTCCTAAAGAGGTTAGCATAGATGCTGCAGCAGCATCAGGTCTGTCAGAACTGGACAGTATTTCTTGATTGATAGAAGAGCAATGAGCGGCGCTGAAGGCAGTTTCACTTCAGTTAGACTGACTGATGGAGATGATTTTGTGATACGGGGGTCGGCACCCCTAGGTTGGGAACCAGTGCCTCAGAAGACTGCTTCTATGGTTGAGTTTAATATGGCTAATTTAAAGAAATGATCAACATTTAACATATTTATTAGTGTCTTTCAATTTATTTCAATATACAAGAATATCCTTTTTAATATTGTGATAATGACTTCAGCTCACTCATATCTCAATGACCAAACAATTAATGAAACAATCACCAGAAGAATCAGGACATTAACTGATACTGAAAACTGATGAGGTTAAGACTTGTAAAAGGGTAATGTCCTAAACAGCGTTTCCTTTGTGCATATTATATTTTGTGTGACATGTAGCGCTTGTTTGTGAAGTAAAGCCAACTTACATGCAACATATTATGAAAAACTCCCATTTCAGTGCTTGTGCACATACATTTGCATAAAACTGTGAAATAAGACAAGCCGGTTAATTTGTATGCCTCAGCTTGAGATCTACCTTGACAAAGGTGCGCCATAGTTTTCTCGCAAGCCAATCAGAGCAGACTGGGCATATTCAGGAGGGGGTCTTAAAGAGACAGGCGCCAAAACTGAGTGTTTTAGACAGAGGGTGAATACTGGTATGTTCAGCCAGAAAGTATGAAAAAAAATGTGTTTTTTGAACATTAAAGCATGTAAACATGTTCTAGCAGAAACCCAAAATACACGTATGAACTTGGATATGAGCGTGATACGTCTCCTTTAATCTAGATTGTTTTTGTAAACTCGTCTCTCTATTTTGTCATCTGCCTTTTTCTGCTTTTCTGCAAATACACCATTTGGCATATGCTACTTTGTTTAGCAAATATAGTTGCATATCTCTTGAGACATCCGTTGATTAGTTCACTGTGCATCTCACCATATGTTACCACGCTATTCCAGTTTCTTTGATTCAAACAAATATATTCTCCACTGCTACTCCCAAAAATATATCCATCTGCGTTCCTTTCGCCTCACTTTTAGACTTCTTTTAATATCAGAGGCTGCAAACCTTTCCTGAACACACATCGCTGTGCTCAGATACACGCATGCACCCGTGCACACACTGGCACATGCAAAAAGCGCAAGCATGACCATGTACAAATCAGACATGGAAATGCGTTCACGCCCCCACTAACACTTTGATCTTCACACCCACCGTCCCCATATGCACTTTCACAACAATCGCAGAGACAAATCGCTGTGGGACCTGCCTCCATGTCTCAAACAGCCAGTCATACACTGCCTATCCGTCTAAGCCTTGACACACAGCGATGTAAAAATAAACGGCAGCACTTAAAAAGGCACAGGGGGAAAAGAGACAAGGCAGCCAAAAGCACTTCTGTTTCGTTCTAATGGGACACCCACATACGCCAGGAAGGGGGTATTTGTCACCAATCCACAGGGAGAAAAAATTTCAATCGCCTGCCATGATTGAGTCATTGGGTGCCAAGAACAACAAAAAATATATTGTTGAAGCTAAATTACCCTCCAAATACAAAACCAAAAGCTGGAAATATTACATATGATGCAAATCAATGGATGGAAGGACTTTAAAGGAATAGTTTGACAAGTTATGAAAAAATGTGTTGCTTTTCTGCAGAGATTTAGATTTGTTCATATGTACATTCAGCCGGTTAGCTTAGCTTAGCATAAAAACTGGAAATGGTGAGCCCACTAGGCTGGCTCTGTTTGAAGATAACAAAAATCAAAGTACCAGCACCTCTAAAGCTTACTAATTAACATGTTCTAGCTCATTTGTTTAATCCACACAAAGTCTTCCTGAAGATGTCAGGAAGTCACTGCTCCTGTTCTAGAAATAGTCCTGCAAATGACCGCCATACAAACTGTTTTTTTTTTTTGCTTTTACACTGCCATTTATTATGTATTAAACCAAAGAATCCAAACCTGTCAATTTGTGACTTTTAGAGGTGCTGGTACGCAGAGGCTGAACATAAAGCTACAACAATTAATTGAATTGAATGAAAATAGAAAACCTAAGAAATACTTTGGTACCAACCTTGTCAAACTAGCTTGTCATAAAGGAGGCTAAATAACGCTCCAAAGTTAGGCTACATCTTATTTCAGTCATGGTCATTTTCAAAGTTGTCCCTTGACCTCTGACTTCAAGATATGTGAATGAAAATGGGTCCTCTGAAGAAGAAGAAGAAGAAGAAGATAGTCCTTTATTAGTCCCACTGGGGGAAATTCAATTTTTTCACTCTGTTGTTAACTTATACACAGTACATGCAGACCCGAACACACACATGCACAAACATGCAACAATGGAGAGATGTCAGAGTGAGGGGGCTGCTCCTGACAAGCGCCCCGAGCAGTTGGGGGTTTGGTGCCTTGCTCAGGGGCCAAGAGGTAAACTGGCACCTCTCCAGCTACCAGTACAGACTCAGTTCTTGGTCCATGTCGGGACTTGAACCGGTGACCCTCCGGTTCCCAAGCCAACTCCCTACAGACTGAGCTACTGCCGCCCCCACTTTTTTTTTTTTTTTTTTTTTTTTCAGGGTCTCTTCTCTTCTCTGGGTCTCCCCTTTACAGAAATGCCCACTTTATGATAATCACATGCAGACTGGGGCAAGTTATAGTCAAGTCAGCACACTGACACACTGACAGCTGTTGTTGGATGTTGGGCTGCAGTTTGTCATGTTATATGAGCATATTTTGTATGCTAAATGCAGCACCTGTGAGGGTTTCTGGACAATATGCGTCATTGTTTTGTGCTGTTGATTGATTTCCAATAATAAATATGTACATACATTTGCAAAAAGCAGTATATTTGTCCACTCTTGGGTTAATAAGAGTTTTAGATATTGACAAATCTCCCTTTAAGGTACATTTTGTGAAGATAAATCATGATTAAATAAGGATAATCATGCGAGTAATCCCAATTAAATATTTGAATCGATTGACAGTCCTGGTTGTTGCCTATGACACCACAAAGGAGGTATTGGATGTATTGAAGGTTTCCTGACCTCGAATACAGTGTGTGCATGTTTACCGCATGCCTGTTTTTGTGTGCAGAGCTCGGCAGAAGCAAGGCCATATGGAAAACGGCAGAGGCTTTTTGCACCTCTTTGCACCTTCTGGTCTTTCCACTGCGTATATTGCCGTAGGGAGGAAGGGAAAGGCTACAGGGTAGATGGCAGGTATAGGGAACAAGTAAAGAACTCTAAATGGCTTTCTGAGGCATGCTGTGTGTAAGGACGCTACAAGGACAAGGGAGATAATAGTTGGGGGGGTTGTCAAGGAATTCCTGAACAGAGGGAAACAAACAAACCTTGATATACAAATACACAAAGGCTTACACTGAACATGCATTCAGAAATAAATAATATAGCATAAATCTATTGTTCCTGATAGAGGCTGCTTGAATGCAATCTGAGCCTTTTTCAATGTTTCCTGAAAACTCTTTACTGTACGTGGTGTGTTGTGTAAACAGCTTTTGTTGCACACAGCGGATCCAGCATGCTAAACAGCCCTCCGCCGCTGTCTGACAACTTTCTAAATGAAGCTCATTATGTCCTCATTGATTTTTCATATTCCTTCTCACCGGTAAATACCCCCAAGGTGCTCCTCTTACACTCTGCCCTCCCGCTCGCCACGCCGCCCGGTCTCCCTCCCCGCGGTACCTGCGTTATCTATCCATCCATCCTTCGTTCTCCGTATTTTTTTTTTTTTTTTTTTTTTTTTTATCAGCCGCTCCCTGAGCGGCGGCAAACAGCAGAACACTTAAGGGAGCTGAACGGTTTCCAATTAGCAAAACAAATACCTCCGCTCACTCTCACCCTGTCACATAGTGCCTCAGAGAGCCTGGGCGGCCATTACAGACAATTAGAATTTAATAAGCCCAATATGCTCACTGTACTAATGGAGAGGGAGGAAGGGAGGTGAGGAGGGAGAGATGTGCCCTCATCATCCCTTTCTCTCTCTCTCTCTCTCTCCCTGGGTTGCTATCTCTTTCTTATTGCTCTAAATCCTCGTAGTTGTCCTGGCAGCTCGTTCTTATTTGAATAGTGTCAGGGCTTTCCGGGGTAATCTCGGTCACTGTGCAACCCTCTCTCTCACCGTCTATCGCTCTCTCACCAATATCATTTTCCCACCCTTTTTTCACCTCCTCTTTTCTTCTCATGGCCTTTCTCCTCGCTCACACCTATTTCTCCCCATTCCACCCATCTCGCTGTTCCTATTCATTCATTTATCCCTTACTTCTCACCTGTCTTGTCTTGCCCCCTCAGTCTGGCTCCGTTGCTCTCGCAGATGTTTTTCTTTTGCTATATCATCCACTTTTATTCATATTCCCCCCATCTCGGCTCTCGTTTTATATCTCCTTTTCTAATTCATTTTCTCACTCTTTGGCCCTGTCTTTCCTCCCTGTTACACTAGCCCCTTTTTCATTCTCTCTTTCATCCTGCCTCCGCGCTCAACCCACTATCTGTTCTCCTCTCAGTCTCCCTCCGATTTGCCTGTGTAGCGAGGCCCTATGAAATGAGGTGATACAAATGGCGTTTTACGGGGGCCCGTGCAGCACAACCAGGCCGAACACGGCAGGCAATCATAAAAGCCATTGTCTGCCGCGCGTGCCACTTTTAATGTGTTCCATTTGATTTAATGCAAGCGATAGGTGAGGCAGGAGAGGGGGCGAGGCCTCGGCGGTGAGGGCGAGAGGGAGGGGAGAGGTGAGAATGGAGATGAAGGGGATAAAGAGACAGGGTTAGAGAGGGGGAAGGAGAGAACGAGAAAAAGACAGGAGAGGGCGGCATCTAGGTCGTAACTGGAGTCCTCACTCTGGGTTGAAATAATAAGGGACAGCCGGGCAGATATCTAATTTCTAGGGAAGAAATGCCATTTAGAGTGAGAATGAAAATGTAATGCATGCGGGGGAGCAAACTGTGGTAGAGGGAGAGACGAACAGACTGGGGGGTAGGGGGTGGGTGACATATTAAAAAATAAATGCAATATCCAATGCACAAAGTGATTACATTGCCAGAGGGTGGCAGAGGTGTGAGGATTCTGATGGCTTTTTTGTGCTTATAAATCCTTTCATTTAAAAGAAAAGGCATATTTACATCCAGATGGGGACCTTGTAGGTATTACCTATACTCCCCCCCCCAACACCCTCACCCCAATCCAGGAGAGATACGTGACAGGGGTAATTGCATAAATCTGCCGTTAGTGTACAATATTGGATGAATGATTCAAATTTCAGCCACTATTATTTTCAAGTCCATGTCTGTCAGTGTGCGTGGGTGGGGCAGGGTGGGGGTTGTTGGTGGGGGGAAGATACTGTTAGCAGTAGATTGCTTCAGCACTTCAATTACACTCATTTGGATAAATAGTCCTAGACTGATGTTTTGTCTCAACATGCTGTTTATGGCTCTCACACAAAGATCAAGTCTGAGCCTGATCAAACCTTCAACTGGATTAAATAAACAGGTTTTGTAAGGCGGCCACACAACCAATGCACGTGCACGGACTGACAGTCCATTGTAGTGTTGTCCTTTTGTTTGTCCTTGCTTCCTGCAATATTTGTGCATATTCAAAACCCTGATGATATTCAAGTGTTTCGTGATGTTCCGACCAGAAATGTGGGTTTTTCTTTAGGGCATGCAAATGCACAGAGTTGGCTGTAAACAGGCAAGAAGACGTGTCTCAAATTGCAGTTAAACCCCAATGAGATGCATATTCTGAATGCGCCGTATATATATCCAAAAAATGCTCCTACAACCAAAATAAAATACTGGAGTAATATATTGGCATATCTCATGTCTTAATTGAAAAATGCTACATTCAGAATATCTTAAAGTGGGCATGTCTGTAAAGGGGAGACTCATGGGTACCCATAGAACCCATTTACATTCACATCTTGAGGTCAAGGGATCCCTTTGAAAATGGCCATGACAGTTATTCTTCACAAACGTTCAGCATAGGTCTTGCAGTGTTATTTAGTTATTTATGGTGTGACCAATGGTTCCTTAGGTTTTCTAGTTCCATATGATACCAGTATCTTATACTTGCTCTAGCTTTAAAACTGATCCCGCTTCAACCTCAAAATCACAAATTGAGTTAATGCGTTAAAGACATTAGTAGCGTTAAAACTAATTTCTATACTCTGACAGCCCTACCCCTAACAAATTTGGAATATTATCATATTCATAATAATAGTGGAATATTGGTGTGTATGTATAGGCAGTCACTGTCTTCATCCTTGTCTTCATTTGTCTTCTTCTCTACCCATTAGCAGTTTATTACTACTGTGGTTGAGTTAACATTGATGATGATGTCATGCTCCGAACTCTCATCCACCTTATGTTTGTATTTGCTATCAGAAATGTTTAACTCATGTTTATTTTGCCATCTAAAAAGACTTGTTTTTCTTCTGGGGGTGGGTTGGATTTCTGTGCTAGGGTATCTCTAAAAAATGAATAATAAAACAAAAATAGGGAAAAAAAAGGAAGGTGTGAAAAGGGGATTATTGTGGAAAAAAAAGGGGGAGATAAACCAAGAAAAAAAAAAACAAATAGTAATTAAATAAAAAATAATAATTTTTTAAAATTTTAAAAAAATTATCTGCCATCACAAAATCCTACGGTTGGACCATTCTGCTTGGAAGTGGACCACCGTTTCACACGGTCTTGGTCCAGTTGCTGAAAGTTGCTTTTCACACTAGCTCAAACAAAACACACTAACCAGTCAAGCACACTAGGGTTAATTTTAACCAAACCAATCAGGTTGGCTGTGAAAACATGGTTCACACTTGTATTCTGGCTTTCTGTTATGTTTACATGCTTTAAAGCTCCTACTGATAACATTTGATGTAGTTTTTTTTTATATAATACAACATACAGAGACTTAAGATTGAAAATATGGCTTTTTCTGAAAAAAGTTGTGACTGAATTATCCATCCATCATTCGTAACCTCTTATCTGAGGAGCCGAGCTGACATTGGGCGAAGGCAGGGCACACCTTGGACAGGTACCCAGTCTATTACAGGGCTGACACATCGAGACAGACAACCATTCACACTCACATTCACAACTATGGGCAAATTAGTCAGCAATGAACCTAACCTAACCTTCATGTCTTTGGATTGTGGGGGGAAACCAGAGAACCCGGAGAAAACCCACGCTAACATGGGGAGAACATGCAAACTCCATACAGAAGTGGCCCAAGCCGGGTTTGAACCTGCTAACCAGCAGCCAGACTGTGATTGAATCATTTAAAAAGTTGGAAAAGTGGAAGTTATCCGATGTTCAGTTCCCAACTCTAGCAAGGCTTGTGAGCTAATGGTTAAAGGACACAGGTATCACGTGGTATCTATGTGCCATCACTTAATGTGGAATAAACAGATAAATGGCCGAGATTGACGAGTGCCAAGCAACGACTTGTGAAGTAAATGCAATAGAATGGGGGAGGGTGTAAAAAAGTGAGATTTTCATGATATGTCCCCTTTAAACTGGACACAAGCTGCAGGGAGCCAGTGTAGCGAATGGGAAAGTGGGAAACTGGGGAGTGAGAAAGCATGAGGTTAAACACCAGACATGCAGCAGCATTCTGGACTATCTGCAGAGGTCTGGTGGCGAGCACAGGGCTTCAATGAGGAAGGAGTTGTGGTAGTCTGTTGGCAGGATGGGGTTACCTCCCTAGTGAGGAGGGCCACGGGGACTGAGTATGTGCTTGGACAAAGGCAACCATTGCTCGATGACCATTTCCTGAGTTTGCTTAAATAACTAGATTTGAATATACCCAGGGCACTGTGGTGCACATACACCAATGGGATTGCAATCTACATAAATGCCTAGTGTTGATGGTAATAAGAGACTTTCTGGCTCAGCACCAGCACAGAGACATGTTCAGCTCCATTTAATGAAATGCATGAACATGGGATGTGGTTTCCTCTAAACACTGTCTAGCTTTGCATTAACATCTACATTACTCATGGGTTACTTATATTTTAATGTATTCTTGTTTTTCCCACTACCCCTTTCTATTCTAGTTAAGGCCTTCACCGCCAATATTTGGAGAGTCAGATAAATTATGCAGAGATTTGTCCTGTAATGCTACTTGTCAAACAGCTGTAGGCTAGTGGTTGATCTGGTTTGGCTCGCATGACCACAGTGATCAGTGCTTTTGGCCAACCATCGTCTCTCAGCCTAATAGCTATATACACCCTGAGAGCAGTCCTGTGATTGTCAATGAGCACTTCAGCTTCCAAGCACCATGGGATAATTAGCTTGCTTTCCCTGCCTGCCAGACTTGGCAAGACCCCCCTGGTTTCTTTCTCTCAATTTTCATATTTTCTCTTTTTTGAGTGTGCAGAGAAAAGAAGCATTTTCTGAAGATTTTCTCAAAGTTGTTTGAATCGAGGATGGTGCACAAAATTGATCACTGTTGTGATTCAACATTCACATAAGGCTCTTTATTTGTGATATTGTGTGTGCTTTGATAGGATGTTTCTATTTACGGGACCCAAGTGTGCTTGAGGAAAGCTCACTTTAATACCCCCAGGAATTAGGTCCATATTGGATGATTCTGTATCTCATTATTTACTGCACGTCTAGTGCTAACGTTCGGTTATCTTGTACAGCAGATTGATTCTTGCAGTGTTACAAATTCACATGAAAATCGTGGGATCACATATACTAATGGCACCTACTGAAGTTGATCTGTTGTGCTGCACCAATTTTGCAGCGGCTAAATGTTGTATTTGTTATTTGCGGTCAGTCTCGGACAACAGTAACCAGCTGCTGATTCAGAGAAGAAGCCACTGACGGACATGTCATGATGGTGGGTGAACACCTGTAGTTTGATTAAATAAAAGTGAAAGAAAAAGTCAGGCATGTGCGAGTATTACAGTCTTGGAGAAAGATCTGCGACAACATCCAGACTTACCCGGTTTTAAGTCTTGTTTAATAATGAAGAGGACAGCAAAAATACAATAAATACAGTAGTATCGGTATCAACTATTGGCCCAACTGTTATTTTAAACATCGGTATTGGTATAATCCCAAAATTTCACAGTTTCACAGGCTTTTCTCAATGGAAAAGGTGCTTTCACTCTTCTCCCAACTGGCTTCGGTAAGAGTTTGATTGACAGATGGTTCATCCAATCACCTGCAAAGTGCCATCCCATTTTCAAAGTTTCCTCTGACAGCTTCTCAGATGGTTCTGTGTAAAAACCATCTGACCGGTCAGGTTAAACGCAGAAAGTTGTGCGTCCTTTGTGAAGGTCGGGATGGTGGATGGACACATCAGACTTTCAATGACCTTTAGTGTTTGCCTCAAAAGTTGTTTCACTCAATATGGGAGTGGCAAAACAGAGCTGTCTACCTAGCCAGATTGTTTAAATTTACTACCTTTACCTTACGTTACCTTTGGTGCGTGTCTCGGAAGTAAGCCCAAATAATTTGATGTCAGAGAAATAGCTTGGCGGAGACTGAGAGGTACCTGAATGATTTAGTCTGTGGTGAAATAACAGTTCTGCATTCAAAGATCTGCTCAGCTGCTGATGTAAGCTATTTTTCCCCCCTCTCGCTCACCCCCCTTTAATCACTGGATGTAAATCAAACAGAGAAAGAAAGCACTAATTTAAACCTGCTTGAAGAGTTTGGGTCCCCATGGGGACTTAATAAGGCGGAGTGTCTCGCTGTGATGAGAGTGTAAAAGTGGATTAATCCCTTTTTTAAAAGATTGTGACATAAAAACCAAAACTTGGAGGCAGATGATTAATAGAGTCAGAAATAAGGGAGTGCTGTTTATTAGCAATGGATGTGCTCTGCAGGCTGTAGAAAACCAGAGTTAGCCAACTCCACCTCACATGCTGTACGCACACACATTGCGGTGCTTGCTTACCAAGCCTGAGGTGCGACCTCATCCAGATGTTTGTCGACGAGCTGTATGTCTCTGTCACTGTGAGTATCATTTCTGGACGCCTAACTGGATTGATTCATAGAGGTGGTGTTTCCTAATTATGCCCAAGGCCATATTTTCTGCTGCACTTCTGATTGAATTGAACTTGTTTGGCAACTTACAAGTGCTTGTAGGCCAATGTTTAGACATAGAAAAATGGCTCGCACACCCACATTGTTTTCTAAATGAGAAGAGAGGATTTTCAAAGTTCATCCATCCAACAATGAAAATGAGTTTTTAAAAAGGAGTGTCTCATCAGCCAAGAGACTGGTTATTAGCAGGGATACACAACCCGATACTGACCCCGTTAACCAGATGTGACTGATTCACATTAAAAGAAGAAGAAGAAAATCCTTTATTAGTCCCACAATGGGGAAATTCAATTTACACTCTGTTTAACTTATACATGGTACATGCACACAAACACACACACACATGCAGTAATGGAGAGGTGTCAGAGTGAAGGGGCTGCTCCTGACAAGCGCCCCGAGCAGTTGGGGGTTTGGTGCCTTGCTCAGGGGCACCTCGGCAGTGCCCAAGAGGTAAACTGGCACCTCTCCAGCAACCAGTTCACACTCAGTTTTTGGTCCATGTCGGGACTTGAACCGGTGACCCTCCGGTTCCCAAGCCAACTCCCTACAGACTGAGCTACTGCCGCCCCAAAAACAGTTTCCTGTTTTGGTTCATTCATTTGCTCTTAGTTTATAACAACGGGAGAGCCCTGTTTGTAAGGTCTGGATGTGTACACAGCACTAGTGGCCCTGTGGATATATTGCTGTGTTAGTTGTAATATACAAGTTGAACATGACTTCCTGCTCTCAGGTCTGGATATGGCTACAAGACTATTTGTGTGAGGCTGTACTTTACTTTGTACTGTACTGCTTTGAGCTACCTGCTAATGTAAACTGCTAATAATGCCAACTATGTAAACTATGTAACTATTTACTAAAGGCAATAAAATAATTTAAAAAAACTGCAAAAATAAATAGTAAGTAATAAATAATACAAACATACAATAGCGAAAAAACAGAAGAGTAAAGAGTAAAGTTCAGCAAAGGCTAATGTGAATGCCATTAGTTTTGGTCATAAACCAAAGGATTCAACACACTGAACATCTGACCTGATGACAGCACTAGACAGAAGGTCTGGTGGTATCTAGTGGTGAGGTGTAAACCTCTCCTGTGTGCCAGGCATGTAGGAGAACTGCGATGGGCAACGTAAAAACTTGAACGGCTCTATCTAGAGATAGTTGTTGGCTGGACCGCAGAGGGTCAGCTCTACAAATGCAAAAGTCACTGAGTGATGAAGATACACGATTGGTCGGCTGAGTGTTGGAGGTTCCTCATTGGCCGTTGCTCTTTCAAAAAGAAAAGGCGGGCGTTTCCGCCAGATCTGGTGATGCAGGGTGTCTCATCGCTCTCCATTCATTTCCTTTGGAAAGCAGCAGCGGAAGGAGTCCCCCAGTGCATGGTGGGAGTGTTTCAGCGAGTTGGAGGGTCGATATTTGCATAAAGTTGAAAAATCTCAACTTTTAAATTTGGACCATGCTGTCAAACTAGATGATGGAGTCTAAAATGAATCAAGATTCAGCAATGGCATAGTCTATTTCTCAGGAGTAGATTTTAGTTGATTGTTTGGACAGAGAGTTTACGAGCTGGCCACCATTTGAATCGATAAGCAGAAACGTGCGGTCCAATCAGGTGCATTCCCCGACAGGATACGTCACTGCTTGAACGGCCACTGAGTGGAGCAGCGCATCCCATAGTACCTTCACCGGACCTGGTGGACATGTACCGCTGGATTTAACATTATAGACGTGACCATTAACTGTATGCATAGCCAAAAATTCACAGACTGACCTTACACAGTCCAGCCATTTTCTTGAAATCCAATCAGAGCAGACTGGGCTTTTTCAGGAGGCGGGCTTAAAGAGACAGACTCTCAAACTGACCGTTTCAGACTGAGGTTGACATTATGAAGAAATACTGAATAATGTAGTATGAACTTTGAAATGAGTACATGTCCCCTTTAATGTATTCTTGCTCATTTTTCTCATATTTCTGACAAGCAGCACTGGTATATACTTGGTATTGACAGACCCTCTGTTTCAACATCAGAATCAGTAACAGGAGAGGAAAAAGTTGCATCAGGGCATCCTTGTTTCTGGAGGTGCGAGGTTGCTGTACAGTGCACTGGAGGTACACTACTGGTACTCTTTTTGTGTTCTGTTTCACAGCTCTGTCGCGGTGTGGCTGAAGTTGAACTCCCCCCTACAGGCCTTCACACATATCCTGCCAGGAGTCTAAGTCTGATGTCCTCTTTTCAGATTTTCCACTGTCCCCTTCTGTGGAGAAAATACAAACCGTGAGCATCCACCTCCCTGTGAGGGCAAGATAAAGCGTGACCGCTACCTCTGCTGAACTTCGGAGTTTGGAGAGAAGTTCGAAAAATGGGTACAGTTTCAATGGACACAGGCCCTGAGGTCTTTTTAGGGTCAGGACCGGCATAAGGCAAAAAAGGATAATTACAATAATAATTGTAGTGAAACTGATAAAAAATTTATATTATAACAAGTAGAGTTATTTATGAAAATAAAAATCATATTTTTTGTCTTAAAACCATCATGATGTCTGATGTTTGGTGCGGTTTATAGGGCTAAACGTAAAAACCCTCGAGTGTCAGGGTTGGCTAATTTATGGCTCTATAAATTATCTTCAGAGAAAATGTGTTCCTCTTCTTGCCATTGCAAAGTTGATATTTTGTTTTGTCATTACATTGTTTCCTTTACATGGTCACTTCCTCTCCTTAGTCCACCCGATTCAACTGTTATTAGGCCATTAAATCGGCGTTAACAGTCGCTTTACGCACCGTAGATGTGGGTCATTAGGGGCCTGCTACGCCTACTAAAAGAGAAAGTGAGACTTAAAAGCAACACATTCTAATGTTAACGTGAAAGAAACGTCCCAAACAAAAAGGCTTCTTTAGGTCTAGGCAAAAGAAAAACAAACTCCAACTGCTTTAGATTTAGGCCAAAAAAAACAACAAAACTACAACTTCTTTAGGTTAAGGCAATAAATCTGCAAGTTACTTAGGTTTAGGCAAAAAATTACAACTTCTTAGGTTTTGGCAACACAACTACAACTTCTTTAGTTTTAGGCAACAAAACTACAACTTATTTAGGTTCAGGCAACAAAATAACTAGTTCAACTTAGTTAAGTATAAGGAAAAACACTGTTTAGGGTTAAAATAACTACGAACACAAAGACAACTACACATTGCTGGTTTCACACAGGATGCGAACTAGTAGGCCCCTATTAACCCACATCTATGGGGCTTATAGCGTCTATTGACGCCTAGTTTGACAACAGTCTAATCGGCTGCTTAGTCAGTCTGAACGGATGAATGAGTTCATACTGTTGCACCTTAAAGATAAAATGATACATTTCCCTTCATTCTAATGATTCATTTATGTGGAAATTGGAACAATGTGTCGAGTGAATCATCAGACGTCTGTGATCCACAATTGTCAAAAAAAAAAAAACAGCTAGATCAAACAGCGATCTCATATGCATGAATTTACACCCTCGTCCTGCTCTTCAAAGCAAGAATATCAACAGTATTGAACAATTCGCTATGATCACTGTTTACAAAGCCAGCGGAAGATGAAAGTGGCCTGTGTTCATATGTGATAGGGAGGAGGAGGAAAGGGAGCGACATGATGGAGTGGAAAAGAGGAGGGGATAAACAAAGCTTTTCTTGGAGAGAAAATAAGAAAAATACAAACAGCGGAAACAAAAAAAAAAGACAATGCGAGATGCATTGACTCGCTACAGAAATGCACTGCCGCCCCTCTCTTACAGCATCCCCGCAATCATTTTCAACATATTAAATTTGGATTAACAACAATAGCTGAATTACAATACTAGCTGCAAAGGAAATTATTTTTACCCCACTAATGAAATTCATGAAATAATGCCAGTCGCGATTCTCACCTCAAGGTAGTCGTTCACACTTGCACACAAACACACACGTACATATGAACCCAAAGGGGTTGATTAGGAAGTAATAATGGAGGTGCTGCCATGTCATTCATCACTGTATGAAAGCAGAGACGTGTTGCATTATTTACCTGCAGTGTCTATGATTAAATATGGAAATGCAGGGGTGGCATCTAAGGTGTAAATAGATTGCACACAACGTTTAGGTGACACGCAGTAGGCTGGGTGTACACCTAAGCAGACCACGAGGGAACCACGACAATGACACACTGTTAACAGGAGGGAAACATGTACTGTATGAAGGCGAGGGCTCTTGAGGTAACTACAGCAACAGAGACAGAGCTGGTGTGTGCGTTAGTGCGAGTGTGTGTGTCACACGTACGTGCAAATAAAGTATCGAGAATTCAAATCCTTTCAATACAAGCCACTCAGGCATAATCCACATTAAATCACATATATTCACACAAACGTAATAAAATTTAATTGAATGAGTCCACAGCGGTGTCTCTCCCTCTCCCTCTCTCCCCGAGATGATCCCTCGCTCAGCTACCTCACACTGTGATGTGCTAAATTATTTCAGGAACCGCCGGCTGCTTCTCCAAAGAGCGGAGCATTCGCTGTAATGTTGTGAAATGTTAGGACACCTCTCCGTGCACACTCTTCTCCTCCGGTCTCGCGAAGGCCCTGAAGGCCCACACCGTGATCGCATGAGACGCTGTGTGGTCGTGGAATATGTATGTGTGCATACTTATCAGATTATGTTTCTCATGCTGGGAATGAGGGTGTTTATATGTAGATACAAGTTCTCGTCTGCCGCGTTTGACCTTATATATGTGTGTATGTGCGTGTCCAATCGCGGTGTGACGGTAATCCCTGTGCATTCGCCAGCCAGCTCCAGTCACAGTCAGTTGAGAGGGACTCTCCCTGATGCCAGTACCCCAACAGAGGGAGCCTAAATCAGGTTGACACGGTCCTGGCACACCCCTGCACCAGCGCCAAATTGTTCTCGACAGTATCAAATGCATCCCGGTGGGCGTTCGACAGTAGTCCAGTTCCCCTGACCTCTTCTTCTAGTGCAAAGTCTATAGCAGAGAGATGGACAGTATTGGAAAAAGAGAGAGTTATTACAGAAATGGTGTTGGTGTGTAACTATTTCTCACTTCCTCCAAATAAGTTAACAGTAATTACTGACTGAAGTGAACTGAAGTGAACCAAGGGAAGGACAAAGGGGTTTGGAAGTGGAAGGCAAATGGAAGTTGTGGAAAAACAACATTTTTATTGAAAAAAAAAGCTGATCTTACAAAAAACACTTCTTCTGGGCACGCTCAAGGAAATGGTTGCAGATTAAGTTCTTTTGTTGTAGCAGTACACTTTGGTAAGGACATCTAAGTGAATCAGATTTGAAAGCTTTTTTGAAATATGTCCATTGATAGATGCTCCTCAGGCATTCATATTCATTCTGTCTGCTACAGTCCTGACACACTCTCTTCATTCTAGGGCTGTCGTAATACCACGCTAAGCCAACCACAGGGGTTGGCAAGCAGCTGCCACAATCACTACGTTCATGTTTCTTATTTTAATTTTTTACAATCGGAGCAAAGTGACGAGGTATTCTGAACTGAGCGCTGCTGCTGCAGTCACTTTTTTACCCAACCATGCAATATGAATGGAAGACGGGCGGGAGAAAAACCACAAACAAGGGGAGCATGGAGGACAAATTCCTCCATGCTCTGGACACTGTGCTGACAGACACAGCAAACCTTCTATGCCACAGCTCGTATTGATGTGCCATCCTGGATGAGCTGCACTACCTGAGCAACCTTATGCTACCTTTAGGGGTGAGAGCACTGACAAAATGCAAAAGTGACCAAAACAGCCAGAAAGGATGAGAACAGAGAAATGGTCTATGGTCACCACCTCCAGAAACCACTCCTGTATAGAGGTTGTCTTGCTATTTTCCTCTCATTTCCACCTGTTGTCTGCTCCATTTGCACAACAGCAGGTGAAATTGATTCACAATCGTTCCTAACTGGACAGGTTGATTTCACAGAAGTGTGACTGACTTGGAGCTATATTATGTTGTTTAAGTGTTCCCTTTATTTTTTGAGCAGTGCACCTAACAATACCGCTTATATGTATAGGACTAAAATCAGGATAAATTTAGTAATTTGCAAAAAAAAAAAAAGAAAGAAAAAAATAACGATAATACTGCATATCGCGTTGTTGAGGCAATCATTATCATCACAGGGAAAATCCCTTCACTGACAGCCCTACTCTATTCTCCTGAGAGGTTATTACTTCATACTTTTATGCAACATTGTGAAAAAAAAACATCAAGCCACTATTAATAAAACAAAACACAATATTTAGGGATGCACCAATTTATCGGCCAAACATCTGTATCAGATTCGTTGTTCACTGATCATTTTATCAGCAAATATGATGACGTTCAGCACCGGCATAGGTCCCGTCTATCTGTTGCATCAATTTTTCACCGGCTAAATTTCATCTTGGTTATTTATCAGGATATGTATATATTTATTATCAGTCTAGAACAACAGTAACCAGCAGTTGATTCGGAGAAGACACGTAATGTGTCACTAGAAACAAAGCTGCCGCAGCACGCTGTATTTTACAGTGACAACCACAATCCAAATTTAACACCCATCAAATGCCAAATGCGGGTTGATTTCCCTTTTGGCGATCAAAACAAACACGCAAATGAATTATTAAGTTCTCTTAATTTGTACTTAACATAATACCTTAATAACTCAATGAAATGTACTGATAGAAATGTGTATGTGACACAAAAAGTTATTTTGGCAGGTAAAATATATGCTTGACTGGTGGATATTTTTCCAGTTACCAGTCCTCTTGGCTGGTGAGTCAAAATGCCATGCAGCCATTGCAGATGCCATTAGGAGCACCAGAGGACATAGAGGCACATGATTCATTTTTCAGATTACCTGTCCCATGCACTATTGACAGGATATAGTGACCATTTTATAAACAATAACTTTTTAATACAATACAATATTTGCAATATATATATAATATATAAAATATTTGGTCCATTTCGACCCACAGCTGCTTTATATATGGATGGCCATGTGTGGTAAACACTGCACTGTTTCTAATTGTTTTTACATTTAATTACATTTAGGTTTCACTACAGGTTGTTTCATTATAAATTTGTATGATTGACTTTGTGCTCATTCAGACAGGGTAATGAAATGCTGACTTTAAGTTTAAGTTTAGTTTATTTAAAAGGGGACACTGCAATTCCATAAAACACATGATTATACATGGTTTAAAAAAGCCAGAGTTAGCCACAAGGCTAGTTTTCATCTGTAGTCCCCTGGCTATGATGTAAAAGGCAATAAAAAAAAAAAAAAAAGTGCAGTTATGTTTCTAGAATGATGACATCTTTGTTTCCCTGGCACAAAAAAAGGATTAAATAACAGCAAAAGGAAATAAACAACAACAACAGCAAACACATTGGTATCAGCTATAAATTTAAACATCGTATGAGCCCAGAGTTTCATAATTTGTTCCTCCCTAACAATATCAAATAAAAATGTTTGTAGATTGTCGCAACAAGAGCTGCATAAAGGCTGGCGAAGTTCATCCTCTGTGAGACGACAGAAACTTCCATGTGCATTTAAAATGTGATTAGTTAAGTCCAATAAAGAAGGCAGCAGCTGCCAAAAATGTTCCCTGATTGCAAATGAGCAACCGTGGTGCAGAGGAGCCCCAGCAGATTTGCAACTCCGTGCAATACCATAATCCTCCAAGTCAGCGTCATGATGAGCGAGCAGTGACCCGGCTGGTCACCCCAGTGTGGACGTACAGTACCACTGGTGATCCAGTACATTAAACCGAACTCCAAACATAAACTACCCACTTAAAGTGCCCACAAAAGTGTTAGTCCATCGGTTCAATAGACATTACTAATATGTGAAGCCCCCTGAAACTTGCCCTAGGTCACCGTTTCAATCACATACCAAACATACTTTAGTCAACTTGCCTAATTAAGTGACGGTTAAGTCAATACCAGTCACGCCAGTGAAGCGAGGAAGGCATTTGAGCTGACATATGACACATGGGTCACCATTAGCCTACAGTCTGACACAAACCCCTGACCCTCACTTAATATGAATATTATGTGTGGATAAGCAGGTAAATGTCATCATGGCAGGCAGAAGGTCAGAGATTCAGTTCCAGGGCAGATCGACCAGAATACTGAATGTAGTCATCAGTTATGAAGGATCCCTACAAAACACATACTAGACTTGATGTTTTGATAATCACTAGCTAGAAAGTAATAGTAAAGTGGTTCAGAGGCGTATGTAGGTCTGATTTTAAATTGGGTTTGTTATGTTAAGTTGGAACCTGTGCTTGATTGTCCCCTTTTTTTCCACCCATGCTGCTCTGCCTCCACACTTGTTTACCGGTGCTCTAATTTGTAGTACGTTTGCATAATAGTCTAAGTGCAGCTGTTTACCACTGTTGCCAGGAGACGAGGTTAGTGCAGTATTGTTTATTGCTGGACTTGTAAGTTATCCTATGTCCATACAGTGTGGCACAGTGACACGGGAACCCATCTCAGACCGCCTCATGGCGTACAGGCGGTCTGAGACTGTACACAGGTAACGTTTAGTGATGAAACATTTCAGCAAACCAACCAACAACTCAGTTTTACTTTGCATGAACATGAATGAGCAGTATTACATGGCACTGGAGGTAATTTGCTTTACCTTAAAGATGGAGTGTGAAGGATCTGGTGGCGTCCAGTGGTGAGGCTGCAGATTGAAACACAGCTCCATGGAAACGAAAGACACCGAATATGAACAGCTCATTCTAAAATAACAAAAAAAGAAAGAAAGCAGACTTATTAATATCATATTCAATTTCTGCCAATAGATCCACCTAAAGGTCACATAATGTTCCCTCTGAGAGACATAAAAGACCAGTTTTTGTCTTTTTTAGGGGGGTACAGGTGGTCTTTAGGGGGAGATAGCAGGTCAACAGTAGATGTCACGTAGAGGTGGTGATCATCATCTGAAAAGTGGGAACCTGAAGATGAATTTGAGATGCATCTCAGCACTGTGTGTCAAGTTGTTCTAGTCATAAATCAGAAATAAAGACAGATTAATAAATAAATATATTAATTAATTAATTCAAATGAATTACAAAAGTATATGAGGGTTTAGGACATTATGATCAAAGTGTATGATGTCCATCCTCATGCTTGATGATGTCATTAGCTGTTGCAGCAATTTTTGGGTTGATACCATTTGTCACACAGATTTGGTGCTAAATTTAACCATTTTTTACAACTCAACAATTGAAAAAAAAAAAAAAGACCAATAATCCCTCCATAATACCACATTAATACACTAAGACCTTGAGGAACACCAAAGCAAAAGCCATACTGTGATATGATATCAAACATGCTTGACATTTGGAGATTTCTGAAGGAATTGCGTTATTAGGCGATTGGATGGCGAGCACTTTTGTTCTTATACTTCTAAATACTCAGAAACCCTTTATTTTCAGTCTGGCTGGGAAAGCCATCCGTCCTCTGAATGCTCTAGGTTTCCAGCTTGTGGATGTAAAGTTTCATGAGGCTGTGATTATCCTAGATGTCACCACACAAATTAAAAAAAAGTCTCAATTAAATAAAATGGCTACTATGGGGACTAACATCACACTTGAATACAAGCAAGCTCACTGCATCCACAGGAGTCCCAGCTTTACATGATACCCAATTTATGTAATTACAAGACTGTTTAGCGACCCCAGTATACAGAAATATCCAAACATCATTTTAGAAAAGGTGAAAATAACACATTTATACTGCATAAAAAAAACTGCATGTGATTATCACAAAGTAGTCATGTCTGCAAAGGAGGGACTCGTGGGTACTCAAAGAATCCATTTTCATTCACATATCTTGAGGTCAGAGGTGAAGGGAGCCCTTTGAAAATGCCATGCCAGTTTTCCTTGCTAAAACCTAGCCCAACTTTGGAGCTTTATTTAACCGCCTGAACCTGAACCTGCACCTGAATGAAACTGAAGCTGCTAGAGCCTCTGAAAGACAGTAAAGGCAGTCAGCACTGCCTGAAAATGTTTGGAGTAACATTAAATACGCAAAACTGAACTAAAAATCAAAAAAACATCCACATTAACAACATAGGTATTCATTCATTCATTGAAAGTGATCACTCAAAATATCAGCTAATCTTCTTCATTGGGGCTGTGGGATGTGGTTTGTTCAGATAAATCAGCAAATAGTCCCACAAACTGTCAACAGATTTTGAAGCAAATGTTTTCTAAATTGTAAATTGGCCGAAAATTTGTGACGCCACCTTTATTCAATGTAGCACCACCCTTTCCAAACCAGTGAGAAGGGCACCGAGAAAAATTAGGTCTGTCAATCAATTAAAATATTACAATCAATTGTGATTTAGTCCAATTTAATTAATCGCATAATTGTCCATAATATACATGATTAATATAATATACATGATGATCCATAACATGATTAATTACAAATTAATCGCACATTTTTAATCGTTCAAAATGTAACCTAAAAGGAGCTCCGTTGAGTATTTAATACTCTTATCAACATGGGAATGGATAAATATGCTGCTTTATGCAAATGTAGGTATATATTTATTATTGAAAATCAATCAACAACATAAAACAATGACAAATGTTATCCAGAAACCCTCACAGATACTGTATTTAGCATTAAAAATATGTTCAAATCATAACATGGCAAACTGCAGCCCAACAGACTGTCAGTGTCAGTGTGCTGACTTGACTATGACTTGCCCCAAACTACTTGTGATTATCATAAAGTGGGCATGTCTGTAAAGGGGAGACTCGTGTGTACCCAGAGAATCCATTTACATTCACATATCCTGAGGTCAAAGGTTAAGGGAGCCCTTTGAATTTCGCCATTTTTCCTTTTAAAATTAAAACACCCCAATTAACTGCAGCTCATACTACATCCCACATGGTAACAGCTAGCAAACAATAGCAGTAGGTGTTAACAACTTTTAAAGGGAGTGCTTTGCTTTAGGCTGCTAGCTGCTGGTTAACTGAAATATTACTAAATATAGAATGCATACTCACTCCAGTAATTTAATCACAACACTAACAAGGAAGCATGTAGTGCTTTGGCTCAGACAGCGCCGTGGTGTTGGCAGTATGTGGGCTGTATATGTGATGGGAGAATGCACCGTGCCTGCAGAGGGTTGATTTCTATTAAATGATGCTGCCCAATTATCTGTACATGTGTTGGAAAAGTTTGCTGCAAAAGGCAGAGGATGATTACAATTCATGGTCATACTTTGAACCAAAACATGCTATAAAGTTGCTTTAAAAAATAGTTCCCTATTAAAAGGTCAGATTTTTATTTACATTGTGCAAAAATTCCCAAAGTCATGAACTTAACTTACGTTGGAGATTTTACCAGACAATTTCCGATCCTTTGCAACCCTATCTAAAGGAGTGCTGCGGGGATGATGTGCTATTGTAGTTAGCATCTTCCTGGGTTCCATCGACAAAAAGCCAATGGCATTTTTCCATTTTGGATTATTGTAGAAAATAAGTTCTGCAGCATACGTTTTGTCCAGCAACCACTTTTATGACTTTTGAAGTGTAAATGCAGTCGCTAGACGTAAAAAGCTGACGTCGTGGCTTTAAAGTAACTACAGCACAGCCGCATGTACGTGAGTATACAAAACGAGGCTGTAAAAGCAGAGAAGTCGGCGTGATGACGTGTAGTAGACTCCTTATATAGACCTTATTTCAGGCATCTAACTAAAAACCCATTCAAAATAACCCATGTATGAGGGAACTGGAATTGAAAATGCTAACTCCTTTCCAGGTGTTAGGACTCATTCCTGTCTATAGGAGTCGTCTAATGGGAATAAACAGTGATATTGCATACTTTGACGGTACAACCTTCAAGATGATACAAGTTCTCTTGACACAGCATCAATACCAATAGTAAAGTCAAGTGACAACCTCCATCAATCTTGAATGACTGAGTCCAGCACACAAAGGCTTTCTGGCACTTACAGACTAAACTCTTGGACCTTTACCTTTGGCCTGAACTCTAATCCCCTTAGACAAGAAAGTCAAACTTAATTATTCTCCTCTCAAAAAAACTGCGTCCTTAACCCGGCGCTGAGATGATTATCTAAAGGTCAGCGTCTCATCCCTCCCTCCATCATCCCAAGTTTTCCAGCAGTTAGCACAGCAGCGTAAAGTGCCGAACACTGACTGAGTGCCTATCACGGCTCCACACATCAGCCGTCGGCCTTGCAGAAACAAGAGTTCTTGCCCGAGAAATGAAGTATGGATTTCTAATTTAGGGGGATGGTTGGAGATGTGGGTCAAAGTTGCATTTATTTCAAGGCGCCTCAGCCCCCATCACGCCTTCGATCAGCCTTTAGTTGAGAAATACATATTGGGCTGAGCTTATAATGGATGATGGGGCCATTGACGGTTGGGGTAGATGAGAGGTTTGCATTATGTATTAGCTTTATCCCTTGAATGAGTAGCTGTGAAGATAATCACTATCTGATGATCGTCATTTCTTTTGTTCCCAATGTGCCCTCTCGAAATGGCTGTTACATAAACTGTACATTCTCCATCTTTTGTGTGACAGAGAATGGGAAAAGAGAGAGGCCAATATCCAGAGAGAGGGAGACGGCCAGTTAGAAACAGAGAGAGACGAGAAAACAATACGTACTTTTAAAATACAAAATTAACCAAAAGAGTAAGCACTTTAATTGAAGAGACAGTAGGGCTGGGAAGATATATGCCTATATCTCCTGATTTATTACTATCACGATACTTGGGTGCCAACTCGATATGTGTTGCGATTTGATGTTAGGATTTATTGCGATTTTTGTTAACTTTTTTAACACTAGAGAAGTGGGAGAAAGTTGAATCATACACTTCTAAAACTATAACAAAATCTAAACTGATACAGTACAAATGTTTGACATTCAGCATGTATGTAGTCAGAGATGTCCTGAAGTCAAAAATATTTTGTTTGTAATTTATAAGGCTCATGTAACATGTTTTATACTTCCAGTGAAATATAATCCAATTAATCTTCTGTCCATAAAGGTATTTTGTATACACAGTTCCCTTTGTTAACACCTTATTTTGAAAACCAGATGTAGTCCCACGTGTATGCTAGGTCTTGGGGATGCGGGGAAAAATCAAATATCACAAAACCTTGACCACATACCTTGATATTAATACTGCAACAATGTTGTCGACTATTGGTGCTTTCACAATTTATTTTTTTTTTTTTAATATTTTTGATAAAGAATCATCAGTAAGATAAGATAAGATAAGATATTCCTTTATTAGTCCCACAGTGGAGAAATTCACAAGTAATGTGGATATAATGACTACATGGGAAAAGACAAATAACAGGTAAGTTCAGATCACTTTACTGTAATATAGCCATTAAAATCAGGAAAAGACAAGACTTGTGCCATATTATGGTATCCAAAATCTAAGACCACATCTCATCTCATATTACAACACTGATAGAATATCGATATTTTGCCCAGCCCGAGTTTAAACGTCCACTATTTGCCAAGTCCATCTCTTGATACATCCATCGTCAGCTCCATCGGGGCCATTTGAATGCATTTAACATAAATGTCAGCTGTAGTGATGGCGGATTTGACCACGGAGCGCAGACCCTCCAAGGTACTTTCTTGCTTTGACTTTGTTTTTCTTGAAGCAGACATGAAGTCACGTTACTCAGACTACAACAATAAGAGCGGTAACTTCCTTCTACCTCCGAATAGGCTCAAATTAAGCAATTATATAGATTCAAAAAAGAGAGACTACAAAATTGTTTAAAAAATGCGATACATATTTGAATATTTTTTATGAGACAGTGCACAACTTTCCCGTCAAACTACACCACATTCTTTTAAATTGATATTTCCAGTCCTGCCTCGCACATTGCAGCTGCATTTGCAGGAGTCGTCCTCGACTGTCAGCCATTTTCTCACCGTGGCGCAGCGCAGGCAGACATGTGTGATCTGCCTGAGAGGAGTTCTCACACCTGCCCAGTTCAGGAGCGGAGGTCAACCCCAAAGACCTTATTTTTCCCCCCCAATACTAAATTTAGCTCGCTGACATGTGTGAAAGTCTCCATCACCCTCTTAGTCATGGCAGAGTAGAATACTGACCCTCTAACTACAGTGAAGGACGTTGCGTTTAGCTGGTTTTGTGAAGCTGCAGCGCGACGCGGTGTTGAGGAGAAGTCGACATTAAAACTCGTCTTAAATCGGCAATTTATCAGGTATCACAGGAGTCAGGCCCTGCTACGCCAAGCTCGATCTGCTCTTGTAAAACCAATGTCAGGACCAGAGACGAATTGTTCATGAAGTGAACAGCGTGCTGTAATGAAAAAAGTAATACATGGGAAATTGCTGAGGTACGTTACCACTGAGAGAGGGGAGAACAAATAAATATCCTGCTGCATTTGGAGCTGTGGTCCAGTCTTTGCATCGACTGGTTAATAATCATTACAGACCCTAACAGGGCTTTACACTAGTGCACCCTGGGTGAACATATCAGCCAGTTGGGGACCTAGGCCAGGGTAGGCACTTATAAAGGAAGTGTCAAACATTTCATTTCCTGCATTCTGGTGATTTTTTTTTTTAATGCACCACCGTGTTTGTTTATGTGAAAGAAAAAACAAATTCAGGCAGCAGTACAAAATACAATACAAAATATGAAAATATAATAGGCTCTCAGGCATTCTGTATTGTATTCAGATTTATTTTCCTGCAGATCAGCTTTTCTCATTTAATGTTCTCTTCGTTCAGAGTAGTCATGATTTACTCTCGCTTCCTCTTTTATGGCCTCTTTGGTTTGGCGAAGTAACCTCTTTGAATGTGCATGTGGCGCATTTTTACTAGGCTTGCTGCGGTAGTTGGTGTTACGGGTGTTACACGGTGGTCGGGACACGCCGATTACATTGTTTACCCACCGCACCCACCTTCGTTTCGCTTTATTTTTAGCGCTGTGTTATCAATGAATAGTCGGACGACGGTTACTAGCTCAGAGTAGCAGGAGTCTGACTTCACACTCACTGGACAAGAGAGAGTTAACAGACAAGACGACGGCAGAGGATTTGGTGTCGAAGTGAAAGCGCCTATTTGGGTATAGCGAACCATAACGTTACTGAGATAATCGCTGTAAGGAAGCAGAGCGACACAGCCACAGACACACAGTAAGTAAGTTAAATAATCTTTTCATGTAAAATGTCCTGTGTTATCGGTAACATCGGTGTTACCATCACAAGTTTATTAACCAGTGTGAAATTTTCCTCACTGACAGATCTCTACTATTCACCTCATATAGATACATGAATTAATTTCAATTCATTTATACACCCCTGGAATTTAATACCATTTTAGCAAGATTTCTGCTCATGTTCAAAACTTGCTGTGCATTCAAAACATTGTAGAAAGAGATTCTCTGACAAGAAAGAAGTTGTGAGATCTTTAAGATAAAAAGTCATAATATTAATAGTATTACTTGTACTTTATTACTATAAAGTCAATTTAATTAGAATTAAGTCATGGTATTTCATGGTTTGCCCTATATACTGTGCATTACGTTATTCAAGTTGCTTGACAAATACGACTTGCTGAAATGATTTTTTTTCTTGGCCTTTTTGGCTGCTCCTAGCACCCATACCTTAATACCACAAATAAACGAGCATCAAAATCTAAGCAACAGCTGGCTTGACCAGGTTTTCGCAAACGAAGGCTCACTTGTCATTGGCAGCCTGAGGCAGGTGGGCGGCACCCGTCAGGTAGCTGCTGAGCTGAGCGGCACCACGGTCATAGTGGACTGTGTCGGTAGATGAGTGGTTGAGAGACTCCCTACACTTACTGTCAGCTCGGCAGCTACGTGACGGGTCAGTAATCGCTCTCTGTCTTTCTCATTGCGACTGATTCATAGCTTACGTTATCTAATAAATTACACAGCAGCTAATGCTATCTAGCTAGCGTCACTTACAACCAGGACATACTGCCTGCATTAGCGGTGCATGACTGCTACCTTGCTGAAGCGCTGCATGTCTCCCGTATGTGGTGTAAACACCAGAAATGCTTCTGCTGCTGCTGTCAGCCCTTTATTTCTACATAGAGTTTGCCTTTCATAATGGCCATTTCAATTCATTTCATTAGAAATGTCACTTTGTCATTTATTTTAAAGGTTAAGAAGTAAAAATGATAGTGAAATGAACAATCCATATTTAATACACTGTACTTTATTCATACATGGAGCCCTGCAAGTCACTGCATTTCCTACAACATTGTCCTGTAAATACTTCAGAATAAAAGCCTTGTGTTGACAAGAGAAGGAATTCTGTCCACAGAAAAAAAAATTGTTGATGGTTTTATTTTGAAATGGAAGTTGGAAGTGTTGATTTAAAAACAAATCTTTACTTTTTTCCTGTCTGTGACATGAAACTGTAGTAATGTAGCTGGTATGAGTTTAGTGTAAAATACTGTCAAACAATCACTTTCACTGTTTGTTGTTGCTGTGAACCGCGTGCAGCTGAGGCTGCTCCAATCTGTTAACATGGACGCCAAAATAATACGCAAGAGGTACCGCGATGCGTACACGCTGCTAACATGGGAGATCTGGCCCGGCCGTTAAAGTTACCAGCAGATGCTGCAGAACAGACACAAAAAATGTTCACCTTACTCCTTGTGACTGAAAAGGATGTAGGCTACACACAAACAAGCAGTGAGTGACGGTTTAGCTTTCGCCTTCTGGCTTGGCGCAGTTGGAGCTACAGGGCGAGAAACAACTTGCTATGAACAAAAAAAAAGTAAAACAGTAAGAAAATAATCGGCTAGCGACAGCGACAGCCGGCGCTTATGAAAGTCCTGCCCTAATGAGAAGAACTTATGCTGACAATACAGAACAACTCAAATATTTCTTGTGAAACTGTTTCAAATCTATATCATAAAAGCCACTATACATCTTAATCAGAAAAAAAGAAGACACCTATCACAATGTTTGTTTGGCAATTTCTTCCACAGCCTTTGGTGCGATATTC
This sequence comes from Pterois miles, assembly GCA_947000775.1. Taxonomy (NCBI): domain Eukaryota; kingdom Metazoa; phylum Chordata; class Actinopteri; order Perciformes; family Scorpaenidae; genus Pterois; species Pterois miles. Next base: position 2,642,024 of record CAMQGK010000253.1, read on the forward strand.
TCAGTAATGTACTGTACATTTTATGATCCTTTTCCTTCCCACCCGTAGAAATTTTACACACATAACAGTGGCAAACAGAAAGGGCATAAAGACAAGACAGGAGTCTTTTCCTGTTGGAGTATCTCTAACACACACACACACACACACACACACACACACACACAAAACACAGCACTCACGCACCTGCAAACACACAAAGGGAGACATTATCTTGAGGCGATGGATCATGTAAATGGCATTTTGTCTACATTATGAGAATGTGGAAGATGTTTTTCTGCATGACTGCAGCGCTTATCAAGTGGGACTGTCTGTTCCACCAACTCAATATATTTCATCTTCAGAGATGAGGCTGGGAGGCTGGAGAGGCTGAATATTTCTGGATGTTTGTCTGGGTGTTTGTGTACGAGCTGTGGGGTACATGCGTGGTCTGGGAAATAAAATAACTTTTCCTAACCTTATTCGCCTCTGAACTCAAAC